>CATIUR010000004.1:42403669-43632002 GCA_949592205.1 Helichrysum umbraculigerum | reverse complement strand
GAATGACGTCACTTGCCCTGACGGTCAAATTAACTGTCATCAGAAAAACTCTGCCAACAGCTGATAGCACATTCTTCAACTCATGACAAAATGACGACCTCCCGACCAATCCCGACTCCTATCTCATAGCCTCTGGACACTGGTTTGCTCGATGACTCTCCTTATGACAAATCCAACAAACATGAGTAGGATAATCACAATCCCTAGCATCATGACCAAACACACCACACTTAATACATCTAGAAGTCTGGGGAGTACACAATCCGGTATGTCTGGTTTTACATCTGTAACACCACTTGGGTTTATCAACTGAACCACTATGATCACTTCGTTTCCTACTTTGCTGACTACTCTGTCCCTTATGTTTACTTTTACCAGGACAATCACTTTCAGAATACTGTAAAGTCTTTTCTTTACTTTTCACATCTCTAGCCCGTATATCACTATCCACTGAACGAGCTAAATCAAAGCATGTCTCAAGGAACTCGCCAATCTTACAGTAGTACGATAATCAGGTGGTAATGCTCTAACAAAACGATCAATCTTGGTTTTGTCATCTGGAACCCACTGATGAACAAATCTCAATTTATCTGTAAACTGTGAAATCAACTCATCAATAGTCATCTGGTCTGTCATATGTAGTTCCATAAATTCCTGTCTAATACGTGACACATCAAACTCAGAACAAAATTGTTTACACATTTCATTATAAAAATCCGGCCATCTAATAGATACTTTTTGTTCTGGGGTTAAAACAGAGGTAATCGAATCCCACCAAGTCATAGCTTGACCTTTAAGAAGCTGAACAGCAAATGGAACTTTATCCGACTCGTCACATTTACAAACCTCAAATTTTCTTTCGGTATCTCTCAACCAATCCAAAGTAACCGAAGGATTTGAACTACCCTGAAATTCTGAAGGTTTACTTCTCATAAATGTGTTAAAAGAACAAACCTGCCTCGGTTGCTGTGAAAGTCTAGCATGTCTATCATGTTCAACCTGTTGTTTGAAACCTCTAAGTTCCAGCAATTCACGTTTCATTTGAGATAAATCCTCATCCCTGTCAATATCCTCATGAGCTGAAAATATAATACCAGTCTGCTCATATCTATCACTCTGTATCTCCAAAGCGAAAGTGTCCATCCGAGAAGCACTATGGGGAACATTGGTCGGGTGCTCATTACCTGCCATATCTGTATCACAACAACAATCTCACAAACTGTTAATCGTTAGTATCTACAGACTAACAATTTCAATCACCAACTAATCCCACACCTGGAATGTTTGACAAACACAATCATAGATTTGGGATTGAACACTTACTGATGTCCAATTAACCCAAACCTATGCTCTGATACCAACTTATAACACCCCAACATTTTTAATAATGTATTTTACAACCCGGAAGCGATGTCCCAAAACAAACTTTACATTTTATATACAAAAGTCCAACCTGTTTTCAAACATATATATTATAAACATAAAATACAGCTGTTGGGTGTTATATAAATTCCAAAACATCACGATATTTAACAAAATCAATATCAGAGTCAACGCAGCAGTCGTCAAACATTCATCACAGGTCAACACCTTCTTGCCCGACCACCCTGTCAAGTCACAACCTGCAAGAAGTAATTTAAAGTGGTGGGATTAGCACAACTGCTAAGTGAGATAGAATTGTAACCGACAGTCCAATCTAGCAATAACAACTTTGTCTACAACAAATAATCACAGTCACAATCACAGAGTTTCACACAACATCAGAGGATCGGTGGTTGCTAGCAGTAAAGCAACACTTAGTAACCCCACTGAGCTGTAGATCCCAACAGCGGTTAATCACAACCCAACTGAGCTGCTGGTCCAACAGCGGTTAACCGATAACCGGTTACTATTTTCACACGACCTAATTTCCTATTAACGACATGTACAAGGAAATCCCTGTCGTCCAACAATAGTAACCCAGCCCAAATCATCTTGACCTCTGATTTATCACATATGCCCAAAGGCCACATAATCACAATCAGCATATCAGACTAAACAGTCTATCAAACAGTAAATCAACATTCACTTGCTGTAACCAAACCTGTTACAGCTAAATCACACTGAAGGTACAGAACCACTCACCAATCACCTTAGTCTCCACTCAGTAGTCTAATGTCACTGAGTCTCTTGTTTATCTGAAGTCACCACAAACATCACAAGTCAGTAACTCAACATCACAAGTTTAATCTACATTAAGCATCACATCAAACTATAACTATTAACAAGTTAAACAACTCGTTAATACAATGTACATACGTTATAATAATATAACATGTCTCACTATATCATTATTCAACATATCACATCGTCTCAATTCACAATTACCCAATGATAAGCAAGACGCATATCATCTCATATCAACTATATAATTTATCTTAAGTACATAATATTAATAATCAAATATTACATGTACTTATACTAAAACAAGTCTTTAACCAGGTAATAATCACTAGCAAGTAATATATATGCTCATTGTTTACACCAGCATATGAATCATCAACTCTACGCTGGAAGGGGCATTTAGCCGCCGGCTAAACATCTTAGCCGCCGGTCGCAGGCACAGGCCAGTACCCTGTGCGAACTAGAAACCCCAAATCCGAATTCAAACTCAATTTCAACATCAAACTCAAGTTCTAATCTGTTATATACGAAGAATAACGATTTCTAGCAACTAGTATCATCACATATCATCATATCAATCATCAATTTCGTTGAAATATTCATAAACCTTAACATATTATATGAATATACACAAAGAACACTTACATATGTATCAAGAACTAAGTGATGATGATTATGAAATCAGAAGATGAAGCTTATGATGAATTCAATCTCAGTTTTCTAATCTTTCTTTCTTTTTTTTGGATTTCACTATGTGTTTGTGGGTGTTTTAGTTTCATCAAGAAAACAAAAGGAAAGCAGGAAGTAAAAGAAAATAAGTCGGTTTACTAACCGACCCCAAATTATACGGGTATAATTTAATACCCATTCCCAACCTATTGTCTGGAACCCGAAAACCATTTACGAGTCCAAACATTTTATTGTACCGTCAACTTTATTAATTTAAATCAATTAATATTTTACTAGTCACAATAAATCATGTGACTCTCTTACCTATTTATTTTCAACAATTCTAATCAAAACTATTTTCTAACAAATAAAAATCAGGAAATTATATAAAACTCCTAGGCCCAATTTGCGGATGTTACAGTTTTCTTAGTGAGGAAGAGGCTTTTATTTTCTATAAAAATTATGCTAGAATGAATGGATTTCGGTTCGTAAAGGAAGGTTTGAAAACAAGACAGGAGAAAAAGGTAGACGCGACTTCTTTTGTCACCGTGAAGGAAATCCTAGGGTTAAACTGGTTGATTACTCAAAAAAACAAAGAAACCGGGGTTCGACGAGATGCAACTGCAAAGCCCATATGTGTATAAAATTGAGGAGAATTAATGAAATTTTCCCGAAAGAGTGGCAGGTTACAACATTCATTTTGGAGCATAATCATGAATTGTTGTCTACTCAAGAGGTTCGTTTTCTTCCATCTTATCGTAATATTACAATGGAAGATGAGAAACGTATTCTCTTGTTAAAAGAGGTTGGGTTGTCCGTTAGACAAAATTATGCGCGTGATGGAGCTTGAAAAGAATGTAAGGCACATAGAACTTTCTTTTCTTAGGATAGATGTTCATAATTTTATAAGTAAGAATCATAAACTACACTCACAAAATGATGCGCAAGATCTGTTAGAGTATTGTAAAAATGCAAAACTCAAAAATTCAAACTTTAAGTATGCATTTGCAATTGACAATGATAACTAAACATGCATTTTGCATATGGCATATCACAACCAAATTTAGTAGTTGGTTTACTTCGGTGTTAAAAAATGAGTATTGAAGTTGGTGTTCAGAGTTCTACACCTTACATTTATTGTCAAACATCACAAAGCAACACGATGTCACACGGTGTTTTGGGATGGTAAGGTTGCTAAGTGCACTTGCAAAAATTTTGAATTTGTTGGCATACTTTGTCGTCATATTTTATGTGTTTTTATCCACGAGGGTTGCTTTGAGATCCCTTCTACTTATTGGCATCCACGATGGAGCCGAAAAGATATTGAATTTAATGAAACATGTTCATCGCACCAAGAATCAAGTCTTGTGGATTCAAACTCTTCTAAAGATGGTGAGCTTCTAACTAAAGCAATTGAGTTAGTTCAATGCCCTATTATTTCAAAAACAAAAGGACGACCCCCTCAAAATCGGAAGAAAAGTGGAAAGGAATTGGCGAAATGAGCAAATCGTTGCGGACTATGCAAGTGTCTTGGTCACAACATTACCACATGCAAAGAACGAAAAAATGCTGAGTTTGACAATGCTTCTTCACACGGTTCTACTAAGAAAAAGAAAATCGATTCAGAAAATGGAGAACTGAATCCAATTTTCTCTACGAAATGTTAGTCATATTGACATCTATTGTTATTGGTATTTTAGGCTATTGATTCTTGAAGTTTATATTTTATGGAATGTTTTTTTTTATATGGGTAGTTTTCTGGTTGTAAATGGTTGTTAATTTAATTCACTGGAAACTCTAAAGTTGTAGTTTCATATTATCACATGTAGGGAGAATAATTGAGGTGTTAAATATTTAATTTTGAGATGTGATTGTATCACAAACAATGGAAGTACGCAAATAATCGGTAAACGGATATAATAATTAGAAGTCTCATATTTTTTTGTATCATTTTGTTAATAATTAATTGAGTATAAATAAATAAAGGGTAAATGTGGAAGGTCAGGAAAAAAAGGAAATCAATTTATGTGTGGTTATCGTTAAGGATTGAAACCTCCTATGTAATAATGTTTTTGTCATATGTCCTTAAGGCACACGTTAAATACACGTTAAATAATCCCATCTTATAATAACTTGTTTTTATCTCAATAAATATAAATGGGCTTAGTGTCTACAAATGTATCCAACTTTGCACAAATCTCTATTCTAAGTATCCATCTTTAATCGCTTCTATTAAATGTATTTAACTCGTAAAAATGCCTAATTAATGTATGCAACCGGATATAGCAGGTAATTTCAAATTTTTAGCCGGTTACCACACTTTTCCGGTCATCTTCTCCGGTAAGATCAAGTTTCCAGTCATCTTTTCCGGCGAGACTAATTATCCGGTCATCCTTCTTCCTTTCATGATCCTCTTGCATCCCACTTTGTGTCAAAAAATTTGGTTAATCAAAAAATTTAACCGTTCGGTTCGGTTAATAAACGGATTGGTTAATTCGGTTAATTTGGTTAACGCCTATATTGAAAGCGGTTAATTCGGTTAACCATTTGCGACAAAAAAAAGTTTTTTCAATGCAATACATTTGAATGTAAGAGTAGGTTTTATTCTCAAATTTCTATATCAAAATAAAAGTAGATCAATGAAGTTTTATAACCTCAGAGGTTGGCAAGTTAGTGCATTTTTGAAACCTCAAAAGTTAGAAATTAAATATAAATATAATATTTTTAGTGTGAAAAAGTTAGTGCGGGGCGGTGCGGTTAAAACCGATGCGGTTATCTTCTATTTTCATAACCGAACCACAAATTTTGGTTAATCAAAAAATGTTAACCAAACCCGCGGTTATATGTCCGGTTTGGTTAATTCGGTTCGGTTTTGACGGTTAATACGGTTATGGTTTGGTTAATTCGATTTTTTGCTCGGCCCTACTTTGTGACAACCAACTTGCCTTTTAGCTTCTATGTCTTTTTCCATTGATTCTGCAAGGTCACTTCCAGGTTTCATTCCAATACATTACATCAAAACGAACCCATCTGTTTTTTTGCATAATGGCTCAAATGGGTTGGACAATTGATGGCCGAGTTGTACATGATGGCCGAGTTGTACATAATTGATGGCCGAGTTCCTTTTATCCGGTCATCTTCTCCGACGATAAAACTTTTCCGGCAATACTATTTTTCCGACAAAAAACGCCTCCGTGTAACATATCATTTCATCTTGGTGATCCTAAGTAAAAAAGTTCCTAACAACCCATCTTTGTAACCAACAACCACTTTTCCGAAAATACATTTTTTCTGGCAACAATATCTTATCGGAACAATAACAACAGCTTCATCAACATCTTCATCATCGAATAACAACAAACGAAAAGTAGGAATTTTTGTGTTATTTGTCTCAAGTTTTTTTAGGTTTTTTTTGTTTGTTGTTGTTTTTATATGTGTTTTTCTTAAGAAATCAAGTGTTTCGATGTTATCAGAGAATATTCTTTTTTAGAATGAGAAAAACCATGCTTGGGTGTTGCCGGAAAAAATTCAGGTCGCCGGAATCTCGCCGGAGAAGATGAACACTAACTTTGATTACCGGTTAATGGATTAGTAGGTTACCCATTACATTAATTAGGAGTTTTTATAACTTAACTACATTTAATAGAAGCGATTAAAGATGGATACATAGAATAGAGATTTGTGCAAAGTTGGATACATTTATACACACTAAGCCCAATATAAATAGGTAAGTAATTCAAAATACAACGATTAGTAGTTAAGAATCCAAAAGTTTTTCAGATACACGTACTGTTAATGAATATATATATTACCATAGTGTGTTAGTGCGTGTTCTTCAGCTATTGTGTCCAAATTGCTTTATAACTAAAAACATGTTATTAATTATACGTTTTTTATTATTATTATATTAAAAAATCTAATAAAATAATAGCAAAAAAAAAAAAACATCACAAATAAATCATAATCTATGCAAATACACAGACATTTTCGATAAATAAAAAACAAATAAAATAAAAAATCACTATTTGATTCTTTGTTTGATACTAATTCCGATTTCCACATACACGGAAATACGAAATCTTATCAAATAAGTTTTCTTGCAACTCAAGTTTACAACGAAGAACACAAGCGCGTGTACTCCAAATCACCCTTTAATTTTTTTTAAAATAAGGAAACTATAGATATACATACATATACATACATACACAATGGGAGTGTGAGTTAATAGTACCTTGGAATGCAAGAAAACGATAACTACTAAACAAGATTTTGTTCCCCTCTTTTCATCTTTATACTACTATGCTACAACTCTGATTAAACCCTCAATTTATTCATTATAAATACTACCCAAATCCATCTATTTTTTCTCCATTAATTCTCACAACACATACTGCAAAAACACACACCATCTGTACGTACTCTTTCACCGTTTTACAAAACACAGACGAATACACTGCAACGATGACTATCGAGATGAAGAAAACAATCAGAAGACAAAACAATACTATGAAAAAGCTAGTCGACATGATTGCGGAAAATTCCGGTTTTCGTGATCGTAATGGTAATGATGATGGGTATGATTGTAAGACATGTGGGAAGATATTTAGTACTTATCAAGCACTTGGTGGGCATCAGGGGATTCATAGAAAGATAGTTGTGAAATCGAGTGAAAGTGATGAAGAAGATGCGTGGATGCAGTTTACACTTGCTGTAGGTGGTGGGGTTTCAAGAAAGTTGTCGTCTTTAGGGTTGCATAAATGTAAGTTGTGCAAGAAGGAGTTTGGAACTGGGCAGGCGTTGGGTGGACATATGAGGCGGCACAGGGACGAAAAAGATTTGGAAAAGATGGAAGAAAGTGGGAGTGATTTGACAGTGGAGGTATGGAGACCGAGTGCAGAGGAAGTTGAACAGGAGAATGTCAGAAGAGATTTGGTTTCTGCAGCCAAAGGGTTTCGACTTTGGTTTGGTTAGTTTTCAGTAATGGTAACAATTTAGAAAAATTTTGAGAAAGATTTTGGATGGAATTGAATCATATTGCGGTTCAGGTTAATGTGAATTTTTGTTTAGTATGTTAATATGATCTTTTCAGAATGTAAAGAGCAATCTCGCGAAATATCGATTTATTCAGTTTATCTGTTTTCTTGTTTGGTTTATGAACAATTTTTTGTGGGTTGATGATAATCTTTGTTTTGCAAATTAAATACAGTTGTTAACGTTGGCAACACTGCTAGTTAACTCTCTTTAAATTAGCAGATTTTTTATTTTCTGCAACCACATTTATAAGTGACGTCATAACATACTGCCATACATATGTTGAAGTATACATATAGTCAACCTCTAAGACCAGAAGTAGAAGAATATGGGAAGATTGATTATACATAAACAAGTGCAAATAATGAAATAGTACAACTTAGTGTTCTTTAGCACTCAGGTCAACTCATAAGAATAGATCTATACAACCTTTGTTATACATGGTAGATGCTTGTCTATGATTTTCAATTGAACCCAAAAAAGCCACAACAAAAACAAAACAAGCCAATACGATAGCGTACATTTAAAAAACGGAAAGAAATTTAATTACATCACACACCAAAAATTATATTTACATGTGCAATGGAAGAACAAGAATAAATCACTTGCATCATAGGACGGTGTTGATATGGAGTGCTTTAAGCAGTGAAGTAGCCATTTGTTTCACCAGAACTTGACCGCCAGAGCTCTGACCATCTCTGCGCTCTTCGATTAGATTTTGAAGTTTTTGAGGCAAGTCGTTCTCTACGATTAGTTGTTTTGGACGTGGGTGATGTTCGTATACAGCCTGTCACATAATACCAGAAATTAAGACGTTTGTTTCGAACAACGGCGGCAAAATAGCCGGGTCAGTGGGTTGGATAATCGGTTCCAACAGGTGTTGTCTCTTCTTGTAAGAATGAGCACTAGGTCAATCCAAAACAGAATTTAGAACTTTTTCATTTAAAGGTATATGATCACAATAATTATGTTATTCGACTTATTTCAAGAATGATCCAATTTTCGGAATACAGAATACGAAACTCTTAACCCGTTCGAGATAACATAATCCTAACCGACCCATTCATAAGTCAATAAGTCGAATCGTCACCTCGATAGCGTATACACAAAAAAGTAACAAGTTTCAAACCTTTATTAGTTTAAGCAGATTGAGACGAGCTATAGCATCCTGGTGATCAAGTCTGGATATGAGCAATGGTGTCAGCCCATTAACAGCCAATGTTGTATTTATACGAGATGATTTCCTGATAAAACAAATCATGGTTCTTTAAGCTAACATAAATGAAGATGAAAGACGCACAAACAAGAAATATGCAAATTTCCTGAGGAAATACATACATAAGCAACTAAAAACAAGGGGAAAGACATACGTGATAATCTTCAAAAAAGGCTCCAATATGTGTAGGAAGAACTGTTCTGGACAGCACTGGAAGAATTTGACCAACTTTTGAACCGCATCCTTTTTTAACAATGCTTGCTCCACTTTCTTGTTATCATTGTCATGTGCCAAACAAACAGCTATCGAATCTAATGCTGTTACAGACCAAAGTTGGTCTTCAAGTAAACTCAAGTATACATCCATTCCACCATGAGCTCTTAATTGCTCCCTTGAATTACGTGATGCATGTGCCATATCACATAACAAAGGCAATGCATATTGTCTTAATGGAGAATCTGACATAATAAAACGCATCAAGTGTGGAATGATTCCATTTTCTGCTGCTTGCTCTTGTCTCCTCTTATTTATCTTGCATAGGTTAAATAATGCATTGAGAACCTTCAAAGAGCAATATGTTGAAAATGGATTAGTCAAAGCAATTCAAAAATCAAAAGTAACCCTATACTTTCGCACAATCTTTATTGGGGAAGGTAAAGTGTCTTCTTAGATATCCTCATGAATAATAATCATAAATAGAAGAATAGGCCACCTTTATACTGTTTCATTTTAAGGGATGTTTAGATTTGTGTTCTAGAGCTAAATATTTAATCATTACAACTTAAAATTACAATAATCAGTAGTTCTTAATGTTTTAACGAACTAATTCTGCTTCTAGGTTATGCCTTTGGAAAAATTGGTTTTATAGCGGCAAAAACAAACCTGAACACAGTTTAGAGAACTGATTATTTACACAGTTTATGTAACTAAGTCAACAGACTTTCACTCCCATTTTAGAAAACTGATTATTTAAGTTGAGATAACTTTTAGTCCCAATTCACAAAATGTCTCTCCGTTACTAACAGCAAATGTATTTTTTTTAATAATTATATCTCCATTAATTCCTTATAATCAGAATTTCCTGAACACTCAAACATCTGTTTCTCTAATTATTGCGACTACAAACAACATGAACACCTCCGATACTATCTCCTACCACCCGTTTTATTACAGCTGATTATTGGAATCTGATTATATTATAAATCACATCAATCACTTTCAAAACACACATCCAAACACCCCCCCTAAGTAACTAAGTAAGCACAACGTGATGATGTGTATGCATATAACCATGTCAAAACGGGCGTCCAGAATAAGATAGTCATATTCTAACAATGAATTAATTGTTTCCCTCACCTCGTGATGAATTTGAGACACAAGAGGACCATCTTTAAGGTCAAGGTTCGGAATAAGATGCTTGATAGCGTCAGCTCTTTGTAGATGCTCTAAGCAGTGTGGATCAGTTGACAAATGATTAATGCATTTTAGCAACTGCAATTCAAGACGCATATAGGCAATAATACAGTCAGGTATCCACAATTGAAAGTCAGAGAAACTTGATTATGAAAAAATTCCACACCTTTAACAAGATTGGGGGTTCTATTTTATTGAACATCTGAAAGAGCCGGCTAAGCAGACTTTGGCTGCACATATAAGACTTCACTGTTGAGTCGGCACCAGCAAACTCAAGTAGAAGATCTGCCACTTTTTCCATATATTCCCGCGCTACATCAGCATTCCATGGTGATACCATGTGGGACAGGAGTCCTGATGATGTGGCACTACCTGGTCTAGCATTTAGAACTCCAGAACCTGAGAGTACACCCGATGCTGTCTGAGAGGCAATTCCTGATGTGGAAGCCCCTCCCTCATTGGATCCCACCACCCCAGTTTTTTTATTAGCTACTTTATGATAAGTCTTAGTCATCACTTCAGTGTTAGCATTTTCTCTTCCACGACTAGAAGCCTCTATACAATAGCAGAATAAACACTAAACTCAGTAATGTAACATATAAGATACACTGGCAAAAATTAAGGCGGCAATTTATACCCAATTATGGCTACACAGGTCAACTAGGGTTATGTATTGCCTCTAACACGTAAAATCGGTAACAACTATTGTAATGGTTAAACAGAAACAGGTTGAACAGGTCAAGCTTGTCAAACGGGTATACAGTGAGCCAAAAAGCACATGCAACCTCCTAAATAGTTTATAATTATTTTTAGATTATCATTGTAACAATATCGTTTTCGTAAGCATACTTAAAACATTAGATCCTTGTAAGATTCAAAATACAGAAGCCAAGAAGTGTCCGCGAGTCAGTCGAGCTCGGTCTGACATATTATAAGAATAACCATTAGGAATTAAACCCGTTACTGAACCTTCCCATTTTTAACCAAAATTTCAAGAACAGAGAAAGATACTTCTAAAAAGTAGATTACTGTTTACCAGCAAATTCAGCCATTAAGAAATCAAGCCCATTGGTCTTTTTCTCATTAGATGAATGCAACAGAGGCAGTATACTTTCATGTTTCTCCAACCCCGTAAGATGTCGTACATATTCAAGCTGTCCTGAAAAATGTCGTGATGGGGGTTCCTTGTCCAACAAACTTAAAAGTGGCCGCACATTTTCTTGCTGATTTGTTGCATGATACCCATTTGATGCAGTATCCGTGGACTTTCTAGGCCTATCGGTGGACAACCTTCCAAAGTTAGAAAGTCGTTGTCTAGGTTCTACATCATGTGAAGGATCAATTTTATCTCTCTCCAAAGAATTATCCTTCACTCTATCCATTGATGTTGATTCTAGTGATCTTGAAGAAACTGGAGCTTCAGCAGTGGTGTTGCTCAATTGATGTTTATCTGTATCTGATGCAAAAATTCTTGAATCGGGTGAGTGAGAGGATGAAACTCTAAAAGATTCTTGAGGTCCAGGTGTGAAAGGATGATCTGTTACAGCATGTTTGACCTTAAGATGGTCAGGATAATCCAAACCGCTGGATGAATTCTCACTCTGGATGAAAGTATTGTTAGTAGGATCCAGTGGGCCTGAGCGGGGTCGCATGGCTAGACCATCCATTGAAAATCCACCTCCTCCAGATATGGAAGCTAGTCTTGTTGCCTCATTCAAGCTATAAAGGGTATTGATAAGCCTAAGTAATATTCCGCTTTTGGCAGCTATGCGACAAAAATCATTCCTAAGGGTTGATCTCTGAAGCTTAAATACCTGCCACATGCCATCAATAGCTAAATGTACCATTTCCCTGAAACTCAAAAAAACATCATTAGTACATTCAGCCTAAATCTTGCAACCTTGCTCCAGTAATTAACCAGATGACTACATATTTATCAGATATTAGTATGCACCTATATGCATGTAAATATAATGTGAGATGACATCATACATACTACAACCATTAGAGGTGGTAACTTCAACCCTTATACTCTAATAATCAAGTTCGATTAACGTTATGCTTTATTTCTAAAGCTGCATTATGGGTGAAATAAGATAAATAAACCTCAACTGAAAAGCTGAAAGTCACCCAAGGGATATTTTTTAGCACAACCTCCTACATCATTTTATACCGCATAACTGATCAAATATAATTTTTATAATCATATCCAACAAACTAAAAACTTATTTGGGAATTCCATATTTGGATAATACCCAAAGAATTAACCGTTTTGAGCTGTTACCTAACCAGCCCCACCAGCATGTTTTGCCACCTTTACTCAATTGTTTACCCAACAAAGATTTACATAATCATGCAAGTTCTCTTCACGTTGAAAAAGATAATCAGTATAAGAAACTATGATAACAATTGCTATGGTACGAAATAAGGTGAAAACCTGTATTTTGCATAATCAGCCTCAAGAAATCCAACAAGAACAGGTATCCCACGGCAAGCTATAAACATTTGCAACGTCAATGAGCTGTAACAAAAATCCTCCACCTCAGTCCATAATCATTGTATATGTAAAGCAAAGCAATTCTTTATGGGACATGAGATAATTCGATACCTTGACTGGCAAAGTTGCTGCAAAAAGTAGGCCGCTTCCATACGAACCTCTCTTGTTCTATCAGGCCCTGCAAAGCCCATAACAACAGGGACCTGGGGAGGTTTCTCATTAATTAGATCTAACAAGTAACATTTACCATTGATCATAAATAGTAAAAACATAAAATATAACTCCATTAGTTATTTTCCAAATGTTTAATTTTTTCAAAAAAACTGAGTAAGTAGTGCGTCAAATACAATTACAAAGATCAAATTGTTTCAATAATATTCTTTTCTTAAAAAAACAAATAAGAATTAATTAAGAGGTTGTATACATTCTAAATACAGCTTCACCCCCATTTGACCCTTCCTTCTAAGCCATAATTTTGTGATCATACCTACTTGAACCATTATAAATAAAACATACTGGAAGCAACCCATTCATAAGTATGTGGGTCATAATTGCCATTTCTCTTTTCTACATTACAATACATAAATAATTATGGACTTGTGACCTAATGTTGTAAAGAGGTACAAAAATACTTACAAGGCCAACAAGACAAGCATTTTCCTGAAAGTCAGTATTATCCTTGATAATTTGATTTAAAACCTGGAGCACGGAGCATATAACCTGCACCTAAAGGATAGCAGATACATTACTATATATTTATAAACAAATATACAAGCCACTTTTTGAATTGTCATACCCGTGTCCTAGGAATTTCAAGCAATTCCAGAAGAGGAAGCAAACCATGTTGGGTCATAAATACAAGTTTCTGCTCAGGGCGGTGTTGAAAGAAAACCGTTAACTTTTGGCAGGAGGACACAACCACATCTTCTGATTCCTCTGGTCTCAATTGTGAAACTAATTTGCCAAATTCAACGGCCTGCAGATTGAACTTTAGATTAAATATTTGTACACAAGATACCTATTTTCTAACGGAATGGTAATAAACTATATGTTCATTAGTAGCATTTATCAACAACTGTAGAAGATTTACTATTATGAAGAATGATTTTTCAGTGCCTACAAAAAATAACCCTATAAAGGTAGAAATTAAAATATTTGAATACTGGGCATTCACAATAACCTAATTCAACAACGCATAAAAAAGAGTACCTGAAGGTGGTAAAGATTGTCTGCGGGTAGTTTATCATCAAAGCCCTAATAAGCAAAGAAAATAAGAAATATCAGAAATTAGAGGTGGCAAACAAGGCGGTGCAGGTAATGGGTCAAACACGTTTGGATCAAAATGGATGATTTTGTACAGGTCGGGTCACAAAGGGTTGACTAAGAACACTTTTCGTTATTTCAATAATTAGTGTGTCATATATGATAAGAAGTTAATATCATTTCATGTTCATTCTTTAATAATTTAATAATATAAGAGGTTTTAGGAGGTAGAAGAACACTTTAAGCAACTATAGACACATTTACTTTTTCCCTGAATTTATAATTTACCCTTTTGTTGCTTAGAGATAAGCACAGAGAATCTAACATTTCATGAGTAAACAGAACAAAGACCGACATGTTATGAAACTTACCAGACCATCGATACCAATCCCATTCTCATCTAAAACACCCATCATTAGATTAAGTATGTCTCCCCCATTAGACTGGCCCGGTTCACCCTCCATTTGTTTTTGAGCAATTGTAGCTCTTAACTGTGTTGCCAAGTCAGCTTTCCCGCTATCGGTAGCAAATGTACTACCTTGATTAAAATGTAACGAGGAAGAAGATGTTGAGGCTTCGGCTGAGCGGTCATCGCTTATCGGCTGAAATAGATCATCCAACGAAGCATCGCCGGGTGTATCACTAAATTTACTCAGCTCACTACCTCCAACTGTTTTTGATCCCTTCACACCCTTCTGAGAGCTGTTGTCATGGCCTTTGCGCCCAGAATTATGAGGACTGCTATTGGCAATAACAGAACTTCCATTTTCTTTGACCTTTTTGTCTACTGTGGCTTTTAACTTTGACTCTGGAGATCCAGATTCACCATTTGTTATCACTACCTCAGTGGCATTCAATTCTAATAGCTCATTAACGTCTATTATTTTAGATGCTTCATCATTAGCAGATGAAGATCCCAATGGTGATTCATGGATTGCTAAGGTGGCAACTTGGTCTGCTGACACATCATCATCAGATGCATCTGCTTTTTCGTTAACAGTTGAATCATTTCCTTCATAAGACGTGCCAGCAAGAGTAGCCTCAGCTAATAGCAACTCAGTTTTATTATCCTGAATTTGAAAGATTCAATTAGTAACAAAATCTAAGATTAAATTGCCAGCAATACCGGCCTCTAGAAAAGTCTGTACTTATCAGTTCCAATTACAGGGAGTTACTTTGACTTTCTCTGCAGTCACCTTCTCAACATTGCTCAAGTCAGCATTTGAACTTTTGACACTCACTGAACCATCATCTTCTATATTTCTGGAAAGAAAAAAGAGGGAAAAAATAATTGCTCTTCAGATATAAATCATAGAATTGGAGATATAGATAAGTAAAATATTAAAGTAACCACCTCAGTGTACCACTATGCCGGAGTGAAGACTGCAATACAACACGCCTTGAATTTTGTATCCAAGGGTGAGATAGCAGTGTTTTTGCATCGGGTCTCAGCCTAGCATCCTAAAAACCAAAGTTTCAGATTAAATGGAGAACTTGGCATAATATGAAACCGCCAATTTATCCCGAACTATTATAGCATTGCAAGCAGAAAGCAAACTTATAAGTAGAAGCCGCAAATTAGTCCCAACTGACCAAAAGTGGGTCAAGTTGCGCTTGTTTCTTATTAAACTTTTGGCTTTGTTTGAGCAAAACAACATATCCAATTTGAAACAATTAAAAATATAACTAAAAGGCACTTCAGAACTAACCGATCGGATCAGAATGTGTTGACCCACAAATACAGTGCTGTTCTTTTTTAATGTAATTAATTATTTTCTATCAAATATGATAGCAAACTATACATCAATATCGATATCATCAAAACCTTGAGACTTGTTATCCAGGACCTTGTTCAGAAATACCGTAATGAAAGGAAGATAGGAGTTTTGCGCTAGGTATTTGACCAAATAAGATCGTCAAGTTCCTATAGAACCTATCACTAAAATACCCCTAGAGAGGGATAAGGCTAAGCGGAGCGAAAAGGGTTTTCCATGAGATGGGAAATGAAAACTATTAGCCCCAGACGCAGTTTGTGAATAAGTGTAAGTGATTGTCTGATAATGAGCAAGGAATATCCGTCTTTCTGCCAAAGAGGATGTATTGACATAATGAACTAATTTGAATTAAAACAATTTAGGAGGGGTAGTAGGCATTTAAACATTTTGAACCATTCCATCACCATTATGACTAACTATACTTTTGAGGCCACAATTAAACATTTCTAGAAATCAATGATAGATTTTTAACTGTATTTAAGCTACTGGTTATTATGAAGTTTGATACAAAATGAAAAGGAAAATAGTGGGCCAACCCATCCCATAACCAATCTCTATAAACTGGCCCATTTTGTCCCGGCCACATCTTGACCTATTACCGGACCTGCCAGTTTTACCCCTTCTAATGAAAGGGAAAACATTAGATCGGATGTCCATATTACATACCTTTTTAAAGCATTGGCGCAGAAAATCTGTAATGCCAGGTGACAGGCTATCTGGTATCGGAGGATTCTCATCCTGAAGACCATTTGAACAAATTCAGAAACAAAATGAAAATCATTGCGATCAACGCTAAAGCGTAAGTGTTCGAACACAGATATTCATAACAATTATGGGGAAAGAAATGATACAGCAAAAAAGATAGAATACCTGAACGATCCTAAAGAGAGCCGGCATGGGTTGAAGATCATAGTAAGGAGGTACACAGGTAAGCAGCTCAATCACAGTACAGCCCACACTCCATATATCAGATGCAGCACAAACTCCTGACATTTCAATCACCTGAAAAATGAAATAGTAGACAGACATAAATGTGACTAGACAGACAATACATAGTACTTATAAAAAGACTAAACAATTATTATAAAAACTAGCCTAATACCCGCGCTATGCAGCGGAATACAATTTCTATTATGCATAGTTACTGGATTATATTCATATATATTATAGTCATATAGTATATTTGTTATTAACGGTTTTTCTGTGATAGTGACTCAATAACGATAGTTTGTTCGTATGTAGAGTTTGAGATTTATAATACGGTGGTGAAGGGAGAAATTATGAGAATGTTAAAATTAATATTAAATGGAACTTACATGTATGAGTTATATTTAAAAATGTTGAGTCTTAATTTTTTAAGAGTTACTATATATAAAACACCAAGATGCTTTATATATTATATAGATATATAGAAGTATAGATGATAATTACTAAACTTAATGCATTTATCATTGGTAAATAATACCCGTGTTTAGTTTTTTTCTCTACTTCAATTCATACTAGCGTAATACCCGCACTATGCAGCGGAATACAATGTTTTATTGTATATAGTGAGTCGACGGTAGTCGTATATTATGTATGGTTTTCACAAATTATTCATGATGGTGACTCAATAACTTAGTTTAATTGATACAATGGTGAAAGTATTACTAATATTAATACCAAAGGGCCTATGGCCTAGCAGTATGTGAGGAACCTTTCAACCTAATGGTTGTGGGTTCAAGCCTCGTGGGAGGCAATTTGTAAATATTTGTGGTTGTATATAATAATCGTGGGTAGGTAGTGTAAGTTTGCCTTTCTAAAAAAAATTTGAAAAATTACATAAGTTGATTTTAGAAATGTTGAGAGTATTATTTTTGAAGAGTTACTATATATAAAGCACTAACATGCTTTATATATTAGTGTAGATTCTTCTTGATTTAAGATTGAATAGAGGGGTATATTGGGGATTTCCCATATGACCATGACTAAGTTTAAGGTTAAAAAGTGGAAATGCTTAATAAAGGGGTAACGATAATAATAATCAACAAAAATTTGGATAATAATTATAATAAACCTCAGGAGCCATCCAGTAAGGTGTGCCAACAACTGAATGTGTATTAACATCAGCTTCAGTTAGCTTCGTGGCAACCCCAAAATCTGCTAACTTTACAAGACCCTAAAAGGAATATTTGACAGAAGTAACAAAGATCAATTTTAAAGCGAAAACAATTAAAAATAAAAGTAATCTAATTGGTAATACACTCACCTCTTTGGTAGTCAAAATATTTGCACCCTTAATATCGCGATGAATGACCCCTTGTTCATGTAGATAAACCAATCCTTCCAAAACCTACCATAATTATAAAGTCAGAAATACTAGATTGGACCAGGTCAAAAGTCAAGCCAAGTAACACACCTGAACTATATAAACAGCCACCAACGATTCAGGAAATGGCCCAAATTTGTTTGGCTTGATAATGTTCGCAAGAGAGCCATTTTCCACATACCTGAGGTTAAAAGAGCAACAGCAATATAAAAGTGCTTTCATACATGACACCACTGATAAACATATAAACATCAAAAACTACCATACTTACTCAAGAATTATATGAAGATGGGTCTTTGTCTTTAAAGATCCAAGATATTTTACTATATTCTTGTGGTTCAAATTCTGCATATAAACATAAGTTCTATATAGCATAAAAATCCAAGCAAGAACATAAACAACACTTCTAAATTCAGAGACTGTTCAAGTAATTTAAATATACAGTTTGGAGGATGTCTGCAAAGAAGTCGGAAGAAGGGATTACCTTAAGCAAGTCGATCTCTTGCTGAGAAGTTACCACGTTCAGTCAGTTCACAATTTGTCCATATAGAAAGCAACAAAAATGTTAATACAAAATACAGTAATTATGTAACAGGCTAACTAACCAGAATGGCCATCTTATAATATAATGTCGAAAACTCATTAGGGATGATAAAATGCATCACACAAAACAATTATAATTCACTTACGCTTATAACATACTGAACCGAAAAAAGAAATAATTTTGAAATGCTTCCCCAATAAATGCATATTTTAATGCAATTAATTGCAAATGAAAGAATATTAGTGCTACTACGCATCAATGCTTACCATAAACCTAAAGAGCTGCAAAGCTACAAATAAAACCAAATTCGGACTCTCGGTAAGATTCATCTAGACATTTAGATGAGAAACATAACAGAGAATATTATACAGATTTAAGTAAACAATAGAAATGAGAAAGCAAAGTTACAAGGTTATTTCTTACCAAATAAATATGGAGAATGCTAACCATAGCCCTTAGTGCTATGGTTAAGATTTCTATATTTTAAACTCGGTTGAATTAATTACAAAGTATGAGCATTCTTTTTTAATATCAACTTGCCTTAATTAAATTTCGTAAGAGTATTTATTCATGGTAATGGTAACTATTAGTTATAAAGATGGAATTAAGTTAAACATGGTAGGCATTTTACAATAAATAGACAAGTAAGCAAACACATGCATGGTAAAAAGTGATAAAGAAGGTAAAAAAACATCAACTGTCTGTAGAAGGTAACAACACGAGATGGGGGAAGGGGGAGATCATTAACCAAAATATATATATATATATATATATATATATATATATATATATATATATATATATATATATATTTAATACCATGATGATGTTAAGATCCTCCTGTGCTATATTCTCTAAAGAGACTTGTTTAATTGCAACAAAATCTCCATTCTCCAAGTCCAAACCCTTGTATACTCGACCATATGCTCCTTTCCCGATCTCATCCCCCAGCATCTTCCATAATCCAAAAACAAAAACAAAAAACGCCATTCAATATAATAATTTCCCATGCCTAAAGTAAATCATTAATAAAATTCACATAAGGGGATTCATGAAATGGCAACCACCCCATAGCACCAACACGAAACTCCTGTTCGTACACAAAATTTCCCTAGTGTCACGTCTTTCTTTTTTATGGCTAGAAACACAAAATAATGACACTATACTTGTTGACGGTTGACCCAAGCGTCCCTCTCTATTTAAGAAAAATTTCATTTTATGAAAAAAAAAACACTAACACGGTTGCGTCATTTTCTATTTCACGTGTCCATGCTTCTGAAGAAAATCAAAATCACAGGCCATGGGTGGTAGATACTCAAACGGTGTCCCTTTTAACTTTGCCCAAGACCAGCCAAATAAACTAATCTGATGTAAAACAAAGTTGCACGTTGACTTCCATTTTCGGATATAATGCTTTCCAATTGTTAAAGCTAACATTAACTTAACTACATATATACATCATCAATTTATTGAGGCGCCACTTCTATTATAAATTTGATTCACTCATCCACTTATTTTATAAGTTCTTCAATAATTACAATACTTATGGGAACATTATCCAATCAGGTCAGAGTGAATAATTGTGAAAACGAAGGCCTTACACACTAACATTTCCAACCTCGTTATTCAACTACATATCATGATACTACAAACGCACCCTTATGATCTCAGCCTACATCTAGTTCATTTCTAAATATACAAACGATTCCGCCCTGTATCAAGCCTGCATATTCGCTACTGATCATCATACACATACCAAAAAGTCAAGGTAAATGACATCCCAAAGCTACTATAATTACGCAACCTACTAGCTACATTCAGCACACTCATAACTTCTTCATAATCTCAAACCTCATCATATATCCAATTTGAAAACCGACATTATTGCATCAAGATACTTTAAAAGGTCTACACCAGTTGACCATCATTTTTCTCACAATTTACAAAATCCACACCATATTACATTCACAGACTTCGAATTTGACATTTGACATCCAAAAAACAAAATTAGAGCTCCAATTTCTCGGAACAAATGAAGAAATACTACACGTACACAAATTAAGCAAAATTATAAACAATTCTTACATATTTGTTGTCTAGGGTTTTCGATTTATGAAAAGCGGTGGTCGTCGCTTGCCGAGACATCGTTCTCCCCTCCCTGTGTCTTTCAATTTCAGTTAGGGAGGAGGGTTTTCAGAAACCCTAGACTCTGAATTCCACCATTTGTTGATAATATAAGTGGAATTGAGCACTGGACTGTTTCGATTTTATAAAATAAGGTCAACTGAAGGCTGTGGGATAACACAATCGACCGGCGGAATGTGATCGGCTGCGAATCTCCGGCGTATGATCGGAATTTTGGAAATGGGGTTGTGCAAAGTGTTTGTTAGGTTGCTCTAACTGGTCGGCCTTTCTGTCAATATGTCTGTTAATAATATTTATGTTTTTTAATTTTTCAGTTTTCAATTATTAATTTCAATGGATTATGAAACTGACCCTAAACTTTTATGAAATGACAGTTTAATCCCCTAGGATGTGCGTTACATTTCGTATATATGTAAAGAAGATTAGTAGTTATGGACTAGTAAGTTATAACTAATATAATTTCACATATTGATAAAATGTATGTTACTATCAACCATATTTGTGAGGAGTATTTGAACTTTAGGGTTATAGGTTAGTGACGACTCTTGTCGATGACAATCATATAGAAATTTGAACATACATAAATACATAATGATCGGATACAAGTTTAAATGTTGATAAAAACTATTAAAAAGTTACAATTTGTACAAGTTACTATACAAAGTTAGATACTTTTAAATCTTTATTAAAATGTTTGGCATAATTTTGATGTATCAAAGTCAACTGATTTAAAATTTTATTATTGTACATCTAATTGTATTATACCAAAGTTTATGATTGTGTATTTAATTGCATTATCTGTGTAGTTGAAACAACTTTGTAAGAAGAAGCCTCATTAAATTTCTGTTTGGCTCATGCATGCTTCTATTCGGAGCTTCTCCAAATATGGTTCTTAGTTCATCAGTGGTCTCATGATTTAGTCATCTCTTATATCTTCTACATTTGTAATCATACAAATTTGTATTTCTATGAATCTATGCCATCAATCAATGTATAAAAGTTTTACCCTTAAAAAATATACGTATATAAACCTAAATTATGAACGCATTTCTTTTATTATTTTTTCTTCCTCTACTACTAGCATGGCCACCATTCTTGAATTGTCAACCGTGAACCTTAAGCAGTTTCTAAGCTAAAGGGGGAAAATTAATAATAATCCTATGAAATGGTGGAATTGAAAGTTGACCATAGCCAATACACAAGAAGTCTTGAACGCATATAAATTTGTTAGGTCCAAAAGTGTCACTTTACATAATGTTTTGGGTTGGTTTTGTAATTCACTAAATATACTTCAATCTAACATTCAGATCACGATGCAAAATTGAGCATGAAAAATGTCGACTACTATAAACAGTAAACAAATCTTCTATCTATCTTATATTATATATTATTATTATTATATATATATATATATATATATATATATATATATATTATATATATATATATATATATATATTAAAAGAAAACCTTGCTAGCTTTAATTTTGCTTCAAAATCAACTCTATTAACCAATGAGAATAGAGTATTTCACCAAACATTCAATTAACCAATCAAATGCAAGAATTTACCTAATAAGTCTCTTTTGAAAATCTCATATTTTTATAAAAATAAGAATAATATTGCTAATAATAATTTAATCTTCGTTTAGACTTTAATCATAACTTTATTTGGATTAAGATAAAATTTGAGATACGAAAACATAAAATAAATAATATATATATTTAATATATTTAATTAAATATATAAGATAATATTGAATTTGAATCGATGGTAATGTGATTGTAATATATCTATCAAATTAACTTTATATTCTTCTTTTAAAAAAAGTTTGGATTAAATGCTAAAATATTAGTGTTGGGCTCAAAGTAAAATTACACATTTAAAGATTAGGGTAAGGTTCAAATAATAACACTTATTATGGTAGGAACGGTAGAAACGGACATTTTTACTTTAAACTTTAAGATTAAATTATGTTTTTGATGAAAAATATATATCAAAATTCTTAGAATTGTGTGTTCTTTACTATGAGATTTTTTTTTTTTAAATGTGATACACATCATAATTTTTTTTGTGTATCACAATATCACATATAAAAGGCTGTGATACACAACTTTAATTTGTGTATCATATATTTTCTTTTATTTTTTTAATTAATCTAATATTAAAGAGGATAAAATTTTAATAATTTTAGCATAATTTTTTTTGCAAAACATATACGTACATTGAATTTAAAAGTGAAAAAAGTCGTTCCTACGATAATAAGTGATCTTAGAATAACCTTTCCCTTTAAAGATTAAAAGAATTGTTTGAATGGACATTTATAAAAATATCATTCACGCTTACTGAAAGTGTCGTGATTTTGATTTGCTATACCAATCTGTCTATTTCATGGAAACAATAGTTGAATTAATTAAAATAAAAAATAACATAACATGTATTAGCAAGTCATGTGTTATCATAATTTAATTTTTCGGATGATAGGATTTACTTTATTAACTTAATTTATAATTATTATTTTTTATTAGTTATTATAAATGGCCAAGTGGTAACGAGTTCTCCTGACTTCCTTGAGGTCAGGGGTTCGACCCTGCCATGGGTAAACATGTTAGGTACCCACACCCGTAAAATACATGGGTCCTGGGGGAACTTGCATATAAGGGTTCATTCCAACTCCAGACGCCCCCACTGTGACAGAGGAGTTGCCCGGAGTCATCCTTGTGAGGTGGACAATGACTGATGCCAAAGGCACACGGGACCAAGGTGTTCCCGCCAAATTACACCTTATGCAGAACAAACGTAAGAGATGTTAAACTTTTAAACCTAATAGAGCGTCCTTTGAAAAATCAACAAATCAAATCAAATTGAGATGATCGTATGTCTATGGTATAAGAAATTAAGAAGTCTTTATATTAATACAAGAAAACTTTATTAAACTAACTTTGCTCGAAAATTGACATCTATTAATCAATCAAATGTTTAGATTTCACCAATTTTTAATTGACCAATCAAATCCATACATTTACCTAAATGTCTCTTTTAAAATAAATATTTTTACTTAATTAATATAAATAGTCCTTGGTCAACCAAATTGTAATAATAATCTTTGAAACTTGAAAGTCCCTCTCAATATTTGGTTTGGTATAATAATCCACATACACGTTTCTCTATATTTGTTTCGATACGCAACCCTTACTCAAGGACCATTCCTCAAACAATGTTCAGTCGTTTCTTGTGAAATCGTGGGTAGTGGAGATTGAGCCCCTAACCTTTTTCTCAAAAGTCCTTCCTTTCACGGCTCATGAGGACGTTTGCGTTGGGTATATGATACCACTGGGCTAAAGCCGCAATGGTTATATTTTTTTCTTATTTTTTTAATTCTATACAAAGATATTAATCATATGGCAATGATAAATACAACAATTCATTTGTTACTTACACCAAAGTTATGCATCACAGTGTTGTACTGTACATATTATAATGCATAAAACTTGGTGTATGCATCACAAATTTTGTTGTATATATCAACTCCCTTAAGTATATCCTAATCAAATATTTTGTTTCATCCAATTCAATATAAGATCATATCTATCTAAAAACAATTGTTTTTGAATGATATTAAGACAAAGGATTGTACTTCTTACTTATTTAATTACTTAAATAATATTATTTCTCACACATATTATTATTACACATAGAATGTTGTAACACCCCCAGATTTACTGTTCACGGAAGCATACATTGGGGTGCTACTAATCAATACGCAAAGCACATAAGATACATAATGAACGACCACTACATGCGTCGTTTTGCAAATACATTGATTAACGTAAGAGTATACATACGGTTTACAAAAGATGAGTTCGCATAGATATTTGAGAGATTCTAATACATATCTAATTTTAGCAAAATATAGAAATGCAGGGAAATCTCTTGATGTTTATATGATTTCATGCGACTCGAGCTACAGTATCCTGATGGGCAGTCCAACCTACTGCTGAGTACCTGAGATAACATGCTAAAAGGTCAGCTATAAAGCTGGTGAGCTCACAGGTTTGATATGATAATATATGATTTGTGAACCGCAAGATTTAATGATTCGATTTACAAAGCATGTAAATAATTGATTGATGGGTATCACATGAATATTTATAATTAAACAAATAAGTAAAGATTGATACAACTAACATGATCACATAGTCTGAGCTTAACTGAGGGGTCAGGATCACAATCAAGTGCCTGACCGAGGGTGCCTCTATGCGTATGCCTAATCAACATACGTTTGAACAAATGATAATGCGTCCGTTTGACAGGTTAGTGCTTGCTAACTCGGACGGGGATTGTCAATCCCATATGGTACCATACACTAACATTCACGCTAAATCATATTAACAGAACTATGATTCAGAGGACTTTGATTGATTAGATGAAAACAACTCATGCAGCATACGTGATAATTTGATACTTGCGTTCACATGTAAAACAAAACAGAGCATGTATCTCACCCCTAGGTAAAAGCATTTAAAATAGGGGCTATGAGACTCACCTGAGTCTGATGAATTGTTAGCCAACAATTATAATGATTCACAATGATTTGATGTCGTTACAACGACTGAACCTGCAGGGCGTCTGAGACGCGCAAGGTTTTGATAAATGATTAGATTCTTAAAACTTTCCGGGCGTATCAAACGCGCAAGGTTTAATTGATTTGATGACACTATGGACCATCTATGCTAGTTATTCCCTTAACTAGTTTTGACCAAATACTTTGGTTGTCGATTATGTTTGAGTTTTGAAAATGTATACGGGTCGTTGGTGATGGTTTGTAATAATAATTTCAAACTATTATTATTATACATGATTTGTTGGGCTTATAAAAGTGTATGCGTTTCAAATATAAGTCGTATCGTATAGGTTTAGTTGTTAATCAAGTTCATTATATCCGTTACACTTTATTTCATAAACTACAAAATTTGGTACGAGTCTGAAAACAGTAATATGCCATTTTCGACCCCTAGATGACCCCGAATGGCCTAAAACCGACTAGGCTAAGGTACTAAGCTTTGATCATTTGGCTGTTTTCCAATAACCGTGTGAATTTGAGCCCAATCCGTTATAATAAAATTTTCATCGAGAAGCTACCCTGTTTTAACTTGTTAAATCATCGATGTTTTCAGAAATTTAATTGTTCCGTTTTAGCTAGAATTCGCCGGGCTAGTTTATTGATTCGTTGGATCATGAAATATAAGGGGGGAATCCGCCGGATTCCCTTGAATCCGCCGGATTGGTGGCATTTGTGGGGAATACGCCGGATTCTATGGAATCCGCCGGATTCATGTTTTCTGGGCGGGAATCCGCCGGATTCCCATGAATCCGACCGGATTCATGATAATTTAAAGGACGCGCCGGGTACAAACTGCACCAGCCGGGTTGTTCTTGGTTCTGGGTGGGAATCCGCCGGATTCACCATGAATCCGCCGGATTCACCATGAATCCGCCGGATTCAAAGGTCTGGTTCGAGTCTGTCATTCCAAAATTCACCCAAACCCATATTTAAATCCGAAATCAACCATCAATCATCAATCCTAACATTACTACATGATAATATATGCTATTTAAAAACGAAATTACAAAGTTTAAATCAAAGATTTCCTTACAATCTAAAAATGGAGGTGGGATGGCGATTATGATGAAAACGAAGATGACGATGATGATGGTGATGATCTCTGCTGCTAATCGTGATGTTAATATTGTTGTTGTTGTCGTTTGATTTTTGAAAAGATAGAGAGAAATGAGAGGGAGAGATAGAGCCGAGAGATAGATAGAAAATGGAATGAAATGGATCGGCCATCTCCAATTATTGGAGGTGGTTGATCCGATCTTCGATCCGCACCGTGGTATTTTGACCCGTGTTTTGGTACCCGATCGAAAAGTAGTAAAATGTTTTAAATCGATAAATTTCTAAAAATGAATTCGTTTATACTTTTATTGGAAGTATTTTATAAAAATACCTTTGGTGAGATATACTAATATATCTTTGTTTTACGTTTTAGAGACGGATACGATTCGAGTGGTTTCGTTGCGTTTGAGTAAAATGTTATAAAACGAAATATGTTTTATTTTATCTAATGTAAATAATAATTATTAATTTCAATAATAATTTATTATTTATATATAGTTTTGTCGTGGACGTTTGATTTGTACGATACGAGATACTTGATATATTATCAAAATAATATATAATAATTATGAGAATATTAAATAATAATTCCATATTACTTAATTACTTGATTTTTACCAACGCCGTATAATTGAATCGGAATTCGGCCGATTTAAAAATGAACGATTAAATCTAATCGAGTACTGATATATATTCATCCATAAATATTTTAATACATACAATTAGCCTAATACATAGCACTAACTACATGTATTACATAATGATTAGGAACTAATTTCTAGTCCTAATTTGACGGGTGTCACATTCTCCCCTTGTTAAGAGAATTTCGTCCCGAAATTTAACTCGAAGTTGGCGTGTGAGTGGAGTCTGAAAATAGATGTGGATATTTGAGTCGCATCTGGTCTTCTCGTTCCCAGGTGAATTCCGGACCACGCCGCGAATTCCACCGAACCTTGACAATTGGAATACGACTTTGCTTAAGCTGTTTGACCTCACGGTCCATGACCTCCACTGGTGTCTCGACAAAATTAAGTTTGTCGTCGATTTGAATTTCCTAGAGCGGGATAATGAGTGTCTCGTCGGACAGGCATTTCTTAAGGTTAGAAATGTGAAATGTGGGATGCACGCTACTGAGCTCTGGAGGTAGCTGCAATCGATAAGCGACTGGACCAATCCTTTCAAGGATCTCAAAAGGTCCGATGTATCTAGGGTTTAACTTCCCACGTTTACCAAAACGGATGACACTTTTCCAAGGTGATACTTTGAGCAATACTCGATCCCCAACCTGGAACTCGAGATGCTTGCGTCCCACGTCAGCATAGCTCTTCTGACGATCACGTGCGGCCTTTAGCCGTTGTTGGATACCAACGATTTTCTCGGTGGTTTCATGAATGATTTCAGGACCAGTGAGTTGACTATCTCCAACTTCGGTCCAACAGATAGGCGATCGGCACTTACGACCGTACAGTGCCTCAAAAGGTGCAGCTCCAATACTGGTGTGGTAGCTGTTGTTGTACGAGAATTCACACAATGGCAAATGATGTTCCCAATTTGCACCGAAGTCAATTACGCATGCGCGTAACATATCTTCCAGTGTTTGAATAGTCCTTTCACTTTGGCCATCGGTTTGTGGATGATAGGCTGTACTCATATCTAAACGAGTACCCAATGACTTTTGCAATGATTGCCAAAAGTTAGATGTGAATCGGCTGTCTCTATCAGAGATAATTGAGATTGGAACGCCGTGTCGGGATACGATCTCCCTCAAATAGATTCGCGTGAGACGTTCAATTTTGTCGGTTTCCTTCATGGCCAGGAAGTGAGCAGATTTGGTTAGACGATCAACTATTACCCATATAGTATCGCAACCACTTGATGTTTTCGGGAGTTTTGTGATGAAATCCATGGAGATTTGCTCCCATTTCCATTGAGGGATCTCCGGTTGCTGGAGCAAGCCGGAGGGTTTCTGATATTCGGCTTTAACCTTAGAACATGTGAGGCATTTACTGACGTACGTGGCAATCTCAGCTTTCATGCTCGGCCACCAGTACAGTCCCTTGATGCCATGATACATCTTGTCCGATCCAGGATGTATAGAGTATTTGGACTTGTGAGCTTCATCCATCACAAAGTCTCGAAGATTCCCAAACTTGGGTAACCAGATTCGATTTGCGAAGTACTTGACCCCATTGGGTTTGGTTTCAAATTGATTCTCCATATTTCGCAAGGCCTCTTCCTTGATGTTTTCAGGTTTCAATGCTTCGAGTTGAGCAGTGAGGATTTGAATGATTAGATCATTATGAATGATAATACTGAGGGCTCGGACTCGAAGAGGTTTGATGCGCTCTTTTCGACTTAGGGCATCTGCAACTACATTTGCTTTACCCGGATGATACTTGATCTCGCAGTCATAATCGGTGAGTAACTCTACCCAGCGACGTTGCCTCATATTGAGATCCTTCTGATCGAATATATGCTGGAGGCTTTTGTGGTCGGTGAAGATGGTACATTTTGTGCCATACAGATAATGTCTCCAGATCTTGAGTGCGAACACTACGGCTCCTAATTCGAGATCATGGGTTGTGTAGTTCTTCTCGTGAACTTTGAGTTGTCGGGAGGCGTAAGCTATGACTTTCTCTCGTTGCATTAACACGCAACCCAGTCCCTGATGCGAAGCATCGCAGTATACCACGAAGTCTTCGTTACCTTCCGGTAGCGATAAGATAGGCGCACTGCAAAGCTTTTGCTTTAATAACTGAAATGCTGACTTTTGCTTATCAGTCCAATTGAACTTCTTCTCTTTCTGAGTCAGTGTTGTGAGTGGTTGTGCTATTTTGGAGAAATTCTCAATGAAGCGCCGATAGTAACCAGTCAATCCTAAAAATTGGCGTACTTCTGTTGGCGTTGCCGGTGCTTGCCAGCACTTGATAGCCTCGATCTTTGAGGGATCAACATGAATTCCCTGACTGTCAATCACATGACCAAGGAATTGAACAGTCCGGATCCAGAACTCACACTTGGAGAACTTAGCATATAACTCTTCGTGTCTAAGAAGTTCTAGAATGGTTTTGAGATGCTGCGCGTGCTCTTGCTCGTTACGTGAGTAGATAAGAATGTCGTCTATGAAGACAATGACAAACTTGTCAAGATATGGTTTGCACACTCGGTTCATTAGATCCATGAATACTGCTGGTGCGTTAGTCAAACCAAAGGCCATAACCTGAAACTCGTAATGACCATAGCGAGTTCGGAAAGCGGTTTTCGAAATGTCTTCATCGCGAACTCGTAACTGATGATAACCCGATCGTAGATCTATTTTTGAATAAACACTTGACCCTTGGAGTTGATCGAACAGGTCATCGATACGAGGAAGTGGATAACGGTTCTTGACGGTCAATTTGTTCAACTCTCTGTAGTCGATACACATCCTGAATGAACCGTCCTTCTTTTTCACAAACAGGACCGGAGCTCCCCAGGGTGAAGAACTCGGTCTTATGAATCCTCTGTTTTTACTTTAATTGTAGATAATCCTCCATATATTTTATGAAAATTTTAATTTAATAACTAATTTATTATTTATTCCATAATTCAAACTCTTCCGACAATCTTATTTATTTTATTTATTCTGGAAAAAACTCCAATAAGTAATTTTTGATTCAAAAAAATTCATAACTTCATTCCATCGCCCAGTGATTTAAATTCTTATACGATCTCCTATTTTGAATCCTTTTATCAATTTTAAATTTATGATTCTTGGATCATGGATGTCAGCGGGTCGGGTTTCGGTGGATTTTAGTGTATTTGTACCCATACCACCGCCTCTTTCGAATTCTTATATCAATTTCTAATTTACAATGCTTAAATTATGGATGCCAACAGGTCGGGTTTCGGCGGATTTTAGTGTATCTGTACACTTACCCGTTTAGAATATTCGTACTGATACCCGACCCAATACCCGTTGGGTACTCAATTAGTATTACCCATCGATTTTTCATATTTATTCGTAGGTTTCGGTTATCCCCATGTATGTAACATTGGTCAAACAAAAAAAGTTAGTTATTAAAAATACGACGCAAATTTCAAACACAGAAGAAAAAAAAAAACGATAGCAAAATACCATAAACTATAGTATATTCAAGATTTTAAACCTTAAAGTTAACAATTTAACTTTTTAATTAACTAATTCAAAGTTTCGGTACGTTCAAAATAACGAACAATTTCATGTTTTCGTATCATATAAATTACAATGTAATAATCATGAAAATCATAATATAATAGCGTATGGTATAAGGTTCATCAGTTGATGTGTACACTATCTTATTATATATAAAAAAAATTTGTATATAAAACTTATAATATTAAGAACAATTATACAACTATAAATACGGGTACTTATATATTTTTCATGAACGATTCCACGAATTTCACGGGTCCTAAACTAGTGAAATATAAATATAATAAAATCTATTCTTTCTTTCTATCTATCTATGTATTCATATACTAGTAATTTTTTAGACCCCCACACTAAAATATGTTAATGTTCAAATTTTACACTATTACCTATATATATTTTATTCCCTCCGTCCCGATCTATTTGTTTACCGTTGCATTTTGGTATGTCTCAAAATAATTGTCATCTTCCAAAATCAACCAATCAAAATGCTTGAAGATGGTAAATAATTAAATTTTATTGGTAGTCAACATTAATAAATGCATTTTTCTTAATCTGTGTGTTACTTGTTTGGTGACAATAATTTTGGGACGGAGGTAGTATCTTGAAAGTCTTTGCTTAATCGAAGTAAACAAACCTTTTATAACGATGATAACACAATTAACTTAAAAATGTTTTCAATGATAGAATTCAATTTAAGAAATTTTAGCCAAAAGTTAAATAAAGTATAAAAAAAAGGGTAATATGTCACACATCGAACGTATGATTTGTTAAAATTTAAAGACGTGTATAATTAGAAACTTTGAAAATGGTAGACTAAGTTAAAAATATTATTAAGTTATACTTTAAAATTGTATTAAGTACAATAAAAGGTAACATTCCCCCGTCCCCGTCAAGTGTCCACTATAACTTTGCACACAGTTTTTAAGATTATTCAGTAACTACATTTTAAATAAATCAAATAACATATCTACCAACTAAAATCTCTTTCGATTGGTTGAAACATGAGAGTTGATACTTATTTGAGATAACTCAAAATAGTAACGTGGACACTTGCGGTGAGTCGGATGAAGTATTTAGAAAATATATGAAAAAAGCTACTCCATCCGTTTCAAAATAAATGTCCACATTACTATTTATATATGTTATCAAATAATTGTCCGCTTGCAAAAAAATAACTACTAAAAATAATTAAACTTCTCATTTTACCCTTATTTATAAATTTCTATCATTTTTGAGTGAGTATTAAAAAAGGTAAAATAGAAAATAAAAATAATAGATAAAGAAAAACGGAGAGCTGTCATTTGAGAAAGGGGAAAAAAGATGGTCACCGAGTGGGTTTGAACCCCCAATCTTTTAGATTAAAAAGTTATACCAACTACCATCTCAACTATGCAACCAATAATATAAATTTTGCATTATTATTACTTTAAAGGATTAAGACTTTTTTTTGGGTCAACCAAAGATAACATGGCGGCTTAGGAAGCTGCTACAATAAAATGTCATCTCTTTCTATAGATCGATAGATATAAAAGAATGTTTTTTAAACATATATTAGAAAATGTCACATCAACATTTTGCCTTAAATAACTAAATGCTAACGATCTAAAAATATTCCTAGACATACCACATCATTGTTGCCTTAAATAACTTCATAAAAATATTTATTTTAATTAATAACCACATGACCTGATCCCATTCCGACCTCTATATGTGGAATCGTCTTGCGCCATATGTACTGAGATTGTTCGGGAGACATGGTCTAAGCCCGGTACGAGGATGACTTGTGCCTAGGGGTGCAATGAATTCTTTCCTTTTTTTCGGTATGCCGCTCTTTGAGCTAGGATAAAATTATCAAATGTCCCTTTCGTTTACAACAACCTTAACCGCACAAGCCTGGGCTGGGCCTACCTCTATCCCTAGAGGAGCCGTATGAGGCGGAAGCTCCACGTATGATTTTGAAGCCCAGCCTTTCCAGCAATGGGGCCTAGGGACCGATATGGTGATTGGTATAGGTACGACGGCCGGCCTAATACGGGCACCTTTAGGGATTAGTGTGTGAGACCGCGATCCACAAACTGACGCATGGGGCTCACCCTTTACTTGGGAATAGAGAGGGGAAACATAGCATGTCACAAGAGCGAGGCGAGGTTTGGAACTCTACTGCGAGAGGGACGCCTCGCGAGCCGGGCTTTTAGAGATGAGGCCTTTTGGCGAAGCGAAGTCAATTTCGGACCACCAAACCCTGCAACTGATGAAAATGCCCTATGGTATGGAGTAAAGGGAAGTGTGACATGGATCAAAACTTAATGTTATAAAATTTTTATTTTTTTAAAAAAATTAGTCTATAATAATTAAGTAAACGCTGTAATATAAATATGTATTAAAAACACTTTTATAACAACATTGATCCCACGGATGTTAATATGTCCTCCCGATAAATAAATATCGTTTAAATTATCCGTGCGCAGTGTGTTTCGCAATGACTATTAACTCAAGCCACTGACAATCTTTGTCTAGTGTCATTTTGATCCTTCAACATTCCAATTTTTACTCATGTCAAAGTATATGATGCTTTTAAAAAGTTAAAAACAAAAGTTATGTTATATTATTACTTATTTTCATTTTCAACGATAATTGCACATTTTAAGTTAACAACACTAATTCAATAAGCTACTTACAAATAAACATATAACTGTATTTTATTAGCGACCGTATTTTTAAAAAAAATTAGTTTATAATAACTAAGTAAACACTTTAATATAAATATGAATTAACAACACTTTGATAACAACTTTGATCCCCCGGATGCTAATATGTCCTCCCGACAAACAAATATCATTTAAGTTATTCATTCGCCGTATGTTTCGCAATGACCATTAACTCAACACAATGACAATCTTTGTCTCGTGTCATTTTGATTCTTCAAAACCCAATTTTTACTCATGTCAAACTATATGATGCATTTAAAAACATAAAAGTAAAAGTTATGCTCTTACATATTTTCATTTTCAATGACAATTGAACATTTTAAGTTAACAACTCTAATTCATTAAACTACTTACAAATAAACATATAAATGTATTTTATAAATAACTGTGCATCGCACGGGCTCAATGCCAAGTACTAATATACTATTGGAGATCCGTTATGGCACTATGTAAGCTTTTTATTGTGCATAATATAACATGTAACCTTTTTATTGTATAATATAATTTTATGTTCCCTTTACCGGTGTAACATCTTCTCCTTTAAGATCACATTGTGAAATCGGTCTCATCAAGTGTTGTAACATTTGAACATGAATAATAATCTGAAACCAACTTCCGATGCAAGTGCCTGCAATCAAGTTACTGGATTCTTGACTCACTTAATATGGAAATTAATAATGTGGATGTTTGGCACAAAAGAAGATCATCATATATGAATGATGATGTAACTAATCGTCATATCCTTTCTATTATAATACTGAGTATATACATTGGCGGACCTTTAGTGGGGCAGGCAGGGGCTGTGGCCCCCCCAAACCTTTGACGTGCTATTACGAAGATTTTATCACAGAGTTTGGCATGAATACATATTATACTCATGTATTACATTCTGGCCCCTCTAAAATTGGGAAATAAACATGATCGACTGAAGATATCAATTAATGATGCCCATTTTCCTTGAAGAAATCAAAAGTTAGTGAGGATTTAATTATGAGATTTGGTACGTCATGTTTATTTATTTATTTATTTATTGGGTCCTACTAAAGATACCCCATTGGCCCACTTTTTTCCATCTCTTACACACCTCTACCCATCTAATCAATCACATCATGTTCTATTTTTTTTACTTTCTGGGTATACCACTCTTTTTCTAATTCCTACCCCTTGTTTAGTCTAAAACTGAAACTGATTCTGTACTGAACTGGGATCGATCTTAAATAAAACTGGACTGAAAAAGAACTGCACGGGGTCGAAGTGGGCCAGGGGTATCCCCAGTAATTCAGGGGGTGGCTTTAGATTTTCTCTTATTTATATTTAACGTAATATTAAGAGAGATCTTTACAAAATTAAAACTTGAAGTCATGGATTGGAATGATTCATCCATTTATTAGACATAGATTATTTTTATCCTGTAATTATATACTTAATTTTGATCTTAGATAGTTTCAACTTATCTGATGTTAAGTGACCATTCCAAGTTTAATGCAGATATTTTTTTTATTATTATAAGTTATTGTGATTGCTGGCTCAGTCAAATTTGAAAATTTTTATATCTTTACTACATTATAAAGAGTTTACACTCTTTCTTCTTAAGCCTTACAGTTTCAAGATCCAAAAAGACAACAATACCCTTCCTTTTAACTTCAGTAGCATAGAAAGTATTTTATTGACTTAAATAGTATGCTAATAATATTATTGCCTTAAATACTTCATACTAATAAGTTTATCAGTAACAATCTTTTCATACTATATGTTTAATTATTGCTTGAATTATAGAACTCTCTTACCTTTTTATAATATTTTTTGGTTATTAGTTACTTTTGAGTAACATAAAAATAAAAGCGTATCTAAAGTCTTCAAATTAACTTTCTTTCAATTTTACACGTTTTTAATAGTTGTAATAAATTAGAAGTGACACTCACAACTCAACCATCAAGCTCGCAACGTCATTTTAATGTATTATAATGTATAAATGTGTTTTCAAATGAATTTTAATTTTAATTTAAATACTTTAGATCGAATAGATATGATTGAACAATTTCTACCCGCTGCATTGCGCGGGACTATGCTAGTCAATCCAATGAGTTTTCGAAAAAACTACAGTTGTAAGTACGTACATGAACTAAAAGAGCGATGTCATCAAGTTTTCTTCTTATGGCTTATTTTTTTGTTGAAAAAAACAATATATATATATATATATATATATATATATATATATATATATATATATATAGTAAGGTTCAAATGAGTACACCAATTTTGAGTGAGAATGAGGGAACCAACAGATTTCTGCCATGTGTCACTTTATTCTCTCTCCTCCACACTTTATTCTCTCTCTATATATATATATATATATATATATATATATATAGTAAGGTTCAAATGAGTACACCAATTTTGAGTGAGAATGTTGGAACCAACAGATTTCTGCCATGTGTCACTTTATTCTCTCTCCTCCACACTTTATTCTCTCTCCTCCACATTTTTAATAATTAAATATCTCACAAACGGTAAGTCGAAAAATCATGAAAATTGCACCATAAAATTCAGCGTTTTCTTCTCTTCGATTTGCCGTCCCTCAAGGCATACTTTTGACAACTTTTTTTTTCTCATTTTTTGATGGGTTTCACAAATTAGTAACACATGTGTTAGTGATTAGTTGTACATTTAATTTGTGGTTAAGGTTAGGGTTTAGGGTTAGGTTTAGGGTTTAGTAGGGTTTATGGTTTAGGGTTTATAAGGGTTTAGGGTTTAGAAGGGGTTCAAGGTTTAGGGTTTAGAAAGATTTAGGGTTTAGCGTTTTGTAAAGCGTTTAGGGTTTAGGGTTTGTGGTTTAGGGTTTAGGGTTTAGGGTTTGAGGTTTGGGGTTTCTGCAACACTTTAACACATGTGTTAGTAAATCTGAAACCCACCAAAAAAATGAAAAAAAAAACTTTTCTAAAGTATGTCTTGAGGGACGGCAAATCGAAGAGGAGAAAACGACGAATTTAATGGTGCAATTTTCATAATTTTTTGATTTGTCGTTTGTGAGATAATTGATGTTGGGGGTAAATGGGTTTTGTACATGTGGAACATTCTCTTTGTACACATGGCTTGATATCATTGGTTCCCTCATTCTCGCACAAATTCCTATTCTCATTTGAACCCTACCCTATATATATATATTACTTTATTTATGCTAAAATGATTTGGCGTTCTCGACAAGACTATAAAGTTTGGCCCCCCGTACGAAACTGTTCAAGATCCGCCACTGAGTATATATCATTACATATAGTTTTATGGCACATGCATGCGTGATTGATTTTATGTTACACGTTGTTTGAATAATATACAATTTCGTTCGCATGTTTTTATAAATTACTTAACTTGCAAAGAAAGCCCAATTAAAACTTGTAGGATATAAAAGAAAAAGCATATCATCATCAGCACATATATCAGTATAAATAAATATGTATATAGCATTTCGCTCATTGAAAATAAAAGAATATGTAGATATCTAGTGCATATCCAATTATCCATTTGAATCATCAATATCCATCGGTAGTATACCTCGATTGGGTCGTATTTGTATCCATCAAATATGATGGAAATCCAAATCGAAGGTTGTTACCGCTACATGATCATCTAGGGAAGGATGTAGAAAGGGGCAAGGGAGGCATCTGCCCGTCAAAAAATTTCAAATTATATAAAACAATATTTTTAAAGGTATTTATGATGTTTTGTAAGTTTTGCCTCCTCAAAACTGAAAAAAATAATCAATTACTTTTTACCCCCAATTAGTAAATTGTAGCTTTGCCTCTTTGATCACCTATGGGTTTCATATAGTTTTATGTTTGAATTAATACTACACAGAGATATACATATTAATGAAATGGAAGCTAATATTATGTTTTTTTTATATATATTCTGGAATCAGAATCTTTAGCCAGCAAACTAAGTATTCTAAAAATCTGTAATAAATGCAAGACACACTCACAATTTCACGTATATCATGCATGTGAAGATATATAAGTGACTATAATAATTTAAAGAAAGTCCAACGAGATCATAGGAGTAGCTCTAAATAATCACATGTCAAGAGAACCAAAATTTGGTCCAACATTATTTATTATCACTTTAGTTATATACCACAAAAATGTAGAAACAACATTAAAAAATGATGTTGTAATAATAATTATCGTGTTATAAATGTTACTATTCCTATTTTAATTTTCTAAAATTTAATTATATTTATTATAAGTTATAGCAAACTTATACCGGAGTAGATCTTTACAAATTATAGCATAAGCACTTTAAAGTTGACTCAAGTTTAATTCCCATTTAACTACAATTTTAGGGCTAGTCTTTAGACGCGTAACTTATTGGTTCTAAAAGGAGACTTTGCTAGAAAATCATTGTGTCTCCTAATATGGTAAAACACTCTCCATAGCATATTGCTAAGTTAGTCTAAAGTGTATGCTCAAAATTGTCTTTCACATATTTTTCTCGAGACGGGGAGTATGGATTAATTTACATCGAAGATTGTCAAAAAAAATTTCCTTCAATAATGTGTGACACAGAGATGCTTTTGTATGATTTCAATGAAGGTAATTACGTAAATCAAATACAATCCAACTGTTTTTATAACCAAACTTAACTTGCAATACACGCATAATACACATACTATAATAAAAACATAAATTTGGTAGATGAAACATCCTTGGCATAGGTGGAGAACAGCCCAGTAAGAGTTATTGGGACAGCAACATATGATTCACCAAAATTTATTGGTTTTAATGTGTTTATTAGTACATGCACAAGGAAAGAATGATGCTTTATTTATGTACAATGAAACAATTGAGAGTTTGAGATGCATAAGAGTAATGCTAAAGTCTATATATATAGACTTACAAATAGACCTAGTCCATTAATCATTCGACACATCACTTACGCATTTTATTTCTCTTAGTTTCCACCTATCATTTTCTCACATTGACCAATCATATCTTTAGACTTTACAAATTTAGTTCTACATATTAGTTTTTCCTTTTCAAATATAATGATACTTTGTTACGTTGAAATCTGAGAAACATCAAACGGAAATAATGACAAATTATAGAATAAAGAAGACATTCTCCGCAGGTCGAGTCGACTTTGTTACGTATATTGACAAACTAGATCCACCATATAACATTCATTGTACTAACTAGGGAGTCTAGGAACCAAGTTACATAAACAAACACAGAGTAATAAACCTGCATTCCATTTCCTCCATATCCATTCACCCTACCAAGCTTAAACATCCCCAAGTGAAATTAATTAGCCATGAATTAGTAACAAATGATAGTAGCGATAAGTTAGTAGTTTTTACTCCTTCGAATTTAAGGGATTAAGTACCTACGTAAATACTTTACAGTTAAAAATATAAGGAGTATAGATACAGATAAAATTGTTTGGAGGAGTGGAGTAAACACTAGATACCGTTAATATATATCACATATATTTATATGCAAACACTAAAAGGAGGTGTTTATTAAAAGGAAAACTTCGAGCTATCCAAAACAAATACATTAGTTCTGACAGCTGGTTGAAATATTCAGAAATCAATCTGCCTCAAGGGCAGCAATTTCATACCTTACTTCTTCCAGATGCTCATTAATGGTGGTGACTGCATCCTGTACCCCCTGAATCGCTTCCTTCATAGCATTATCATATTCTGCATCTGCTTCTGCTTCTTCTGTTCCAGCAGCTTCAGTTATCTCATGGACATGCACACATTCATGTTGTTGATGATTTTTAAATTTACAGTTCTCATGGCTGACTAGACGCTCAGATGGACGACCAGCTTTTTTCAGAACCTGAATTGTTGCTGTCTGTATAGACGTTATACATGCAAGAAATGAAAAGAAATTGTCAGATGACAATTGAGAAACAGCCAGTTGCTAAATTTGTTAAATATCTGTAGAGGTGGCAATACGAGTGGGTATGGGTCAGGTTGGGTTTACCAGCAAACAATTTCCTCTCTAGTCTTAGTTTCTTTATTATTATTGTGTTAATTATGATTACAAAATAATATTTTTACAAAGATAATCTAAATGTGGACGTAGGAGCCTAGGAGGTTCTATACGTCAAAAATTTACTTTGGGCAACGTAGAACCTGTTCAACCATATAGCTGAAGTTTATGGTTTGATAAAATTAATTCGTTTGATATACGATACAACCTTACTCTACCTATTCATAAGTAAATGGGTAGAAATTGCTACCTCTCTTAATAAGTAACCACATTGCATGAACCTATTACCTATGGATATCTACAGATTGAGAATTGGCTGTGGTTGAATATGTGTTGACAAAATGACTCGTTGACTAATCCTCAGAAGAGATGTGTTTTTAAAAACAACAATCACATTGCATCTTCTTTTATTTGGAGGTGGTAATTTCAACCCTTTACTCATGAATGGGTCAATTTGGGTTATCTAACTGGTCAAATGGCTCAACACATAAAACTGGCTAAAAGGGAAATGGGTCAAATAGGTTAGATGGATTCAAAATCACGCAAAGTGTCTAAAGCATACAACCTCCTAATTCAATTTATTCAAAGTTTTGTGTAATCTTTATAATAATAACATGTACGTAATCATAACCGGAGTGTTGTTTATTAATTGATGAACAAAAGAAGTGTTTGTGGGCCAATCTAACCCAACCCGGTCCCTTTTGACCCCTTACTTACCCCACCAGACACCCCCATCTTGCCACTTATATGTTGAAATTTTGAAAGAGGGCCATTTTCCCGGGACAAAGAAAAAGTCTGACAATGATAGTAAAAAACAAAGCACTGTTAGTGCTTCTATGCTGCACATTATCCACTATCATGATGTTACTAACAATATAAGGATATAAACATGTCAAACCATAACACCTTCATATTCAAAGAATCTAAGTAAAAAGATGAATTTGGTAAGTTATTGAGCCATGGTCACTAAAGTCACGTGACTAAATTTGAAGTACCAGATGCAGCTTTTGCTTTTCCTGTACTTGAACAGATCTCAGCAAAGAAGCTAAGTCATTTCGGCCATAACTAGGACTCAGAAAAATTGACTCCAATGCAAGAACCTGCATTTATGGAAGGACTTTTATCAACATAATCTCATTAAAGACATCAAAGAAATGGTGAAACTTCCTTGGAAGCTATGTCGCTTACTTGCTTCGAACAGTCACTAAATTGTATTGTGATCTCGTTGCAAAGTTGTTGGTAGGCAGAATCTCCCATTTCAGTAAATCCCCTGCCAATAATCCTATATTAGATAAGTTGTCAGCTATAATATATTTACAGCTAACCTATCCAGTCCTTTCTTTATTTCTTCTTTTGGAGTCCAATGATAACATATTGCTTTCCAGTTAAAATACTAGAGATATATATGTTAAAATATTGCTGCATAGGATTTGTCCTTACTCGAATTAAGTGTTTTTAAGAATATAGACTGAACAGATATTACATGGTGGGTCCTAATAGATAAACTGAATACGTGCAATAATGTTCTTTCTGTGAGTTTACATGAAAAAGACGAGAATCTACACATGAAGGGAGAGCACAAGTCATCATATCAAAAGGGCCTACGCATGCATTCTGTAAAGACAGAGTTCCCTCATTTTTCCAGATTAATTGGTTGACCAGACGCTATTAGACAACATAAAGTATTAAGTAAAAGGTGGGTTTACGTATTCTCTATGGTCTCATTAACTAGGAAATCTAATTTCTTTCAGACTCCTGTTGATCTGTTATTCAAGAACCAACCATAACATTTCACCTAGAAGGAGAACTGCACTGAGCCACTCCAAGTGATCAGAATTTTGGTATATGTGAAAAAATCTCAACTTCTCATACTCCGTACCCATACTGATCTAGAATTGCATTGTGGCCTGCATAGCATAATTTTAATCCCAGCGAATGATATAATCAACAAGAAACTTCTTCAAGTGATGATCTTCTTTAATATATTACCAAAGTGTATGCACAACAGATCAATGTTTTGTCAGTAACATTTTGACATTTGTCTGGGTACAAGTATTGGGAGCAGAATTAGCCTCACAAACCAATGGTTTGTCACTAAAGGCTATCGAAAAATTAGCTCCAAAAATCAATAATATCGGGTAACGGAAGAGGTTTTCCTTGTTTAGGTATTTCTACCAAGATGTTAGAACTTAGAATGTGTTTTTTTAATATTCTTGGTCTGAAAATATATAATAAAACTATAGAATAGACAGGAGCACACAAGTATAGGATCAAACGTTTATTATTTTAGTTATAGTTGTATTGAACGGTTCCAATAAAAACACAACTAACTATGCGAACCTCAGAACTTATATGCATTGCATACAGATTTCCCATATGTATCTCAAAATGATTAGTCCAAATTTGTGTGATTAATTGCTGTGTTTGCTTTAACTTCAACTATATATTAAAAATCCGAGCCAAAATCCTTGGTTACATATACTGAACTATTTGGTCATGGTTTCTATTAATTAGGTTTGAATTATAATAAAACCCTAATTTTATTACAAACAAAAGGAGTAAGTAATCGAGAAACGATACGATGAAAGGAAAACGAACTTTTTGAGTTTCGCATAAGCTTCCGCTCTCCGCTGCTGAACTCCGAGAAATTGTCGAAGCAACGAGACGATTTCATCATTTTTATCAACATTCATAACGTCTCCTTCTCCTTCTCCTTCTCCTTTTGCTGATGATGATATTCTTACTTTCTTCTCGAAATCTTCCATGTCTTTCCTTCCTTCTAATAAAACTGACACAAACGTTTCTTGAGATGCAAGTGCCAAATTTAGAGGGTGTTTGGTTTAGAGATATTCGTATACGGGTTTGGGGTGGTTTTAGAGTGTGTTTGGACTTTGAAGGAAAGACCTTTGTTGGTACGTGAAATGAGAGTAGATAACAAAACATTCTTTTATATCCAACTATGGTGAAAACCGAGCGCTCCGTAACAGGTAACCGAACAAATATACATATGACATTTTCTTAAAAGTAATAAAATAAAAGAGATTCAATATATTACTCGTATAATTTGATTATTAAAGTTTATAATAAGTAATCCATCATTTTACTCGTAAAAAAAAACTGAAGTTTGATATATTTTACTACTTTCATCCCAATTTAATTGTTCACTACAAAAATGCACATAGTTTTATAAAAGTACATTGATTAATGTGTCAACCAATAAGATTTCATACATACCCATTAAAATCCTCTCCGATTGGTTGAAATCAACAGTAAACAATTATTTTGAAAAATTCCAAATAGAATACTGGACAATTAATTTGAGACGAGGGAAGTAGCAACAAAAGAATCGAAAGTTTAAATTTTAAAGACAAAACAAAAACGAAAAAAAAAAGAAAAAACAAAAGAAAAGAAAGTGTAAAAGAAAGTAAAAAGAAAAACATAAATTAAACTTGAAACGTCTCCCAACCACTCCCATCGCTATCCGTCTCTTTGCTTTGGTTTGAACCGACGAGACCGACGGCGATGGCACGGCCTCATCGATTGGCTCGTCGGTTTCTCCCCTTCGGTTTGGCGACGAGGGTGTGTGGGCGTCAGTTTCTGTGTGTGGGTCCTGCGCGAATTTAAACTTTTTTTTTTTTGTTTTCAGCTGTTTGAAAAGAAAAAGAAATTGGAGTTGCAGCGGCAGGGACGAAATACGGAAGGGATGAAGACGATGAGTCGATAATAGGTTTATAAAATTGGGCCAAGTTAATATTATTATGGTTTAGGATAAATGGGCCAACAAGCCCAATTACATTTTTTTATATGAATAGATTATTGTTATTACAAAATAATTTTAAATATAAATGTAATTATATTTTTCTATTTTAGAAATTGTAATGTTTTATTATTATTTAATTATTGTAATGTTTTATTTTAATGAAATGTGTTTTATTTAAATTATTGTGTTTTAATTGATTAATTAATTAGTCAGTGGGTCCCAGAAAAATAAAGTGACGGAGCAGTAGGGGTGTACATGGTTCAAGAACCGCACCAAACCGGACCAAAACCGAACCGAACCACGAACCAATTAATGAAAAATTAAGGACCACGAACCGAACCATGTAATTACGATTCTGGTCCGGTTCGGTTATGACGGTTTTGGTTCAAAACCACGAACCAACAAACTCCTAGAGTAATTCATTTGCGAATGAAATTTCTTTCGACAATAAGAAAATAATCACGTGTTATTGTTTTTCATGTATCTAAATGACTTCTTAAAACTTAGCTAATATAATCTCTAAGTTTTTACTATTGATTTCTTATAAGGGCTTACTGAATTGACAGATATGAATGTTGAATAATGACGTATATGTAGTTAATAACACATTTTATACGCAATTCCAATATTAGATATACGTAATAAATTGAAGATTGAAGTTGTACATAAGAGTAAGCTGTTGAAACATGACTTTATATAAGAAAAATAATATTACTAAATATATTTCGGTTCGGTTCGGTTCTGGTTTTGTACGATTTTAACGGTTCTGGAACCGAACCGGACCGCGAACCATTCACGCTAAAATATTAGAACCAGGAACCGAACCATTATATCTCGGTTAGGTTCGGTTCTGGTCCGGTTCCGGTTCGGTTTACCGGTTCTGACGGTTCCAAACCATTTATGTACACCCCTACAGAGCAGGGATGGGAGTGGTCAGTCAGTTTCAGTTAGTTTTCTGAAAAAGCTGACGTGACGCTGGCATGGCTCCGTCAATTTCAGTCAGTTTGCTTCAAGGATGGGAGGAGTCTTATAATCCTTTCGTCACAACTACTGACCAACTTCGCTATTGTTTAAGATTCTGACTTCAAAAAATATCTATTGTATAAAATAATCATATTAAATGACAAAAAAGATACTATTCATGATTCCACTATTGTATATACTAGCACATTACCCGCGGAATGTGACGGTAATAGTCAATTTTCTTTTTATTATGTGTAATGGTATATTCGTTAAACATGTCATCACTGAATTATGGACTTATGGTACTATAAGAAAATGTTTTCCTATTTTGTGGATGATAGAAGGATACCCGCGCAATGCAGCGGGTAATAATTTTCGTTTCAATGGCATATAAGTTCATTTATCATTTAATTTTGTTTTATATATGTACAAAGTTATCTAAATAGCAATTTTATAAATTAAAGGAAAAACATGTTGAATTATAAAGATGAAAAATAGTAAGCTGAGAGAGCATAATCGACATCAAGATATGTCAAAAACAAAAAATGAAGACGTTTCAAGAATTCGTAAGACGGTTCCCAACCCTTCCGTTGGTTTGCTCGTCACTTGCAACCGACGAAGTGACGGGGTTGGCACGGATCCGTCGGTTCTCGTCGATTGCCATCCGTCACTTTCCCTCGTCACAATACCGACGACTTCCGTCGGGTTTTTTTTTTTGTTTTTTTTTTGTTTTGTGTGTATAATATTAAAGGGAAATTGGTAAATGTGGGTCCCAAAAAATGAAGTGACGGAGTAGGAATGGGAGTGGTCAGTCAGTTTCATTCGGTTTCTATCAGTTTTTTGAAAAATCTGACGTGGCGCTGACGTGACTCCGTCAGTTTCAATCAGTTGATTTTTGGGTTGGGAATGGCCTAAGTCAAAATTTTAACATGTTATGTAGTTATACTAATATATATAAACAATGATTAGTCAATGTTACTTTATTGTGGCTCTCTTTCTCTTTCTTTTATTCGACAATTGTGAGTCAAGATTTTAGGTCTAATGTAAAATGCAGTTTGTGATCCGTTGTTAGGTAAGAAATACACGAGCATATATATGAAAGGAAAGGAAAAGTATGTATCAAATCAAGGTATTTTTTTATTTTATAATTGTTTGTTTAACTCTTTGGCTTACTATTACAAGAATTATCTCATTGAACAAAAACATGTTATGTAGTTATACTAATATATATAAACAATGATTAGTCAATGTTACTTTATTTTGATGAGTAAGGTTCAAATGAGTATACCAATTTTGAGTGAGAATGAGAGAACCAACAGATTTCTGCCATGTGTCACTTTATTCTCTCTCCTCCACACTTTATTCTCTCTCCTCCACATTTTTAAAAATTAAATATCTCACAAACGGTAAGTCGAAAAATCATGAAAATTGCACCATAAAATTCAGCGTTTTCTCCTCTTCGATTTGCCGTCCCTCAAGGCATACTTTTGACAACTTTTTTTTTTCTCATTTTTTGGTGGGTTTCACAAATTAGTAACACATGTGTTAGTGATTAGTTGTACATTTAATTTGTGGTTAAGGTTAGGGTTTAGGGTTAGGTTTAGGGTTTAGTAGGGTTTATGGTTTAGGGTTTATAAGGGTTTAGGGTTTAGAAGGGGTTCAAGGTTTAGGGTTTAGAAAGATTTAGGGTTTAGCGTTTTGTAAAGCGTTTAGGGTTTGTGGTTTAGGGGTTAGGGTTTAGGGTTTGAGGTTTAGGGTTTCGGGGAGAAACCCCAAAACCTAAAACCTAAACCCTAACCTCTAAATGTGACACCCGGTCAAAAATGACCCAAATTTACGTCCAAATTTAAACTTTTATTACAAAGTATTACATAACCCGAAACGATTATCTAATAATCACATATACACAAATCTGGTAGAACGCAAAAACCCAAAATGGATTTGGACGAAAAACATTTTTCAATGAAGTATTATTATAGAGGATAATAATAACTTACTCCGAAAATTATTTGAATACATTTTAGATACAGAAAACTATCCGTACATTTTAAGTAAAACAAAGTTACAATTTTAAACATCCGTAAAGTCATTTTTATAAAATACTTTGATCAAAAAGAGATACGATTATGTTTTTAGAAAATTTTCATTTAAAAAGATTATACTATATAACGATCGGGTACGCGAACACGGATACAATCAAATCAAGTATTGGAGCCGGTATATACACCGACTCCAATAATGCAGATAACACACACACACATCGATCTATCTATCTCTTTCTCTGCTCACTCTCTCGATCTCTCATCTCTCCCTCTCTTTTTGATTCTTCAAACAACAAACAACAACATCATCAACACAATCATCACCATCTTCTTCATCCTTCTTCATCATCATCATCATCATCGAATCATCATCATCATCACTAACGATTTCATTTTTAATTTGGTAAGAATCACTTCCGATTTCCTTAAGTTTTCGTGTTTATATAACTTGTTTTAGCATGTACTAGTGTTATATTATCGAATATGTCCAAGAATCACTCCCCAAAACCCATTTTTTTAGCTGGAACTTCGAACAGACCTGAAAAAGCCACCACAGCCGTTCGGCTAGACAAAAGCAGTTATGCTATACCAAAGCCGTTCGACTATACCAAAGCAGATCGGCTAAGCTCAGCCGTTCGGCTAAGAAACCTTAGCCGATCGGCTATGTGATCTTTTTCAGCAAACCATATTTTGTAGTTTTGTAGTCCTCTGAGTCGCGGTCGTTTGGGCAGCTTGATCGCCTAAATCCGAGTTCGTATGAGGGAGATATGGCCAAAACAGTGCAGCCTCGCCAAATTTGTTTAACTACGAACTTTTACACATATATTCGTGCGAGCAACAAACGTAACTTTTGAAACATAAATACACGAGTTATATTTATACAAACAAACATACTGTATGTTTTAAAACATTATATATATATACGAGATGCATATCTTTACAAAAACAAACCACGTTAGATTTTGGAATATGATTTCAAATTGTCACCAATGAGTCGTACTCGATTTTACAAAAATTCAAACATAATACGAGACGAGTACTTTGGACGTAACTAACCAAATGAACAACTAAACAAACGAATTACTACGCGTACACTTACAAATATAAAATCTTGCGTGTTTAGGGCATTAGGAGATTACTATGGCATACACACGCACTTTAGGATTGCTTACTCTACAGGTGAGTCTCACGGCCCCTTTTTACTGTTTTTACATTGGGGGAGATGCAATACTTGTTTTACTCGAACACATGTATTTACTTACTTGATTACAAACTGATTTACTGGTATATCGATTGCATGAGATTATTTAATCCAATGAAGTCCCTTTAATCATAGTCGTCAGTTATGGTCTTAAGCGCGAGTACTAGTAAATGGATCCATTAGGACTGACAATCCTCACCCAGGGTAGCACGCACTACCACGAACATACAGGTATAAATGGGTGTTTCTTACTCGTTTCATATGAATGTTTGTGGATTAGCATTCACGAGGGCAAATTAATTTCTACTGTTAAGCTTTGACTATGGTGCTCATGGCAATGTATACGGAAACTATTGCGACTGTGCAATATTTACTTACTTTTACAAATTGATGTGTTCAAAACTGTTACTTACTATAAACCTGTGAGATTCACCAACCTTTTGGTTGACCTTTTTAGTGATGCATTCTCAGGTACACAGCAACAGTAGGGTTGCCCAGTAAGGATGCCCGCAGGGTATGCTAAGCTAGAACGAGTCGCATGCAATTACACCTATGAAGATTTTACTTGCATTATCTTTCGTACTTTGATTATGTACTTCAAATCTTCAGAATCATTTTGCGAACTCGCTAATGATGTACTACTTAAAACCTAAAACTTTGTACTACTTTTGAAAACTTATGTAATGTAATGTATTTTCTACAACGTCTCATTTAGAGTCGTTTGCTTGTACTTTGGTGTTTTGATATTTGATTAGTCACGCCCAAAAACAATCGCTTCCACAAAGCATGAAATTGGGGGTGTGACACTAAACCACAAACCCTAAACCCTAAACACAACACTTTAACACATGCGTTAGTAAATGTGAAACCCACCAAAAAAATGAAAAAAAAAAAAACTTTTCGAAAGTATGTCTTGAGGGACGGCAAATCGAAGAGGAGAAAACGACGAATTTAATGGTGCAATTTTCATAATTTTTCGATTTGTCGTTTGTGAGATAATTGATGTTGGGGGTAAATGGGTTTTGTACATGTGGAACATTCTCTTTGTACACATGGCTTGATATCATTGGTTCCCTCATTCTCACACAAATTCCTATTCTCATTTGAACCCTACCCTTATTTTGATTATCATATCTAACAAAAGTTTAACGAGATATCATGCTATGTACCGTGCATCGCACGGGCAATAACACTACTTATGCCATGAGTCAGTTACATTAGTTATAAGAAAATCATTTAATTATAGGATTATATGTTCTGAAACTGAAAATTATTTATGAAACATTAAATCTAATAATTAATGGTATTAATTTGAGTGTTAATAATTACTTTTTTGATTATAATTAACGTATTAAAGAAGTGGAGGGTAAAATAGTCATTTACTGTTTCTCTCTTTTAAGACATTTACTCAAATACATTATATAGTAGTATAGATATAGATAATGTTTTAATTTGTTAGAATAATCTTCTTGTTATTACAATAATAAATATGAAAAGAATTGTATTTGGGAATGAAAACTTTCCTAAGTTGAGCAAATTATATTTATGAGACACTAAGAGGGGTTAAATGGTAATTTTAATTTCTTTTAAGAGTTTAAGATCAACATTTAAGATGTTTTATTAATAGTATTAAATAGGGGAATTTGTATTAGACCGACGCCAAATAGAGAATGAGTTGAACGATATAATTTGCTCGATTAAATATTTTTTCGTATTAAAGTAATTTTGATTTGGAGTAATTTTTAAATCGGCGGTATGCGCAAATTAGGAGTATTGAGGCGATAAATGAGGATTCTTATTGGGTTTGGGTTGGGGAATGAGTATTATTATCCCCGTCCCGTTCCGACCGATATATAAATGCAACTACAATATATGTATATATAACTATTATTATTATTTATGTCTATAAATAACTAATATCATCGATAAAAATATTTATATATAATTTTTTGAATTACAAAAGTATTTACAACATTAATTTTCTATAAGAATATTGTGTGTTTAACTAGAGAATTATGACTCGTACACAACAACGGTTTAGTTATTATTTATCAGTAGTGTACATGTGTAATCCTCCTAATGTTTTAGGTATACCTGTGTCATCAATGAGGCCAATTACTATATGTTATCTTGATCATGTTACTAATTTATTTTTGAAACAACGATGTCAATTAGTGTATGTCTAGATAATGCTTTAAGGAAAATCGACAAGTCGTCCGAATTTTGTGTATTATCAATAAGAAATGAGTATTGGGTCAGGATTTGGAGAACCCATGTACTCAACGAGATACCTCAATAAGACCCCCCGGCCGATTGGGATTTGAATTGGGTTTGGGGTAAGTCACGCCCCTAGTGGGGCGCCCCGATAAGATCCCGTTGGGGTAGGGGTGTTCATAATTATCCGAAACCGAAAAACCGAACCGAATATTATTGAACCGTAGAGAATTTTAGGTTAACCGAACCAGTATTTTTTTGGTTCTTCGATTTCGGATCACGATATTGCCACAACCGGTTAACCGAAAATTTTAAATTGTTATTTTAAATATGTGTTTATATATAGATATATGATAATATTACTAAATATCTTCTAATTTAGAATGCGATTATTAAATTTTTATTTTTATGTTAGTACAAATGTTCACATTTCTGCATTTTTAGTAGTTAAATATTTAGTTTCGTGACTAACTTGGTTCGGCGTTTATACATTCATGATTTATACCTAATTAAAAAGCTTTATATTTATTGTTAGAATGATTAACATATAGAATTTATAATAAATATTCATCAATGAGTGTGTATTTGTGTTTTGATATTTATATTTTAAATGATTGGTAAATAAAGCCGGTTAATTTGGTTAACCGTATAACCGAGCCGGAAAAGCAGGTTAACCAATTACCGGTTAACCGAACTTTTCGGTTTTGGTTTAGGTTCAAGTAAATGATGAACCAGGGATCCGGTTAACCAGTCTTCGATTAACCGATCCTCCGGTTAGCTGTCCGTGAACACCCTTACGTTGGGGTGTGGGGGTAGGTTTTGGGATTGCCTAGAATAATGTGTTTGGGGTTGGGGCTCACACCCCCGTACCGAACCCGCCCCATTACCATTCCTACATATATTATATAATATATTATATAAAACAAATTAGATCAAACTTGTTAAAAGTTGATCAAATTCTTACCTTGTGCCGTTGATTATACGGCTGTATTTCTTCCTCTTACTATTTGAACGCACTCTATAGAAAATGCACACAAACACTAAGGGCGCGTTTAGTTATAGAAAAATTTCTTCATTTATTATTTTCCATTTCTCTAGAGAATGAGAAGTGTTTTACTTCTCTAGAAATGCATGAAAAATCTAGAAAACGTGTTTAGTTATAATGATGGAGTTTTTCTTTTCCAAAGAAGAGTAGAGATGGAAAACTTAGAAAACCATCAAAAGTAGTTTTCAACTTTGTAGTTATAAAAAGGAAAACAAGAATTTTATTTTTCTTTGAAAAGTTTGTTAGAACACGTTTTCTAATTTTTTCTTGTTTTCTTAGAAAATTTTTCTGGAAAAGTGGGGAGTTTTATGTAACTAAACGCACCGTAATATTCTTATCACTTTTTCTACATTATCACCACGACGATCACCATCCTCTCGCATCACACTAGTATATTGCTAGTTTTTTTTTTTTAATGAAAATTGGTCTACAAAATCATAACTTGTGAAAAATCTATGAACTTATAAACATCTCATTTTCAGAGTAGTTTGTTCAATGTTATAATAAGGTTACCAATATCTATCTAAAAAGAAAGAGACCTCCAATGATTTGGTAGCTATTCACCCATGTCACATCACCAAAATCCTATGTGTCATCATTATATTAAACAAATTTGATGATATGGATTCTCCAACACTCACATGGTAAATAAAGTAATATTTTATTATAATATTAAATTATACTTAATTTAATTTAATTTAATGTGTCATCATTTTTAGACAATAATGCTACAATTGATATTGATAGGTAAATCAAGTTCATAAAAACTTTTAAAGGTTTTATTAATTTTAATCACATAGCTTAATTATAATTTTTATACGATTGGTAAGAGGTTTAATTTGATAATTTCTATATTACTTTTCAAATCTATATAATATCTCATTTATGAATTTATATATATTTGATAACTATAGAATGATTTCTGTTTTGTACATGTAGATGCACATTAGTTGTTCAATTATATGTATGAATAATTATATTAATCATTATAATTTATGTTTGTTAAAACTATAAACATAGGCATTACTCAACAAATTATTGCAACCTTAACAATAAAAATGTTACTATAACCAAACAATTGTATTAGCTAGAAAATGTCACTTTACAAAATACACATCTTTTTTAACCTTCCTAGTATATTGATATATTGTGTGAGAAAAAATGTTGTTCTTATTTTATTTTTAAATGGTCAAAACTTATAAAATATCATTAGTATCCGTAAAAAAAAATCATTTGTTCCCAATTTTAATTTCTTATAAGGGGTTAGCTGTCCTCCATCCCTTGATACTTACTAAATATTATTTATTTATTTTATAAATGTTATAAAAAATGATTATATAAATGGAAGTGATCGATTTGGAAATGACTTTTTTAGCCGAATACTCCAAAATATGTTTTATAGTGTTGTACAGTACAATACCATAAATCATAACTGATTGTGTACAAAAAAATAACAATACAATAATCATCACCCTTATATAAAGTGTATTACAATAGAAAATTGAATATCATAATTAATACATGGAGAATGCTAACCATAGCTTATGGCTATTATGGTTGAGATTTCTAATAATCAACATTTTTAAATAAGTTGAATTAATTACAAAGTATGAGTTTTCCTTTTTAATACTAACTTTCCTTATTTTAATTTGGTAAAAGTGTTTATTTTGTAACTTTGAGTTATAAAAATTAAATTAAGTTAAATATGGTATGTTTAACTATAGCCCTTACGGATATAGTTAGCATTTTCCTTAAAACATTTCATTTCCCATTTTAGATTATGATTGATCTATTCTTAAAATTATAATTTTCTAACCGTGCGATGCACGGGTTTAACGCTAGTATACCTATATATATGGACTTCAACGGTAAATCAAGACTTTAGTGGATGCATCATCGTCACAAAAAGTGGCACCACAGTTAACAATCTTCTATCTTACTGGGCCTCAATTTTAATTTGGTCTAACGAAAGTTTTCCATTCGGCCTGTAACTAGCTTTGTACTCAGCCCAATACTAGTGATAAGTCGGCAGTGCCACAGTATACTAATTAAGCCCAGCCCAGCCGTAGTGTTAACTACATAGTTCCAAAAAATTAGCACCCATGTTACATGCTAATTGCTAAGGTCATTTTCAACGTATGCACCAAACAGTGCAATTCAATACTGGTAAAAAATAAGACATTAATGGTATGTTAGTCATTTAAGTTGGAATAAGGACCAAACGCACAACAACTTTTATGTTTTTGAACTGCCGGTGCAAAAGGTGAAATATATGGATTGCTGGTGCAATTTTATGTAAACCAAATGAACGAACCATGCAATTAACTCAATTAAAATTAGAAAAGCTTAGAGGGATAAAACAAACTAGAAAATAAATGGAATCTTGATGTTCATGGATATTTCTCGTCTATGCAGTCTTAGCATGCAATTTTACCATTGAGAATAAAGTGATGTGGATGGTCTAGTAGAAAATCTTCTAAGAGCATTCACAGTAGTTTTTGCATTCACCTAGGTTATTGACTGTCACATCATTGACACATCATTAATCTACATAACCCTTTTCTAAACACCCAATACCCTCCAACAATATATTTAAATTAATAGGTCCCACATAAGGGAAATTAAAAAAATGCCACATTTTTTTTAACTATATATCGATTTGCCCCCGAAAAAAAAAAATTGACGATATACCACCTGAATAAGCAAAAGCAAATTTGCTTTTGCGAGCCTGTGATTTGCTTTTGCGATCCGTTCACAATTACGAGCCGTTGCCGAGTAAACCATGCCATAGCAAAAGCAAATATGCGATTTGCGATTTGCCTATGCCCGACAAATACTTGCTGTTTGCCTAGTTCCCGAGCCGTGACCGAGCCGTTTGCCTATGCCCGCCATCGCAAATCGCAAATTTGCGATTTGCGATTTGCCTATGCCCGAGAAATACTTGCCGTTTGCCTAGTTCCCGAGCCGTGACCCTTTCGTTTGCCTAGTTCCCGAGAAAAAGCTGCCATCGCAAATCGCAAATCGCAAATTTGCGATTTGCCTATGCCTTAAAAACACTTGCGATATCCGAATTGCATAGTTTAATAGGTAAATGAGTATTTGTCGGGCATAGGCAAATCGCAAATCGCATATTTGCTTTTGCTATGGCATGGTTTACTCAGCAACGGCTCGCAATTGTGAACGGATCGCAAAAGCAAATCACGGGCTCGCAAAAGCAAATTTGCTTTTGCTTATTCAGGTGGTATATCGTCAATTTTTTTTTTCGGGGGCAAATCGATATATAGTTAAAAAAAATGTGGCATTTTTTTTAATTCCCCCCCACATAATTATTTACTATAACCACAAAAAAAAACATTACATAATCCAATAAGATTTATGTTTACTTTAACTTTTACGCCATACTTAAAAGATTTACGTCGTGTAAAAAGAACAGTCATTTTTGTATTCATCATTTATTTGACTATAGTTTACAAATTTTACATAAGATGCTGTAAAGTTACGTTGGATTGTGATTAAATACATATTTTATTAAGGGTGTTGATAAATACAACATGATTTTTTATTCCTACACCAAAATCATGCAATACTGTGTTGTACAGTACTACATCCTTGTAACACCCCCAAATTCGTTGATTTAGATTAGCGGAAGCATTTAGTTTAAGTACGGGGGTGCCACAATAATAAAGCATGCATACGTATCAGAGCATATGATTACAACAGAACATAATATATTAAGATGCCAAAAGTATTAATTACAAAGTTTACGATTCATCGAATCGTGCAAGTTAAAAGTAATAAGTTTACAAAAGTAGATTTCTGAAATATGACTAAAACAGTTTCAGTTATACAAAAGAAATCCAGTTGTCAAAAGTTGGCATCCTATTCCTTCATGGGTCGCCTATAATCCATATGTGCAGGCGGTTCTTACGTGCGCAGCTAATTCCCTGAAAAACATAGTATAAGTCAACAACTAGGTTGAGTGAATTCACAGGTTTTATGTTTGCAATCGTAGAGTCGAGTTGTAAGCACAGTTGTTTAAATCATATACGTTCACAAAATCGTTCACAAGTAGTTATTGCCATAATAGTCACGTAATGCTTTGTGGAATGTTATCCAAATACAAGTTTAGTGGGTTGTTCGCCCAAAGTTTAGTTTACGTGGGATGTTACCCAAAATGTCAGTTTAAAACACGTGCTGGTCGTTCTCCAGCGGTTTACAAACAGTACCGGTAGTTCTCCGGCCAAATACGCACGGGTCGTTCTCCCGTTCAAACACTGCTGGTCGTTCTCCAGCGAAACACAGTACCGGTCGTTCTCCGGTCAATACACATGGGTCGTTCTCCCATCCAAAGACGCACGGGTCGTTCTCCCGTCCAGTGGCCAGTCGTTCTCTGGCAAGAAAAAACGTTGCTGGTCGTTCTCCAGCGTTTTCATAAAAGTACCGGTCATTCTCCGGCCAAATCAAAACAGTTTACCGGTCGTTCTCCGGTCTAGTTAAAACAGTTTGTCAAATAGTTTATCACGTTTGGTTGGTTTATAGTATGAAAATGTTATTTCATAAACAAAGTTCGCACAACAGTTCAATAGTTCAAAGTACTCTAACAGTTCGAGTAACACACGTACGATAAACAATCATGTAAGTAAAAGCAGTTATGGCAATTAGTAAAAACAGTTAAACAGTTTAAACAGTTGACTATGTTTTCCACCCCAAAGTAGTTAAAACAGTAAAAGTAAGGGCTGTGAACTCACCTGTTGAGTTAAGTAGTTGTGCGAGTGCTAGCAAACCTAAGCCCAAGTACAGTCCGAGATCTCCTAACGTCCTAAACGTACGAGATTTAATAAGTACGTGGATGTCTAAACTAATCATCCATGCTAGTGTTTGTACAACCAAGTCATATTCAAAGTGTTTGTTAAACATTTACGTTTGTATTTCGTTGTTTGTGAAAATGTATACGACTCGTTGGTGATAGTTTGAAATCATATTTTCAACAAAATAGTTTGTTTGTAATGTTTGTAAAGTTCACATATAGCATTGTATGTAAGTATTCGTTATCGGTTAAGTTTGACACTTAGTGTAAAAAAAATAGTTTGTAAAGTTTCTGTTTTATGCGACACAATTTGCGACACAATAGTTTATCATACGACACAAGGGTTGTGTCGCATAAGAGTGCGACACAAGAGCTTAGCGACACAAGGGTTGTGTCGCATAAGCGATCGGTGCTAAATCAATAGCGACATAAGGGTTGTGTCGCAGAGAGTCTGCGACACAATGGTGCGACATAGTGGTACGACATAAGATACGACACAAAATACGACATAACACGGTTCATACGACACAACATGCGACACAATGGTTGTGTCGCAAAGATGAACACCAGCCCAGAAACAGCGACTGTCTCGATTTTTCCGGCCAAAAACCCAATCCAAACGTAAGTTTAAGCTATAAAATCGTGTTTTCTTTATTGTATGGGTTAATACTAAGTATATTAAACACTAATTATTAACTAAAACTTCAAAATCAAAGAATTGACGGGATTTGTCGGAAACTTACGAGTGTCGGATTTGAAATCCGAAAAGATGGTTGTGTAGATCGTGAACTCGTGATCGTTTTTCTCTAAATGGCCCGAGCGATTGGAGGTCGTTTTGTGGTAGTTTTTATGTGATTAGTGAGTATTTGTTTGGTTTTTAGAGAGAGAGAAAGATGAGAGAAAAGAGGGTGTAGAGAGAGAAAGAGATGGTGAGAAAATGAGGGGAAAAGAGAGGTGGGGAGGGGTTTTGTTCCCCATTTTCCGTTCCCGTGTTTGTTTACCCGATCGTTAAATGATACAATATTTTAACTAATACATTTTTAATCGCACATTTCATTATATTTTTAGTTAGGATAATTTATGAAACAAATTAATTTAGTTGTAAAATTTTAGACTTTGTTTTATTTTAATTATCCGAGTTGACGTTTTACGTTATAAAAATGACTGTAAATATTATCGACATAATATTTAATTGTTAACGACGTTATTTAAATATTTCGTTTTATTAAATAATTTTGTTCACCAACAGTCGTATATTTTTGTCGCGTTTGTTTTCAGATTGTTCAGTACGTAATTACAACTAATTACGAATACGTAATACTACGTGTATTATCTAGTTGGGCTTTGCTAGACTTACCTCTAAAATGTGTTGTGAATTCACTCAAGTAGGGAATTAGCCTAATAATGCAAGCGATTAACGTTAATAATTATGTTTAAAGTTGCGGGGTGTCACATTCTCCCCATGTTAGAGAAATCTCGTCCCGAGATTTAAAATCAAGTCGGATCGCCCGCGGCGTATGTTCTCCGATAAGTCGTGTCGTCAATAATAATACCAATTTGCGTGGCGCTCAATTGTTGCCAGAAAAGTTTTAACGATTTAGTATACTCGCGGTATAGTTTAAATAGTTATACGTTCGATAATGGTCGAAGTTTACTAAGCGTTAAGTTTGAATATACATTCGAATGAAGCGTATATTAAATCGTAGCAACAGCTGTTAAGGCATACCGTGTTAGCCGAGGTCCGCAACAGTTTCCGGAGCCCGGAGGATGTATGCGCGGCTACGACCCGGTGGGATGGTTGCGATGCGGTTGTTGTTGTTCTGATTGTTGTTCCCGGTGTTGTTCTGGTTGTTGTTCAGTCGTGGACATTGATTTCGAAAGTGTCCGGATTCACCGCACTCGAAGCACGCATTTGTTCGAGGAAGAGGGTTGGTTTTACAGTTTTGGGCCAAATGACCCCAGTTTCTGCAGTCTTGACAGAAGGCGCATTCGCCTGTGTGGTGCATCCCGCACTTGTCACATTTCGGTTTGTTGCCAAGATAGGTTTTGGGTCCAGGGTTGGTGATTGCGGCGTAGGCTCGGGCGTTTCACGGGTTCCTGTTTTGTTGACCCTGGCGGTCATTGCCCTAGTTGTTCCATTTCCGCTTATTGTTTCCAGTGTCGCCCGCATCCGTACGGGTAGGTTCAGTTTTCCCCGAGGTAGCTTTCAAAGTGCCGATCAGACTGGCGTCGTCGGTTAAGCTTTGAGCCAGGTCCACTGCGCTCCTAAAGGTAGCTGGTTTGGAGGACATAACCATGCCTCGGATCTGTGGGGCCAAACCCCTGTTGTAACGCTCAATGCGTTTACTTTCGGGGGTTATCATGTGAGGCACAAGACGTGTAAGCTCCTGGAATCTAGTTGTGTAACCAGTAATGTCAGCGCCGATCATTTGTATGTTCCAGAGTTCGGTTTCAAGTTTCTGCATCTCGTTGGGAGGGCAAAATTCCTCCATCAGCATCTGTTTCAGAGTTTCCCAGGTCATGGAGAAAGCGGCTGGGCGTCCAATAATCTGGACCTGAGCGTTCCACCATGTTAACGCTTTGTCAGCTAAGGTACACGTGGCGTACTTCACGATTTTGTCGGTGGCGCAGTCGCTGATATCGATCACCGACTCCATTTTCTCAATCCAGTGGACCAGGCCGATGGCCCCTTCGGTCCCGGTGAAGGTGCTGGGTTTACAAGACTGGAAGGTTTTGTAGGAACACCCCTGCTGGGTATTGGTTGGGGTTTCGCTGTTGACTGGAGTGGCTCCGCTATTGTTGGTCAGGTTTTCACGATTGCTGCTGGCCTCGTATTGTGCGATGGCTTCAGCCACGCGGCGTTCGATAATTTTTTCGGTTGTTTCTGGAGGTGGAGGTGGAGGAGGAACATTTCGGTGACTGTTTCGAGTATTTCTTTTAGGCGGCATTATGACGTTCTGCGAAAAGGAAATGCAGAAGTCAATGCCAATGAAAGGGATGTGAAGGAGGAAGTTCACATAATTCAGTTATCGACCATTTAAGGAGAAATGACAAAATCCCCATCACATATCTCACGACTATGAAACAGCCATATTGTAACACCCTCAAATTTCGGTTTGCGGAAGCGGTCGGGTCGGGTGTTACCAAATTAAATATCACATCATAAGATACATAATGAACGACTCTAAATGAGACGTTTGAAAATAATTATACATTTACCAAATAGAACGTTTACAACGTGACGAGTTTAATAGAAATTTCAAAAACATAATTTGAAAATACAAAAGTAAATGCAGAGTAGTCCCAATTGTCGAAATCATGCGACTCGAGCTAGCAAAATCTTGTAGTAATTCCTAATCCTGTTGGGCACCTGAGAACACATGCTAAAACAGGTCAGCTATAAAGCTGGTGAGTTCATAGGATTGTTAGTTGAAATCATGATGTAATAAAACCCTGTATGTTTTGAAGAATCGTTTCAAATTCAGCCATTTTGATAAGTGTTATATTGAAGTTTGTAACACCAATTGTGTATACGTCTAATCGAGGTATCTTATACCTAAGTGTTCGAGTCGAGTACCTAAGTACATACATATAAGTGTGGCATTCCACGCCTTGATACCTAACAGGTAGTTGTGTCGATAAACGTAAGGCAATACATGCCTATAACTATTAATTGACTGTATGACCGCGTCATATGATAACAAGTAATTGTAGTTCCGCAGAACTATGATTTAATATATGATGTGTTGCATCCAGCAACAAGTGATTGTAGATCCGCAGATCTACGTTTGAAACGTTTAGCGTGTCCGTTTACCCGATTAGCATAAGCTAACCCGGACTTGAATTGAGCTAACGGCCTCGCGTGGCAGCACCACCGATCCGTTAATTTATTGTGAATCCCGAGTATCACTCGTTGATCCATTGATTTCATTGAAATTTCGTCCACTGCAATACCGTGGTTTCGTTTTGTGCCCACTTTACCGTGGCATCGTCTGGTGCCCGCTGCATTACCACGGCATCGTTTTTGGAATTGCTCGCAGCAATTTGTGATTGAGCCGGCAGTACACGACATGCCCGACTAAGTTGTTTGAGAGCCAGCAGTACTCGACATGCCTGACTAAGTAGATCGTATAATCGTATGTATACTAATATACATATGTAAATTTTAGGTGGCACCGAGTGCTCGAGATGATGTATCAGTATGTAGATATATATATATATATATATATATATATATGTATGAACGAATACTTAGATGTCAAATTTCACGTTGAACCTAGGTATGGATATTCATCAGGTGTCACCCCCACGGTTGGATTACATCCTGGGCCGGGGGTCCATCCCTGGTTGGATTACATCATGGGCCAGAGTTGTCACCAGTTGAGTCGTATTGATATAAGAAGTCTGTACTAACGTGTGATGTTATTGTATACTCCTAGTCAAAAGCCTAGCAAGCATATATATCGGAGTCTCGGGGAAATGTTCACTTAAGTCTAGTTCCCGTTCTAGTGATAATGAAGAGTGTCGACGGTTTCGGTTCCCAAAGAATAACTAAAACATGTACAGTATAGATGTTGTCTAGTGTAGGTAGAACTAACTAGTTCTAATGTATTCGATGATATTGTCCCGTGACAATATGGCCAAAAGATTTTGATAACTAAATCAAGTTATGTGTTGGTAATCGTTTTCCAACAATCCAACAGAGTACGATTTCAACCTATCTAGGTTAAGTACTGATATTGTTCTAAAACAATATTAAGGGTGTAATTCCTAAGTATTACACATTTCGTATTACATACAGTAATATAATAGTTGTGAATTAAAAACGATTATTAATAATTCGAAAACAGTAATTGAGCATGTGTTTCACCCCGAAATAGTAAAACATTTGAAAGAGTGGGGCTATGAAACTCACCTGAGAAGCTAGCGTCCTAGTGTAGCAAGTCGTGCCAAGTATAATCTCCTAGTGTCCTAAACACGAGAGATTTCGTATGTTTGTAAGTGCGGATCGTTATTGATGTTTCGTAATAATAATTCATATTATTATTAAGTTTGAGCTTTCGTATACTTTATAAAGTATATTAGTTTTGAGTATAAGTCGTATCATATTTAAATTGTCATTTGAAAACGTTTTCCGACACTTAGAAAGAATTGGCTGTTTTCTGTTTTCTGTGACATAACATGCGACACAAAAAGGTGTCATGCGACACAAGGGTTGTGTCGCATGGAGTGCGACACAAAAGCTCTGCGACACAGTGGTTGTGTCGCAAAGTTTGCGATGCTGATTCAACAGCGACATAAGGGTTGTGTCGTATAAGGTTTACGACACAAGATGCGACATAGAGTACGACACAAGATACGACACAAATGGATTTATGCGACACAACATGCGACACAAGCGTTGTGTCGCATAGATGAACACCAGCCCAGAAACCAGCGACTGTCGCGTTTTTCCGGCCAAAATCGCAAATCTAACGCATTTTCAAGCTGTAAAATCGTGTTTTCTTGGTTGTTTAGGTTATAACTAAGTTGTGTAAACATTATTACACCTCAACATTATACCAAAATGATTAAATCTAAAGATTTAGAAATTTCTTACAATTGCGAATCGAGGCCAAACGAGGAAGAAAACGAGGGTGTTGCCTTTGTTAATGTTGTTCCTCACTTGATGGTGATTCCGAAAATGTATGTTGATGATTTCTGATTTTTGATGATGATGATTGTTGTTGTTTGGTGAAAGAAAAGAGAAAGAGATAAAGAAAGAAGAAGAAAAATAAAAATGGGAAAGAGAGGGAGGGGGTGTTTGGGTTGGCTGATCAAAGGAGAGGGGAGGGGGTTTTCCCCCGCTTCGTCTCCAGTTGCGGTACAAAATACCCGTGTTTAATTTGTCCGATGCAATTTAAAATAATATTTTAAATTCTAAAATTTATTTATATTATCTTGAAATGTTTATTAATGGAAGTATTTTATAAAAATACTATTTTGAAAGGAAAGTTTAATTGTTTGTTTTTCGAGCGGTCACGAATAATTTAGATGCGTTTTGAATTAAAACGACTTATATTTTCGAATGATTAATATTTTTGTCCAAATGTTAAATGTTAAATCTTTGCGATTAAACATTATTTACAGAATTTTGATTACTTGTTTACAATTGCATATAATAATACAATTATTTAAAATTAAAGTTTGGCGCGAAAATTGACTTTTTGACGAGGTGTTACATTCTCCCCCTGTTAATAAAATTTCGTCCCGAAATTTCGTGTGAAGCCGTGGTCGCGTGGAGTCTGGGGAGCAATGTACGTATGAGGAATTTATCGAGTAAGTATTAGACATATCATGTCTTATAATGGGGTTGAAGGGCAGTCAATCCATGACTGTGTCGTGGTTTATCGTTGTAGTCACATTCTGACCGGATTGTTTGTTTGGAGTATAATTATTTTGTGGTTACTAGGTAATCATTTACGTCGTAGTCCATTCGGGACTAGATGGTTGTCACATAGTGACCGTTTTGTAAGTCGTCCTATCAGGACTAAATGTTTGGTGAACGTGCTGTAGATCAGTCTGCTGAAAGCAAACATTGAGTTTTATGTGGGCCTAGGTCAACTAGCCCTAAGATGTAATCAATATTAGTTTGATAAAATGATCACGGGGATAATAAGTACGCGTTTAGCGAATCTATATTTGAAGGGTTTTGTTTTCGAGGAGAAGTTGTACTTACATTATCGTTGGAGATTTATTTAATTTACTCGGAGTTGATTAAGTGAATTTTGCGTCTTTTTGGGCAGTCCTTCTTGTAATGACCGGGTTCTTTACATTTGAAGCATATCCTTCGAGATTCGGGATTGACGGGAACTCTGCAGTTCCGAATTACGTGTCCATATCGTTGGCATCTTTCGCAGGGTAACCCGCATAATCCGTCATGATGACGTTTACAGCCGTGACAAAATGGTTTGTTACCCGCATAGCCTTGTTTTTCTTTAGGCTCGACAGCATAGGACCTCAAGGGTTCAGGTTGATTGGTTGGATTTTGACTAGAGCTGGAATCCCCATTCCATTTTGTTAGGTTGTTTTCAGTTGCAGTGGCTTCGCGTCGTTCCCTCTGTGCCATAAGTATGTGGGCCATACGAATGGCCTCTTCAATAGTAGCGGGTTTAGAGGCGGTGACCATTCCCTCAATTAGTAGTGGGAGTCCACCGGTGTACCTTGCGATTCGTTGACTTTCAGGGTTTACTATGGTTGGGCACAAGTGTGCTAGTTGTTGGAAACGATTGGTATATGTTTCGATGTCGTTGTCTTTTACGGTGAGGTGCCAAAGTTCGTCCTCAAGTTTGTGAAGTACTTCGATGGGACAATACTTGTCCTTCATGATTCGTTTCAGGTCTTCCCACGGAAGTTCGTGAGCAGTGTCGATTCATACAGTTCGGGCGTGAAAATTCCACCAGGTAGAGGCATCATCCTGGAGGGTGTATGTGGCTTACAAGACTTTGCAGTCGTCGGGGCAGTTGCACACGCGGAAAATAGATTCCATTTTCTCGAACCATCGAATTAATCCGACAGCTCCTTCAGTACCAACGAAGTTCGGTGGTTCGCACCTCAGGAAATCCCTAAAAGTGCAAGGCTTTACTTGGTTCTGAGCAGCTAGGGTCGCAGTCACTGCTTGATTAATGATTTAATCGTTCTCAGCTTGAGTGAAAGTTTGTCGTTTAGGAGGCATGATTCTTGAACAAGAATGAAATGACAAAGTGTGAGATCTTTATTCAAAGATTTTGACTTTTATAGTTGTATACTCGGATGTAAAAATGATAGTTATCTAGAAATCACTGAAGGTGTCTGTTTGAAAGTCCTTGGACTTTGAAATCTTAAATGTGTAGTCGTACTAACGACCTAGTTGTGTATTATATGTGGTTTGACCAGAACCATAGTATTGTCGTAGTCTATCAGACTATAATGTATTACTAAGATACTATAGATTGTAATCCCAATAAATTAGAGTGTATTCATCGAATGAGGCATCACATGCCTTAGTAGTAGTGGTGTGGCACTTCGTGCCTGGTAGAGTAATCGCGTATGCGTATAAGTGTACAAGTGCCTATAGCGAGTGTTCCTACGCAAAGAAATCAAGTGGGACACCTCATGTCTAGTAGAGTAGTCATATATACATATATGGTGTACACGTAACTATACAAGTATACGTGCGTAGTAAAAGTCAGGTGTGGCATCTCGTGCCCAGTTAAGGAAATGTATATGTATATATAAGTCGTACATGTAACTATAATAAGTCCACATGTATATTGAGAGTAGCACCTAGTGCTGAAGTGCAGTGCCTAAAGCACTGGAGTGTAGTAACAACGTACTGTAATGCAGTGCTATCAGCACAGTAATGGAAATACCAATGTATTGTGATGGTAGTACCGAAGTACTATGAAATGCAGCACCACGTGTTGTAATGAAGTGCCCGCGGCACCGAAATTGCAGTACCCACGTACTATGAATGTAGCACAAATGTGCTAAATGCAGTATAAACATACTGTGTAGTTGCAGCACCACGTACCGTGTGTTGTGCCCGAAGCACCATGTGACACCACGTGTCATGAGTTGTTCGATTGTAGCCCTAAGGCCGAATATGCGTTAAAGTTATGTGATTTCCCAAATGTAGCACAATGCTAGAATGTGAGTGCCAAGGCACTGAGGTATTGAGTTGATTGATCTAAATGATCAAGTTGTGATTGAGATAATTAATTTGTTGTGGACTTAGTCAACACTAATCCAATTGTGACCAGCACGGTCAAAGGTGGGAGATTCGTTTGTTTGTTTTAAATTTTGTGGACGTTTAGCATGTATGGGTTTCCATTCCCATTGAATACGGTTGTACCTCCTTCCCGAGGTTCAGTGATATATGTGATATGCTCCTATGCGTACATAAAGAGAAAGTGTCGAGTCGTGATAGTTAGGAAGACGGCGATGTGCCTCTTCACGAGTAAATGATAGTACAACGGAATTTAGTTGTATATACCCGGTATATATTTGATACGTAGAAGTAGTATACATGTAAGGCCTATTAATATATACCTACAGTACATATAATAGCCTAGGATGTCTAGCACAAAACAATCAGAGTCAACTATTGCATTCCTAACTCAGTATAACCCCTTTCAGATATCGCATCAACTTCATTTAATTGTACATAGTTAGCTACGCTATGTTAAATTAAACTCGTATGATGAAATCCCTGAACCAGTCATACCTAATGAGGAATACTGCCTAACGGTCATAGTCTAGGCCCACTAAATGCAACCTGGTTCACTATAACCTTAGGCTCTGATACCAATCTGTAACACCCTCAAATTTCGGTTTGCGGAAGCGGTCGGGTCGGGTGTTACCAAATTAAATATCACAGCATAAGATACATAATGAACGACTCTAAATGAGACGTTTGAAAATAATTATACATTTACCAAATAGAACGTTTACAACGTGACGAGTTTAATAGAAATTTCAAAAACATAATTTGAAAATACAAAAGTAAATGCAGAGTAGTCCCAATTGTCGAAATCATGCGACTCGAGCTAGCAAAATCTTGTAGTAATTCCTAATCCTGTTGGGCACCTGAGAACACATGCTAAAACAGGTCAGCTATAAAGCTGGTGAGTTCATAGGATTGTTAGTTGAAATCATGATGTAATAAAACCCTGTATGTTTTGAAGAATCGTTTCAAATTCAGCCATTTTGATAAGTGTTATATTGAAGTTTGTAACACCAATTGTGTATACGTCTAATCGAGGTATCTTATACCTAAGTGTTCGAGTCGAGTACCTAAGTACATACATATAAGTGTGGCATTCCACGCCTTGATACCTAACAGGTAGTTGTGTCGATAAACGTAAGGCAATACATGCCTATAACTATTAATTGACTGTATGACCGCCTCATATGATAACAAGTAATTGTAGTTCCGCAGAACTATGATTTAATATATGATGTGTTGCATCCAGCAACAAGTGATTGTAGATCCGCAGATCTATGTTTTAAAAGTTTAGCGTGTCCGTTTACCCGATTAGCATAAGCTAACCCGGACTTGAATTGAGCTAGCGGCCTCGCGTGGCAGCACCACCGATCCGTTAACTTATTGTGAATCCCGAGTATCACTCGCTGATCCATTGATTTCATTGAAATTTTGTCCACTGCAATACCGTGGTTTCGTTTTGTGCCCACTTTACCGTGGCATCGTCTGGTGCCCGCTGCAATACCGCGGCATCGTTTTTGGAATTGCTCGCAGCAATTTGTGATTGAGCCGGCAGTACAACGACATGCCCGACTAAGTTGTTTGAGAGCCAGCAGTACTCGACATGCCCGACTAAATAGATCGTATAATCGTATGTATACTAATATACATATGTAAATTTTAGGTGGCACCGAGTGCTCGAGATGATGTATCAGTATGTAGATATATATATATGTATGAACGAATACTTAGATGTCAAATTTCACGTTGAACCTAGGTATGGATATTCATCAGGGGTCACCCCCACGGTTGGATTACATCCTGGGCCAGAGTCGTCACCAGTTGAGTCGTATTGATATAAGAAGTCTGTACTAACGTGTGATGCTATTGTATACTCCTGGTCAAAAGCCTAGCAAGCATATATATCGGAGTCTCGGGGAAATGTTCACTTAAGTCTAGTTCCTGTTCTAGTGATAATGAAGAGTGTCGACGGTTTCGGTTCCCAAAGAATAACTAAAACATGTACAGTATAGATGTTGTCTAGTGTAGGTAGAACTAACTAGTTCTAATGTATTCGATGATATTGTCCCGTGACAATATGGCCAAAAGATTTTGATAACTAAATCAAGTTATGTGTTGGTAATCGTTTTCCAACAATCCAACAGAGTACGATTTCAACCTATCTAGGTTAAGTACTGATATTGTTCTAAAACAATATTAAGGGTGTAATTCCTAAGTATTACACATTTCGTATTACATACAGTAATATAATAGTTGTGAATTAAAAACGATTATTAATAATTCAAAAACAGTAATTGAGCATGTGTTTCACCCCGAAATAGTAAAATAGTTGAAAGAGTGGGACTATGAAACTCACCTGAGAAGCTAGCGTCCTAGTGTAGCAAGTCGTGCCAAGTATAATCTCCTAGTGTCCTAAACACGAGAGATTTCGTATGTTTGTAAGTGCGGCTCGTTATTGATGTTTCGTAATAATAATTCATATTATTATTAAGTTTGAGCTTTCGTATACTTTATAAAGTATATTAGTTTTGAGTATAAGTCGTATCATATTTAAATTGTCATTTGAAAACGTTTTCCGACACTTAGAAAGAATTGGCTGTTTTCTGTTTTCTGTGACATAACATGCGACACAAAAAGGTGTCATGCGACACAAGGGTTGTGTCGCATGGAGTGCGACACAAGAGCTCTGCGACACAGTGGTTGTGTCGCAAAGTTTGCGATGCTGATTCAACAGCGACATAAGGGTTGTGTCGTATAATGTTTACGACACAAGATGCGAAATAGAGTACGACACAAGATACGACACAAATGGATTTATGCGACACAACATGCGACACAAGCGTTGTGTCGCATAGATGAACACCAGCCCAGAAACCAGCGACTGTCGCGTTTTTCCGGCCAAAATCGCAAATCTAACGCATTTTCAAGCTGTAAAATCGTGTTTTCTTGGTTGTTTAGGTTATAACTAAGTTGTGTAAACATTATTACACCTCAACATTATGAATGCCAAGTTTTCTTTTTCAGCTAACACTAACATTTCTATAAAACTTGGTTTTTCTTCTGTTATTTCACTCTTTTGCAGACAAGGCACGGGCCATCTACTTCATCTTCACGAAGAAGGCAACCTCCGCCAGTTCAAATGGAACCATTGGGTTTATTCGCTCTGCAAATGCCAGCTAATCTTCACCAATGGTTGAGGCTGGATCGACCGGGGGCTCTCTTTAATTCTTATTGTGAGAAGTACTTGAAAATACATAGAAAGCAATTCATGTGCCCGAGAACTCCCGATTGGGGCCCTTTAGATCAAGCTGGGGTTGGTAACGCTATTAGAGAAATTTTAACAACCCGCTATGATACTGACGAAGGACATATAGATCATGATGATTGGGTCCGATTGTTTGATCTATGGCATCCAATCTATAAGGAATTGTGCTTGGAATTTCTATCTACCGTCAGAATGAAAGAGAATGGGATACAAAACGCGACGGATAGAAGTTTCCTGTCATTCAGGCTAGGAGGAGAGGACCGTCATATGTCCTATCAGGATATAGCCATCAGTTTAGGGATATACACTGAGGAGGAGATCAGCTCAGACTATTTTAATGAATTCTTGATGTCGGGTGCAAGAATCAGGAATTTAACTGCTCAGCCATGGAGTCAATTGTCTGAAAAACCATACAGGACTAGTGAGAACCACATTTCGGAAGTTACAAATGTCAACTATCGGGTTATTCAAAGGTTTCTGTCTCACTCGATCACTCAAAGGGGTGAGAACACAGAAAGGGTGAACCTTCAAGATATGTGGTACTTAGAGCAGTTTGATGATAATAATCCGGTCAATATTCCCTATGGTATAGCTTGGTACTTGACAAAGAAAGCTGGGGGCAGAAAGGAGCAGTCGCCCATTTGTGGAGGGCATTTCATCACAGCTTTTGCCCGGTTCTTTGATATCGATTTTGCAGGATTAACTATGGTACGAGATCCTCGCATCCCAATTAGTGCGCCTATGTATGTGCAGGAAGAGGTAATCAAAAGAGTGGGAAATTCTTACATTCCATGGCCAAGAGAGGAAGGATCGCCACCTCAGCAGAAACAAAGAACCGATGAAGGCACATCAAATGTCCGAGACCAGGAGGAAGATATTCACCATCAGGGCGGCTTTCAGGGTGGATTTTCAGAGGGTTATGTGGCTCCATCATTCGAGCCCGAGTATATATATCCTGCACCTCCTTCATTGTTTGATATTATGCAGGGAATTAGCCGTTTGGGTGAGCGACATGATGACTTTCAGCAAGAGTTCCGTGATTTTCGACAGGAAACGAGGGAAGCCCATCAAGAATATGGGTATAGACTTGGGGCTCTTGAGTATGCATCAGACTGGAGGACCCATGACCAGGAGCGTTACCATGCCGATCCTTCAGGCTACCAGCCATACCCTTATCATCACCATCCTCAATGGGGGACTCCTGGCGCATCTTACCCACCACCAGCTTATCAGCGAGCGAGCACACTCGAGGAAGCCCAACGATTACATCAGGAGGAATATGATAGGCAGCTTCAGCAGGAGCGCATGTACCGCGAGTCGAGCTCAAATCAAGAGTGGGGAAGTTGGCCAAGTCAAAGCTCTGGAGATTGGCAATTTCAGGATTCTTCACACGACTCGCAGCAGCAAGGACCTTGGGACAGTTTTCTTGGACGTCGCGGTGATTAGTAGACAATTATTATTAATATTATAACTTCTTCTTTTGGAGTGCCTGCGTGCCTCATTTATGTATACTTTAATTTCTGCTCTAATTCTTCTCGTTATTAGGACATTATTACCGCTTAACGAATGGGTGACATTTGGGTACGGTTTATACAATGTCACCCAAAGACGATTCTCTATGTGTGTTTTTTCTTTAGGTATTAAAAGTTCTAAACTTTTATGGATGAGGTTGATGGGATGAGATCGAATGAGTAATGCTGGCAGTAAGTTCAGCAATGGGTTTCAAGCAAGCATTCTACCACTTCTAGCAAAAACCTCGGGGAAGTACTCGTTCCCTTTTCCTTTCCACTTATGATTTTTACTTGCTTATCTCTTTTTGCATTGAGGGCAATGCAAAACTTAAGTGTGGGGAGGATATTCACTTAAACTTATATTCAAGTGAATCATTGTTTCTAACTTTTTATTGGGTATACTTCATTATTTCACAAAATTTTTCAAATCCCAATAACTAAGTTTAGAAATGGTAATTCATTTCGAAATTGCTTTGTCCTCAAAAGATTAGTTGCTTTGTGAAATATTTGGCCATAATTGTTAGAAGTAACTTTAAACTCTTGCATTCTAAAAATATTTGTCAAAGAAGCAACCGCACTAGGAGAATTGCATAACTAGCACACTTATAGCCCCACTGAAAATTGTGAGAAATTTTGAGCCTTGATTGAAAACACTTATCTTTAGTGTTTATATATTCCAATTGCTATGAGTGTGCCGGTGTTTGTAGTCTATTCTAGAACTTGCCTTAATGATGCATTTTGAGACCGTTGTGGGATCACATTTATGTGATATAGGTAAAGTAGACGATGAATTGGTATTCTTTAGGATTTAGATATATAGGAATATATATTTTGACCCAATTTTTGAGAATTTCTAATCAATTATGGAATTTGTGTTTGATCTTTAAACGGATTGCACGAACTCACTAATCGGTCAAGGAACCTTGATTGTTTGGGGTTTTATTTTAACACCATTTATATCCAGTCCACCCAGGTCGTTAGCACTCAATTTTAGTGCTAAGAAACCCATAGAAAACTTCCACATACATTTTCATCACAGTCCTTACTTAGCCTTATTTTTGGTGGAGTCAAAAGTTTTCAAAAAGTTGCCTTTTAACATCGCAAACCAGTTTACAAAATGTGATTTCAAAACAACCTTTTTGGAAAGTGATATATGAAGAATACTTATTCAAGGAAGCAAGACCAAGGTGAAAGTTCAAAAACTTTTTAAGCAAAAAAATCAAAAATACTATGAAGTCATGAATGAAAAGTTGCTGAAATTTATCTAAGGAAGCAAGAAGCCAAGAATCGAAGAGATATGGTTCGGAGAACAAAGTTAAAGCCTAGAGGTTAATTGTGATCACATTTTATTTTAGTTTCAAGGTAACACTTCGCAAAAGCTTTTCGACTACCATTTTTCAACAATTGATATACGAGTCTATACCAACACAACTTCACCCTCACTTTTATAATTTCAACACATTGTTAGAATACCTCTTTTGATACTTTACTTGGTGCTCACACCTAATCGGTGGTGATTTGATCTTTTGGCAAGCTTATGGTAATAATGCATCACGACTTGACTTGATTGAGTGATTATGTCGTTTATTCCCTTACCTTGTAGTTTATAGGTTGAGAGTGAGTGATTTAAAACACTTATCCTATTTGAGAGGTGCTAAGTTGTGCAAATTCATGCTTGACAAATTTATTCCAGGTTTTATATGATTACACACATGCTGCTAACATGATTGCTTAGGTGATTGTTGTTGGTTATATTTTGAAAACCTTATTCTTAATTTCTGGAATGTAAGAGATGTTTGTATTGAATCGAAAAATCATGATTTGCTTGAGGACAAGCAAAGTTCAAGTGTGGGGATATTTGATATCGCTTAAATTATACATACTTTTAGACGCGATATCATTAAGAATTGTGTGCCATTGTTAGTTAAATTCATGAACTTTCGATACTTATTACTTTGAAAATGAATTTAGGAACGAATACAGCTGGAAGGATGAATTAAGTGAAGAAACGTGCTTAAAATGAAAGAAATCAAGAAATGTAGCTGGAGACACATGAATCCGGTCGGATTCATGGGAATCCGGACGGATTCCCCTTGCCTGAATGCCCAGCTTTTGTTTCTCTTTTGATCAGACCAAGCTTGTTTTAATCCGTTCTCAAATCCGCCCTTGAATCCGGTTAGGAATCCGGACGGATTCACCTGAATCCGACCGTATTCATTGTTTTAGAGCAGAATTTCTGTGATTGTACCTTTGGCTTCATTGTGTGTACATTAACTGGAATCCGACCGGATTCCACTGAATCCGACCGGATTCATCTCTCGAAAAAGTCAAACTCAGTTTTTAAAAAAGCTGCAGCTCCCACCTACTCCACAAACAAAATACAGCAGCCAGACATCCAGTCGCCAAAAATAAAGAAAAATGAAGATTTTTCATATCTTCATCATTTTCTCGACCAAAAATTCCTAACGGCGCACACACACTATCACCATGAAATCTGGAAAAGATTATTGTGCAGTTGGGGAGGTTTGGATGCATTTAATTCCTCACCTGCAATTTTCATCTATAAAAACCAACTGGGTTTTTCATCCAAGAGAGACATCATGGGTTATACAAGTGAAGAGCTGTGAAGTGCAAAAATTGTTATTGGGTTTCACTTGATTTCCATTTCATAATCCATTTTGTTAATCACTACAAGTGTTAGCAATAACAAATTCATCCACAAGTTCACCACCCAAAACTAATTTCACCATTGTTGCTATTCACTGGAAGAACACACGGAGCGAGGAATCAAGCTAGTGTTTTGGAAGTTTTAATCTCTGTATTGGATTCTTTCAAGTTCATCATCATTTGTTGTAAGCAATCTTTAATTTATTCAAGGTTAATTTCATTAGATTTTAATATTAAGTACCAATTTTATCATGAAATTAATATTGCATTGTTATTGCTTAACCATGAATATGAGTGGCTAAATTCCTCAATACTTGCTTGGATGAAATAAACTAGTGATTAGGGGTGTAATTCTTAGAGTTTGTATAAATTCTAGTTTAAGCTTATTCATTGGATTTGCATGTTCTAGGTAAATTTGTTAAGGCTTGTTGGAAATGAAATTAATAGCTTAAACCAATGTTTGTTGTTAGATTACATTTCTAAATTTATATGTCTATGTAAATCGCCCTTGAAGTGAAAACTAATTTGGTACAAGATTAAGAAAAAAGATTAGAAAATGCAAGTTTGTGAATATGCCAATGCTTTTCATTTGGATGAGTTATAACTAGAAACCAATGATTTATGCTTAATCAAAACCCCTTGTGTATTTGAGCTTGCAAAAGACTATAACTTATTGGGTAGATAACTAGTGAAGATGCCAACGTATTTCATTAAAGTTATTTGCTATCAATTGGTTTTGAACAAATTTTGCCAACGTAAATTTGCAATAAGTTATACTCTTTAGGCTTAAATGTGTAAGATGGTAACCATGCCAACGTTTGTTACCAAGATTAAGTTATAAGTTCGTAAATTGAAGTTAATAATATAGGAGATAGCCAATGTTACTCTTATGTTTTAATGTATATTTACCTTGCATGTTACAAACTGGTTTTAACTAATACGCACCCCGAAATCACTAGTAAAATAACCCAAGCAAGTATTTCTTTGTATTCCTTGATAATCCATCAATTCAAATCTGGCTCTTAAAAGCCCAATTGCCTTAGTTTTCGATAAATCAGTAGATGTTAAGCAAAGCAACAATTCGGTTGCACAAAACCCACATTTTCTTTTCTTATTTTAAATTGGTTACACTATATTAAAGTTTCTTATAATAACATTCCCTGTGATCGAGCCTTTGATTTACCAAGCTATATTACTTCACGATAGGGTCCACTGCCCGGTTGTGTTTTAGTCTATTTGAGGTACTTCTTTTGTTTCACATTCAACGATAAATTTTAAGACTAGATTTTACACATCAAGTTTTTGGCGCCGCTGCCGGGGATTGTTTTGTTAAGACTTGAATTTGGTGTAGTTAATTGATCCTTTCCGGAATTTATTCTTGGAAAGTTACCTTTCTTGCATTTAGTTGGATTGAATCGGTGCGTTTTATAGTTTTATTTTCAGTGTTTTTACAGGTTTATTTAGGTGATGAATGAGTACTAGGAATTCCACAAAGAAACTCTTAGAACCTCTGTCAAATCCTGAAAAAGCTGCAAGGAAACGTTGGAGACAAAAATCCGAGAACGAACCGGGTGAACCAACTAATTACCAATCTGAAACGGAGTCTTCTTCAACAAACAACACAATTGAGGAACCAAACGAAGAAGGAGATTCAAAGTACCGGGAAGAAGAAGAAGAATACGAAGAAGAAGATCAAGAATTTCCCGACGCACTAATGGCAAACGAAGATGACACTCCCATTTGGTCAAGAACAAGAGATGTTGCACCAACTCCTACTTGGGCCATTCAAAGGCCAAATTTCGAAAACAACAATTTTTCTTTAAAGGGAAATCATATGGCCGCCATAAGGGACATACAATTTGACGGAAGGGTGAGGGCCGATCCTCACAAACATGTAGCCGAGTTTCTTGAAATCAATGATATGTTCAAGTATGGTCCTAACATGGATGAAGCAATCAAGCTAAAGACATTTCCGATGTCTTTATGTGGAGAAGCCAAGGAGTGGTACGAAGAGTTAGAGCCAAACACAATTCAAACATGGGAAGAAATGCGTAAAGCATTTGTTAGTAGATTCTATCCACCCGCTCTAGCCGAAAGATTGCTCAATGAAATTCGAGCATTTAAGCAACAAGAAGGTGAAACATTAGTTGAAGCGTGGGTGAGATTCAAGAAAATGCTGAAAAATTGCCATGGTCATGGTCTAACAAAGGCGGAGAAGATTTCATTGTTCTATAATGGTGTTGATATACCAACCGCTAACGTTCTAGATGCCGCGGGAGGTGGAGTGTTTCTTTACAAGAGTCCCAATGAATGCTGGCAGGTTTTAGAAGATAAGGTTATTCAAAGCCTAAATTGGGGCAAGGATAACAAAGGGAAGCCTATAAGGAAACATGTTGCTTTTGTGGAAGATAGTTCAAGTTCGAGACCTAAATCAGAAAATTCAGACTTGATTGCTGAATTAAAAGCCTTGTCTTCAAAGGTTGATAGCAAATTCAAGAGTTTGAAAGGAGAGATTAAAGAACTTAGAGATGGATGCGGATATTGTGGTGGTAATCATGCCACCGTTCATTGCATGCAACACAATGATCAACCTATAATGAGAGAAGATGACGATGAAGACGTTAGTTACCTTCAACAAAGTAACTATCAAGGAGGAGGAAACTACCAACGTGGTGGTTTCCAAAATTGAAATTCTGGAAGTTACATGGGTAGTTATAACCAAAACAACCGATTCTCTCGTTCAAACCAAGGCTACAACCAATATCCGCAAAGGGAAAGCACATCATCAGGTCCTTCTTCTCAAAACCAAAAACAGGAGCAACCCTCATCATCACTTGAGCAAATGATGAAAGAATTCATCACGGAGCAAAAGGCAACAACGGAGAGGATGAAAACTCAAATAACAAGTTTGAGAGTTGGAATGGAACAAGGACAGAAAAGCCAACAAGCGGCCATCCAAGATTTGGAAAGAAAGATGGATAGGTTATCGGAGGGGCAAAGTAGTAGGCCTAAGGGAGGTCTACCAAGCAATACTCAACAAAATCCGAGACAAATTCCGATTTCTGGGGGTTCTAGCGATTCAAAGCCATATCAACCACCCCAAGCCAGAAATGAGCATGTGAATGCTATTACTACAAGGAGTGGAAAGGAGTTAGAACCACCTCAACCAAGGAAGCCAATTGCTACTAACTCTGTTTTGCAGGAATCGGATGATGAAAATAAAGAGGAAGAGGAGAATCTAAGTCAACCTATTGATGTTCCAACCACACCAACATCTTCCACCACTACACCGGTAGTGAAACCGTACAAACCAAAGATCCCATATCCACAAAGACTGAGAAAAGAGAAGATTGCAGCTCAATATGGGAAGTTTGTAGACATGATAAAGGCAATTCGAATCAATGTGCCTTTAGTGGATGTGCTAGCCGGAATGCCGAACTATGCCAAGTTCATCAAAGACTTGGTGAGCAACAAGGATAAACTCACGGAAGCATCGGCTATGTTTTTGAATGAAGAATGCTCGGCAATAGTTCAAAATCAGATTCCACCCAAGCTTGGCGATCCCGGAAGTTTCATAATATCATGTAAATTGGGTAACTTATTTACTTGTGATGCATTAGCCGATCTAGGAGCTAGCATTAATTTAATGCCATATTCATTATATGCTAAGCTGTCTTTAGGATCATTGACACCCACACGCATGAGTATTAGACTTGCCGATAGGTCTTTTCAATATCCCGTAGGTATTGCAGAAAACATGATGGTAGATGTAGGGCAATTTACCTTTCCCGTTGATTTCGTGATATTGGAAATGGAAGAAGATAGTAAAGTGCCACTAATCTTAGGAAGACCATTCTTACATACCGCGGATGCCATCATAGGGGTTAAAGATAAGAAATTGACCTTGGGGGTAGGGGATGAAAGGATTGCTTTCACGGTCGATAAGGCCATGAAGCATCCTTATTCTACTGACGATACTTGTTTTAGCATTGATGTTGTAGATGAAGCTGTTGATGAGGAATTCCAGAAGTTGCTGAATTTTGAAGCAAGGCTAGATGACATGTTGGAGTCATTTGGAGATGAAGACACCTTGGAAATGCTAAAGGGAATGGAGACAGATTTTGACGATGAAGAGCAACAAGGTGATGAGAGCTATGAGGAGCTAGTAAATGAGGATCAAATCAGGATAAAGACATCCGTTGAAGATCCACCAAAAGACTTGGAGCTGAAACCACTACCGGAACATTTGGAATATGCATATCTTCACGAGGAGAACTTACTCCCTGTAGTAATCTCTTCCACTCTTTCAAATTCTGAAAAATGCATGTTATTAGATGTCCTGAAAGCTCACAAGAGTGCTTTTGCTTGGCGTACATCGGACATACCCGGGATAAGCCCATCTTTTTGCAAACACAGAATAAATCTTTTAGATGATGTAAAACCCGTTGTCCAAAGACAACGGAGGCTTAATCCCAATATGAAGGATGTAGTCAAGAAAGAAGTTATCAAACTTCTTGATGCAGGCATTATTTACCCAATTTCGGACAGCCCTTGGGTGAGTCCAATTCATTGTGTGCCTAAGAAGGGGGGAATGACTGTAGTGACCAACGAACAAAATGAATTAGTCCCAACTAGGACTGTCACAGGTTGGAGAGTGTGTATAGACTACAGAAAATTGAATGACGCAACCTTAAAGGACCATTTCCCTTTGCCCTTCATAGACCAAATGCTAGAAAGACTTGCAGGAAATGAATTTTATTGTTTTCTAGATGGTTTTTCGGGGTATTTTCAGATTCCCATTGACCCAAAAGACCAAGAAAAGACCACTTTCACTTGTCCATTTGGAACATATGCATATAGGAGGATGCCCTTTGGTCTTTGCAATGCACCTGCTACTTTTCAACGATGCATGATAGCAATTTTTCAAGATATGATTGAAACATCCATGGAAGTTTTCATGGATGACTTTTCTGTGTTTGGAAATTCTTTTGAAAATTGTTTATCTAACCTTGATAAAATGTTGGAAAGGTGTGAGAAAGCTAACTTGGTTTTAAATTGGGAGAAATGCCATTTTATGGTAAAGGAAGGGATTGTGTTGGGACACAAAGTGTTAAGTGTGGGGATAGAGGTAGATAGAGCTAAGATAGATGTCATTGCTAAGCTACCACCACCCACAAATGTTAAAGGAATTAGAAGTTTTCTAGGTCACGCGGGATTTTATCGCAGGTTCATAAAAGATTTTTCAAAGATAACGAGACCTTTAACTAAACTTCTTGAAAAGGATTCAACGTTTGTGTTTAATGAACCATGTTTAAATGCGTTTGCGATTTTGAAAGAAAAACTAACTGATGCACCCATACTTGTTTCGCCTGATTGGACCAAACCGTTTGAATTGATGTGTGATGCAAGCGACTTTGCTTTAGGGGCTGTTTTAGGACAAAGAGAAGACAAACACTTTAAGCCCATTTATTTCGCAAGCAAAACACTTAATGGGGCACAACAGAATTACACCACAACTGAAAAAGAATTACTTGCTGTTGTGTTTGCATTTGATAAGTTTAGACAATATCTTGTATTGTCCAAAACCGTTTTTTTCACAGACCACTCGGCTCTTAAATATCTCTTCACCAAACAGGACGCTAAACCGCGTCTCATTCGTTGGATTCTTCTTTTACAAGAATTCGACATTGAGATTAAGGATAAGAAGGGAGCCGAGAACCTAGCCGCCGATCACTTGTCTAGATTGGAAAATCCAAACCTGGACAAGTTAGGCGATACTAACATTGATGATTCCTTTCCGGAGGAGTTTCTTTTGCAGGTTGATGAAAACAAGGAGAAAGAAGCACCATGGTATGCCGATATTGCTAACTATTTGTGTGCAGGAGTTTTAAGAAAAGGGATGACTCATCAAGAAAAGAAAAAGTTCTTCTCCAGCTTGAAGAGTTACATTTGGGAAGACCCTTATTTGTTCAGGGTTTGTGCTGATGGAATGATCCGGAGATGCGTATCGGGAGGAGAAACTAGAGAAATTCTAGATGCTTGCCATCATGGACCTACAGGTGGTCATTATGGGCTATCCGTGACTGCCAAGAAAGTATTTGATGCGGGTTTTTATTGGCCCACAATCTTCAAGGAAGCGAATACACTTTGTCAAACTTGTGATGCATGCCAACGATCAGGGAGCATATCCAAAAGAGATGAAATGCCCCAACAAAGCATCCAGGTTTGCGAGGTATTTGATATATGGGGCATCGACTTTATGGGGCCATTTCCACCTTCATTCAAGAACGAGTACATATTGGTTGCAGTCGACTATGTGTCAAAGTGGGCTGAAGCAAAAGCTTTACCTACAAATGATGCACGTGTAGTTGTTGATTTCTTGAAAGGGTTGTTTAGTAGGTTTGGGATGCTAAAAGCATTAATCAGTGATAGAGGAAGCCATTTTGCAAATGCCCAAATGGAGAAGGTTTTGAAAAGGTATGGTGTTCAGCACAGGTTTTCAACTGCATATCACCCACAAACGAGTGGGCAAGTAGAGAACACCAACCGAGCTCTTAAAAGAATCCTGGAGAAAACCGTCAAAGATAACCGAACAATTTGGTCAAAGAAGTTGGACGATGCATTGTGGGCGTTCAGAACCGCTTACAAAACACCTATTGGCACGACCCCATATCGGTTACTTTATGGCAAGACTTGCCACTTACCCCTCGAAATCGAGCACAAAGCCTATTGGGCGTTGAAAAACTGTAATTTGGATTTAATAGAGGCTGGAGAGAAAAGGATGTTGCAACTTCACGAATTGGATGAACTTAGGTTGCAAGCGTATGAGAACTCGAGACTATACATGGAAAGGACCAAAGTTTGGCATGATAGGAAGCTGCGGATGAGAAAGGAGTTCAAGAATGGGGATAAGGTACTCTTGTTTCAGTCTCGTTACAAGTTAAAACAACCAAAGTTCAAACCAAGATGGTCCGGGCCTTATGTGGTGAAACATGCCTATCCATCCGGGTACGTTGAATTGTTTGATAAGAATGGCGGAAGTTTCATTGTGAACGGGCATAGGTTGAAGCATTACCATGAAGAAGATGTTGGAAACGAGTGGAAGGAACTCACCATGTTCCCCAAGAACAAGTAAATTCGGGGACGAGTCAAGCTTTAGACTCGTTAATAAAATAAGCATTTCACGGAAGAATCCGTGACCGTATCCTTTAATTATATTTACTAAGTAATTTATTTGTTTGTTTATGTGATTGCATGTTTAGGATAAAGTGTGCTTTGATTTTCTGCATTTGATTGATGATTGTTGGTACAACAAAGGTCCTGGGGATTAATTTGAACTCAAAAATCGGATTTTTAATTTTCTGGGTTGAATACGGCCGGATTCAGGGAATACGGTTCGGGAATACGGACGGATTCACAGGAATCCGACCGGATTCATCGTGTCACAAAGCGTCCGTTTTTAAGTTTCTTGCTCAGACCTTGTCTGTAGGAATCCGGACCATGAATACGGCGTATTAACTTGAATCCGCTTGGGAATACGACCGGATTCAAGGGAATCCGACCGGATTCCGTGTTTAATTAATACCGGATTAGGTTAAACCGTAGTGCGACACGTGGCGAATTTTGTTTAAATCCGCCCGGATTCAAGGAATCCGACCGGATTCCCCCTTTTTATTAAACGACCTGCTGTTTCTTCCTGCACATTCACGCACGAACATCACTCTATTTTTCTCTCTAACTCCGACGGATTCCACCAAAAACACACCCCAAAAATCCCATTTTTTATCAAATCAAACCACAATTCGTCATCTAAATGGGTCCTAAGGTATGATTAACACCAAAACATCTTGATCTATTAACTTTTTCATGGTTTAATCTTTTCTTTGGGATTTTTCGGGTTTACTAGAAACCAAGTGTGGGGATGCATTTTAATCCATTATTTCATGTTAATGTTGTTCATTAATGCTTACTTACAGGTTATTAACATGATTTAATGTTTAGATTGCATGATTTGATGGTTTGTGAAATTAGGGTTCATGAGGCCAATTTGGGGAAAATGCTTAAAAGTGGTGATAGTGAAATTCTTTGATGATTCACATGCTTATAATGTTAATATGATCACTTATTGTTCGAATGTGCTTAAAATTTTAGTTTTAATTTTTGAATGAATTATGTGATTATTTGAATCTTTGAGTTTAGTGTGCTTAGAATTGTTAGATAACCGTGGATTGTTCCTGACAAGTTTTAGGATTCAGTTTAGGGATATACATTGTTGATGGTAGATCACTTGCATTCTTCCTGATTTTCTGAAATTTGTCTCTAGTTGGTATGATTAAGCATAAATGAAAACAGTTGTCACTCCCCTGAGTTGTTCTGTTATAGTATAGAATTGTCATATTAGATGAACAACTGGATGATAACTGGATTTTGATGCCGAATAATTTTTGATTAATGAGTTAATGTTGGTTGAACCATGATGAATGCCAAGTTTTCTTTTTCAGCTAACACTAACATTTCTATAAAACTTGGTTTTTCTTCTGTTATTTCACTCTTTTGCAGACAAGGCACGGGCCATCTACTTCATCTTCACGAAGAAGGCAACCTCCGCCAGTTCAAATGGAACCATTGGGTTTATTCGCTCTGCAAATGCCAGCTAATCTTCACCAATGGTTGAGGCTGGATCGACCGGGGGCTCTCTTTAATTCTTATTGTGAGAAGTACTTGAAAATACATAGAAAGCAATTCATGTGCCCGAGAACTCCCGATTGGGGCCCTTTAGATCAAGCTGGGGTTGGTAATGCTATTAGAGAAATTTTAACAACCCGCTATGATACTGACGAAGGACGTATAGATCATGATGATTGGGTCCGATTGTTTGATCTATGGCATCCAATCTATAAGGAATTGTGCTTGGAATTTCTATCTACCGTCATAATGAAAGAGAATGGGATACAAAACGCGACGGATAAAAGTTTCCTGTCATTCAGGCTAGGAGGAGAGGACCGTCATATGTCCTATCAGGATATAGCCATCAGTTTAGGGATATACACTGAGGAGGAGATCAGCTCAGACTATTTTAATGAATTCTTGATGTCGGGTGCAAGAATCAGGAATTTAACTGCTCAGCCATGGAGTCAATTGTCTGAAAAACCATACAGGACTAGTGAGAACCACATTTCGGAAGTTACAAATGTCAACTATCGGGTTATTCAAAGGTTTCTGTCTCACTCGATCACTCAAAGGGGTGAGAACACAGAAAGGGTGAACCTTCAAGATATGTGGTACTTAGAGCAGTTTGATGATAATAATCCGGTCAATATTCCCTATGGTATAGCTTGGTACTTGACAAAGAAAGCTGGGGGCAGAAAGGAGCAGTCGCCCATTTGTGGAGGGCATTTCATCACAGCTTTTGCCCGGTTCTTTGATATCGATTTTGCAGGATTAACTATGGTACGAGATCCTCGCATCCCAATTAGTGCGCCTATGTATGTGCAGGAAGAGGTAATCAAAAGAGTGGGAAATTCTTACATTCCATGGCCAAGAGAGGAAGGATCGCCACCTCAGCAGAGACAAAGAACCGATGAAGGCACATCAAATGTCCGAGACCAGGAGGAAGATATTCACCATCAGGGCGGCTTTCAGGGTGGATTTTCAGAGGGTTATGTGGCTCCATCATTCGAGCCCGAGTATATATATCCTGCACCTCCTTCATTGTTTGATATTATGCAGGGAATTAGCCGTTTGGGTGAGCGACATGATGACTTTTAGCAAGAGTTCCGTGATTTTCGACAGGAAACGAGGGAAGCCCATCAAGAATATGGGTATAGACTTGGGGCTCTTGAGTATGCATCAGACTGGAGGACCCATGACCAGGAGCGTTACCATGCCGATCCTTCAGGCTACCAGCCATACCCTTATCATCACCATCCTCAATGGGGGACTCCTGGCGCATCTTACCCACCACCAGCTTATCAGCGAGCGAGCACACTCGAGGAAGCCCAACGATTACATCAGGAGGAATATGATAGGCAGCTTCAGCAGGAGCGCATGTACCGCGAGTCGAGCTCAAATCAAGAGTGGGGAAGTTGGCCAAGTCAAAGCTCTGGAGATTGGCAATTTCAGGATTCTTCACACGACTCGCAGCAGCAAGGACCTTGGGATAGTTTTCTTGGACGTCGCGGTGATTAGTAGACAATTATTATTAATATTATAACTTCTTCTTTTGGAGTGCCTGCGTGCCTCATTTATGGATACTTTAATTTCTGCTCTAATTCTTCTCGTTATTAGGACATTATTACCGCTTAACGAATGGGTGACATTTGGGTACGGTTTGTACAATGTCACCCAAAGACGATTCTCTATGTGTGTTTTTTCTTTAGGTATTAAAAGTTTTAAACTTTTATGGATGAGGTTGATGGGATGAGATCGAATGAGTAATGCTGGCAGTAAGTTCAGCAATGGGTTTCAAGCAAGCATTCTACCACTTCTAGCAAAAACCCCGGGGAAGTACTCGTTCCCTTTTCCTTTCCACTTATGATTTTTACTTGCTTATCTCTTTTTGCATTGAGGGCAATGCAAAACTTAAGTGTGGGGAGGATATTCACTTAAACTTATATTCAAGTGAATCATTGTTTCTAACTTTTTATTGGGTATAATTCATTATTTCACAAAATTTTTCAAATCCCAATAACTAAGTTTAGAAATGGTAATTCATTTTGAAATTGCTTTGTCCTCAAAAGATTAGTTGCTTTGTGAAATATTTGGCCATAATTGTTAGAAGTAACTTTAAACTCTTGCATTCTAAAAATATTTGTCAAAGAAGCAACCGCACTAGGAGAATTGCATAACTAGCACACTTATAGTGTGACACCCCTAAATTCGGTCAGCGCGGTCAACGCGCGATTAGCGGAAGCATTAGTATGTGCGGGGGGGGGGGGGGGGGGGTGCTGACGTTAACGTTGAACATCATGCCAGGTCAGAGCGTATGATTATTGCAGAACAATTTAATTAAGATGCCATTTATGTAAATAGTTGGTTTACAAAAGAGCTACGACTTGTCGAGTCGTAGAAATAGTATTAGTTATACAAAATAAATTTTTATTTGTCCCAAAATGTGGCATCCTAATTCGTCATGGGTCGCCTAACTCCGTAAGTATGCATTCTTACATGTGCTGTGAATCACCTGAAAAACATAGTAAAAAGTCAACAAAATTGTTGAGTGAATTCACAGGTTTTATATTTGTAGTGGTTTGTTAAACCATTTTCATTTAAGAGTTGTGGACATGAAAGTCAAATACAGTTGCTCATAACAGTCTGTAGGAGAGTAAGTATCCTAATCATAAGTACCTACAGGAAAGCAAGTATCCTAAGGTAAAGGTTGTAGGAAAGTAAATCCTATGAGTTGTTTATACAACAACAAGTAAGTATACACCAATAGTTCTCAGTCATTTAATGAAACCATTCATAAAATCAGTGGCACATAAGTACACAAAGCAATTAAGAAACACATAAGCATCAAAGCAATTACAAACAGTTAATGCATGTTCTAGCAAAACAGTTGTTATGTTTTTCACCCCAGATTTTAAAAGCAGTAAAACAAGTAAAAATGGGGCTGTGAACTCACAGTAGAGGCGATGAGAAAGCTAGCAGCGGAAAAGTGTCACCCAAGGTATGTTAACCTATACACAATAATTGAATTAACCTAAATACCTTGATTTGTTAAATCAACTTTTGTTAATAATTCATTTGCTTTAGAGAAATTGTTAATCACTTAAATTGTACGAGTAGTTGTTGACATTATATTGAAATATCGTTATTATTTCTTATGTCGTATATTTTTCATTCCGTATATGTATATACATGTATGTAGTTGTGTATAAATGTCGTTTATATATATAAAATTCATTTGTAGTGGAACTAACATTATTTGTTTCGTTTAACTTGTCGTATATGTATGTAGTTCGGGTTTAAGTTCGCGTTTTAAAACTTCACGACCCGTTGGGCTTGGCCCAATTCGTTCAGCCCACTTAGCACGGCCCAAATAACACGGCCCATTTAATATGGCCCGATTGATTTTGTTTTGGCCCAATAACATTTTGAGGTTAAAACTCTCGGCCCAAATGGGCTTGGCCCAATTGTTTGGCCCATTTTTAAAATTAATAACTTTGGCCCATTATATAATTAACCCGTTTGGCCAAAAAGTTATAACGTTTAATATTTGTATGAAAAAAATGTTCCACGGTCGTCGTGTACATTTAGTCATACTTCTTAAATAAATTTTGAGCTAAAATGCAAGATTATAAACTAAGTACACGATCGCGTAATAATTTGAAAGCAAATTACGTGATTATGAGAGTCAAAATACGTGACCATGTAAACAAACTCACGTGATCAAGAAAAATTATTTTATACGATCATGGAAGTATGGCTTAAATGGGTAATTAAGTGTGGCATATATGTGGATTTAAAAATTATTAAACTTGTAGTGACTTGACTCTAAACACATAATAGCTATGCATTATTAAATTTATTTTGCAAATCAGATACTTGAAATCCAGAGGTTTTGGCATCTTGGGACTACACCGTGCATATTTTCGTCACTTTTACATGGGAGTCCATAAACCACGCAATCATGGCTAGTTTAACAGAAAACCACGTGATCATCTGCTTTCAAAAATTAAGACCCGTTCGGGTCTACACCCACACCCATCCGGGTACAATGTTTCACCCGTTCGGGTTGATGGCTCACCCGTTCGGGTTGATGGCTCACCCGTTCGGGTTGATGGCTCACCCGTTCGGGTTGATGAGTTCACCCGTTCGGGTTGATGGTCACACCCGTTCGGGTTTGGTGTTTCAGTTCAGAGCTCTGTTCGAGCTCCAATTTCAGTACCGAGTTCATACTCATGTCTAATTTGTTTTAGTTCCAAACCGTTTGTCTCAATGTTTAATCGTTCATATTATGAAGTTTTTAACTTATTCATAACACTAGATAATAACAAGTTCGTGTATCTCTAATTTTCAGTATACTAGAGTTTAGTTTGCTTAATATGCATTTTAAAAGATTAACCTCACAATCTATCAAAATTATTAGTTATATACCAACTACTTATTTAATGCACATATATATATATCGAAAGTTTAAAACAAAGTTTGAGGTCAAAACTTTCTTACAGAGGTATGAGATGATGATGACTTTGATGATGATGTTAATGATTGTGAAAATGGTGAATTTGTTACTGCTTCCCCTCTATTTCTTCTTCTTCCGATCGAGCAACAGGGAACAAATAATTGGAGTAGTTTGGTTGGTGAGTTTGAGATTGTAAGTGAATATATTACGGGATTATTTTCAACCGAGTATGGAGTCACACAGTGTTTTGTCTTCAATAATTCAAGTTTTTAGTTGATATTTAGCACGTCAATTTCGGGTACGGGTATAATTGGTGCAATATAAAATTTAATATTTTATATTTTTATTTTGTAGATGTTCTCTAGGTATGTTATTCAAAATCAGAATAATGACATTTTCAATATTTTTGACTAATGTATGATTTGTACATTTTACTGTGCGCATCCAATTGGGTGCCAAATTTTAGTTAAATTATGATTTCATATTTTGAGGTAATGTTCCAAATACTAAAACAGGAATGGAAAAAATAACACTTTTGTTATCTTTGACTTTTAGGCACATTTTATAATTGTTTCTGTTCGTGTATAACGTGTCCTAAATAGTCGTCAAAAAGTTCCTGAACAACTTTTGTTCCAACTATTTTCTATAATAGTTTCTATTAAAATTTGTTCAAAAGTATTTTGAGATACTTTTTGGACATTTGTACTGTGTCCTATACGTTGAATAATAAACGTATAATATATTATATTATTTCAATAATATAATTATAATAGTAATCGTAATTAATAAATTTCGATTTATTAATTATTTTTGTATCATCAACTTCATTGTATTTAATTGTCGAGTTCGTCCCGATAAGTTTGTGCGTAATTTAGTTAATTACGAAATACGTAATACTTTTTGTTTAAAAATGTTGGGCTTGCTAGGTTTATTTCACAAGGAAAGTTTTGTTTAAACTTTGGTCAAAAATTAGCGTAAAATGCATGTATTTACTGTTCTTAATTGTACCCAAATTTGCGGGGTGTCACATTCTCCCCTTGTTAAAGAAATTTCGTCCTCGAAATTTGAATCAAGTCGTGAGTGTCTAACACTCGTGTTTCGTTTCTTGCGTTCATAGTTCGGTTGTGACGTTTCAAGTTGTTGTAACAATCCTAACGGCTTGTAGTACGAGTATAGTTCACTTTTGCAGATTGTATACCTGATAGTGTGTCTAGTTTGCTAGCTGCAAAACCTTAGTCGACGTCTTGAAAAGTTCCTCTACAAAGTTAAATTTTTATGCCAATAGTAGTTATGTCGGGAAAAAGGGATTAAGGTCTCGTTAGAGAACACCCTTTTCATGTTAGAAATGAGTAATGTCGTGAATGTTGTTGAACTCTCGTGTTAGTTCAAACCTGTATGTGACAGGGTTTCTTGTAAGGACTTTCAAACGGTCCTACGTGGCGGAGGTTAAGTTTTTCCGCTCATATCGCCAGGGTTTCTCCAGTTAGTAATGGTATAGGGAGAAATATACGTAAGAAGAGTTTGTTACAAGTTTAATTTGCCTCACGTCCCAGTTGTAATTAAATCATTTAACTGATATTGGGCCTAGCATGTTTATCGTAGTAGTCGAGTCCTGACTATTTTATGGTTCAAATCGTAGTTATATTGTGGCTGCAAGGTAGCCATATATATATACAGTAGTCCTTTCATGACTAATTAGTTTGACCAAACTGTAATTTGACTTGTCTGCTAAATGCAAACCCTGAGTTTATCGTTGACTTAGATAGGTCATCCCTATTCTGCACTTGATGTCAAATCAGTGAAAGTGGTATTGAGGAATGAGCAACATGCGTTAGTGTTAACTGAAATCAATGAGTTAAGTTTTGGAGGAAGTGCAAGGTTGTCAATGTGATGTTCAAAGTTGTCTATCACCCACTCTATCCCATAGAGTGGTAATCGGTATTTTGTTTCGTATAGTGCCTTAATGGCGTCATTTGTACCCTAAGGTGGTAATTATTGTTGTAGTAGGATTCGGTTAGTGGGAGACGAACATCCCAATTTCCTCCATAATTAATTACACAGGCTCACAACGTGTCCTCAATCGTTTGTAGCGTTCGTTTGTTTTGGCCGTTAGTTTTGTGAATAGTAGGCGGTACTCATATTGAGACCAATGTTCACAGCCTGTTGCAGTAATTGTCAAATGCAAAATGTATATCTCCTATCTTCATTAGAGATAATAGAAAGTGAGTAGAGGTACTCGTACCAACTTATAAGAACATACAATCTTATCTCAAATTCTCGACAAACACAATCCTTAACGACTATGATGTCGAAACTCCCCAACTCTACCGATAGCAAGTCTATATCGAAGAGATGATGCCCAAACGTTAGGATACATCCCGGTACTATTTCTCCTGATTCGATCAACTTATCATCGGCTAGTTCTATGGCGTGTTTGTCATCTAGTTTACATGTGTCAACCTTTAAAAGTTGAGTCACCGTTTTCCACGACATCTCGGTGGTGGTGTTAGGGTTCAATAAATTTCGTTTTGTTGAATTGTCATCCGAAAGTAAGATTTCGTTGGGATATCACCCAAAATACAGTTTAGTTGAGATGTCTACTCAAATTACAACTTAAGTGGGATGTCTGTCCCTAATATAGTTTAGTTGTTTGCTTTGTAGGAAGCACAAGTTTATCAATTAAGAGAAACATTTCCTAAAGTAATGGTTTATAGGAAACACCTGTTATTTAGTAAAATAACATTTCCCATAATAGTTATCGTAGGAAACACAGGTTAATTCAATCAAGATTTAACATTTTCCAAATAAGTAATAGCAAGAAACACAGGCTATTTAAATAAAATAACATTCCCCAAAATCGTTATCGTAGGAAACGCAGGCTGATCCAACTAAGGATCAACATTTCCATAGTCTACCGGTCGTTCTCCGGTTTGTAATACTGCTGGTCGTTCTCCAGCAAATCATAGTACTGGTTGTTCTCCAGTTAATCCACCGGTCGTTCTCCGGTTTAAAGCCTTACTGGTACGTTCTCCAGTGTCTCAAAACGTTACCGGTACGTTCTATGGTTAATTCAAAATGATACCGGTCGTTCTCCGGTTCATAAATGCGTACTGGTATGTTTTCCAGTATCCCTTTCAAAGTGTTTGTAGGAATGTTATTCAAAGTTATTGTTTCCATTGGAACGCTATCCAAAATATAGTTTTTGTTGAAATGTTATCCAAAATATAGTTTTTGTTGGAATGTTATCCAAAAATATAGTAAAACATTTTTTTGTAGACAAATTTTGTAAAAATTGTCAAGATAAGTTTGTCATTTGTGGGGAGGAGTTTGTTTCACATAATTGGGTATGGCTACCCTAGTGGTTGTTTGAGACTCCATCTCAATTAGTGTATAAGACACCGTACTATGTTTGTCCTTGTAGTACTTAAGGCTCGTTACTCCAATATGTATCACACTTCCATTTGTTCTCTCCATCCACTCGACTGATAAGCTGTCAGTCCTAATCGTTAAATGTTTAGTGAGGATTTGTTCAATCCCTTAGAAAGTGAGAGTTTGTTTGCGTAGTTGTCAACCATGACCGAGTGCGTCAAACATGATGTTCGTATGATAGTGTTCATGTGACACCCCCAAATTTAAAGATTTGCGGAAGCTCGATTTGGGTGTCACTAATCAATATACAAAGCACATAAGATATAATGAACGACCACTATATGCGTCGTTTTAAACTTGTATAGATAAAGTAAATGTTTACATCAAAATATAGTTACATTAGCTCGGTTTCCTGAAATTGAGAGATTACATAGCATAATTACTTTTACAAAATATAATAATGCAGTCCAATCTCTAGTTGTATGTATGCTGACTAGAGCTAATAATTCCTGCTTGTGCAGCCAAACTACTGCTGGGTACCTGTGATAAATACTAAAATGGGTCAGCGAAAACGCTGGTGAGCTCACAGGTTTGTATGTCAATGTATAGTTGTCAGAACCGCAAGATTTATATTGAATTTAAAATGCAATTAAGCAAAATAAAAGTTATACTGTCCATGAGCACATAGTATGAGCTTAACTTGATTTGTCAGGCCCACTTAAGGAAACCTAACTTGAAATGCCTCCTACGAGTGCTTAATCAACACTCGTCTTCCCAAATGCTAATACATCCGTTTGACCGGTTAGTGCGTGCTAACCCGGATGAGGATTGTCAATCCCATATGATATCATATACTAACATTCACGCTAAAATATTAGAGACTATGCTTATGGAGGACTTTAAATTGATTAGCTTGAAACTCATGTAGTACTTGAAGTTTGGCACTTGCGTTCTACTTGTAAAACAAAATCGAGTAGTAATATCACACCCCTAGTTGTAAAGCAGTGAAAATGGGGCTATGAAACTCACCTGGTTCTTGAAGTGTTTAACTTAATAAACTTGAAGTAATTAGCTGTGAGTTGGTGTCCAAAGGCTTGAAACCTGAATGTGTCCACGACACTTAAATTGTCATTAATTGTACCGGTATCTCGAAAGACTACCATTGAAATTGTTTGCTTAACTTGATGTCCAAATTACCCCGATTTGGTTGATTGTTTTGTTACAAGTTACTACGACTTGTTTGGAATAAGTTGATACAAGTTACAACGACTTGTTTGATTGAATTATCTAAGTTACTATGACTTAGTTGATTCAATTGTATTTGAAAATGTGTACGGCCCGTTGGTGATTTAGTTGAAATAATAATAATTCTAAAATGTTGACTTTGCTACAGTACTGCTACAGTAAATTTGACTTTTTTTTTTTGAACAGTAACTTTGACTTCAAAATTTTGAGGTTTGAAGATTCTGTTTTGTGCGACGTAGGGTGCTACGTCGCAGATCTGGACTGCGACGTTGGGCATGACGTCGCTATGTGCGACTTTCGCAATTTAATGCGACGTTGTACGTGACGTCGCTATAGGCGACGTAGTTGATTTCTGCGACGTAAGGGTCTGCGTCGCTAAGTGCGATGTTGGGGTTATAGTGCGACGTAGGTCGCTGCGTCGCATTTGCTCCAGGCCAAATGCGACGTACGGGGTCTGATCGGAGTTTCAACTCCAAAAACGCGTTTTCCGGCCATCGATCGGCATAATATTTTTACCCAACCCATTTTAGGACATTACAAGGTTATACAAACAACTAGCAAGTTATAAAACTTAAAAACGAGAGTTTTCGGAGTTGTGTCGGAAACTTACAAATCGCCGAAATGAAATTCCGGAAAGGTAGGATTGTAGATCGTCGCGAGGTGGTCGTTTATTTCCAAAGGGGCTTGAAGATCCGAGGTTGTTTAGTATGTTTATTTTGCGGTTTTAGTTGATTTTGGTTGTGATGAAACTTGAGAGAAAATGAAAGAGGGAGAGAGAAAGAAATAAGGAAATGAAAGAAAGTGGGGTGGGAGTGGGAGGTTAAGTCCCCATTTTCGCCCCGCGTTCTCGCTCCGTGCGGTGTTCGTTTACTCCGTCGTTTGAACGTTAAATATTTATTTTCTATGTTTTAATATACGTTTTAAAATACGAATAATTATTCTGTATTTTTGTTGAAGCATTTTACTAAACATTTAATAATTTCATTATAAAAGGTAATTTGTTTTGTTTTGTTTGCGCAATTACATTTTATTCGCGTTTATATTAATTGTGCGATAAAACTTGGATACTAAATATTATAACAAATAATATTCTAAACAAAGTTGCGTTATTAAATAATATTTGCATTACTTAATAAAATTGTTCACCAACGTCCGTATTTATTGTGTCGAAATTACATTCGATTCGAAACTCGTACGATTTAAACAAACCGCATAATGGTAGATATATATTCAACAATATATATATAATAATTGATACATTAATTAGCCTAACACAGAACTAATTACATGTATTACCCTTGATTAGGCACTAAACTATAGTCCTAAATTGACGGTTGTCACATTCTCCCCCTGTTAGAAGAATTTCGTCCCGAAATTTATGTTGAAGTCGTGTTTGACGTTGAATCAGTGAAGAGTTGAGGATACTTGAGTCGCATTTGGTCCTCCCGTTCCCAGGTGAATTCCGGACCGCGCCGCGAATTCCACCTAACCTTGACGATAGGAATACGACTTTGTTTAAGTTGTTTGACCTCACGGTCCATGATTTCAGCGGGTTCCTCAACAAAGTGAAGTTTTTCGTCAACTCGAATTTCATCGAGTGGAATGATAAGTGTCTCATCAGACAGACACTTCTTCAGATTTGAAACATGAAATGTGGGATGCACGCCGCTGAGTTCAGATGGCAGCTGCAATCGATAAGCCACTGGACCAATCCTTTCGAGGATCTCGAATGGTCCAATGTATCTGGGATTTAACTTTCCTCGTTTGCCAAATCGGATTACGCCTTTCCAAGGCGATACTTTGAGTAGAACTCGATCCCCAACTTGGAACTCGAGTGGTTTGCGTCTCACATCAGCATAACTTTTCTGACGATCACGCGCGGCTTTGAGTTTGTTTTGAATTTCTACGATTCTCTCGGTTGTTTCGTGTATGATTTCTGGACCTGTGAGTTGGCTATCCCCAACTTCAGTCCAACAGATAGGTGACCGGCACTTACGACCGTACAGTGCCTCGAAGGGTGCAGCTTTGATGCTGGTATGATAACTGTTGTTGTACGAGAACTCGCACAATGGTAGATGTTTTTCCCAGTTTACACCGAAGTCTACTACGCAGGCCCGTAGCATGTCTTCAAGTGTTTGAATGGTCCGTTCACTTTGACCGTCTGTTTGAGGATGGTATGCGGTACTCATATCAAGTCGAGTACCCAGGGATTTTTGAAGTGATTGCCAAAATTGTGAAGTGAAACGACTATCCCTATCGGAGATAATTGAGATTGGAATACCGTGTTTGGTCACGATTTCCTTCAAATAGATTCTGGTGAGGCGTTCCATTTTGTCGGATTCCTTGATTGCCAGGAAGTGAGCAGACTTTGTGAGACGATCCACGATCACCCAAATGGTATCGCAACCGCTCGAGGATTTGGGTAGTTTGGTTATGAAGTCCATGGCAATTTGTTCCCATTTCCATTCAGGAAGACTGGGTTGTTGAAGTAAACCTGATGGTTTTTGATATTCGATTTTAACTTTGGAGCAAGTAAGGCACTTGCTGACATAGGTGGCGATTTCAGCTTTCATGTTCGGCCACCAGTAGAAGTCCTTGATACCGTGGTACATTTTATCGGATCCCGGATGGATAGAATATTTAGACTTGTGAGCTTCATCCATCACCAAGTCTCGTAGGTTCCCAAATTTAGGCAACCAGATTCGGTTTGAGAAATACCTAATCCCGTTAGGTCTGATTTCGAATTGTTGGTCCATGCCCCGCAAGGCTTCATCTTTGACATTTTCGGGTTTTAAGGCTTCGAGTTGAGCAGTGAGGATTTGAATGTTTAAATTGTTGTGAATTGTCATACTGAGGGCTCGAACCCGAAGTGGTTTCACTCGCTCTTTTCGACTGAGGGCGTCAGCAACAACATTTGCTTTGCCTGGATGATATTTGAGTTCGCAGTCGTAATCGGTAAGTAACTCGACCCATCGACGTTGCCTCATGTTGAGATCCTTCTGATCGAATATGTGTTGAAGGCTTTTATGGTCGGTAAAGATTGTGCATCTGGTACCGTAAAGGTAATGTCTCCAGATTTTGAGGGCAAAAACGACTGCTCCTAGCTCGAGGTCGTGGGTGGTGTAATTCTTTTCATGAATCTTAAGCTGTCGGGAAGCATAAGCTATGACTTTGTCTCGTTGCATAAGCACACAACCGAGACCTTGATGTGAAGCATCGCAGTATACCACGAAGTCATCGGTGCCTTCGGGTAATGAGAGGATAGGAGCACTGCAAAGCTTTTGCTTTAAGAGTTGGAATGCCGATTCTTGTTTATCAGTCCAGTCAAACTTTTTGTCTTTCTGGGTCAGAGTCGTGAGTGGTATGGCTATTTTGGAGAAATTTTCAATGAAGCGTCGATAGTATCCGGCCAGTCCCAAAAACTGCCGTACTTCGGTCGGAGTGGTTGGCGATTGCCAATCTTTGATAGCCTCGATTTTTGATGGGTCAACGTGAATCCCCTGACTGTCAATCACGTGGCCAAGGAATTGAACGGTTTTGATCCAGAACTCACACTTAGAGAACTTGGCATAGAGCTCCTCGTGTTTAAGTAGTTCAAGGATGGTTTTGAGGTGTTGCGCATGCTCTTCTTTGCTTCGTGAGTATATGAGGATGTCATCAATGAAGACAATGACAAACTTATCAAGGTAAGGTTTACACACCCGATTCATAAGGTCCATGAATACAGCCGGTGCATTGGTTAGGCCGAATGGCATCACTTGGAATTCGTAATGCCCGTAACGGGTTCTGAAAGCGGTTTTTGGAATATCGGCATCGCGGACACGCAATTGGTGATAACCGGATCGGAGATCAATCTTTGAATAACAACTCGACCCTTGAAGTTGGTCGAACAAATCATCGATTCGAGGAAGTGGATACCGGTTCTTGACAGTTAACTTGTTCAACTCTCGATAGTCGATACACATTCGAAAAGAATCATCTTTCTTCTTAACAAATAGGACCGGAGCTCCCTAGGGTGAAGAACTCGGCCTGATAAACCCTCGTTCCAGGAGTTCCTGTAACTGGTTGGACAGCTCCTGAAGTTCGGATGGAGCTAAACGGTATGGTGCTCGGGCCACCGGCGCAGCACCTGGTACAAGATCGATTGAGAACTCAACCTGTCTTGGTGGTGGTAGACCAGGCAGTTCCTCAGGAAAGACTTCTGGAAAGTCTCGAACAATTGGAACATCCTCAAGTCGCTTCTCCTCCGACTTTTTCTCCATGATGTGCGCGAGGATTGCTGGATAACCCTTTTTCAGAAATTTCCGGGTTTTAAGACAAGAGATGATGTTAAGCCTCGTCCCTCCGGTCTCCCCCTGTATGACTAGGGTTCTACCGACGGCGAGAGGTATGCGAACAATTTTATCGTAGCAAATGATTTCGGCGCGATGTTTGGACAACCAGTCCATGCCTACGATGACATCGAAACTTCCTATCTCAACAGGCATAAGATCTATGGAGAAGATTTCGTCGGCTAGATTTAAAGTGCAATTAGGTATCACACTATTGGTTTCTATCAATTTGCCATTTGCTAGCTCTACGGTGTACTTAACGTCTAAAGCAACAGGTGTAATGTCAAGTAGAGGGCAAAATTCATCGGAAATAAAACTCCTATCGGCACCAGTATCAAACAGAATAGAAGTAGTTAAATTGTTGAGGAGGAACATACCCGTGACCACATTCGGGTCCTGACGGGCGTCCCCTGAGTTGATCACGAAGGCGCTACTTTTGGCGTTGTTGTTGCGGTGGTTGTTGTTGTTGTTGTTGCCCTTATTCTTCAATTTTGGGCAAGAATCCCTGAAGTGTCCTGGGTGTCCACATTCATAGCAGGACTTAGGTTGTCGGGCATTTCTGTCAGAGAGGTTGTTGTTGGATTTGGGGGCTCGGCAATCCTTAGTCAGATGCCCGTACCTCCTGCAGTTGTTGCAAGGAGTACCGCACTGACCAAAATGGTGGTAGTTACACTTGGGACAATAAGGCCTGTCCCCGGTGTAGCTGCGGGTGGTTTCAGAGTTGGAGGTGTAGACTTGGATGGCGTTGTTTTTCTTGTTTGAGTTGTGGTGGTGTTCAGTGGATTTGCGTTTGTTGTTGTTGGAGGATGAGGTGTTGGAGGTCTCACGGCTGACAACTAGAGCCATGAGTTCGTGGGCCAATCGAATGGCACTCTCAGTGGTGGTTGGTTTGGATGAGGCGACGTTTCCCTGGATGTTCTCGGGGAGTCCACGAATGTATTTCTTAATGCCCTTACTTTCTGGTTCGACCAAACCCGGGCATAATAAAGCAAACTGCTAAAATTTGGTGGTATATTCAGCGACATCATTTCCCTGCACTGCCAGGTGCCAGAATTCTTCCTCCAGCCTGTGCAATTCTTCTTCAGGACAGTATTTTTCTGTCAGCTTCTTCTTCAGTTCGGCCCAAGGAAGTCGATTTGCAACCTCAAGGCCTACAGAGTTTGCGTGGGTTTTCCACCACGTGAGTGCACCTTCCTGAAAGGTGTAAGCAGCGAATTTAACCTTGTTGTTCTCGGTGCAGTCGCAGAGGCTGAAAACAGATTCCATACGCTCAATCCAACGGATCAAGCCAATGGCACCTTCCGTGCCCTTGAAATATAGTGGTTTACAGCTAAGAAAGTCCTTATAGGAGCAGGGTTTGGGTGGTGGAGTATTGGTTGCTGTGTCCTCGCTACCGGGTGGTGTTCGGGTAGCCAAGGCTTCGGTCACACTGCGGGCAATTATTCCCGCGATTTCAGCTTCGCTAAGGGTAATTTGACGACGAGGAGGCATGATGCTGAGTAAGAAAGAACAAGGAAATGAAATAAGATACTAGTCCGAGTATGATGAACTAGTGGTGTGTTTGTCATTCCGAGACAAAACGTTTGAAAGAAAGAGGCCTATATTCATATAATATAATATAGCCTAAAGTTGTAATGAGGTCTATTCATGTAAATATATGTATATCACATAATAACCTATTGAGTGTCTAGCACAGACGTGTTTTGAGTCTCGTTTCTCTCGAGGTCAGAGTCAACTAATGCATTCCTGTTCAACATAACTCTTTCAGATTTCACATCATCTTTCTTTAATTGTACATAGTTGATCAGGCTATGTTAAATTAAAGTCGTATGATGTAATCCATGAACTAGTCATAACTAATAAGGAATACTGCCTAACGGTCATAGTCTAGGCCCACTAAATGCAACCTAGTTCACTATAACCTTAGGCTCTGATACCAATCTGTGACACCCCCAAATTTAAAGATTTGCGGAAGCTCGATTTGGGTGTCACTAATCAATATACAAAGCACATAAGATATAATGAACGACCACTATATGCGTCGTTTTAAACTTGTATAGATAAAGTAAATGTTTACATCAAAATATAGTTACATTAGCTCGGTTTCCTGAAATTGAGAGATTACATAGCATAATTACTTTTACAAAATATAATAATGCAGTCCAATCTCTAGTTGTATGTATGCTGACTCGAGCTAATAATTCCTGCTTGTGCAGCCAAACTACTGCTGGGTACCTGTGATAAATACTAAAATGGGTCAGCGAAAACGCTGGTGAGCTCACAGGTTTGTATGTCAATGTATAGTTGTCAGAACCGCAAGATTTATATTGAATTTAAAATGCAATTAAGCAAAATAAAAGTTATACTGTCCATGAGCACATAGTCTGAGCTTAACTTGATTTGTCAGGCCCACTTAAGGAAACCTAACTTGAAATGCCTCCTACGAGTGCCTAATCAACACTCGTCTTCCCAAATGCTAATACATCCGTTTGACCGGTTAGTGCGTGCTAACCCGGATGAGGATTGTCAATCCCATATGATATCATATACTAACATTCACGCTAAAATATTAGAGACTATGCTTATGGAGGACTTTAAATTGATTAGCTTGAAACTCATGTAGTACTTGAAGTTTGGCACTTGCGTTCTACTTGTAAAACAAAATCGAGTAGTAATATCACACCCCTAGTTGTAAAGCAGTGAAAATGGGGCTATGAAACTCACCTGGTTCTTGAAGTGTTTAACTTAATAAACTTGAAGTAATTAGCTGTGAGTTGGTGTCCAAAGGCTTGAAACCTGAATGTGTCCACGACACTTAAATTGTCATTAATTGTACCGGTATCTCGAAAGACTACCATTGAAATTGTTTGCTTAACTTGATGTCCAAATTACCCCGATTTGGTTGATTGTTTTGTTACAAGTTACTACGACTTGTTTGGAATAAGTTGATACAAGTTACAACGACTTGTTTGATTGAATTATCTAAGTTACTATGACTTAGTTGATTCAATTGTGTATTTGAAAATGTGTACGGCCCGTTGGTGATTTAGTTGAAATAATAATAATTCTAAAATGTTGACTTTGCTACAGTACTGCTACAGTAAATTTGACTTTTTTTTTTGAACAGTAACTTTGACTTCAAAATTTTGAGGTTTGAAGATTCTGTTTTGTGCGACGTAGGGTGCTACGTCGCAGATCTGGACTGCGACGTTGGGCATGACGTCGCTATGTGCGACTTTCGCAATTTAATGCGACGTTGTACGTGACGTCGCTATAGGCGACGTAGTTGATTTCTGCGACGTAAGGGTCTGCGTCGCTAAGTGCGACGTTGGGGTTATAGTGCGACGTAGGTCGCTGCGTCGCATTTGCTCCAGGCCAAATGCGACGTACGGGGTCTGATCGGAGTTTCAACTCCAAAAACGCGTTTTCCGGCCATCGATCGGCATAATATTTTTACCCAACCCATTTTAGGACATTACAAGGTTATACAAACAACTAGCAAGTTATAAAACTTAAAAACGAGAGTTTTCGGAGTTGTGTCGGAAACTTACAAATCGCCGAAATGAAATTCCGGAAAGGTAGGATTGTAGATCGTCGCGAGGTGGTCGTTTATTTCCAAAGGGGCTTGAAGATCCGAGGTTGTTTAGTATGTTTATTTTGCGGTTTTAGTTGATTTTGGTTGTGATGAAACTTGAGAGAAAATGAAAGAGGGAGAGAGAAAGAAATAAGGAAATGAAAGAAAGTGGGGTGGGAGTGGGAGGTTAAGTCCCCATTTTCGCCCCGCGTTCTCGCTCCGTGCGGTGTTCGTTTACTCCGTCGTTTGAACGTTAAATATTTATTTTCTATGTTTTAATATACGTTTTAAAATACGAATAATTATTCTGTATTTTTGTTGAAGCATTTTACTAAACATTTAATAATTTCATTATAAAAGGTAATTTGTTTTGTTTTGTTTGCGCAATTACATTTTATTCGCGTTTATATTAATTGTGCGATAAAACTTGGATACTAAATATTATAACAAATAATATTCTAAACAAAGTTGCGTTATTAAATAATATTTGCATTACTTAATAAAATTGTTCACCAACGTCCGTATTTATTGTGTCGAAATTACATTCGATTCGAAACTCGTACGATTTAAACAAACCGCATAATGGTAGATATATATTCAACAATATATATATAATAATTGATACATTAATTAGCCTAACACAGAACTAATTACATGTATTACCCTTGATTAGGCACTAAACTATAGTCCTAAATTGACGGTTGTCACATTCTCCCCCTGTTAGAAGAATTTCGTCCCGAAATTTATGTTGAAGTCGTGTTTGACGTTGAATCAGTGAAGAGTTGAGGATACTTGAGTCGCATTTGGTCCTCCCGTTCCCAGGTGAATTCCGGACCGCGCCGCGAATTCCACCTAACCTTGACGATAGGAATACGACTTTGTTTAAGTTGTTTGACCTCACGGTCCATGATTTCAGCGGGTTCCTCAACAAAGTGAAGTTTTTCGTCAACTCGAATTTCATCGAGTGGAATGATAAGTGTCTCATCAGACAGACACTTCTTCAGATTTGAAACATGAAATGTGGGATGCACGCCGCTGAGTTCAGATGGCAGCTGCAATCGATAAGCCACTGGACCAATCCTTTCGAGGATCTCGAATGGTCCAATGTATCTGGGATTTAACTTTCCTCGTTTGCCAAATCGGATTACGCCTTTCCAAGGCGATACTTTGAGTAGAACTCGATCCCCAACTTGGAACTCGAGTGGTTTGCGTCTCACATCAGCATAACTTTTCTGACGATCACGCGCGGCTTTGAGTTTGTTTTGAATTTCTACGATTCTCTCGGTTGTTTCGTGTATGATTTCTGGACCTGTGAGTTGGCTATCCCCAACTTCAGTCCAACAGATAGGTGACCGGCACTTACGACCGTACAGTGCCTCGAAGGGTGCAGCTTTGATGCTGGTATGATAACTGTTGTTGTACGAGAACTCGCACAATGGTAGATGTTTTTCCCAGTTTACACCGAAGTCTACTACGCAGGCCCGTAGCATGTCTTCAAGTGTTTGAATGGTCCGTTCACTTTGACCGTCTGTTTGAGGATGGTATGCGGTACTCATATCAAGTCGAGTACCCAGGGATTTTTGAAGTGATTGCCAAAATTGTGAAGTGAAACGACTATCCCTATCGGAGATAATTGAGATTGGAATACCGTGTTTGGTCACGATTTCCTTCAAATAGATTCTGGTGAGGCGTTCCATTTTGTCGGATTCCTTGATTGCCAGGAAGTGAGCAGACTTTGTGAGACGATCCACGATCACCCAAATGGTATCGCAACCGCTCGAGGATTTGGGTAGTTTGGTTATGAAGTCCATGGCAATTTGTTCCCATTTCCATTCAGGAAGACTGGGTTGTTGAAGTAAACCTGATGGTTTTTGATATTCGATTTTAACTTTGGAGCAAGTAAGGCACTTGCTGACATAGGTGGCGATTTCAGCTTTCATGTTCGGCCACCAGTAGAAGTCCTTGATACCGTGGTACATTTTATCGGATCCCGGATGGATAGAATATTTAGACTTGTGAGCTTCATCCATCACCAAGTCTCGTAGGTTCCCAAATTTAGGCAACCAGATTCGGTTTGAGAAATACCTAATCCCGTTAGGTCTGATTTCGAATTGTTGGTCCATGCCCCGCAAGGCTTCATCTTTGACATTTTCGGGTTTTAAGGCTTCGAGTTGAGCAGTGAGGATTTGAATGTTTAAATTGTTGTGAATTGTCATACTGAGGGCTCGAACCCGAAGTGGTTTCACTCGCTCTTTTCGACTGAGGGCGTCAGCAACAACATTTGCTTTGCCTGGATGATATTTGAGTTCGCAGTCGTAATCGGTAAGTAACTCGACCCATCGACGTTGCCTCATGTTGAGATCCTTCTGATCGAATATGTGTTGAAGGCTTTTATGGTCGGTAAAGATTGTGCATCTGGTACCGTAAAGGTAATGTCTCCAGATTTTGAGGGCAAAAACGACTGCTCCTAGCTCGAGGTCGTGGGTGGTGTAATTCTTTTCATGAATCTTAAGCTGTCGGGAAGCATAAGCTATGACTTTGTCTCGTTGCATAAGCACACAACCGAGACCTTGATGTGAAGCATCGCAGTATACCACGAAGTCATCGGTGCCTTCGGGTAATGAGAGGATAGGAGCACTGCAAAGCTTTTGCTTTAAGAGTTGGAATGCCGATTCTTGTTTATCAGTCCAGTCAAACTTTTTGTCTTTCTGGGTCAGAGTCGTGAGTGGTATGGCTATTTTGGAGAAATTTTCAATGAAGCGTCGATAGTATCCGGCCAGTCCCAAAAACTGCCGTACTTCGGTCGGAGTGGTTGGCGATTGCCAATCTTTGATAGCCTCGATTTTTGATGGGTCAACGTGAATCCCCTGACTGTCAATCACGTGGCCAAGGAATTGAACGGTTTTGATCCAGAACTCACACTTAGAGAACTTGGCATAGAGCTCCTCGTGTTTAAGTAGTTCAAGGATGGTTTTGAGGTGTTGCGCATGCTCTTCTTTGCTTCGTGAGTATATGAGGATGTCATCAATGAAGACAATGACAAACTTATCAAGGTAAGGTTTACACACCCGATTCATAAGGTCCATGAATACAGCCGGTGCATTGGTTAGGCCGAATGGCATCACTTGGAATTCGTAATGCCCGTAACGGGTTCTGAAAGCGGTTTTTGGAATATCGGCATCGCGGACACGCAATTGGTGATAACCGGATCGGAGATCAATCTTTGAATAACAACTCGACCCTTGAAGTTGGTCGAACAAATCATCGATTCGAGGAAGTGGATACCGGTTCTTGACAGTTAACTTGTTCAACTCTCGATAGTCGATACACATTCGAAAAGAATCATCTTTCTTCTTAACAAATAGGACCGGAGCTCCCTAGGGTGAAGAACTCGGCCTGATAAACCCTCGTTCCAGGAGTTCCTGTAACTGGTTGGACAGCTCCTGAAGTTCGGATGGAGCTAAACGGTATGGTGCTCGGGCCACCGGCGCAGCACCTGGTACAAGATCGATTGAGAACTCAACCTGTCTTGGTGGTGGTAGACCAGGCAGTTCCTCAGGAAAGACTTCTGGAAAGTCTCGAACAATTGGAACATCCTCAAGTCGCTTCTCCTCCGACTTTTTCTCCATGATGTGCGCGAGGATTGCTGGATAACCCTTTTTCAGAAATTTCCGGGTTTTAAGACAAGAGATGATGTTAAGCCTCGTCCCTCCGGTCTCCCCCTGTATGACTAGGGTTCTACCGACGGCGAGAGGTATGCGAACAATTTTATCGTAGCAAATGATTTCGGCGCGATGTTTGGACAACCAGTCCATGCCTACGATGACATCGAAACTTCCTATCTCAACAGGCATAAGATCTATGGAGAAGATTTCGTCGGCTAGATTTAAAGTGCAATTAGGTATCACACTATTGGTTTCTATCAATTTGCCATTTGCTAGCTCTACGGTGTACTTAACGTCTAAAGCAACAGGTGTAATGTCAAGTAGAGGGCAAAATTCATCGGAAATAAAACTCCTATCGGCACCAGTATCAAACAGAATAGAAGTAGTTAAATTGTTGAGGAGGAACATACCCGTGACCACATTCGGGTCCTGACGGGCGTCCCCTGAGTTGATCACGAAGGCGCTACTTTTGGCGTTGTTGTTGCGGTGGTTGTTGTTGTTGTTGTTGCCCTTATTCTTCAATTTTGGGCAAGAATCCCTGAAGTGTCCTGGGTGTCCACATTCATAGCAGGACTTAGGTTGTCGGGCATTTCTGTCAGAGAGGTTGTTGTTGGATTTGGGGGCTCGGCAATCCTTAGTCAGATGCCCGTACCTCCTGCAGTTGTTGCAAGGAGTACCGCACTGACCAAAATGGTGGTAGTTACACTTGGGACAATAAGGCCTGTCCCCGGTGTAGCTGCGGGTGGTTTCAGAGTTGGAGGTGTAGACTTGGATGGCGTTGTTTTTCTTGTTTGAGTTGTGGTGGTGTTCAGTGGATTTGCGTTTGTTGTTGTTGGAGGATGAGGTGTTGGAGGTCTCACGGCTGACAACTAGAGCCATGAGTTCGTGGGCCAATCGAATGGCACTCTCAGTGGTGGTTGGTTTGGATGAGGCGACGTTTCCCTGGATGTTCTCGGGGAGTCCACGAATGTATTTCTTAATGCCCTTACTTTCTGGTTCGACCAAACCCGGGCATAATAAAGCAAACTGCTAAAATTTGGTGGTATATTCAGCGACATCATTTCCCTGCACTGCCAGGTGCCAGAATTCTTCCTCCAGCCTGTGCAATTCTTCTTCAGGACAGTATTTTTCTGTCAGCTTCTTCTTCAGTTCGGCCCAAGGAAGTCGATTTGCAACCTCAAGGCCTACAGAGTTTGCGTGGGTTTTCCACCACGTGAGTGCACCTTCCTGAAAGGTGTAAGCAGCGAATTTAACCTTGTTGTTCTCGGTGCAGTCGCAGAGGCTGAAAACAGATTCCATACGCTCAATCCAACGGATCAAGCCAATGGCACCTTCCGTGCCCTTGAAATATAGTGGTTTACAGCTAAGAAAGTCCTTATAGGAGCAGGGTTTGGGTGGTGGAGTATTGGTTGCTGTGTCCTCGCTACCGGGTGGTGTTCGGGTAGCCAAGGCTTCGGTCACACTGCGGGCAATTATTCCCGCGATTTCAGCTTCGCTAAGGGTAATTTGACGACGAGGAGGCATGATGCTGAGTAAGAAAGAACAAGGAAATGAAATAAGATACTAGTCCGAGTATGATGAACTAGTGGTGTGTTTGTCATTCCGAGACAAAACGTTTGAAAGAAAGAGGCCTATATTCATATAATATAATATAGCCTAAAGTTGTAATGAGGTCTATTCATGTAAATATATGTATATCACATAATAACCTATTGAGTGTCTAGCACAGACGTGTTTTGAGTCCCGTTTCTCTCGAGGTCAGAGTCAACTAATGCATTCCTGTTCAACATAACTCTTTCAGATTTCACATCATCTTTCTTTAATTGTACATAGTTGATCAGGCTATGTTAAATTAAAGTCGTATGATGTAATCCATGAACTAGTCATAACTAATAAGGAATACTGCCTAACGGTCATAGTCTAGGCCCACTAAATGCAACCTAGTTCACTATAACCTTAGGCTCTGATACCAATCTGTGACACCCCCAAATTTAAAGATTTGCGGAAGCTCGATTTGGGTGTCACTAATCAATATACAAAGCACATAAGATATAATGAACGACCACTATATGCGTCGTTTTAAACTTGTATAGATAAAGTAAATGTTTACATCAAAATATAGTTACATTAGCTCGGTTTCCTGAAATTGAGAGATTACATAGCATAATTACTTTTACAAAATATAATAATGCAGTCCAATCTCTAGTTGTATGTATGCTGACTCGAGCTAATAATTCCTGCTTGTGCAGCCAAACTACTGCTGGGTACCTGTGATAAATACTAAAATGGGTCAGCGAAAACGCTGGTGAGCTCACAGGTTTGTATGTCAATGTATAGTTGTCAGAACCGCAAGATTTATATTGAATTTAAAATGCAATTAAGCAAAATAAAAGTTATACTGTCCATGAGCACATAGTCTGAGCTTAACTTGATTTGTCAGGCCCACTTAAGGAAACCTAACTTGAAATGCCTCCTACGAGTGCCTAATCAACACTCGTCTTCCCAAATGCTAATACATCCGTTTGACCGGTTAGTGCGTGCTAACCCGGATGAGGATTGTCAATCCCATATGATATCATATACTAACATTCACGCTAAAATATTAGAGACTATGCTTATGGAGGACTTTAAATTGATTAGCTTGAAACTCATGTAGTACTTGAAGTTTGGCACTTGCGTTCTACTTGTAAAACAAAATCGAGTAGTAATATCACACCCCTAGTTGTAAAGCAGTGAAAATGGGGCTATGAAACTCACCTGGTTCTTGAAGTGTTTAACTTAATAAACTTGAAGTAATTAGCTGTGAGTTGGTGTCCAAAGGCTTGAAACCTGAATGTGTCCACGACACTTAAATTGTCATTAATTGTACCGGTATCTCGAAAGACTACCATTGAAATTGTTTGCTTAACTTGATGTCCAAATTACCCCGATTTGGTTGATTGTTTTGTTACAAGTTACTACGACTTGTTTGGAATAAGTTGATACAAGTTACAACGACTTGTTTGATTGAATTATCTAAGTTACTATGACTTAGTTGATTCAATTGTGTATTTGAAAATGTGTACGGCCCGTTGGTGATTTAGTTGAAATAATAATAATTCTAAAATGTTGACTTTGCTACAGTACTGCTACAGTAAATTTGACTTTTTTTTTTGAACAGTAACTTTGACTTCAAAATTTTGAGGTTTGAAGATTCTGTTTTGTGCGACGTAGGGTGCTACGTCGCAGATCTGGACTGCGACGTTGGGCATGACGTCGCTATGTGCGACTTTCGCAATTTAATGCGACGTTGTACGTGACGTCGCTATAGGCGACGTAGTTGATTTCTGCGACGTAAGGGTCTGCGTCGCTAAGTGCGACGTTGGGGTTATAGTGCGACGTAGGTCGCTGCGTCGCATTTGCTCCAGGCCAAATGCGACGTACGGGGTCTGATCGGAGTTTCAACTCCAAAAACGCGTTTTCCGGCCATCGATCGGCATAATATTTTTACCCAACCCATTTTAGGACATTACAAGGTTATACAAACAACTAGCAAGTTATAAAACTTAAAAACGAGAGTTTTCGGAGTTGTGTCGGAAACTTACAAATCGCCGAAATGAAATTCCGGAAAGGTAGGATTGTAGATCGTCGCGAGGTGGTCGTTTATTTCCAAAGGGGCTTGAAGATCCGAGGTTGTTTAGTATGTTTATTTTGCGGTTTTAGTTGATTTTGGTTGTGATGAAACTTGAGAGAAAATGAAAGAGGGAGAGAGAAAGAAATAAGGAAATGAAAGAAAGTGGGGTGGGAGTGGGAGGTTAAGTCCCCATTTTCGCCCCGCGTTCTCGCTCCGTGCGGTGTTCGTTTACTCCGTCGTTTGAACGTTAAATATTTATTTTCTATGTTTTAATATACGTTTTAAAATACGAATAATTATTCTGTATTTTTGTTGAAGCATTTTACTAAACATTTAATAATTTCATTATAAAAGGTAATTTGTTTTGTTTTGTTTGCGCAATTACATTTTATTCGCGTTTATATTAATTGTGCGATAAAACTTGGATACTAAATATTATAACAAATAATATTCTAAACAAAGTTGCGTTATTAAATAATATTTGCATTACTTAATAAAATTGTTCACCAACGTCCGTATTTATTGTGTCGAAATTACATTCGATTCGAAACTCGTACGATTTAAACAAACCGCATAATGGTAGATATATATTCAACAATATATATATAATAATTGATACATTAATTAGCCTAACACAGAACTAATTACATGTATTACCCTTGATTAGGCACTAAACTATAGTCCTAAATTGACGGTTGTCACAGTTCATATACATTGTGATGGGTTTTATATGTATCCATCAGATAGAGGTTTTAATATAGTACAACAGAGGTACGGCCCACCGTACGTAGGTTCAATGAAGATAAGATAAATACGTTCCTACAGTTGTCATGTTATAGTCATCTTCATAATGACCCCAGCTGCCCTCTCTGCCACTCGAGCATGCTCTTCTAGCATCTGTGCTCGGGCATAGGTAGCATGGGCAGTTTCGTTTTCCAAGTTCGAGTGGCCTTCAACAAGTTCTAGGCGCTCGTATGTGGAGCATGTCTCCATCCAATCGGGGTCATTGTTTTGTGATTACTTTAAACGTTATTTCGTGTGTCAGGGAGTTTCCTGATTAGTGTGTGTAGTATAGTAACTAAGGTAGGGACCATTAGTTTTATATGTTTATTCGTAAATGTTGGAGCTGTATGAATGAGAAGAGTTCCAGACTTTTAATATGATATAAGTGCCCCCTAGCATTCTTCTAATGCTCAAGTAGGCTTGACTGCCAAAAATGTAGTTTGTTTCAGGGACTACAAGTCAGATTTACTATGCATCAGACGATAGTGTTTGTATAAATTACGTGCGTGATGGTGTTGGTTGATGGTTTCTCGTGTATCGAGTTGCCATTGTTATCCCAACCATATTTGAGAAGTCACGCGTAGGAACACGCAATTATTCATCTAAACGCATTGTGATGATATTTGTCATATAGTGAGTTAGACGTATGCAAATATGTGCATGCATGTTCTAGCCAAGGCTATAGTCTAGGTCTCTAAGGCTTTCAGGTCACTTAAAGACTTCTAGTTCGCTATAACCAATGGCTCTGATACCAATCTGTGACACCCCTAAATTCGGTCAGCGGGGTCAACGCGCGATTAGCGGAAGCATTAGTATGGCCGGGGGGGGGGGGGGGGGTGCTGACGTTAACGTTGAACATCATGCCAGGTCAGAGCGTATGATTATTGCAGAACAATTTAATTAAGATGCCATTTATGTAAATAGTTGGTTTACAAAAGAGCTACGACTTGTCGAGTCGTAGAAATAGTATTAGTTATACAAAATAAATTTTTATTTGTCCCAAAATGTGGCATCCTAGTTCGTCATGGGTCGCCTAACTCCGTAAGTATGCATTCTTACATGTGCTGTGAATCACCTGAAAAACATAGTAAAAAGTCAACAAAATTGTTGAGTGAATTCACAGGTTTTATATTTGTAGTGGTTTGTTAAACCATTTTCATTTAAGAGTTGTGGACATGAAAGTCAAATACAGTTGCTCATAACAGTCTGTAGGAGAGTAAGTATCCTAATCATAAGTACCTACAGGAAAGCAAGTATCCTAAGGTAAAGGTTGTAGAAAAGTAAATCCTATGAGTTGTTTATACAACAACAAGTAAGTATACACCAATAGTTCTCAGTCATTTAATGAAACCATTCATAAAATCAGTGGCACATAAGTACACAAAGCAATTAAGAAACACATAAGCATCAAAGCAATTACAAACAGTTATTGCATGTTCTAGCAAAACAGTTGTTATGTTTTTCACCCCAGATTTTAAAAGCAGTAAAACAAGTAAAAATGGGGCTGTGAACTCACAGTAGAGGCGATGAGAAAGCTAGCAGCGGAAAAGTGTCACCCAAGGTATGTTAACCTATACACAATAATTGAATTAACCTAAATACCTTGATTTGTTAAATCAACTTTTGTTAATAATTCATTTGCTTTAGAGAAATTGTTAATCACTTAAATTGTACGAGTAGTTGTTGACATTATATTGAAATATCGTTATTATTTCTTATGTCGTATATTTTTCATTCCGTATATGTATATACATGTATGTAGTTGTGTATAAATGTCGTTTATATATATAAAATTCATTTGTAGTGGAACTAACATTATTTGTTTCGTTTAACTTGTCGTATATGTATGTAGTTCGGGTTTAAGTTCGCGTTTTAAAACTTCACGACCCGTTGGTCTTGGCCCAATTCGTTCAGCCCACTTAGCACGGCCCAAATAACACGGCCCATTTAATATGGCCCGATTGATTTTGTTTTGGCCCAATAACATTTTGAGGTTAAAACTCTCGGCCCAAATGGGCTTGGCCCAATTGTTTGGCCCATTTTTAAAATTAATAACTTTGGCCCATTATATAACTAACCCGTTTGGCCAAAAAGTTATAACGTTTAATATTTGTATGAAAAAAATGTTCCACGGTCGTCGTGTACATTTAGTCATACTTCTTAAATAAATTTTGAGCTAAAATGCAAGATTATAAACTAAGTATACGATCGCGTAATAATTTGAAAGCAAATTACGTGATTATGAGAGTCAAAATACGTGACCATGTAAACAAACTCACGTGATCAAGAAAAATTATTTTTTACGATCATGGAAGTATGGCTTAAATGGGTAATTAAGTGTGGCATATATGTGGATTTAAAAATTATTAAACTTGTAGTGACTTGACTCTAAACCCATAATAGCTATGCATTATTAAATTTATTTTGCAAATCAGATACTTGAAATCCAGAGGTTTTGGCATCTTGGGACTACACCGTGCATATTTTCGTCACTTTTACATGGGAGTCCATAAACCACGCAATCATGGCTAGTTTAACAGAAAACCACGTGATCATCTGCTTTCAAAAATTAAGACCCGTTCGGGTCTACACCCACACCCATCCGGGTACAATGTTTCACCCGTTCGGGTTGATGGCTCACCCGTTCGGGTTGATGGCTCACCCGTTCGGGTTGATGAGTTCACCCGTTCGGGTTGATGGTCACACCCGTTCGGGTTTGGTGTTTCAGTTCAGAGCTCTGTTCGAGCTCCAATTTCAGTACCGAGTTCATACTCATGTCTAATTTGTTTTAGTTCCAAACCGTTTGTCTCAACGTTTAATCGTTCATATTATGAAGTTTTTAACTTATTCATAATACTAGATAATAACAAGTTCGTGTATCTCAAATTTTCAGTATACTAGAGTTTAGTTTGCTTAATATCCATTTTAAAAGATTAACCTCACAATCTATCAAAATTATTAGTTATATACCAACTACTTATTTAATGCACATATATATATATCGAAAGTTTAAAACAAAGTTTGAGGTCAAAACTTTCTTACAGAGGTATGAGATGATGATGACTTTGATGATGATGTTAATGATTGTGAAAATGGTGAATTTGTTACTGCTTCCCCTCTGTTTCTTCTTCTTCCGATCGAGCAACAGGGAACAAATAATTGGAGTAGTTTGGTTGGTGAGTTTGAGATTGTAAGTGAATATATTACGGGATTATTTTCAACCGAGTATGGAGTCACACAGTGTTTTGTCTTCAATAATTCAAGTTTTTAGTTGATATTTAGCACGTCAATTTCGGGTACGGGTATAATTGGTGCAATATAAAATTTAATATTTTATATTTTTATTTTGTAGATGTTCTCTAGGTACGTTATTCAAAATCAGAATAATGACATTTTCAATATTTTTGACTAATGTATGATTTGTACATTTTACTGTGCGCATCCAATTGGGTGCCAAATTTCAGTTAAATTATGATTTCATATTTTGAGGTAATGTTCCAAATACTAAAACAGGAATGGCAAAAATAACACTTTTGTTATCTTTGACTTTTAGGCACGTTTTATAATTGTTTCTGTTCGTGTATAACGTGTCCTAAATAGTCGTCAAAAAGTTCCCGAACAACTTTTGTTCCAACTATTTTCTATAATAGTTTCTAATAAAATTTGTTCAAAAGTATTTTGAGATACTTTTTGGACATTTGTACTGTGTCCTATACGTTGAATAATAAACGTATAATATATTATATTATTTCAATAATATAATTATAATAGTAATCGTAATTAATAAATTTCGATTTATTAATTATTTTTGTATCATCAACTTCATTGTATTTAATTGTCGAGTTCGTCCCGATAAGTTTGTGCGTAATTTAGTTAATTACGAAATACGTAATACTTTTTGTTTAAAAATGTTGGGCTTGCTAGGTTTATTTCACAAGGAAAGTTTTGTTTAAACTTTGGTCAAAAATTAGCGTAAAATGCATGTATTTACTGTTCTTAATTGTACCCAAATTTGCGGGGTGTCACATATAGCCCCACTGAAAATTGTGAGAAATTTTGAGCCTTGATTGAAAACACTTATCTTTAGTGTTTATATATTCCAATTGCTATGAGTGTGCCGGTGTTTGTAGTCTATTCTAGAACTTGCCTTAATGATGCATTTTGAGACCGTTGTGAGATCACATTTATGTGATATAGGTAAAGTAGACGATGAATTGGTATTCTTTAGGATTTAGATATATAGGAATATATATTTTGACCCAATTTTTGAGAATTTCTAATCAATTATGGAATTTGTGTTTGATCTTTAAACGGACTGCACGAACTCACTAATCGGTCAAGGAACCTTGATTGTTTGGGGTTTTATTTTAACACCATTTATATCCAGTCCACCCAGGTCGTTAGCACTCAATTTTAGTGCTAAGAAACCCATAGAAAACTTCCACATACATTTTCATCACAGTCCTTACTTAGCCTTATTTTTGGTGGAGTCAAAAGTTTTCAAAAAGTTGCCTTTTAACATCGCAAACCAGTTTACAAAATGTGATTTCAAAACAACCTTTTTGGAAAGTGATATATGAAGAATACTTATTCAAGGAAGCAAGACCAAGGTGAAAGTTCAAAAACTTTTTAAGCAAAAAAATCAAAAATACTATGAAGTCATGAATGAAAAGTTGCTGAAATTTATCTAAGGAAGCAAGAAGCCAAGAATCGAAGAGATATGGTTAGGAGAACAAAGTTAAAGCCTAGAGGTTAATTGTGATCACATTTTATTTTAGTTTCAAGGTAACACTTCACAAAAGCTTTTCGACTACCATTTTTCAACAATTGATATACGAGTCTATACCAACACAACTTCACCCTCACTTTTATAATTTCAACACATTGTTAGAATACCTCTTTTGATACTTTACTTGGTGCTCACACTTAATCGGTGGTGATTTGATCTTTTGGCAAGCTTATGGTAATAATGCATCACGACTTGGCTTGATTGAGTGATTATGTCATTTATTCCCTTACCTTGTAGTTTATAGGTTGAGAGTGAGTGATTTAAAACACTTATCCTATTTGAGAGGTGCTAAGTTGTGCAAATTCATGCTTGACAAATTTATTCCAGGTTTTATATGATTACACACATGCTGCTAACATGATTGCTTAGGTGATTGTTGTTGGTTATATTTTGAAAACCTTATTCTTAATTTCTGGAATGTAAGAGATGTTTGTATTGAATCGAAAAATCATGATTTGCTTGAGGACAAGCAAAGTTCAAGTGTGGGGATATTTGATATCGCTTAAATTATACATACTTTTAGACGCGATATCATTAAGAATTGTGTGCCATTGTTAGTTAAATTCATGAACTTTCGATACTTATTACTTTGAAAATGAATTTAGGAACGAATACAGCTGGAAGGATGAATTAAGTGAAGAAACGTGCTTAAAATGAAAGAAATCAAGAAATGTAGCTGGAGACACATGAATCCGGTCGGATTCATGGGAATCCGGACGGATTCCCCTTGCCTGAATGCCCAGCTTTTGTTTCTCTTTTGATCAGACCAAGCTTGTTTTAATCCGTTCTCAAATCCGCCCTTGAATCCGGTTAGGAATCCGGACGGATTCACCTGAATCCGACCGTATTCATTGTTTTAGAGCAGAATTTCTGTGATTGTACCTTTGGCTTCATTGTGTGTACATTAACTGGAATCCGACCGGATTCCACTGAATCCGACCGGATTCATCTCTCGAAAAAGTCAAACTCAGTTTTTAAAAAAGTTGCAGCTCCCACCTACTCCACAAACAAAATACAGCAGCCAGACATCCAGTCGCCAAAAATAAAGAAAAATGAAGATTTTTCATATCTTCATCATTTTCTCGACCAAAAATTCCAAACGGCGCACACACACTATCACCATGAAATCTGGAAAAGATTATTGTGCAGTTGGGGAGGTTTGGATGCATTTAATTCCTCACCTGCAATTTTCATCTATAAAAACCAACTGGGTTTTTCATCCAAGAGAGACATCACGGGTTATACAAGTGAAGAGCTGTGAAGTGCAAAAATTGTTATTGGGTTTCACTTGATTTCCATTTCATAATCCATTTTGTTAATCACTACAAGTGTTAGCAATAACAAATTCATCCACAAGTTCACCACCCAAAACTAATTTCACCATTGTTGCTATTCACTGGAAGAACACACGGAGCGAGGAATCAAGCTAGTGTTTTGGAAGTTTTAATCTCTGCATTGGATTCTTTCAAGTTCATCATCATTTGTTGTAAGCAATCTTTAATTTATTCAAGGTTAATTTCATTAGATTTTAATATTAAGTACCAATTTTATCATGAAATTAATTTTGCATTGTTATTGCTTAACCATGAATATGAGTGGCTAAATTCCTCAATACTTGCTTGGATGAAATAAACTAGTGATTAGGGGTGTAATTCTTAGAGTTTGTATAAATTCTAGTTTAAGCTTATTCATTGGATTTGCATGTTCTAGGTAAATTTGTTAAGGCTTGTTGGAAATGAAATTAATAGCTTAAACCAATGTTTGTTGTTAGATTACATTTCTAAATTTATATGTCTATGTATAAATCGCCCTTGAAGTGAAAACTAATTTGGTACAAGATTAAGCAAAAAGATTAGAAAATGCAAGTTTGTGAATATGCCAATGCTTTTCATTTGGATGAGTTATAACTAGAAACCAATGATTTATGCTTAATCAAAACCCCTTGTGTATTTGAGCTTGCAAAAGACTATGACTTATTGGGTAGATAACTAGTGAAGATGCCAACGTATTTCATTAAAGTTATTTGCTATCAATTGGTTTTGAACAAATTTTGCCAACGTAAATTTGCAATAAGTTATACTCTTTAGGCTTAAATGTGTAAGATGGTAACCATGCCAACGTTTGTTACCAAGATTAAGTTATAAGTTCGTAAATTGAAGTTAATAATATAGGAGATAGCCAATGTTACTCTTATGTTTTAATGTATATTTACCTTGCATGTTACAAACTGGTTATAACTAATACGCACGTATTTCTTTGTATTCCTTGATAATCCATCAATTCAAATCTGGCTCTTAAAAGCCCAATTGCCTTAGTTTTCGATAAATCAGTAGATGTTAAGCAAAGCAACAATTCGGTTGCACAAAACCCACATTTTCTTTTCTTATTTTAAATTGGTTACACTATATTAAAGTTTCTTATAATAACATTCCCTGTGATCGAGCCTTTGATTTACCAAGCTATATTACTTCACGATAGGGTCCACTGCCCGGTTGTGTTTTAGTCTATTTGAGGTACTTCTTTTGTTTCACATTCAACGATAAATTTTAAGACTAGATTTTACACATCAAGTTTTTGGCGCCGCTGCCGGGGATTGTTTTGTTAATACTTGAATTTGGTGTAGTTAATTGATCCTTTCCGGAATTTATTCTTGGAAAGTTACCTTTCTTGCATTTAGTTGGATTGAATCGGTGCGTTTTATAGTTTTATTTTCAGTGTTTTTACAGGTTTATTTAGGTGATGAATGAGTACTAGGAATTCCACAAAGAAACTCTTAGAACCTCTGTCAAATCCTGAAAAAGCTGCAAGGAAACGTTGGAGACAAAAATCCGAGAACAAACCGGGTGAACCAACTAATTACCAATCTGAAACGGAGTCTTCTTCAACAAACAACACAATTGAGGAACCAAACGAAGAAGGAGATTCAAAGTACCGGGAAGAAGAAGAAGAATACGAAGAAGAAGATCAAGAATTTCCCGACGCACTAATGGCAAACGAAGATGACACTCCCATTTGGTCAAGAACAAGAGATGTTGCACCAACTCCTACTTGGGCCATTCAAAGGCCAAATTTCGAAAACAACAATTTTTCTTTAAAGGGAAATCATATGGCCGCCATAAGGGACATACAATTTGACGGAAGGGTGAGGGCCGATCCTCACAAACATGTAGCCGAGTTTCTTGAAATCAATGATATGTTCAAGTATGGTCCTAACATGGATGAAGCAATCAAGCTAAAGACATTTCCGATGTCTTTATGTGGAGAAGCCAAGGAGTGGTACGAAGAGTTAGAGCCAAACACAATTCAAACATGGGAAGAAATGCGTAAAGCATTTGTTAGTAGATTCTATCCACCCGCTCTAGCCGAAAGATTGCTCAATGAAATTCGAGCATTTAAGCAACAAGAAGGTGAAACATTAGTTGAAGCGTGGGTGAGATTCAAGAAAATGCTGAAAAATTGCCATGGTCATGGTCTAACAAAGGCGGAGAAGATTTCATTGTTCTATAATGGTGTTGATATACCAACCGCTAACGTTCTAGATGCTGCGGGAGGTGGAGTGTTTCTTTACAAGAGTCCCAATGAATGCTGGCAGGTTTTAGAAGATAAGGTTATTCAAAGCCTAAATTGGGGCAAGGATAACAAAGGGAAGCCTATAAGGAAACATGTTGCTTTTGTGGAAGATAGTTCAAGTTCGAGACCTAAATCAGAAAATTCAGACTTGATTGCTGAATTAAAAGCCTTGTCTTCAAAGGTTGATAGCAAATTCAAGAGTTTGAAAGGAGAGATTAAAGAACTTAGAGATGGATGCGGATATTGTGGTGGTAATCATGCCACCGTTCATTGCATGCAACACAATGATCAACCTATAATCAGAGAAGATGACGATGAAGACGTTAGTTACCTTCAACAAAGTAACTATCAAGGAGGTGGAAACTACCAACGTGGTGGTTTCCAAAATCGAAATTCTGGAAGTTACATGGGTAGTTATAACCAAAACAACCGATTCTCTCGTTCAAACCAAGGCTACAACCAATATCCGCAAAGGGAAAGCACATCATCAGGTCCTTCTTCTCAAAACCAAAAATAGGAGCAACCCTCATCATCACTTGAGCAAATGATGAAAGAATTCATCACGGAGCAAAAGGCAACAACGGAGAGGATGAAAACTCAAATAACAAGTTTGAGAGTTGGAATGGAACAAGGACAGAAAAGCCAACAAGCGGCCATCCAAGATTTGGAAAGAAAGATGGATAGGTTATCGGAGGGGCAAAGTAGTAGGCCTAAGGGAGGTCTACCAAGCAATACTCAACAAAATCCGAGACAAATTCCGATTTCTGGGGGTTCTAGCGATTCAAAGCCATATCAACCACCCCAAGCCAGAAATGAGCATGTGAATGCTATTACTACAAGGAGTGGAAAGGAGTTAGAACCACCTCAACCAAGGAAGCCAATTGCTACTAACTCTGTTTTGCAGGAATCGGATGATGAAAATAAAGAGGAAGAGGAGAATCTAAGTCAACCTATTGATGTTCCAACCACACCAACATCTTCCACCACTACACCGGTAGTGAAACCGTACAAACCAAAGATCCCATATCCACAAAGACTGAGAAAAGAGAAGATTGCAGCTCAATATGGGAAGTTTGTAGACATGATAAAGGCAATTCGAATCAATGTGCCTTTAGTGGATATGCTAGCCGGAATGCCGAACTATGCCAAGTTCATCAAAGACTTGGTGAGCAACAAGGATAAACTCACGGAAGCATCGGCTATGTTTTTGAATGAAGAATGCTCGGCAATAGTTCAAAATCAGATTCCACCCAAGCTTGGCGATCCCGGAAGTTTCATAATATCATGTAAATTGGGTAACTTATTTACTTGTGATGCATTAGCCGATCTAGGAGCTAGCATTAATTTAATGCCATATTCATTATATGCTAAGCTGTCTTTAGGATCATTGACACCCACACGCATGAGTATTAGACTTGCCGATAGGTCTTTTCAATATCCCGTAGGTATTGCAGAAAACATGATGGTAGATGTAGGGCAATTTACCTTTCCCGTTGATTTCGTGATATTGGAAATGGAAGAAGATAGTAAAGTGCCACTAATCTTAGGAAGACCATTCTTACATACCGCGGATGCCATCATAGGGGTTAAAGATAAGAAATTGACCTTGGGGGTAGGGGATGAAAGGATTGCTTTCACGGTCGATAAGGCCATGAAGCATCCTTATTCTACTGACGATACTTGTTTTAGCATTGATGTTGTAGATGAAGCTGTTGATGAGGAATTCCAGAAGTTGCTGAATTTTGAAGCAAGGCTAGATGACATGTTGGAGTCATTTGGAGATGAAGACACCTTGGAAATGCTAAAGGGAATGGAGACAGATTTTGACGATGAAGAGCAACAAGGTGATGAGAGCTATGAGGAGCTAGTAAATGAGGATCAAATCAGGATAAAGACATCCGTTGAAGATCCACCAAAAGACTTGGAGCTGAAACCACTACCGGAACATTTGGAATATGCATATCTTCACGAGGAGAACTTACTCCCTGTAGTAATCTCTTCCACTCTTTCAAATTCTGAAAAATGCATGTTATTAGATGTCCTGAAAGCTCACAAGAGTGCTTTTGCTTGGCGTACATCGGACATACCCGGGATAAGCCCATCTTTTTGCAAACACAGAATAAATCTTTTAGATGATGTAAAACCCGTTGTCCAAAGACAACGGAGGCTTAATCCCAATATGAAGGATGTAGTCAAGAAAGAAGTTATCAAACTTCTTGATGCAGGCATTATTTACCCAATTTCGGACAGCCCTTGGGTGAGTCCAATTCATTGTGTGCCTAAGAAGGGGGGAATGACTGTAGTGACCAACGAACAAAATGAATTAGTCCCAACTAGGACTGTCACAGGTTGGAGAGTGTGTATAGACTACAGAAAATTGAATGACGCAACCTTAAAGGACCATTTCCCTTTGCCCTTCATAGACCAAATGCTAGAAAGACTTGCAGGAAATGAATTTTATTGTTTTCTAGATGGTTTTTCGGGGTATTTTCAGATTCCCATTGACCCAAAAGACCAAGAAAAGGCCACTTTCACTTGTCCATTTGGAACATATGCATATAGGAGGATGCCCTTTGGTCTTTGCAATGCACCTGCTACTTTTCAACGATGCATGATAGCAATTTTTCAAGATATGATTGAAACATCCATGGAAGTTTTCATGGATGACTTTTCTGTGTTTGGAAATTCTTTTGAAAATTGTTTATCTAACCTTGATAAAATGTTGGAAAGGTGTGAGAAAGCTAACTTGGTTTTAAATTGGGAGAAATGCCATTTTATGGTAAAGGAAGGGATTGTGTTGGGACACAAAGTGTCAAGTGTGGGGATAGAGGTAGATAGAGCTAAGATAGATGTCATTGCTAAGCTACCACCACCCACAAATGTTAAAGGAATTAGAAGTTTTCTAGGTCACGCGGGATTTTATCGCAGGTTCATAAAAGATTTTTCAAAGATAACGAGACCTTTAACTAAACTTCTTGAAAAGGATTCAACGTTTGTGTTTAATGAACCATGTTTAAATGCGTTTGCGATTTTGAAAGAAAAACTAACTGATGCACCCATACTTGTTTCGCCTGATTGGACCAAACCGTTTGAATTGATGTGTGATGCAAGCGACTTTGCTTTAGGGGCTGTTTTAGGACAAAGAGAAGACAAACACTTTAAGCCCATTTATTTCGCAAGCAAAACACTTAATGGGGTACAACAGAATTACACCACAACTGAAAAAGAATTACTTGCTGTTGTGTTTGCATTTGATAAGTTTAGACAATATCTTGTATTGTCCAAAACCGTTTTTTTCACAGACCACTCGGCTCTTAAATATCTCTTCACCAAACAGGACGCTAAACCGCGTCTCATTCGTTGGATTCTTCTTTTACAAGAATTCGACATTGAGATTAAGGATAAGAAGGGAGCCGAGAACCTAGCCGCCGATCACTTGTCTAGATTGGAAAATCCAAACCTGGACAAGTTAGGCGATACTAACATTGATGATTCCTTTCCGGAGGAGTTTCTTTTGCAGGTTGATGAAAACAAGGAGAAAGAAGCACCATGGTATGCCGATATTGCTAACTATTTGTGTGCAGGAGTTTTAAGAAAAGGGATGACTCATCAAGAAAAGAAAAAGTTCTTCTCCAGCTTGAAGAGTTACATTTGGGAAGACCCTTATTTGTTCAGGGTTTGTGCTGATGGAATGATCCGGAGATGCGTATCGGGAGGAGAAACTAGAGAAATTCTAGATGCTTGCCATCATGGACCTACAGGTGGTCATTATGGGCTATCCGTGACTGCCAAGAAAGTATTTGATGCGGGTTTTTATTGGCCCACAATCTTCAAGGAAGCGAATACACTTTGTCAAACTTGTGATGCATGCCAACGATCAGGGAGCATATCCAAAAGAGATGAAATGCCCCAACAAAGCATCCAGGTTTGCGAGGTATTTGATATATGGGGCATCGACTTTATGGGGCCATTTCCACCTTCATTCAAGAACGAGTACATATTGGTTGCAGTCGACTATGTGTCAAAGTGGGCTGAAGCAAAAGCTTTACCTACAAATGATGCACGTGTAGTTGTTGATTTCTTGAAAGGGTTGTTTAGTAGGTTTGGGATGCTAAAAGCATTAATCAGTGATAGAGGAAGCCATTTTGCAAATGCCCAAATGGAGAAGGTTTTGAAAAGGTATGGTGTTCAGCACAGGTTTTCAACTGCATATCACCCACAAACGAGTGGGCAAGTAGAGAACACCAACCGAGCTCTTAAAAGAATCCTGGAGAAAACCGTCAAAGATAACCGAACAATTTGGTCAAAGAAGTTGGACGATGCATTGTGGGCGTTCAGAACCGCTTACAAAACACCTATTGGCATGATCCCATATCGGTTACTTTATGGCAAGACTTGCCACTTACCCCTCGAAATCGAGCACAAAGCCTATTGGGCGTTGAAAAACTGTAATTTGGATTTAATAGAGGCTGGAGAGAAAAGGATGTTGCAACTTCACGAATTGGATGAACTTAGGTTGCAAGCGTATGAGAACTCGAGACTATACAAGGAAAGGACCAAAGTTTGGCATGATAGGAAGCTGCGGATGAGAAAGGAGTTCAAGAATGGGGATAAGGTACTCTTGTTTCAGTCTCGTTACAAGTTAAAACAACCAAAGTTCAAACCAAGATGGTCCGGGCCTTATGTGGTGAAACATGCCTATCTATCCGGGTACGTTGAATTGTTTGATAAGAATGGCGGAAGTTTCATTGTGAACGGGCATAGGTTGAAGCATTACCATGAAGAAGATGTTGGAAACGAGTGGAAGGAACTCACCATGTTCCCCAAGAACAAGTAAATTCGGGGACGAGTCAAGCTTTAGACTCGTTAATAAAATAAGCATTTCATGGAAGAATCCGTGACCGTATCCTTTAATTATATTTACTAAGTAATTTATTTGTTTGTTTATGTGATTGCATGTTTAGGATAAAGTGTGCTTTGATTTTCTGCATTTGATTGATGATTGTTGGTACAACAAAGGTCCTGGGGATTAATTTGAACTCAAAAATCGGATTTTTAATTTTCTGGGTTGAATACGGCCGGATTCAGGGAATACGGTCCGGGAATACGGACGGATTCACAGGTATCCGACCGGATTCATCGTGTCACAAAGCGTCCGTTTTTAAGTTTCTTGCTCAGACCTTGTCTGTAGGAATCCGGACCATGAATACGGCGTATTAACTTGAATCCGCTTGGGAATACGACCGGATTCAAGGGAATCCGACCGGATTCCGTGTTTAATTAATACCGGATTAGGTTAAACCGTAGCGCGACACGTGGCGAATTTTGTTTAAATCCGCCCGGATTCAAGGAATCCGACCGGATTCCCCCTTTTTATTAAACGACCTGCTGTTTCTTCCTGCACATTCACGCACGAACATCACTCTATTTTTCTCTCTAACTCCGACGGATTCCACCAAAAACACACCCCAAAAATCCCATTTTTTATCAAATCAAACCACAATTCGTCATCTAAATGGGTCCTAAGGTACGATTAACACCAAAACATCTTGATCTATTAACTTTTTCATGGTTTAATCTTTTCTTTGGGATTTTTCGGGTTTACTAGAAACCAAGTGTGGGGATGCATTTTAATCCATTATTTCATGTTAATGTTGTTCATTAATGCTTACTTACAGGTTATTAACATGATTTAATGTTTAGATTGCATGATTTGATGGTTTGTGAAATTAGGGTTCATGAGGCCAATTTGGGGAAAATGCTTAAAAGTGGTGATAGTGAAATTCTTTGATGATTCACATGCTTATAATGTTAATATGATCACTTATTGTTCGAATGTGCTTAAAATTTTAGTTTTAATTTTTGAATGAATTATGTGATTATTTGAATCTTTGAGTTTAGTGTGCTTAGAATTGTTAGATAACCGTGGATTGTTCCTGACAAGTTTTAGGATTCAGTTTAGGGATATACATTGTTGATGGTAGATCACTTGCATTCTTCCTGATTTTCTGAAATTTGTCTCTAGTTGGTATGATTAAGCATAAATGAAAACAGTTGTCACTCCCCTGAGTTGTTCTGTTATAGTATAGAATTGTCATATTAGATGAACAACTGGATGATAACTGGATTTTGATGCCGAATAATTTTTGATTAATGAGTTAATGTTGGTTGAACCATGATGAATGCCAAGTTTTCTTTTTCAGCTAACACTAACATTTCTATAAAACTTGGTTTTTCTTCTGTTATTTCACTCTTTTGCAGACAAGGCACGGGCCATCTACTTCATCTTCACGAAGAAGGCAACCTCCGCCAGTTCAAATGGAACCATTGGGTTTATTCGCTCTGCAAATGCCAGCTAATCTTCACCAATGGTTGAGGCTGGATCGACCGGGGGCTCTCTTTAATTCTTATTGTGAGAAGTACTTGAAAATACATAGAAAGCAATTCATGTGCCCGAGAACTCCCGATTGGGGCCCTTTAGATCAAGCTGGGGTTGGTAATGCTATTAGAGAAATTTTAACAACCCGCTATGATACTGACGAAGGACATATAGATCATGATGATTGGGTCCGATTGTTTGATCTATGGCATCCAATCTATAAGGAATTGTGCTTGGAATTTCTATCTACCGTCATAATGAAAGAGAATGGGATACAAAACGCGACGGATAAAAGTTTCCTGTCATTCAGGCTAGGAGGAGAGGACCGTCATATGTCCTATCAGGATATAGCCATCAGTTTAGGGATATACACTGAGGAGGAGATCATCTCAGACTATTTTAATGAATTCTTGATGTCGGGTGCAAGAATCAGGAATTTAACTGCTCAGCCATGGAGTCAATTGTCTGAAAAACCATACAGGACTAGTGAGAACCACATTTCGGAAGTTACAAATGTCAACTATCGGGTTATTCAAAGGTTTCTGTCTCACTCGATCACTCAAAGGGGTGAGAACACAGAAAGGGTGAACCTTCAAGATATGTGGTACTTAGAGCAGTTTGATGATAATAATCCGGTCAATATTCCCTATGGTATAGCTTGGTACTTGACAAAGAAAGCTGGGGGCAGAAAGGAGCAGTCGCCCATTTGTGGAGGGCATTTCATCACAGCTTTTGCCCGGTTCTTTGATATCGATTTTGCAGGATTAACTATGGTACGAGATCCTCGCATCCCAATTAGTGCGCCTATGTATGTGCAGGAAGAGGTAATCAAAAGAGTGGGAAATTCTTACATTCCATGGCCAAGAGAGGAAGGATCGCCACCTCAGCAGAGACAAAGAACCGATGAAGGCACATCAAATGTCCGAGACCAGGAGGAAGATATTCACCATCAGGGCGGCTTTCAGGGTGGATTTTCAGAGGGTTATGTGGCTCCATCATTCGAGCCCGAGTATATATATCCTGCACCTCCTTCATTGTTTGATATTATGCAGGGAATTAGCCGTTTGGGTGAGCGACATGATGACTTTTAGCAAGAGTTCCGTGATTTTCGACAGGAAACGAGGGAAGCCCATCAAGAATATGGGTATAGACTTGGGGCTCTTGAGTATGCATCAGACTGGAGGACCCATGACCAGGAGCGTTACCATGCCGATCCTTCAGGCTACCAGCCATACCCTTATCATCACCATCCTCAATGGGGGACTCCTGGCGCATCTTACCCACCACCAGCTTATCAGCGAGCGAGCACACTCGAGGAAGCCCAACGATTACATCAGGAGGAATATGATAGGCAGCTTCAGCAGGAGCGCATGTACCGGAGTCGAGCTCAAATCAAGAGTGGGGAAGTTGGCCAAGTCAAAGCTCTGGAGATTGGCAATTTCAGGATTCTTCACACGACTCGCAGCAGCAAGGACCTTGGGATAGTTTTCTTGGACGTCGCGGTGATTAGTAGACAATTATTATTAATATTATAACTTCTTCTTTTGGAGTGCCTGCGTGCCTCATTTATGGATACTTTAATTTCTGCTCTAATTATTCTCGTTATTAGGACATTATTACCGCTTAACGAATGGGTGACATTTGGGTACGGTTTGTACAATGTCACCCAAAGACGATTCTCTATGTGTGTTTTTTCTTTAGGTATTAAAAGTTTTAAACTTTTATGGATGAGGTTGATGGGATGAGATCGAATGAGTAATGCTGGCAGTAAGTTCAGCAATGGGTTTCAAGCAAGCATTCTACCACTTCTAGCAAAAACCCCGGGGAAGTACTCGTTCCCTTTTCCTTTCCACTTATGATTTTTACTTGCTTATCTCTTTTTGCATTGAGGGCAATGCAAAACTTAAGTGTGGGGAGGATATTCACTTAAACTTATATTCAAGTGAATCATTGTTTCTAACTTTTTATTGGGTATACTTCATTATTTCACAAAATTTTTCAAATCCCAATAACTAAGTTTAGAAATGGTAATTCATTTTGAAATTGCTTTGTCCTCAAAAGATTAGTTGCTTTGTGAAATATTTGGCCATAATTGTTAGAAGTAACTTTAAACTCTTGCATTCTAAAAATATTTGTCAAAGAAGCAACCGCACTAGGAGAATTGCATAACTAGCACACTTATAGTGTGACACCCCTAAATTCGGTCAGTGCGGTCAACGCGCGATTAGCGGAAGCATTAGTATGTGCGGGGGGGGGGGGGGGGGGGGGGGGGGGTGCTGACGTTAACGTTGAACATCATGCCAGGTCAGAGCGTATGATTATTGCAGAACAATTTAATTAAGATGCCATTTATGTAAATAGTTGGTTTACAAAAGAGCTACGACTTGTCGAGTCGTAGAAATAGTATTAGTTATACAAAATAAATTTTTATTTGTCCCAAAATGTGGCATCCTAATTCGTCATGGGTCGCCTAACTCCGTAAGTATGCATTCTTACATGTGCTGTGAATCACCTGAAAAACATAGTAAAAAGTCAACAAAATTGTTGAGTGAATTCACAGGTTTTATATTTGTAGTGGTTTGTTAAACCATTTTCATTTAAGAGTTGTGGACATGAAAGTCAAATACAGTTGCTCATAACAGTCTGTAGGAGAGTAAGTATCCTAATCATAAGTACCTACAGGAAAGCAAGTATCCTAAGGTAAAGGTTGTAGGAAAGTAAATCCTATGAGTTGTTTATACAACAACAAGTAAGTATACACCAATAGTTCTCAGTCATTTAATGAAACCATTCATAAAATCAGTGGCACATAAGTACACAAAGCAATTAAGAAACACATAAGCATCAAAGCAATTACAAACAGTTATTGCATGTTCTAGCAAAACAGTTGTTATGTTTTTCACCCCAGATTTTAAAAGCAGTAAAACAAGTAAAAATGGGGCTGTGAACTCACAGTAGAGGCGATGAGAAAGCTAGCAGCGGAAAAGTGTCACCCAAGGTATGTTAACCTATACACAATAATTGAATTAACCTAAATACCTTGATTTGTTAAATCAACTTTTGTTAATAATTCATTTGCTTTAGAGAAATTGTTAATCACTTAAATTGTACGAGTAGTTGTTGACATTATATTGAAATATCGTTATTATTTCTTATGTCGTATATTTTTCATTCCGTATATGTATATACATGTATGTAGTTGTGTATAAATGTCGTTTATATATATAAAATTCATTTGTAGTGGAACTAACATTATTTGTTTCGTTTAACTTGTCGTATATGTATGTAGTTCGGGTTTAAGTTCGCGTTTTAAAACTTCACGACCCGTTGGGCTTGGCCCAATTCGTTCAGCCCACTTAGCACGGCCCAAATAACACGGCCCATTTAATATGGCCCGATTGATTTTGTTTTGGCCCAATAACATTTTGAGGTTAAAACTCTCGGCCCAAATGGGCTTGGCCCAATTGTTTGGCCCATTTTTAAAATTAATAACTTTGGCCCATTATATAATTAACCCGTTTGGCCAAAAAGTTATAACGTTTAATATTTGTATGAAAAAAATGTTCCACGGTCGTCGTGTACATTTAGTCATACTTCTTAAATAAATTTTGAGCTAAAATGCAAGATTATAAACTAAGTACACGATCGCGTAATAATTTGAAAGCAAATTACGTGATTATGAGAGTCAAAATACGTGACCATGTAAACAAACTCACGTGATCAAGAAAAATTATTTTATACGATCATGGAAGTATGGCTTAAATGGGTAATTAAGTGTGGCATATATGTGGATTTAAAAATTATTAAACTTGTAGTGACTTGACTCTAAACACATAATAGCTATGCATTATTAAATTTATTTTGCAAATCAGATACTTGAAATCCAGAGGTTTTGGCATCTTGGGACTACACCGTGCATATTTTCGTCACTTTTACATGGGAGTCCATAAACCACGCAATCATGGCTAGTTTAACAGAAAACCACGTGATCATCTGCTTTCAAAAATTAAGACCCGTTCGGGTCTACACCCACACCCATCCGGGTACAATGTTTCACCCGTTCGGGTTGATGGCTCACCCGTTCGGGTTGATGGCTCACCCGTTCGGGTTGATGAGTTCACCCGTTCGGGTTGATGGTCACACCCGTTCGGGTTTGGTGTTTCAGTTCAGAGCTCTGTTCGAGCTCCAATTTCAGTACCGAGTTCATACTCATGTCTAATTTGTTTTAGTTCCAAACCGTTTGTCTCAACGTTTAATCGTTCATATTATGAAGTTTTTAACTTATTCATAACACTAGATAATAACAAGTTCGTGTATCTCAAATTTTCAGTATACTAGAGTTTAGTTTGCTTAATATCCATTTTAAAAGATTAACCTCACAATCTATCAAAATTATTAGTTATATACCAACTACTTATTTAATGCACATATATATATATCGAAAGTTTAAAACAAAGTTTGAGGTCAAAACTTTCTTACAGAGGTATGAGATGATGATGACTTTGATGATGATGTTAATGATTGTGAAAATGGTGAATTTGTTACTGCTTCCCCTCTATTTCTTCTTCTTCCGATCGAGCAACAGGGAACAAATAATTGGAGTAGTTTGGTTGGTGAGTTTGAGATTGTAAGTGAATATATTACGGGATTATTTTCAACCGAGTATGGAGTCACACAGTGTTTTGTCTTCAATAATTCAAGTTTTTAGTTGATATTTAGCACGTCAATTTCGGGTACGGGTATAATTGGTGCAATATAAAATTTAATATTTTATATTTTTATTTTGTAGATGTTCTCTAGGTATGTTATTCAAAATCAGAATAATGACATTTTCAATATTTTTGACTAATGTATGATTTGTACATTTTACTGTGCGCATCCAATTGGGTGCCAAATTTCAGTTAAATTATGATTTCATATTTTGAGGTAATGTTCCAAATACTAAAACAGGAATGGCAAAAATAACACTTTTGTTATCTTTGACTTTTAGGCACGTTTTATAATTGTTTCTGTTCGTGTATAACATGTCCTAAATAGTCGTCAAAAAGTTCCTGAACAACTTTTGTTCCAACTATTTTCTATAATAGTTTCTAATAAAATTTGTTCAAAAGTATTTTGAGATACTTTTTGGACATTTGTACTGTGTCCTATACGTTGAATAATAAACGTATAATATATTATATTATTTCAATAATATAATTATAATAGTAATCGTAATTAATAAATTTCGATTTATTAATTATTTTTGTATCATCAACTTCATTGTATTTAATTGTCGAGTTCGTCCCGATAAGTTTGTGCGTAATTTAGTTAATTACGAAAAACGTAATACTTTTTGTTTAAAAATGTTGGGCTTGCTAGGTTTATTTCACAAGGAAAGTTTTGTTTAAACTTTGGTCAAAAATTAGCGTAAAATGCATGTATTTACTGTTCTTAATTGTACCCAAATTTGCGGGGTGTCACATTCTCCCCTTGTTAAAGAAATTTCGTCCTCGAAATTTGAATCAAGTCGTGAGTGTCTAACACTCGTGTTTCGTTTCTTGCGTTCATAGTTCGGTTGTGACGTTTCAAGTTGTTGTAACAATCCTAACGGCTTGTAGTACGAGTATAGTTTACTTTTGCAGATTGTATACCTGATAGTGTGTCTAGTTTGCTAGCTGCAAAACCTTAGTCGACGTCTTGAAAAGTTCCTCTACAAAGTTAAATTTTTATGCCAATAGTAGTTATGTCGGGAAAAAGGGATTAAGGTCTCGTTAGAGAACACCCTTTTCATGTTAGAAATGAGTAATGTCGTGAATGTTGTTGAACTCTCGTGTTAGTTCAAACCTGTATGTGACAGGGTTTCTTGTAAGGACTTTCAAACGGTCCTACGTGGCGGAGGTTAAGTTTTTCCGCTCATATCGCCAGGGTTTCTCCAGTTAGTAATGGTATAGGGAGAAATGTACGTAAGAAGAGTTTGTTACAAGTTTAATTTGCCTCACGTCCCAGTTGTAATTAAATCATTTAACTGATATTGGGCCTAGCATGTTTATCGTAGTAGTCGAGTCCTGACTATTTTATGGTTCAAATCGTAGTTATATTGTGGCTGCAAGGTAGCCATATATATATACAGTAGTCCTTTCATGACTAATTAGTTTGACCAAACTGTAATTTGACTTGTCTGCTAAATGCAAACCCTGAGTTTATCGTTGACTTAGATAGGTCATCCCTATTCTGCACTTGATGTCAAATCAGTGAAAGTGGTATTGAGGAATGAGCAACATGCGTTAGTGTTAACTGAAATCAATGAGTTAAGTTTTGGAGGAAGTGCAAGGTTGTCAATGTGATGTTCAAAGTTGTCTATCACCCACTCTATCCCATAGAGTGGTAATCGGTATTTTGTTTCGTATAGTGCCTTAATGGCGTCATTTGTACCCTAAGGTGGTAATTATTGTTGTAGTAGGATTCGGTTAGTGGGAGACGAACATCCCAATTTCCTCCATAATTAATTACACAGGCTCACAACGTGTCCTCAATCGTTTGTAGCGTTCGTTTGTTTTGGCCGTTAGTTTTGTGAATAGTAGGCGGTACTCATATTGAGACCAATGTTCACAGCCTGTTGCAGTAATTGTCAAATGCAAAATGTATATCTCCTATCTTCATTAGAGATAATAGAAAGTGAGTAGAGGTACTCGTACCAACTTATAAGAACATACAATCTTATCTCAAATTCTCGACAAACACAATCCTTAACCACTATGATGTCGAAACTCCCCAACTCTACCGATAGCAAGTCTATATCGAAGAGATGATGCCCAAACGTTAGGATACATCCCGGTACTATTTCTCCTGATTCGATCAACTTATCATCGGCTAGTTCTATGGCGTGTTTGTCATCTAGTTTACATGTGTCAACCTTTAAAAGTTGAGTCACCGTTTTCCACGACATCTCGGTGACGGTGTTAGGGATCAATAAATTTCGTTTTGTTGAATTGTCATCCGAAAGTAAGATTTCGTTGGGATATCACCCAAAATACAGTTTAGTTGAGATGTCTACTCAAATTACAACTTAAGTGGGATGTCTGTCCCTAATATAGTTTAGTTGTTTGCTTTGTAGGAAGCACAAGTTTATCAATTAAGAGAAACATTTCCTAAAGTAATGGTTTATAGGAAACACCTGTTATTTAGTAAAATAACATTTCCCATAATAGTTATCGTAGGAAACACAGGTTAATTCAATCAAGATTTAACATTTTCCAAATAAGTAATAGCAAGAAACACAGGCTATTTAAATAAAATAACATTCCCCAAAATCGTTATCGTAGGAAACGCAGGCTGATCCAACTAAGGATCAACATTTCCATAGTCTACCGGTCGTTCTCCGGTTTGTAATACTGCTGGTCGTTCTCCAGCAAATCATAGTACTGGTTGTTCTCCAGTTAATCCACCGGTCGTTCTCCGGTTTAAAGCCTTACTGGTACGTTCTCCAGTGTCTCAAAACGTTACCGGTACGTTCTATGGTTAATTCAAAATGATACCGGTCGTTCTCCGGTTCATAAATGCGTACTGGTATGTTTTCCAGTATCCCTTTCAAAGTGTTTGTAGGAATGTTATTCAAAGTTATTGTTTCCATTGGAACGCTATCCAAAATATAGTTTTTGTTGAAATGTTATCCAAAATATAGTTTTTGTTGGAATGTTATCCAAAAATATAGTAAAACATTTTTTTGTAGACAAATTTTGTAAAAATTGTCAAGATAAGTTTGTCATTTGTGGGGAGGAGTTTGTTTCACATAATTGGGTATGGCTACCCTAGTGGTTGTTTGAGACTCCATCTCAATTAGTGTATAAGACACCGTACTATGTTTGTCCTTGTAGTACTTAAGGCTCGTTACTCCAATATGTATCACACTTCCATTTGTTCTCTCCATCCACTCGACTGATAAGCTGTCAGTCCTAATCGTTAAATGTTTAGTGAGGATTTGTTCAATCCCTTAGAAAGTGAGAGTTTGTTTGCGTAGTGGTCAACCATGACCGAGTGCGTCAAACATGATGTTCGTATGATAGTGTTCATATACATTGTGATGGGTTTTATATGTATCCATCAGATAGAGGTTTTAATATAGTACAACAGAGGTACGGCCCACCGTACGTAGGTTCAATGAAGATAAGATAAATACGTTCCTACAGTTGTCATGTTATAGTCATCTTCATAATGACCCCAGCTGCCCTCTCTGCCACTCGAGCATGCTCTTCTAGCATCTGTGCTCGGGCATAGGTAGCATGGGCAGTTTCGTTTTCCAAGTTCGAGTGGCCTTCAACAAGTTCTAGGCGCTCGTATGTGGAGCATGTCTCCATCCAATCGGGGTCATTGCTTTGTGATTACTTTAAACGTTATTTCGTGTGTCAGGGAGTTTCCTGATTAGTGTGTGTAGTATAGTAACTAAGGTAGGGACCATTAGTTTTATATGTTTATTCGTAAATGTTGGAGCTGTATGAATGAGAAGAGTTCCAGACTTTTAATATGATATAAGTGCCCCCTAGCATTCTTCTAATGCTCAAGTAGGCTTGACTGCCAAAAATGTAGTTTGTTTCAGGGACTACAAGTCAGATTTACTATGCATCAGACGATAGTGTTTGTATAAATTACGTGCGTGATGGTGTTGGTTGATGGTTTCTCGTGTATCGAGTTGCCATTGTTATCCCAACCATATTTGAGAAGTCACGCGTAGGAACACGCAATTATTCATCTAAACGCATTGTGATGATATTTGTCATATAGTGAGTTAGACGTATGCAAATATGTGCATGCATGTTCTAGCCAAGGCTATAGTCTAGGTCTCTAAGGCTTTCAGGTCACTTAAAGACTTCTAGTTCGCTATAACCAATGGCTCTGATACCAATCTGTGACACCCCTAAATTCGGTCAGCGGGGTCAACGCGCGATTAGCGGAAGCATTAGTATGTGCGGGGGGGGGGGGGGGGGGGGGTGCTGACGTTAACGTTGAACATCATGCCAGGTCAGAGCGTATGATTATTGCAGAACAATTTAATTAAGATGCCATTTATGTAAATAGTTGGTTTACAAAAGAGCTACGACTTGTCGAGTCGTAGAAATAGTATTAGTTATACAAAATAAATTTTTATTTGTCCCAAAATGTGGCATCCTAGTTCGTCATGGGTCGCCTAACTCCGTAAGTATGCATTCTTACATGTGCTGTGAATCACCTGAAAAACATAGTAAAAAGTCAACAAAATTGTTGAGTGAATTCACAGGTTTTATATTTGTAGTGGTTTGTTAAACCATTTTCATTTAAGAGTTGTGGACATGAAAGTCAAATACAGTTGCTCATAACAGTCTGTAGGAGAGTAAGTATCCTAATCATAAGTACCTACAGGAAAGCAAGTATCCTAAGGTAAAGGTTGTAGGAAAGTAAATCCTATGAGTTGTTTATACAACAACAAGTAAGTATACACCAATAGTTCTCAGTCATTTAATGAAACCATTCATAAAATCAGTGGCACATAAGTACACAAAGCAATTAAGAAACACATAAGCATCAAAGCAATTACAAACAGTTATTGCATGTTCTAGCAAAACAGTTGTTATGTTTTTCACCCCAGATTTTAAAAGCAGTAAAACAAGTAAAAATGGGGCTGTGAACTCACAGTAGAGGCGATGAGAAAGCTAGCAGCGGAAAAGTGTCACCCAAGGTATGTTAACCTATACACAATAATTGAATTAACCTAAATACCTTGATTTGTTAAATCAACTTTTGTTAATAATTCATTTGCTTTAGAGAAATTGTTAATCACTTAAATTGTACGAGTAGTTGTTGACATTATATTGAAATATCGTTATTATTTCTTATGTCGTATATTTTTCATTCCGTATATGTATATACATGTATGTAGTTGTGTATAAATGTCGTTTATATATATAAAATTCATTTGTAGTGGAACTAACATTATTTGTTTCGTTTAACTTGTCGTATATGTATGTAGTTCGGGTTTAAGTTCGCGTTTTAAAACTTCACGACCCGTTGGTCTTGGCCCAATTCGTTCAGCCCACTTAGCACGGCCCAAATAACACGGCCCATTTAATATGGCCCGATTGATTTTGTTTTGGCCCAATAACATTTTGAGGTTAAAACTCTCGGCCCAAATGGGCTTGGCCCAATTGTTTGGCCCATTTTTAAAATTAATAACTTTGGCCCATTATATAACTAACCCGTTTGGCCAAAAAGTTATAACGTTTAATATTTGTATGAAAAAAATGTTCCACGGTCGTCGTGTACATTTAGTCATACTTCTTAAATAAATTTTGAGCTAAAATGCAAGATTATAAACTAAGTACACGATCGCGTAATAATTTGAAAGCAAATTACGTGATTATGAGAGTCAAAATACGTGACCATGTAAACAAACTCACGTGATCAAGAAAAATTATTTTATACGATCATGGAAGTATGGCTTAAATGGGTAATTAAGTGTGGCATATATGTGGATTTAAAAATTATTAAACTTGTAGTGACTTGACTCTAAACACATAATAGCTATGCATTATTAAATTTATTTTGCAAATCAGATACTTGAAATCCAGAGGTTTTGGCATCTTGGGACTACACCGTGCATATTTTCGTCACTTTTACATGGGAGTCCATAAACCACGCAATCATGGCTAGTTTAACAGAAAACCACGTGATCATCTGCTTTCAAAAATTAAGACCCGTTCGGGTCTACACCCACACCCATCCGGGTACAATGTTTCACCCGTTCGGGTTGATGGCTCACCCGTTCGGGTTGATGGCTCACCCGTTCGGGTTGATGAGTTCACCCGTTCGGGTTGATGGTCACACCCTTTCGGGTTTGGTGTTTCAGTTCAGAGCTCTGTTCGAGCTCCAATTTCAGTACCGAGTTCATACTCATGTCTAATTTGTTTTAGTTCCAAACCGTTTGTCTCAACGTTTAATCGTTCATATTATGAAGTTTTTAACTTATTCATAACACTAGATAATAACAAGTTCGTGTATCTCAAATTTTCAGTATACTAGAGTTTAGTTTGCTTAATATCCATTTTAAAAGATTAACCTCACAATCTATCAAAATTATTAGTTATATACCAACTACTTATTTAATGCACATATATATATATCGAAAGTTTAAAACAAAGTTTGAGGTCAAAACTTTCTTACAGAGGTATGAGATGATGATGACTTTGATGATGATGTTAATGATTGTGAAAATGGTGAATTTGTTACTGCTTCCCCTCTGTTTCTTCTTCTTCCGATCGAGCAACAGGGAACAAATAATTGGAGTAGTTTGGTTGGTGAGTTTGAGATTGTAAGTGAATATATTACGGGATTATTTTCAACCGAGTATGGAGTCACACAGTGTTTTGTCTTCAATAATTCAAGTTTTTAGTTGATATTTAGCACGTCAATTTCGGATACGGGTATAATTGGTGCAATATAAAATTTTATATTTTATATTTTTATTTTGTAGATGTTCTCTAGGTACGTTATTCAAAATCAGAATAATGACATTTTCAATATTTTTGACTAATGTATGATTTGTACATTTTACTGTGCGCATCCAATTGGGTGCCAAATTTCAGTTAAATTATGATTTCATATTTTGAGGTAATGTTCCAAATACTAAAACAGGAATGGCAAAAATAACACTTTTGTTATCTTTGACTTTTAGGCACGTTTTATAATTGTTTCTGTTCGTGTATAACGTGTCCTAAATAGTCGTCAAAAAGTTCCCGAACAACTTTTGTTCCAACTATTTTCTATAATAGTTTCTAATAAAATTTGTTCAAAAGTATTTTGAGATACTTTTTGGACATTTGTACTGTGTCCTATACGTTGAATAATAAACGTATAATATATTATATTATTTCAATAATATAATTATAATAGTAATCGTAATTAATAAATTTCGATTTATTAATTATTTTTGTATCATCAACTTCATTGTATTTAATTGTCGAGTTCGTCCCGATAAGTTTGTGCGTAATTTAGTTAATTACGAAATACGTAATACTTTTTGTTTAAAAATGTTGGGCTTGCTAGGTTTATTTCACAAGGAAAGTTTTGTTTAAACTTTGGTCAAAAATTAGCGTAAAATGCATGTATTTACTGTTCTTAATTGTACCCAAATTTGCGGGGTGTCACATATAGCCCCACTGAAAATTGTGAGAAATTTTGAGCCTTGATTGAAAACACTTATCTTTAGTGTTTATATATTCCAATTGCTATGAGTGTGCCGGTGTTTGTAGTCTATTCTAGAACTTGCCTTAATGATGCATTTTGAGACCGTTGTGGGATCACATTTATGTGATATAGGTAAAGTAGACGATGAATTGGTATTCTTTAGGATTTAGATATATAGGAATATATATTTTGACCCAATTTTTGAGAATTTCTAATCAATTATGGAATTTGTGTTTGATCTTTAAACGGACTGCACGAACTCACTAATCGGTCAAGGAACCTTGATTGTTTGGGGTTTTATTTTAACACCATTTATATCCAGTCCACCCAGGTCGTTAGCACTCAATTTTAGTGCTAAGAAACCCATAGAAAACTTCCACATACATTTTCATCACAGTCCTTACTTAGCCTTATTTTTGGTGGAGTCAAAAGTTTTCAAAAAGTTGCCTTTTAACATCGCAAACCAGTTTACAAAATGTGATTTCAAAACAACCTTTTTGGAAAGTGATATATGAAGAATACTTATTCAAGGAAGCAAGACCAAGGTGAAAGTTCAAAAACTTTTTAAGCAAAAAAATCAAAAATACTATGAAGTCATGAATGAAAAGTTGCTGAAATTTATCTAAGGAAGCAAGAAGCCAAGAATCGAAGAGATATGGTTAGGAGAACAAAGTTAAAGCCTAGAGGTTAATTGTGATCACATTTTATTTTAGTTTCAAGGTAACACTTCACAAAAGCTTTTCGACTACCATTTTTCAACAATTGATATACGAGTCTATACCAACACAACTTCACCCTCACTTTTATAATTTCAACACATTGTTAGAATACCTCTTTTGATACTTTACTTGGTGCTCACACTTAATCGGTGGTGATTTGATCTTTTGGCAAGCTTATGGTAATAATGCATCACGACTTGGCTTGATTGAGTGATTATGTCATTTATTCCCTTACCTTGTAGTTTATAGGTTGAGAGTGAGTGATTTAAAACACTTATCCTATTTGAGAGGTGCTAAGTTGTGCAAATTCATGCTTGACAAATTTATTCCAGGTTTTATATGATTACACACATGCTGCTAACATGATTGCTTAGGTGATTGTTGTTGGTTATATTTTGAAAACCTTATTCTTAATTTCTGGAATGTAAGAGATGTTTGTATTGAATCGAAAAATCATGATTTGCTTGAGGACAAGCAAAGTTCAAGTGTGGGGATATTTGATATCGCTTAAATTATACATACTTTTAGACGCGATATCATTAAGAATTGTGTGCCATTGTTAGTTAAATTCATGAACTTTCGATACTTATTACTTTGAAAATGAATTTAGGAACGAATACAGCTGGAAGGATGAATTAAGTGAAGAAACGTGCTTAAAATGAAAGAAATCAAGAAATGTAGCTGGAGACACATGAATCCGGTCGGATTCATGGGAATCCGGACGGATTCCCCTTGCCTGAATGCCCAGCTTTTGTTTCTCTTTTGATCAGACCAAGCTTGTTTTAATCCGTTCTCAAATCCGCCCTTGAATCCGGTTAGGAATCCGGACGGATTCACCTGAATCCGACCGTATTCATTGTTTTAGAGCAGAATTTCTGTGATTGTACCTTTGGCTTCATTGTGTGTACATTAACTGGAATCCGACCGGATTCCACTGTATCCGACCGGATTCATCTCTCGAAAAAGTCAAACTCAGTTTTTAAAAAAGTTGCAGCTCCCACCTACTCCACAAACAAAATACAGCAGCCAGACATCCAGTCGCCAAAAATAAAGAAAAATGAAGATTTTTCATATCTTCATCATTTTCTCGACCAAAAATTCCAAACGGCGCACACACACTATCACCATGAAATCTGGAAAAGATTATTGTGCAGTTGGGGAGGTTTGGATGCATTTAATTCCTCACCTGCAATTTTCATCTATAAAAACCAACTGGGTTTTTCATCCAAGAGAGACATCACGGGTTATACAAGTGAAGAGCTGTGAAGTGCAAAAATTGTTATTGGGTTTCACTTGATTTCCATTTCATAATCCATTTTGTTAATCACTACAAGTGTTAGCAATAACAAATTCATCCACAAGTTCACCACCCAAAACTAATTTCACCATTGTTGCTATTCACTGGAAGAACACACGGAGCGAGGAATCAAGCTAGTGTTTTGGAAGTTTTAATCTCTGTATTGGATTCTTTCAAGTTCATCATCATTTGTTGTAAGCAATCTTTAATTTATTCAAGGTTAATTTCATTAGATTTTAATATTAAGTACCAATTTTATCATGAAATTAATATTGCATTGTTATTGCTTAACCATGAATATGAGTGGCTAAATTCCTCAATACTTGCTTGGATGAAATAAACTAGTGATTAGGGGTGTAATTCTTAGAGTTTGTATAAATTCTAGTTTAAGCTTATTCATTGGATTTGCATGTTCTAGGTAAATTTGTTAAGGCTTGTTGGAAATGAAATTAATAGCTTAAACCAATGTTTGTTGTTAGATTACATTTCTAAATTTATATGTCTATGTATAAATCGCCCTTGAAGTGAAAACTAATTTGGTACAAGATTAAGCAAAAAGATTAGAAAATGCAAGTTTGTGAATATGCCAATGCTTTTCATTTGGATGAGTTATAACTAGAAACCAATGATTTATGCTTAATCAAAACCCCTTGTGTATTTGAGCTTGCAAAAGACTATGACTTATTGGGTAGATAACTAGTGAAGATGCCAACGTATTTCATTAAAGTTATTTGCTATCAATTGGTTTTGAACAAATTTTGCCAACGTAAATTTGCAATAAGTTATACTCTTTAGGCTTAAATGTGTAAGATGGTAACCATGCCAACGTTTGTTACCAAGATTAAGTTATAAGTTCGTAAATTGAAGTTAATAATATAGGAGATAGCCAATGTTACTCTTATGTTTTAATGTATATTTACCTTGCATGTTACAAACTGGTTATAACTAATACGCACGTATTTCTTTGTATTCCTTGATAATCCATCAATTCAAATCTGGCTCTTAAAAGCCCAATTGCCTTAGTTTTCGATAAATCAGTAGATGTTAAGCAAAGCAACAATTCGGTTGCACAAAACCCACATTTTCTTTTCTTATTTTAAATTGGTTACACTATATTAAAGTTTCTTATAATAACATTCCCTGTGATCGAGCCTTTGATTTACCAAGCTATATTACTTCACGATAGGGTCCACTGCCCGGTTGTGTTTTAGTCTATTTGAGGTACTTCTTTTGTTTCACATTCAACGATAAATTTTAAGACTAGATTTTACACATCAAGTTTTTGGCGCCGCTGCCGGGGATTGTTTTGTTAATACTTGAATTTGGTGTAGTTAATTGATCCTTTCCGGAATTTATTCTTGGAAAGTTACCTTTCTTGCATTTAGTTGGATTGAATCGGTGCGTTTTATAGTTTTATTTTCAGTGTTTTTACAGGTTTATTTAGGTGATGAATGAGTACTAGGAATTCCACAAAGAAACTCTTAGAACCTCTGTCAAATCCTGAAAAAGCTGCAAGGAAACGTTGGAGACAAAAATCCGAGAACAAACCGGGTGAACCAACTAATTACCAATCTGAAACGGAGTCTTCTTCAACAAACAACACAATTGAGGAACCAAACGAAGAAGGAGATTCAAAGTACCGGGAAGAAGAAGAAGAATACGAAGAAGAAGATCAAGAATTTCCCGACGCACTAATGGCAAACGAAGATGACACTCCCATTTGGTCAAGAACAAGAGATGTTGCACCAACTCCTACTTGGGCCATTCAAAGGCCAAATTTCGAAAACAACAATTTTTCTTTAAAGGGAAATCATATGGCCGCCATAAGGGACATACAATTTGACGGAAGGGTGAGGGCCGATCCTCACAAACATGTAGCCGAGTTTCTTGAAATCAATGATATGTTCAAGTATGGTCCTAACATGGATGAAGCAATCAAGCTAAAGACATTTCCGATGTCTTTATGTGGAGAAGCCAAGGAGTGGTACGAAGAGTTAGAGCCAAACACAATTCAAACATGGGAAGAAATGCGTAAAGCATTTGTTAGTAGATTCTATCCACCCGCTCTAGCCGAAAGATTGCTCAATGAAATTCGAGCATTTAAGCAACAAGAAGGTGAAACATTAGTTGAAGCGTGGGTGAGATTCAAGAAAATGCTGAAAAATTGCCATGGTCATGGTCTAACAAAGGCGAAGAAGATTTCATTGTTCTATAATGGTGTTGATATACCAACCGCTAACGTTCTAGATGCCGCGGGAGGTGGAGTGTTTCTTTACAAGAGTCCCAATGAATGCTGGCAGGTTTTAGAAGATAAGGTTATTCAAAGCCTAAATTGGGGCAAGGATAACAAAGGGAAGCCTATAAGGAAACATGTTGCTTTTGTGGAAGATAGTTCAAGTTCGAGACCTAAATCAGAAAATTCAGACTTGATTGCTGAATTAAAAGCCTTGTCTTCAAAGGTTGATAGCAAATTCAAGAGTTTGAAAGGAGAGATTAAAGAACTTAGAGATGGATGCGGATATTGTGGTGGTAATCATGCCACCGTTCATTGCATGCAACACAATGATCAACCTATAATCAGAGAAGATGACGATGAAGACGTTAGTTACCTTCAACAAAGTAACTATCAAGGAGGTGGAAACTACCAACGTGGTGGTTTCCAAAATCGAAATTCTGGAAGTTACATGGGTAGTTATAACCAAAACAACCGATTCTCTCGTTCAAACCAAGGCTACAACCAATATCCGCAAAGGGAAAGCACATCATCAGGTCCTTCTTCTCAAAACCAAAAACAGGAGCAACCCTCATCATCACTTGAGCAAATGATGAAAGAATTCATCACGGAGCAAAAGGCAACAACGGAGAGGATGAAAACTCAAATAACAAGTTTGAGAGTTGGAATGGAACAAGGACAGAAAAGCCAACAAGCGGCCATCCAAGATTTGGAAAGAAAGATGGATAGGTTATCGGAGGGGCAAAGTAGTAGGCCTAAGGGAGGTCTACCAAGCAATACTCAACAAAATCCGAGACAAATTCCGATTTCTGGGGGTTCTAGCGATTCAAAGCCATATCAACCACCCCAAGCCAGAAATGAGCATGTGAATGCTATTACTACAAGGAGTGGAAAGGAGTTAGAACCACCTCAACCAAGGAAGCCAATTGCTACTAACTCTGTTTTGCAGGAATCGGATGATGAAAATAAAGAGGAAGAGGAGAATCTAAGTCAACCTATTGATGTTCCAACCACACCAACATCTTCCACCACTACACCGGTAGTGAAACCGTACAAACCAAAGATCCCATATCCACAAAGACTGAGAAAAGAGAAGATTGCAGCTCAATATGGGAAGTTTGTAGACATGATAAAGGCAATTCGAATCAATGTGCCTTTAGTGGATGTGCTAGCCGGAATGCCGAACTATGCCAAGTTCATCAAAGACTTGGTGAGCAACAAGGATAAACTCACGGAAGCATCGGCTATGTTTTTGAATGAAGAATGCTCGGCAATAGTTCAAAATCAGATTCCACCCAAGCTTGGCGATCCCGGAAGTTTCATAATATCATGTAAATTGGGTAACTTATTTACTTGTGATGCATTAGCCGATCTAGGAGCTAGCATTAATTTAATGCCATATTCATTATATGCTAAGCTGTCTTTAGGATCATTGACACCCACACGCATGAGTATTAGACTTGCCGATAGGTCTTTTCAATATCCCGTAGGTATTGCAGAAAACATGATGGTAGATGTAGGGCAATTTACCTTTCCCGTTGATTTCGTGATATTGGAAATGGAAGAAGATAGTAAAGTGCCACTAATCTTAGGAAGACCATTCTTACATACCGCGGATGCCATCATAGGGGTTAAAGATAAGAAATTGACCTTGGGGGTAGGGGATGAAAGGATTGCTTTCACGGTCGATAAGGCCATGAAGCATCCTTATTCTACTGACGATACTTGTTTTAGCATTGATGTTGTAGATGAAGCTGTTGATGAGGAATTCCAGAAGTTGCTAAATTTTGAAGCAAGGCTAGATGACATGTTGGAGTCATTTGGAGATGAAGACACCTTGGAAATGCTAAAGGGAATGGAGACATATTTTGACGATGAAGAGCAACAAGGTGATGAGAGCTATGAGGAGCTAGTAAATGAGGATCAAATCAGGATAAAGACATCCGTTGAAGATCCACCAAAAGACTTGGAGCTGAAACCACTACCGGAACATTTGGAATATGCATATCTTCACGAGGAGAACTTACTCCCTGTAGTAATCTCTTCCACTCTTTCAAATTCTGAAAAATGCATGTTATTAGATGTCCTGAAAGCTCACAAGAGTGCTTTTGCTTGGCGTACATCGGACATACCCGGGATAAGCCCATCTTTTTGCAAACACAGAATAAATCTTTTAGATGATGTAAAACCCGTTGTCCAAAGACAACGGAGGCTTAATCCCAATATGAAGGATGTAGTCAAGAAAGAAGTTATCAAACTTCTTGATGCAGGCATTATTTACCCAATTTCGGACAGCCCTTGGGTGAGTCCAATTCATTGTGTGCCTAAGAAGGGGGGAATGACTGTAGTGACCAACGAACAAAATGAATTAGTCCCAACTAGGACTGTCACAGGTTGGAGAGTGTGTATAGACTACAGAAAATTGAATGACGCAACCTTAAAGGACCATTTCCCTTTGCCCTTCATAGACCAAATGCTAGAAAGACTTGCAGGAAATGAATTTTATTGTTTTCTAGATGGTTTTTCGGGGTATTTTCAGATTCCCATTGACCCAAAAGACCAAGAAAAGACCACTTTCACTTGTCCATTTGGAACATATGCATATAGGAGGATGCCCTTTGGTCTTTGCAATGCACCTGCTACTTTTCAACGATGCATGATAGCAATTTTTCAAGATATGATTGAAACATCCATGGAAGTTTTCATGGATGACTTTTCTGTGTTTGGAAATTCTTTTGAAAATTGTTTATCTAACCTTGATAAAATGTTGGAAAGGTGTGAGAAAGCTAACTTGGTTTTAAATTGGGAGAAATGCCATTTTATGGTAAAGGAAGGGATTGTGTTGGGACACAAAGTGTCAAGTGTGGGGATAGAGGTAGATAGAGCTAAGATAGATGTCATTGCTAAGCTACCACCACCCACAAATGTTAAAGGAATTAGAAGTTTTCTAGGTCACGCGGGATTTTATCGCAGGTTCATAAAAGATTTTTCAAAGATAACGAGACCTTTAACTAAACTTCTTGAAAAGGATTCAACGTTTGTGTTTAATGAACCATGTTTAAATGCGTTTGCGATTTTGAAAGAAAAACTAACTGATGCACCCATACTTGTTTCGCCTGATTGGACCAAACCATTTGAATTGATGTTTGATGCAAGCGACTTTGCTTTAGGGGCTGTTTTAGGACAAAGAGAAGACAAACACTTTAAGCCCATTTATTTCGCAAGCAAAACACTTAATGGGGCACAACAGAATTACTTGCTGTTGTGTTTGCATTTGATAAGTTTAGACAATATCTTGTATTGTCCAAAACTGTTGTTTTCACAGACCACTCGGCTCTTAAATATCTCTTCACCAAACAGGACGCTAAACCGCGTCTCATTCGTTGGATTCTTCTTTTACAAGAATTCGACATTGAGATTAAGGATAAGAAGGGAGCCGAGAACCTAGCCGCCGATCACTTGTCTAGATTGGAAAATCCAAACCTGGACAAGTTAGGCGATACTAACATTGATGATTCCTTTCCGGAGGAGTTTCTTTTGCAGGTTGATGAAAACAAGGAGAAAGAAGCACCATGGTATGCCGATATTGCTAACTATTTGTGTGCAGGAGTTTTAAGAAAAGGGATGACTCATCAAGAAAAGAAAAAGTTCTTCTCCAGCTTGAAGAGTTACATTTGGGAAGACCCTTATTTGTTCAGGGTTTGTGCTGATGGAATGATCCGGAGATGCGTATCGGGAGGAGAAACTAGAGAAATTCTAGATGCTTGCCATCATGGACCTACAGGTGGTCATTATGGGCTATCCGTGACTGCCAAGAAAGTATTTGATGCGGGTTTTTATTGGCCCACAATCTTCAAGGAAGCGAATACACTTTGTCAAACTTGTGATGCATGCCAACGATCAGGGAGCATATCCAAAAGAGATGAAATGCCCCAACAAAGCATCCAGGTTTGCGAGGTGTTTGATATATGGGGCATCGACTTTATGGGGCCATTTCCACCTTCATTCAAGAATGAGTACATATTGGTTGCAGTCGACTATGTGTCAAAGTGGGCTGAAGCAAAAGCTTTACCTACAAATGATGCACGTGTAGTTGTTGATTTCTTGAAAGGGTTGTTTAGTAGGTTTGGGATGCCAAAAGCATTAATCAGTGATAGAGGAAGCCATTTTGCAAATGCCCAAATGGAGAAGGTTTTGAAAAGGTATGGTGTTCAGCACAGGTTTTCAACTGCATATCACCCACAAACGAGTGGGCAAGTAGAGAACACCAACCGGGCTCTTAAAAGAATCCTGGAGAAAACCGTCAAAGATAACCGAACAATTTGGTCAAAGAAGTTGGACGATGCATTGTGGGCGCTCAGAACCGCTTACAAAACACCTATTGGCACGACCCCATATCGGTTACTTTATGGCAAGACTTGCCACTTACCCCTCGAAATCGAGCACAAAGCCTATTGGGCGTTGAAAAACTGTAATTTGGATTTAATAGAGGCTGGAGAGAAAAGGATGTTGCAACTTCACGAATTGGATGAACTTAGGTTGCAAGCGTATGAGAACTCGAGACTATACAAGGAAAGGACCAAAGTTTGGCATGATAGGAAGCTGCGGATGAGAAAGGAGTTCAAGAATGGGGATAAGGTACTCTTGTTTCAGTCTCGTTACAAGTTAAAACAACCAAAGTTCAAACCAAGATGGTCCGGGCCTTATGTGGTGAAACATGCCTATCCATCCGGGTACGTTGAATTGTTTGATAAGAATGGCAGAAGTTTCATTGTGAACGGGCATAGGTTGAAGCATTACCATGAAGAAGATGTTGGAAACGAGTGGGAGGAACTCACCATGTTCCCCAAGAACAAGTAAATTCGGGGACGAGTCAAGCTTTAGACTCGTTAATAAAATAAGCATTTCACGGAAGAATCCGTGACCGTATCCTTTAATTATATTTACTAAGTAATTTATTTGTTTGTTTATGTGATTGCATGTTTAGGATAAAGTGTGCTTTGATTTTCTGCATTTGATTGATGATTGTTGGTACAACAAAGGTCCTGGGGATTAATTTGAACTCAAAAATCGGATTTTTAATTTTCTGGGTTGAATACGACCGGATTCAGGGAATACGGTCCGGGAATACGGACGGATTCACAGGAATCCGACCGGATTCATCGTGTCACAAAGCGTCCGTTTTTAAGTTTCTTGCTCAGACCTTGCCTGTAGGAATCCGGACCATGAATACGGCGTATTAACTTGAATCCGCTTGGGAATACGACCGGATTCAAGGGAATCCGACCGGATTCCGTGTTTAATTAATACCGGATTAGGTTAAACCGTAGCGCGACACGTGGCGAATTTTGTTTAAATCCGCCCGGATTCAAGGAATCCGACCGGATTCCCCCTTTTTATTAAACGACCTGCTGTTTCTTCCTGCACATTCACGCACGAACATCACTCTATTTTTCTCTCTAACTCCGACGGATTCCACCAAAAACACACCCCAAAAATCCCATTTTTTATCAAATCAAACCACAATTCGTCATCTAAATGGGTCCTAAGGTACGATTAACACCAAAACATCTTGATCTATTAACTTTTTCATGGTTTAATCTTTTCTTTGGGATTTTTCGGGTTTACTAGAAACCAAGTGTGGGGATGCATTTTAATCCATTATTTCATGTTAATGTTGTTCATTAATGCTTACTTACAGGTTATTAACATGATTTAATGTTTAGATTGCATGATTTGATGGTTTGTGAAATTAGGGTTCATGAGGCCAATTTGGGGAAAATGCTTAAAAGTGGTGATAGTGAAATTCTTTGATGATTCACATGCTTATAATGTTAATATGATCACTTATTGTTCGAATGTGCTTAAAATTTTAGTTTTAATTTTTGAATGAATTATGTGATTATTTGAATCTTTGAGTTTAGTGTGCTTAGAATTGTTAGATAACCGTGGATTGTTCCTGACAAGTTTTAGGATTCAGTTTAGGGATATACATTGTTGATGGTAGATCACTTGCATTCTTCCTAATTTTTTGAAATTTGTCTCTAGTTGGTATGATTAAGCATAAATGAAAACAGTTGTCACTCCCCTGAGTTGTTCTGTTATAGTATAGAATTGTCATATTAGATGAACAACTGGATGATAACTGGATTTTGATGCCGAATAATTTTTGATTAATGAGTTAATGTTGGTTGAACCATGATGAATGCCAAGTTTTCTTTTTCAGCTAACACTAACATTTCTATAAAACTTGGTTTTTCTTCTGTTATTTCACTCTTTTGCAGACAAGGCACGGGCCATCTACTTCATCTTCACGAAGAAGGCAACCTCCGCCAGTTCAAATGGAACCATTGGGTTTATTCGCTCTGCAAATGCCAGCTAATCTTCACCAATGGTTGAGGCTGGATCGACCGGGGGCTCTCTTTAATTCTTATTGTGAGAAGTACTTGAAAATACATAGAAAGCAATTCATGTGCCCGAGAACTCCCGATTGGGGCCCTTTAGATCAAGCTGGGTTTGGTAATGCTATTAGAGAAATTTTAACAACCCGCTATGATACTGACGAAGGACATATAGATCATGATGATTGGGTCCGATTGTTTGATCTATGGCGTCCAATCTATAAGGAATTGTGCTTGGAATTTCTATCTACCGTCAGAATGAAAGAGAATGGGATACAAAACGCGACAGATAGAAGTTTCCTGTCATTCAGGCTAGGAGGAGAGGACCGTCATATGTCCTATCAGGATATAGCCATCAGTTTAGGGATATACACTGAGGAGGAGATCAGCTCAGACTATTTTAATGAATTCTTGATGTCGGGTGCAAGAATCAGGAATTTAACTGCTCAGCCATGGAGTCAATTGTCTGAAAAACCATACAGGACTAGTGAGAACCACATTTCGGAAGTTACAAATGTCAACTATAGGGTTATTCAAAGGTTTCTGTCTCACTCGATCACTCAAAGGGGTGAGAACACAGAAAGGGTGAACCTTCAAGATATGTGGTACTTAGAGCAGTTTGATGATAATAATCCGGTCAATATTCCCTATGGTATAGCTTGGTACTTGACAAAGAAAGCTGGGGGCAGAAAGGAGCAGTCGCCCATTTGTGGAGGGCATTTCATCACAGCTTTTGCCCGGTTCTTTGATATCGATTTTGCAGGATTAACTATGGTACGATATCCTCGCATCCCAATTAGTGCGCCTATGTATGTGCAGGAAGAGGTAATCAAAAGAGCGGGAAATTCTTACATTCCATGGCCAAGAGAGGAAGGATCGCCACCTCAGCAGAGACAAAGAACCGATGAAGGCACATCAAATGTCCGAGACCAGGAGGAAGATATTCACCATCAGCGCGGCTTTCAGGGTGGATTTTCAGAGGGTTATGTGGCTCCATCATTCGAGCCCGAGTATATATATCCTGCACCTCCTTCATTGTTTGATATTATGCAGGGAATTAGCCATTTGGGTGAGCGACATGATGACTTTCAGCAAGAGTTCCGTGATTTTCGACAGGAAACGAGGGAAGCCCATCAAGAATATGGGTATAGACTTGGGGCTCTTGAGTATGCATCAGACTGGAGGACCCATGACCAGGAGCGTTACCATGCCGATCCTTCAGGCTACCAGCCATACCCTTATCATCACCATCCTCAATGGGGGACTCCTGGCGCATCTTACCCACCACCAGCTTATCAGCGAGCGAGCACACTCGAGGAAGCCCAACGATTACATCAGGAGGAATATGATAGGCAGCTTCAGCAGGAGCGCATGTACCGCGAGTCGAGCTCAAATCAAGAGTGGGGAAGTTGGCCAAGTCAAAGCTCTGGAGATTGGCAATTTCAGGATTCTTCACACGACTCGCAGCAGCAAGGACCTTGGGACAGTTTTCTTGGACGTCGCGGTGATTAGTAGACAATTATTATTAATATTATAACTTCTTCTTTTGGAGTGCCTGCGTGCCTCATTTATGGATACTTTAATTTCTGCTCTAATTCTTCTCGTTATTAGGACATTATTACCGCTTAACGAATGGGTGACATTTGGGTACGGTTTGTACAATGTCACCCAAAGACGATTCTCTATGTGTGTTTTTTCTTTAGGTATTAAAAGTTCTAAACTTTTATGGATGAGGTTGATGGGATGAGATCGAATGAGTAATGCTGGCAGTAAGTTCAGCAATGGGTTTCAAGCAAGCATTCTACCACTTCTAGCAAAAACCCCGGGGAAGTACTCGTTCCCTTTTCCTTTCCACTTATGATTTTTACTTGCTTATCTCTTTTTGCATTGAGGGCAATGCAAAACTTAAGTGTGGGGAGGATATTCACTTAAACTTATATTCAAGTGAATCATTGTTTCTAACTTTTTATTGGGTATACTTCATTATTTCACAAAATTTTTCAAATCCCAATAACTAAGTTTAGAAATGGTAATTCATTTTAGAAATGGTAATTCATTTTGAAATTGCTTTGTCCTCAAAAGATTAGTTGCTTTGTGAAATATTTGGCCATAATTGTTAGAAGTAACTTTAAACTCTTGCATTCTAAAAATATTTGTCAAAGAAGCAACCGCACTAGGAGAATTGCATAACTAGCACACTTATAGCCCCACTGAAAATTGTGAGAAATTTTGAGCCTTGATTGAAAACACTTATCTTTAGTGTTTATATATTCCAATTGCTATGAGTGTGCCGGTGTTTGTAGTCTATTCTAGAACTTGCCTTAATGATGCATTTTGAGACCGTTGTGGGATCACATTTATGTGATATAGGTAAAGTAGACGATGAATTGGTATTCTTTAGGATTTAGATATATAGGAATATATATTTTGACCCAATTTTTGAGAATTTCTAATCAATTATGGAATTTGTGTTTGATCTTTAAACGGATTGCACGAACTCACTAATCGGTCAAGGAACCTTGATTGTTTGGGGTTTTATTTTAACACCATTTATATCCAGTCCACCCAGGTCGTTAGCACTCAATTTTAGTGCTAAGAAACCCATAGAAAACTTCCACATACATTTTCATCACAGTCCTTACTTAGCCTTATTTTTGGTGGAGTCAAAAGTTTTCAAAAAGTTGCCTTTTAACATCGCAAACCAGTTTACAAAATGTGATTTCAAAACAACCTTTTTGGAAAGTGATATATGAAGAATACTTATTCAAGGAAGCAAGACCAAGGTGAAAGTTCAAAAACTTTTTAAGCAAAAATTTCAAAAATACTATGAAGTCATGAATGAAAAGTTGCTGAAATTTATCTAAGGAAGCAAGAAGCCAAGAATCGAAGAGATATGGTTAGGAGAACAAAGTTAAAGCCTAGAGGTTAATTGTGATCACATTTTATTTTAGTTTCAAGGTAACACTTCACAAAAGCTTTTCGACTACCATTTTTCAACAATTGATATACGAGTCTATACCAACACAACTTCACCCTCACTTTTATAATTTCAACACATTGTTAGAATACCTCTTTTGATACTTTACTTGGTGCTCACACCTAATCGGTGGTGATTTGATCTTTTGGCAAGCTTATGGTAATAATGCATCACGACTTGGCTTGATTGAGTGATTATGTCGTTTATTCCCTTACCTTGTAGTTTATAGGTTGAGAGTGAGTGATTTAAAACACTTATCCTATTTGAGAGGTGCTAAGTTGTGCAAATTCATGCTTGACAAATTTATTCCAGGTTTTATATGATTACACACATGCTGCTAACATGATTGCTTAGGTGATTGTTGTTGGTTATATTTTGAAAACCTTATTCTTAATTTCTGGAATGTAAGAGATGTTTGTATTGAATCGAAAAATCATGATTTGCTTGAGGACAAGCAAAGTTCAAGTGTGGGGATATTTGATATCGCTTAAATTATACATACTTTTAGACGCGATATCATTAAGAATTGTGTGCCATTGTTAGTTAAATTCATGAACTTTCGATACTTATTACTTTGAAAATGAATTTAGGAACGAATACAGCTGGAAGGATGAATTAAGTGAAGAAACGTGCTTAAAATGAAAGAAATCAAGAAATGTAGCTGGAGACACATGAATCCGGTCGGATTCATGGGAATCCGGACGGATTCCCCTTGCCTGAATGCCCAGCTTTTGTTTCTCTTTTGATCAGACCAAGCTTGTTTTAATCCGTTCTCAAATCCGCCCTTGAATCCGGTTAGGAATCCGGACGGATTCACCTGAATCCGACCGTATTCATTGTTTTAGAGCAGAATTTCTGTGATTGTACCTTTGGCTTCATTGTGTGTACATTAACTGGAATCCGACCGGATTCCACTGAATCCGACCGGATTCATCTCTCAAAAAAGTCAAACTCAGTTTTTAAAAAAGTTGCAGCTCCCACCTACTCCACAAACAAAATACAGCAGCTAGACATCCAGTTGCCAAAAATAAAGAAAAATGAAGATTTTTCATATCTTCATCATTTTCTCGACCAAAAATTCCAAACGGCGCACACACACTATCACCATGAAATCTGGAAAAGATTATTGTGCAGTTGGGGAGGTTTGGATGCATTTAATTCCTCACCTGCAATTTTCATCTATAAAAACCAACTGGGTTTTTCATCCAAGAGAGACATCACGGGTTATACAAGTGAAGAGCTGTGAAGTGCAAAAATTGTTATTGGGTTTCACTTGATTTCCATTTCATAATCCATTTTGTTAATCACTACAAGTGTTAGCAATAACAAATTCATCCACAAGTTCACCACCCAAAACTAATTTCACCATTGTTGCTATTCACTGGAAGAACACACGGAGCGAGGAATCAAGCTAGTGTTTTGGAAGTTTTAATCTCTGTATTGGATTCTTTCAAGTTCATCATCATTTGTTGTAAGCAATCTTTAATTTATTCAAGGTTAATTTCATTAGATTTTAATATTAAGTACCAATTTTATCATGAAATTAATATTGCATTGTTATTGCTTAACCATGAATATGAGTGACTAAATTCCTCAATACTTGCTTGGATGAAATAAACTAGTGATTAGGGGTGTAATTCTTAGAGTTTGTATAAATTCTAGTTTAAGCTTATTCATTGGATTTGCATGTTCTAGGTAAATTTGTTAAGGCTTGTTGGAAATGAAATTAATAGCTTAAACCAATGTTTGTTGTTAGATTACATTTCTAAATTTATATGTCTATGTATAAATCGCCCTTGAAGTGAAAACTAATTTGGTACAAGATTAAGCAAAAAGATTAGAAAATGCAAGTTTGTGAATATGCCAATGCTTTTCATTTGGATGAGTTATAACTAGAAACCAATGATTTATGCTTAATCAAAACCCCTTGTGTATTTGAGCTTGCAAAAGACTATAACTTATTGGGTAGATAACTAGTGAAGATGCCAACGTATTTCATTAAAGTTATTTGCTATCAATTGGTTTTGAACAAATTTTGCCAACGTAAATTTGCAATAAGTTATACTCTTTAGGCTTAAATGTGTAAGATGGTAACCATGCCAACGTTTGTTACCAAGATTAAGTTATAAGTTCGTAAATTGAAGTTAATAATATAGGAGATAGCCAATGTTACTCTTATGTTTTAATGTATATTTACCTTGCATGTTACAAACTGGTTTTAACTAATACGCACCCCGAAATCACTAGTAAAATAACCCAAGCAAGTATTTCTTTGTATTCCTTGATAATCCATCAATTCAAATCTGGCTCTTAAAAGCCCAATTGCCTTAGTTTTCGATAAATCAGTAGATGTTAAGCAAAGCAACAATTCGGTTGCACAAAACCCACATTTTCTTTTCTTATTTTAAATTGGTTACACTATATTAAAGTTTCTTATAATAACATTCCCTGTGATCGAGCCTTTGATTTACCAAGCTATATTACTTCACGATAGGGTCCACTGCCCGGTTGTGTTTTAGTCTATTTGAGGTACTTCTTTTGTTTCACATTCAACGATAAATTTTAAGATTAGATTTTACACATCACCCACGTACTGTGAATGTAGCACCAATGTGCTAAATGCAGTATAAACATACTGTGTAGTTGCAGCACCACGTGCCGTGTGTTGTGCCCGAAGCACCATGTGACACCACGTGTCATGAGTTGTTCGATTGTAGCCCTAAGGCCGAATATGCGTTAAAGTTATGTGATTTCCCAAATGTAGCACAATGCTAGAATGTGAGTGCCAAGGCACTGAGGTATTGAGTTGATTGATCTAAATGATCAAGTTGTGATTGAGATAATTAATTTGTTGTGGACTTAGTCAACACTAATCCAATTGTGACCAGCACGGTCAAAGGTGGGAGATTCGTTTGTTTGTTTTAAATTTCGTGGACGTTTAGCATGTGTGGGTTTCCATTCCCATTGAATACGGTTGTACCTCCTTCCCGAGGTTCAGTGATATATGTGATATGCTCCTATGCGTACATAAAGAGAAAGTGTCGAGTCGTGATAGTTAGGAAGACGGCGATGTGCCTCTTCACGAGTAAATGGTAGTACAGCGGAATTTAGGTGTATATACCCGGTATATATTTGATACGTAGAAGTAGTATACATGTAAGGCCTATTAATATATACCTACAGTACATATAATAGCTTAGGATGTCTAGCACAAAACAATCAGAGTCAACTATTGCATTCCTAACTCAGTATAACCCCTTTCAGATATCGCATCATCTTCATTTAATTGTACATAGTTAGCTACGCTATGTTAAATTAAACTCGTATTATGAAATCCCTGAACCAGTCATACCTAATAAGGAATACTGCCTAACGGTCATAGTCTAGGCCCACTAAATGCAACCTAGTTCACTATAACCTTAGGCTCTGATACCAATCTGTAACACCCTCAAATTTCGGTTTGCGGAAGCGGTCGGGTCGGGTGTTACCAAATTAAATATCACAGCATAAGATACATAATGAACGACTCTAAATGAGACGTTTGAAAATAATTATACATTTACCAAATAGAACGTTTACAACGTGACGAGTTTAATAGAAATTTCAAAAACATAATTTGAAAATACAAAAGTAAATGCAGAGTAGTCCTAATTGTCGAAATCATGCGACTTGAGCTAGCAAAATCTTGTAGTAATTCCTAATCCTGTTGGGCACCTGAGAACACATGCTAAAACAGGTCAGCTATAAAGCTGGTGAGTTCATAGGATTGTTAGTTGAAATCATGATGTAATAAAACCCTGTATGTTTTGAAGAATCGTTTCAAATTCAGCCATTTTGATAAGTGTTATATTGAAGTTTGTAACACCAATTGTGTATACGTCTAATCGAGGTATCTTATACCTAAGTGTTCGAGTCGAGTACCTAAGTACATACATATAAGTGTGGCATTCCACGCCTTGATACCTAACAGGTAGTTGTGTCGATAAAGGTAAGGCAATACATGCCTATAACTATTAATTGACTGTATGACCGCGTCATATGATAACAAGTAATTGTAGTTCCGCAGAACTATGATTTAATATATGATGTGTTGCATCCAGCAACAAGTGATTGTAGATCCGCAGATCTATGTTTGAAACGTTTAGCGTGTCCGTTTACCCGATTAGCATAAGCTAACCCGGACTTGAATTGAGCTAACGGCCTCGCGTGGCAGCACCACCGATCCGTTAACTTATTGTGAATCCCGAGTATCACTCGCTGATTCATTGATTTCATTGAAATTTCGTCCACTGCAATACCGTGGTTTCGTTTTGTGCCCACTTTACCGTGGCATCGTCTGGTGCCCGCTGCAATACCACGGCATCGTTTTTGGAATTGCTCGCAGCAATTTGTGATTGAGCCGGCAGTACAACGACATGCCCGACTAAGTTGTTTGAGAGCCAGCAGTACTCGACATGCCTGTAACACCCACCAAATTAGGACTAGTAATTAGTGCCTAATCATATGTTAATACATGTAATTAGTTCTGTGTTAGGCTAATTAATGTATCGAATTATATATATTGTTGGATATATACGAAAATGCGATTTGGTTAAATCGTACGCAATTTAAATCGAATGTATTTCGATTCAATTTAATACGGACGTTGGTGACCAATTTTATTAAATAATGTTGTTATATCAAAAATATTATTATGATAATATTTCGTATTCATTCGTATCGTACAGACAAAACTTACACAATTTAAAATATTAAAACGCGCAAACTAAATAAACAAACTTACATTTTGTAACTCAAATGTAAATTGATTTGTAAAATGTTTAAATAAAATATCGTGTAATAATTCGTATTTTAAAACGTACCATTTAATATGAAAAATATTTATTAAACGTTAAAAGACGGAGAAAACGAACACCGCGCGGGGGACGGAGACGGAAAAGTGGAGGATAACCTCCACCTCTCCACCTTTCTTCTTCATTTCTCCAACCCACTCTCTCTCTCTCCTTTCCCTTTTCTCCCTTTTCTTTAAATTTCACCATCCACCATCACCTCATTAAATCACATAATACTACCACTAAACACGCTCGGATCTCCTCGCTCGTTTGGAACAAAAGAATCACCACCTCGCGATCTATCATCCTATCTTTTCGGATTTTTCATCCGACACTTTGTAAGTTTCCGACAAATCCCGAAATCTCTCGTTTTTAAATGTTTTCACTTGTTAGTAGTTTGTAACAACTTATAATGTCCATATAAGGGTTGGGTAAAAGTTTTGGACCGAACGGAAACCTAAAAACTCATTTTCGACAAAAACTCCGGCCAACAGACCGCTACGTCGCAGTTGGCCCAGAATTTATGCGACGTCAGCTGCGACGTCGCAAAACACATCACGACGTCGCACATAGCGACATCAGCCACTACGTCGCCCTAATTGACCGACGTCGCACTTAGCGACGCAGGCCCTTACGTCGCAGAAATCAACAACGTCGCATATAGCGACGCCACGCACAACGTCGCATTAAATTGCGAAAGTCGCACATAGCGACGCCATACTCAACGTCGCAGTCGGGACCTGCGACGTCGCACCCGACGTCACACCCAACGTCGCACAAACCAGAACCTCAAAAACACAGATTTTTACTAAGTGTCGAGACTCAAAATTTATCACTCGATTTTACCCAAATTCAGATCCCAGATGCATTTTTCGTCAAAGCAATATAGTAGAAATAAAAATTTTCCAAGCTGACCTGGAAGCTCGACCCCAGCCAGGGGCTCTGCCCCTTGGACCCCGCCAGGGGCTGCCGCCCCTTGGACCCCGCTACCAGGGGCGCTGCCCCCGGACCCCCGTACTTAGATTCCGTAACGGCTTCTAAAACACAATCAACACACATTTTTCAAGTAAAACGCCACGAAATCAAAATAATAATAGTTGAGATTATTATTACAAATCCGTCACCAATGGGCCGTACATATTTTCAAACATTCGAATCAATCAACCAAATGTAATTTGGACATTATAGTTGGACGAACAACTACAAGGTAGTCTTATTAGATACCTTCGCATATTATAACCATCGTGTGTCGTGGACACCCTCAGGTTACAAGTCTTTGGACTTCATTACCCGGCTAATCAATCAAAGTTTATTAAGTTAAACTTGCTAGACTCAGGTGAGTCTCATAGCCCCTCTTTTACTGTTTTACTCAGGGGTGTGATATATTGCTCAACTTTTAACATGTGAACGCAAGTACCAACTTTTCATATACTACATGAGTTTTTCGAAGCTAATCATTTTAAAGTCCTCCGTCAGCATAGTTGTTAATACGTTGTAGCGTGAATATTAGTATATGGTACCATATAGGATTGACCCACCTCGTTCGGGTTAGCAAGCACTAACCGGGTAAACGGACGTACTAATATTTGGGAAGACGAATGTGGATTAGGCATTCGTGGAGGCACCTCGCCCGGAATTCTCTAGAGGGGACCCGTCCCTTGAGTTAAGCTCAACTATGTGCTCATGGCTGTATACACGATGACTATCATTTAATTGCTGGATGCAATTCATTATTTAATTGCTGGATGCAATTCATTATTTAAATCTTGCGGTTCATACTATATTAACTGATTTCAAACCTGTGAGCTCACCAGCTTTTAGCTGACCTTTTAGCATATATCGCAGGTACCCAGCAGTAGGATGTTTCTGCTTCAGGACTTTAGCTCGAGTCAGCATACAGACGATTGAGATTTTCTTGCATTAGTATATTTTGTACAAGTACTTATGTACTGAAATCTCTTTTTATTTAAACTCGAGCTATGTAAAGCTTTACATGTTGTAAACATTTCGATTATCAAAATATTTTGTTAAAACGACGCATATAGAGTCGTTTACTATATATCTTTGTGCTTTGTTATTGATTAGTAACACCCAAATCAAGCTTCCGCAAATCATTAAATTTGGGGGTGTTACAATGCCTGACTAAGTAGATCGTATAATCGTATGTATACTAATATACATATGTAAATTTTAGGTGGCACCGAGTGCTCGAGATGATGTATCAGTATGTAGATATATATATATATGTATGAACGAATACTTAGATGTCAAATTTCACGTTGAACCTAGGTATGGATATTCATCAGGTTTCACCCCCACGGTTGGATTATGTCACACCCCCAATTTTATGATTTGCGGAAGCGACGATTTGGGTGTGACTAATCAATATACAAAGCACCAAAGTACAAGCAAACGACTCTACATGAGACGTTGATAAATATTACAAAAGTAATACAAGTTTTGAGTGAAAGTTTACAACATAATAGCGAGTTCGCAAAAGTAGTTTTGAAGATTTTAATACATAATCATTATACAAAATATAATGCAAGAAAATCTTCATGTCAAAATGGATGCATGCGACTCATGAGTAGATAGCTTATCCTGAGGGCCATCCTACTACTGCTGATCACCTGAGAATACAACGCTAAAAGGGTCAGCTATAAAGCTGGTGAATCTCACAGGTTTAACATAAACATTGATGTGATCAACATGATAATTTGACGATAATAAAATGTTTCGTCTGAACAAGGATTTAAATTAATAAACCAAACAATGATTTAAAACAATTAAGTTTTCTAAAACAATGATTTAACCAATTAAGGTTACTAAATAATGATTTGAACCAACGCAGGTTCCCCAAACAATAATGAAACCAACGCAGGTTTTCTAAACAATGATTAAACAGTTTAGTTTTCAAAACAATGATGAAACCAACGCAGGTTTCGAACTAATGATTTAAACAATGGTGAAACCAACACAGGTTTCGTAACATTGAACAAACCAACGCAGGTTTTAGAACAACATTAAATTTATCAATGATGAAACCAACGCAGGTTTCGTAATATTGAACAAACCAACGCAGGTTTTCGAACAATATGAAATTTAAAAATGATGAAACCAACGCAGGTTTCGTAATATTGAACAAACCAACACAGGTTTTCGAACAATAATGAATTTAACAATGATGAAACCAACGCAGGTTTCGTACAATATGAAATTTAACAAGGATAATCAAGACCAAATAATGGTAGTCAAACAATGTAACTAATATAGTTATCTGAACTAAATAATCATTTAATTCCTTGAGTTAATTCTCAAATTAACTAATCAAATAACATATGATCACGAAAACATGTAAGCATTGTATCTCACCCCAATATTTAAAAACAGTAAAAATGGGGCTGTGAGACTCACCTGAGTCTATCCGAGCAGTGAATATATCCAACGAGGAACGTACGGTCCAAAGTCTCCTAATGTCCTAAACACGCGAGATTCTAATGAGCATTTGATTGTATAATCTTTATTTGTATGTATTCGGTCGTATTATATCCTATTGTTTAAGTTTGTATTTCCGTTTCACTTTATCTCATAAGTTACAAAATTTGGCACGAGTCCGAAAACCGAACTATGCCATTTTCGACCCCTAGACGACCCCGGATGGCTTAAAACTGGCTAGGCTAAGGTACTTAGCCTTGACCATTTAGCTGTTTTGAATGACCGAGCGAATTTGAGCCCAATCCGTTAAAATAAATTTTTCATCGAGAAGCTACCCTGTTTTAAATTGTTAAATCGTCGACTTTTTCGAAAATTTACTTGTTCTGTTTTAGCTACAATTCGTCGGGCTAGTTTATTGATCCGTTGGATCATGAAATATAACGGGGGAACTGCCATTTAAAGGACGCGCCGTGTGCATGAGGACGCGCCGCGTCCAATATGATTTTATGAGGTACACGCCGTGTACTACATGCACACGCCGTGTACATTGTTTTAAGAAGAACGCGCCGAATTCTAGAGGACGCACCGCGTTCTTTGGTTTTTCAAAAGGACGCGCCGTGTTCTAGAGGACACGCCGCGTGGATCATACGTTTTTGCAGGTCTGTTCGTTCCAAAACACACCCAAACCCATTTTAAACTCATTTTTTTGATATATAATACTTATACAACACTAATACATACTAAAACAAGTTATATTACATATTGAAAACATGAAATTAACGAGAATTAATAAGTGTTCTTACGTAGTAAAATTTGGAAACCGAGAGGATGATGGTGATGTCCCGATGATGATGATGATCAAAGAAGATGAAGATGATGATGATTATGATGATGAATCTTGTTGTTGGTATTGTTGTTGTTGTTTTTGGACCGAGAGAGAAGAGACCGAGAGTGAGATTGAGAGGGAACGAGAGTGATCAATAATCTGTGAAATAATTGAGGTCGGTTGTTATAACCGGCCTCAATTATTGAGGTGAGTGGGTGTTTTCCGACCCGTGTTCGTGTACCCGATCGTTATTTAGTAAAATGTTTTCAAACGATAAATCTCTAAAATTTAAATCGTATAAGTTTTTATTTGAAGTATTTCACAAAAATACTTTTAGTGTGATACTAAATTATATCGTTGTTTCACTTTGAACTTACGGATAGTTTTAATTATCCAAAAAGAGTTTTGTAAATTTTCCGAGTATCGTAATATTATTTCTGTTAATAATATTCTATTTGGAGATGTTTTGGGACAACTTTTATTTTTATGTTTCCTGAGTGGTTTCAGATTTGTTCGCGTTGTGATTATTAAATAATCATTTCGTGTTATATATATAGTTATATATATATTATCCGAATACTTTGTTTTTGATTCGTACCGAGTACGAATAATTAAAGTTTAAATTGGCCCCTAATTTTGGCCCTTTTTGACCGGGTGTCACAGATTACATCCTGGGCCGGGGGTCCATCCCTGGTTGGATTACATCCTGGGCCAGAGTCGTCACCAGTTGAGTCGTATTGATATAAGAAGTCTGTACTAACGTGTGATGCTATTGTATACTCCTGGTCAAAAGCCTAGCAAGCATATATATCGGAGTCTCGGGGAAATGTTCACTTAAGTCTAGTTCCTGTTCTAGTGATAATGAAGAGTGTCGACGGTTTCGGTTCCCAAAGAATAACTAAAACATGTACAGTATAGATGTTGTCTAGTGTAGGTAGAACTAACTAGTTCTAATGTATTCGATGATATTGTCCCGTGACAATATGGCCAAAAGATTTTGATAACTAAATCAAGTTATGTGTTGGTAATCGTTTTCCAACAATCCAACAGAGTACGATTTCAACCTATCTAGGTTAAGTACTGATATTGTTCTAAAACAATATTAAGGGTGTAATTCCTAAGTATTACACATTTCGTATTACATACAGTAATATAATAGTTGTGAATTAAAAATGATTATTAATAATTCGAAAACAGTAATTGAGCATGTGTTTCACCCCGAAATAGTAAAACAGTTGAAAGAGTGGGGCTATGAAACTCACTTGAGAAGCTAGCGTCCTAGTGTAGCAAGTCGTGCCAAGTATAATCTCCTAGTGTCCTAAACACGAGAGATTTCGTATGTTTGTAAGTGCGGCTAGTTATTGATGTTTCGTAATAATAATTCATATTATTATTAAGTTTGAGCTTTCGTATACTTTATAAAGTATATTAGTTTTGAGTATAAGTCGTATCATATTTAAATTGTCATTTGAAAACGTTTTCCGACACTTAGAAAGAATTGGTTGTTTTCTGTTTTCTGTGACATAACATGCGACACAAAAAGGTGTCATGCGACACAAGGGTTGTGTCGCATGGAGTGCGACACAAGAGCTCTGCGACACAGTGGTTGTGTCGCAAAGTTTGCGATGCTGATTCAACAGCGACATAAGGGTTGTGTCGTATAATGTTTACGACACAAGATGCGAAATAGAGTACGACACGAGATACGACACAAATGGATTTATGCGACACAACATGCGACACAAGCGTTGTGTCGCATAGATGAACACCAGCCCAGAAACCAGCGACTGTCGCGTTTTTTCCGGCCAAAATCGCAAATCTAACGCATTTTCAAGCTGTAAAATCGTGTTTTCTTGGTTGTTTAGGTTATAACTAAGTTGTGTAAACATTATTACACCTCAACATTACACCAAAATGATTAAATCTAAAGATTTAGAAATTTCTTACAATTGCGAATCGAGGCCAAACGAGGAAGAAAACGAGGGTGTTGCCTTTGTTAATGTTGTTCCTCACTTGATGGTGATTCCGAAAATGTATGTTGATGATTTCCGATTTTTGATGATGATGATTGTTGTTGTTTGGTGAAAGAAAAAAGAAAGAGATAAAGAAAGAAGAAGAAAAATAAAAATGGGAAAGAGAGGGAGGGGGTGTTTGGGTTGGCTGATCAAAGGAGAGGGGAGGGGGTTTTCCCCCGCTTCGTCTCCAGTTGCGGTACAAAATACCCGTGTTTAATTTGTCTGATGCAGTTTAAAATAATATTTTAAATTCTAAAATTTATTTATATTATCTTGAAATGTTTATTAATGGAAGTATTTTATAAAAATACTATTTTGAAAGGAAAGTTTAATTGTTTGTTTTTCGAGCTGTCACGGATAATTTAGATGCGTTTTGAATTAAAACGACTTATATTTTCGAATGATTAATATTTTTGTCCAAATGTTAAATGTTAAATCTTTGCGATTAAACATTATTTACAGAATTTTGATTACTTGGTTACAATTGCATATAATAATACAATTATTTAAAATTAAAGTTTGGCGCGAAAATTGACTTTTTGACGAGGTGTTACATTCTCCCCCTGTTAATAAAATTTCGTCCCGAAATTTCGTATGAAGCCGTGGTCGCGTGGAGTCTGGGGAGCAATGTACGTATGAGGAATTTATCGAGTAAGTAATAGACATATCATGTCTTATAATGGGGTTGAAGGGCAGTCAATCCATGACTGTGTCGTGGTTTATCGTTGTAGTCACATTCTGACCGGATTGTTTGTTTGGAGTATAATTATTTTGTGGTTACTAGGTAACCATTTACGTCGTAGTCCATTCGGGACTAAATGGTTGTCACATAGTGACCGTTTTGTAAGTCGTCCTATCAGGACTAAATGTTTGGTGAACGTGCTGTAGATCAGTCTGCTGAAAGCAAACATTGAGTTTTATGTGGGCCTAGGTCAACTAGCCCTAAGATGTAATCAATATTAGTTTGAGAAAATGATCACGGGGATAATAAGTACGCGTTTAGCGAATCTATATTTGAAGGGTTTTGTTTTCGAGGAGAAGTTGTACTTACATTATCGTTGGAGATTTATTTGATTTACTCGGAGTCGATTAAATGAATTTTGCGTCTTTTTGGGCAGTCCTTCTTGTAATGACCTGGTTCTTTACATTTGAAGCATATCCTTCGAGAGTCGGGATTGGCGGGAACTCTGCAGTTCCGAATTACGTGTCCATATCGTTGGCATCTTTCGCAGGGTAACCCGCATAATCCGTCATGATGACGTTTACAGCCGTGACAAAATGGTTTGTTACCCGCATAGCCTTGTTTTTCGTTAGGCTCGACAGCATAGGACCTCAAGGGTTCAGGTTGATTGGTTGGATTTTGACTAGAGCTGGAATCCCCATTCCATTTTGTTAGGTTGTTTTCAGTTGCAGTGGCTTCGCGTCGTTCCCTCTGTGCCATAAGTCTGTGGGCCATACGAATGGCCTCTTCAATAGTAGCGGGTTTAGAGGCGGTGACCATTCCCTCAATTAGTAGCGGGAGTCCACCGGTGTACCTTGCGATTCGTTGACTTTCAGGGTTTACTATGGTTGGGCACAAGTGTGCTAGTTGTTGGAAACGATTGGTATATGTTTCGATGTCATTGTCTTTTACGGTGAGGTGCCAAAGTTCGTCCTCAAGTTTGTGAAGTACTTCGATGGGACAATACTTGTCCTTCATGATTCGTTTCAGGTCTTCCCACGGAAGTTCGTGAGCAGTGTCGATTCCTACAGTTCGGGCGTGAAAATTCCACCAGGTAGAGGCATCATCCTGGAGGGTGTATGTGGCGTACAAGACTTTGCAGTCGTCGGGGCAGTTGCACACGCGGAAAATAGATTCCATTTTCTCGAACCATCGAATTAATCCGACAGCTCCTTCAGTACCAACGAAGTTCGGTGGTTCGCACCTCAGGAAATCCCTAAAAGTGCAAGGCTTTACTTGGTTCTGAGCAGCTAAGGTCGCAGTCACTGCTTGATTAATGATTTGATCGTGCTCAGCTTGAGTGAAAGTTTGTCGTTTAGGAGGCATGATTCTTGAACAAGAATGAAATGACAAAGTGTGAGATCTTTATTCAAAGATTTTGACTTTTATAGTTGTATACTCGGATGTAAAAATGATAGTTATCTAGAAATCACTGAAGGTGTCTGTTTGAAAGTCCTTGGACTTTGAAATCTTAAATGTGTAGTCGTACTAACGACCTAGTTGTGTATTATATGTGGTTTGACCAGAACCATAGTATTGTCGTAGTCTATCAGACTATAATGTATTACTAAGATACTATAGATTGTAATCCCAATAAATTAGAGTGTATTCATCGAATGAGGCATCACATGCCTTAGTAGTAGTGGTGTGGCACTTTGTGCCTGGTAGAGTAATCGCGTATGCGTATAAGTGTACAAGTGCCTATAGCGAGTGTTCCTACGCAAAGAAATCAAGTGGGACACCTCGTGTCTAGTAGAGTAGTCATATATACATATATGGTGTACACGTAACTATACAAGTATACGTGCGTAGTAAAAGTCAGGTGTGGCATCTCGTGCCCAGTTAAGGAAATGTATATGTATATATAAGTCGTACATGTAACTATAACAAGTCCACATGTATATTGAGAGTAGCACCTAGTGCTGAAGTGCAGTGCCTAAAGCACTGGAGTGTAGTAACAACGTACTGTAATGCAGTGCTATCAGCACAGTAATGGAAATACCAATGTATTGTGATGGTAGTACCGAAGTACTATGAAATGCAGCACCACGTGCCGTAATGAAGTGCCCGCGACATCGAAATTGCAGTACCCACGTACTGTGAATGTAGCACCAATGTGCTAAATGCAGTATAAACATACTGTGTAGTTGCAGCACCACGTGCCGTGTGTTGTGCCCGAAGCACCATGTGACACCACGTGTCATGAGTTGTTCGATTGTAGCCCTAAGGCCGAATATGCGTTAAAGTTATGTGATTTCCCAAATGTAGCACAATGCTAGAATGTGAGTGCCAAGGCACTGAGGTATTGAGTTGATTGATCTAAATGATCAAGTTGTGATTGAGATAATTAATTTGTTGTGGACTTAGTCAACACTAATCCAATTGTGACCAGCACGGTCAAAGGTGGGAGATTCGTTTGTTTGTTTTAAATTTTGTGGACGTTTAGCATGTATGGGTTTCCATTCCCATTGAATACGGTTGTACCTCCTTCCCGAGGTTCAGTGATATATGTGATATGCTCCTATGCGTACATAAAGAGAAAGTGTCGAGTCGTGATAGTTAGGAAGACGGCGATGTGCCTCTTCACGAGTAAATGATAGTACAACGGAATTTAGTTGTATATACCCGGTATATATTTGATACGTAGAAGTAGTATACATGTAAGGCCTATTAATATATACCTACAGTACATATAATAGCCTAGGATGTCTAGCACAAAACAATCAGAGTCAACTATTGCATTCCTAACTCAGTATAACCCCTTTCAGATATCGCATCAACTTCATTTAATTGTACATAGTTAGCTACGCTATGTTAAATTAAACTCGTATGATGAAATCCCTGAACCAGTCATACCTAATGAGGAATACTGCCTAACGGTCATAGTCTAGGCCCACTAAATGCAACCTGGTTCACTATAACCTTAGGCTCTGATACCAATCTGTAACACCCTCAAATTTCGGTTTGCGGAAGCGGTCGGGTCGGGTGTTACCAAATTAAATATCACAGCATAAGATACATAATGAACGACTCTAAATGAGACGTTTGAAAATAATTATACATTTACCAAATAGAACGTTTACAACGTGACGAGTTTAATAGAAATTTCAAAAACATAATTTGAAAATACAAAAGTAAATGCAGAGTAGTCCCAATTGTCGAAATCATGCGACTCGAGCTAGCAAAATCTTATAGTAATTCCTAATCCTGTTGGGCACCTGAGAACACATGCTAAAACAGGTCAGCTATAAAGCTGGTGAGTTCATAGGATTGTTAGTTGAAATCATGATGTAATAAAACCCTGTATGTTTTGAAGAATCGTTTCAAATTCAGCCATTTTGATAAGTGTTATATTGAAGTTTGTAACACCAATTGTGTATACGTCTAATCGAGGTATCTTATACCTAAGTGTTCGAGTCGAGTACCTAAGTACATACATATAAGTGTGGCATTCCACGCCTTGATACCTAACAGGTAGTTGTGTCGATAAAGGTAAGGCAATACATGCCTATAACTATTAATTGACTGTATGACCGCGTCATATGATAACAAGTAATTGTAGTTCCGCAGAACTATGATTTAATATATGATGTGTTGCATCCAGCAACAAGTGATTGTAGATCCGCAGATCTATGTTTGAAACGTTTAGCGTGTCCGTTTACCCGATTAGCATAAGCTAACCCGGACTTGAATTGAGCTAACGGCCTCGCGTGGCAGCACCACCGATCCGTTAACTTATTGTGAATCCCGAGTATCACTCGCTGATCCATTGATTTCATTGAAATTTCGTCCACTGCAATACCGTGGTTTCGTTTTGTGCCCACTTTACCGTGGCATCGTCTGGTGCCGGCTGCAATACCGCGGCATCGTTTTTGGAATTTCTCGCAGCAATTTGTGATTGAGCCGGCAGTACAACGACATGCCCGACTAAGTTGTTTGAGAGCCAGCAGTACTCGACATGCCTGACTAAGTAGATCGTATAATCGTATGTATACTAATATACATATGTAAATTTTAGGTGGCACCGAGTGCTCGAGATGATGTATCATTATGTAGATATATATATGTATGAAAGAATACTTAGATGTCAAATTTCACGTTGAACCTAGGTATGGATATTCATCAGGTGTCACCCCCACGGTTGGATTACATCCTGGGCCGGGGGTCCATCCCTGGTTGGATTACATCCTGGGCCAGAGTCGTCACCAGTTGAGTCGTATTGATATAAGAAGTCTGTACTAACGTGTGATGCTATTGTATACTCCTAGTCAAAAGCCTAGCAAGCATATATATCGGAGTCTCGGGGAAATGTTCACTTAAGTCTAGTTCCTGTTCTAGTGATAATGAAGAGTGTCGACGGTTTCGGTTCCCAAAGAATAACTAAAACATGTACAGTATAGATGTTGTCTAGTGTAGGTAGAGGTAACTTGTTCTAATGTATTCGATGATATTGTCCCGTGACAATATGGCCAAAAGATTTTGATAACTAAATCAAGTTATGTGTTGGTAATCGTTTTCCAACAATCCAACAGAGTACGATTTCAACCTATCTAGGTTAAGTACTGATATTGTTCTAAAACAATATTAAGGGTGTAATTCTTAAGTATTACACATTTCGTATTACATACAGTAATATAATAGTTGTGAATTAAAAACGATTATTAATAATTCGAAAACAGTAATTGAGCATGTGTTTCACCCCGAAATAGTAAAACAGTTGAAAGAGTGAGGCTATGAAACTCACCTGAGAAGCTAGCGTCCTAGTGTAGCAAGTCGTGCCAAGTATAATCTCCTAGTGTCCTAAACACGAGAGATTTCGTATGTTTGTAAGTGCGGCTCGTTATTGATGTTTCGTAATAATAATTCATATTATTATTAAGTTTGAGCTTTCGTATACATTATAAAGTATATTAGTTTTGAGTATAAGTCGTATCATATTTAAATTGTCATTTGAAAATGTTTTCCGACACTTAGAAAGAATTGGTTGTTTTCTGTTTTCTGTGACATAACATGCGACACAAAAAGGTGTCATGCGACACAAGGGTTGTGTCGCATGGAGTGCGACACAAGAGCTCTGCGACACAGTGGTTGTGTCGCAAAGTTTGCGATGCTGATTCAACAGCGACATAAGGGTTGTGTCGTATAAGGTTTACGACACAAGATGCGACATAGAGTACGACACAAGATACGACACAAATGGATTTATGCGACACAACATACGACACAAGCGTTGTGTCGCATAGATGAACACCAGCCCAGAAACCAGCGACTGTCGCGTTTTTTTCGGCCAAAATCGCAAATCTAACGCATTTTCAAGCTGTAAAATCGTGTTTTCTTGGTTGTTTAGGTTATAACTAAGTTGTGTAAACATTATTACACCTCAACATTACACCAAAATGATTAGATCTAAAGATTTAGAAATTTCTTACAATTGCGAATCGAGGCCGAAGAAAACGAGGGTGTTGCCTTTGTTAATGTTGTTCCTCAATTGATGGTGATTCTGAAAATGTATGTTGATGATTTCCGATTTTTGATGATGATGATTGTTGTTGTTTGGTGAAAGAAAAGAGAAAGAGATAAAGAAAGAAGAAGAAAAATAAAAATGGGAAAGAGAGGGAGGGGGTGTTTGGGTTGGCTAATCAAAGGAGAGGGGAGGGGGTTTTCCCCTGCTTCGTCTCCAGTTGCGGTACAAAATACCCGTGTTTAATTTGTCCGATGCAATTTAAAATAATATTTTAAATTCTAAAATTTATTTATATTATCTTGAAATGTTTATTAGTGGAAGTATTTTATAAAAATACTATTTTGAAAGGAAAGTTTAATTGTTTGTTTTTCGAGCGGTCACGAATAATTTAGATGCGTTTTGAATTAAAACGACTTATATTTTCGAATGATTAATATTTTTGTCCAAATGTTAAATGTTAAATCTTTGCGATTAAACATTATTTACAGAATTTTGATTACTTGGTTACAATTGCATATAATAATACAATTATTTAAAATTAAAGTTTGACGCAAAAATTGACTTTTTGATGAGGTGTTACACATATGTACTTAGTATAATATAATCACGTTGGCCAGGCGTCATTATATGATGCTAAATACATACTTCTTTTCATCAATCGTTTAACACAATCAGGTTCATACGAGGTCAAATGAGGATGAGCAAATCAGATGTGATAAGATTCGATAGATAGTTTTACGCGTGTCGAGATGTCATATCAATAGTTAAACGTATGCAAATGCGTGTATGCATGTGCGTTCTAGCCAAGGCTATAGTCTAGGTCTCTAGGTTGCTAAGTCACCTAAAGTTTCCTAGTTCGCTATAACCAATGGCTCTGATACCAATCTGTAACACCCCCAAATTCGTTGATTTAGATTAGCGGAAGTATTTAGTTTAAGTACGGGGGTGCCACAATAATAAAGCATGCATACGTATCAGAGCATATGATTACAACAGAACATAATATATTAAGATGCCAAAAGTATTAATTACAAAGTTTACGATTCATCGAATCGTGCAAGTTAAAAGTAATAAGTTTACAAAAGTAGATTTCTGAAATATTACTAAAACAGTTTCAGTTATACAAAAGAAATCCAGTTGTCAAAAGTTGGCATCCTATTCCTTCATGGGTCGCCTATAATCCATATGTGCAGGCGGTTCTTAACTGCGCAGCTAATTCCCTGAAAAACATAGTAGAAGTCAACAACTAGGTTGAGTGAATTCACAGGTTTTATGTTTGCAATCGTAGAGTCGAGTTGTAAGCACAGTTGTTTAAATCATATACGTTCACAAAATCGTTCACAAGTAGTTATTGCCATAATAGTCACGTAATGCTTTGTGGAATGTTATCCAAATACAAGTTTAGTGGGTTGTTCGCCCAAAGTTTAGTTTACGTGGGATGTTACCCAAAACAGATACGTGGGATGTTACCCAAAATGTCAGTTTAAAACACGTGCTGGTCGTTCTCCAGCGGTTTACAAACAGTACCGGTCGTTCTCCGGCCAAATACCCACGGGTCGTTCTCCCGTTCAAACACTGCTGGTCGTTCTCCAGCGAAACACAGTACCGGTCGTTCTCCGGTCAATACGCATGGGTCGTTCTCCCATCCAAAGACACACGGGTCGTTCTCCCATCCAGTGGCCAGTCGTTCTCTGGCAAGAAAAAACGTTGCTGGTCGTTCTCCAGCGTTTTCATAAAAGTACCGGTCGTTCTCCGGCCAAATCAAAACAGTTTACCGGTCGTTCTCCGGTCTAGTTAAAACAGTTTGTTAAATAGTTTATCACGTTTGGTTGGTTTATAGTATGAAAATGTTATTTCATAAACAAAGTTCGCACAACAGTTCAAAGTACTCTAACAGTTCGAGTAACACACGTATGATAAACAATCATGTAAGTAAAAGCAGTTATGGCAATTAGTAAAAACAGTTAAACAGTTTAAACAGTTGACTATGTTTTCCACCCCAAAGTAGTTAAAACAGTAAAAGTAGGGGCTGTGAACTCACCTGTTGAGTTAAGTAGTTGCGCGAGTGCTAGCAAACCTAAGCCCAAGTACAGTCCGAGATCTCCTAACGTCCTAAACGTACGAGATTTAATAAGTACGTGGATGTCTAAACTAATCATCCATGCTAGTGTTTGTACAACCAAGTCATATTCAAAGTGTTTGTTAAACGTTTACGTTTGTATTTCGTTGTTTGTGAAAATGTATACGACTCGTTGGTGATAGTTTGAAATCATATTTTCAACAAAATAGTTTGTTTGTAATGTTTGTAAAGTTCACATATAGCATTGTATGTAAGTATTCGTTATCGGTTAAGTTTGACACTTAGTGTAAAAAAAATAGTTTGTAAAGTTTCTGTTTTATGCGACACAATTTGCGACACAATAGTTTATCATACGACACAAGGGTTGTGTCGCATAAGAGTGCGACACAAGAGCTTAGCGACACAAGGGTTGTGTCGCATAAGCGATCGGTGCTAAATCAATAGCGACATAAGGGTTGTGTCGCAGAGAGTCTGCGACACAATGGTGCGACATAGTGGTACGACATAAGATACGACACAAAATACGACATAACACGGTTCATACGACACAACATGCGACACAATGGTTGTGTCGCAAAGATGAACACCAGCCCAGAAACAGCGACTGTCTCGATTTTTTCGGCCAAAAACCCAATCCAAACGTACTTTTAAGCTATAAAATCGTGTTTTCTTTATTGTATGGGTTAATACTAAGTATATTAAACACTTATTATTAACTAAAACTTCAAAATCAAAGAATTGACGGGATTTGTCGGAAACTTACGAGTGTCGGATTTGAAATCCGAAAAGATGGTTGTGTAGATCGTGAACTCGTGATCGTTTTTCTCTAAATGGCCCGAGCGATTGGAGGTCGTTTTGTGGTAGTTTTTATGTGATTAGTGAGTATTTGTTTGGTTTTTAGAGAGAGAGAAAGATGAGAGAAAAGAGGGTGTAGAGAGAGAAAGAGATGGTGAGAAAATGAGGGGAAACGAGAGGTGGGGAGGGGTTTTGTTCCCCATTTTCCGTTCCCGTGTTTGTTTACCCGATCGTTAAATGATACAATATTTTAACTAATACATTTTTAATCGCACATTTCATTATATTTTTAGTTAGGATAATTTATGAAACAAATTAATTTAGTTGTAAAATTTTAGACTTTGTTTTATTTTAATTATCCGAGTTGACGTCTTACGTTATAAAAATGACTGTAAATATTATCGACATAATTTTAATTGTTAACGACGTTATTTAAATATTTCGTTTTATTAAATAATTTTGTTCACCAACAGTCGTATATTTTTGTCGCGTTTGTTTTCAGATTGTTCAATACGTAATTACAACTAATTACGAATACGTAATACTACGTGTATTATCTAGTTGGGTTTTGCTAGACTTACCTCTAAAATGTGTTGTGAATTCACTCAAATAGGGAATTAGCCTAATAATGCAAGCGATTAACGTTAATAATTATGTTTAAAGTTGCGGGGTGTCACAATCCTGTTGCATAAAAGATGGTGTATGCATCAAGATATTTGCTGTATTTATCACTACCCTTTTATTAACACAATATTCTAAACATGATAGAAATGGAAAAGCAAAACATTATATAAAAGACGTTTTTGTATAAAAAGGAAAAAAAAAAACTGTAAAAATTACATTTGCACGGAGTACTACAAAAGAAAAGGTAACGAAATATAAAAAAACATGGTCAAACAAAACTTAATTGATATGTATCAGATTTATTTTCATAAATGATTAAAATATGGCCTAACAGTGCACCATTTACTCGGGTATTTGCTATCACCCAGAGTTTTCATTCACTCGCCACGTCATCTCTCTTCAATAGTTGACCCTCCTATCATCTGCTTACGTGACATCTTTCACCCTTCAATAACCCACTATTGTGGGTGCTCTAACTATCTCATGCACTATGAATTGCCGAATCATCAAATAGTTTAAAGAAAAATCTTGTGTACTCCTAACTCTCATTAGACTCAAATGGTTGTCTCCACTATCTTATTTGTGGTTCCACCTTGTTTGCATCAACTTTGAAAGGTATAATAGATTGTAATAAAATTTATATAAATTAACGAGATGATGATGTGTTAATGTATTAAACCATAAAAAGACTAATGCATTTTTGATGGTCTAACATATGGACCGCAAATCTCCTCGCCACCTCATCACTCAACTATCCTTTACAGGGGCGGAGGTACACTAGACCAAGGAGTAGCATATGCTACATATGATCTTCAAATATTTCATGTAAAAAATATATATATTTTTTAAAATAGCCCAATTGCTACAATTATTAGAGCCCAATATTATTTTTTATATAAATAATTAGACCCATTACTACAAAAAAGCCCAAATTAGTAAAATAAGCCCAACCTTTTCGTTGGTATAAACTTTTGACATGGTAAAGAAATATACTCCGTAGAAAACCTGAATCATCATATGCGATATGGATTATGGTTTGCGCAGGTATAGTACGTCTAACATTTTTTTGCAACCCCTGCAATTAAGTTCTAGATCCGCCACTGATCCTTTAGATGATGACAAATCACTGCGTTGAGGATGCTTTAAGTAAAACGCAATTGTACTCGTACTTTTTGGAAGTGTCATTACTTAGAGTGTTTAATCACGAAAAAATTTCTAGTTTTTCTTTCTCTATATATCTAAGGATTGAACAGTGTTTAACAAAATGTGCTCTTAGATTTTAATGTCATTTTTTTATTTGTCACTAAACGATACTTTTCTCGTAGTAATATATAGACAAAATTGCGTGGAGCGTCCCTGTGGTTTGCCCAAAATAACACTCCCCATCCCTGTGCTTTTTTTTTGACCTAAGACATCCCTAAACTTGCAAAAAGTTACGTGGGGAGTCCTTCCGTCAAATAGGAGTTAGTTTATTTCGTTAAAGGACCTTGAGTGTAATAATTTTATGGCAGAGGCTATTTATGTATTTTTTAAATTTTAAATATATAATTTTATTTAATATTCTTTTTAAATTGAATTAACTAATTTAAAACCATACTAAACTTTTCAATTCAATTAAATATTTTTATGTTCTTTTGTTTAAAATTACTTTTTGTTTGATAATAAAAATAATCAACTTAATTATTCAAGTTTGTGAAACAAAATTTATCTACACTATGAAACGCCCCGAAAATAGAACCATTTATTTTTTTTTACCTAACACTGAAAACACACTCTATTAGGTCCCACATTTAAAATATGACATTATAGACTCATTATATCGTTCTCTTAATCAAATAATGACTCAATTAACAAAAATGTGAATTTACAAGAGATTCCCCAGTTTTGACTCCCATTCCTCAGGAATCAGACATGCTGTTAACACTTGGATTCGGATTCCCCAGGAATGACTCTCATTCCCCAGGAATCAGGGTTGCTGTTAGAACTGAATTTCAGATTCCTCAGGAATGACTCCGATTCCCCATGAATCAGGGCTGCACAAACTAATACCAAAATACGAATTTCCGACGCGCATATCTTTTTACTCGTAAACACTTAGACTCTGAAAAATTGCAGACACCTCCATAATGACAAAATGAAACTTTCTATTTTCGCACTTTTCCAAAATACACGTTTTACGAGAAAACGGACGTATAACCTCTTTTCGACCATTTAAACCTCTTTTTGACTACCAATCAAATCACAAACCACACACAATTAAACTCTACTCTTTTGCACACTTATTTAACTCCTCAAAACAAACTTGAAGCAAATAAAAACCAACCCATGACACCACCACATAGGGCTGGCAACCAACCCGTGAACCCGAAACCCGACACGAACCCAACCCGAATATTATAAGGTTAGGGTCGGGATTTTTGAGCAGCCAACCCGTCAACCCGAAACCCGCCAACTCGATATTTTTTTGGGTCGGGTCTGGGTCAGCAAATGCATTTTTGGGTTGAACCCGACAACCCGAAATACAGTTAATATCATTATAAATTTATTTTAATTTAAATATGACACATAATTTAGACCTTTCCAGTTACCGATTTATAATTTTTTCTTTAATATCTTTACGTTTTGATATAAGTTATTGAATTAATGATGTTTTGATGATCAATTCAAATTGATATAATATTTATTTTTATTAATTTTGAAATTTTATAATTATTTATGCTTATAAATGATTAGCTATTTTTTTTAAAAGATTGATCAATGTGACTTAACTGACCCAAAACCGACCTGAAAACTCGAAAATAACGTGAAAATTTATTGAATTATTAGCAATTCGGGTTGGGTCGGGTTGGGTTCGGGTTGTCGGGTTTTGGGTTGGGTTGAAATACCTAACCCGATTTTAGGATCAGGTTGGGTTCGGGTTGACCATTTCTGACCCGTCAACCCGACAACCCGAACCCGCCAACCCGACCCAACCCGAATTGCCACCCCTACCACCACACATTAAATTCACCACTTGACCACTTTCAACCCATTTTGACACCTTAATGACCCATTTCATAATTCAACCATTTTTCAACTAATTCAACGCTCAAACCACATTTGTTTGACCAATTCAAGGCTATTAACAATGTGTCCACTTCACATTTGACCAACCAATCACATTCGACACTAAATCACTTTTCACCACTTTGACCCAAACCAAACCAATCATATGACTTCATACACTTGACAACCACATACACTAGACACCATAACTCTGTTTGACTTTCAAAGTCAACTACTATACATTGACCAACCTATTTAATTCGAAAACTCATTGTTTGGGCGATTTACACAATTGAGCATCAAAACAACAATTCAAAAGAAAGAAGCATATTCTAACCATAAGCATGCTCCATATCCATGTCACTAGCTTCTCATAACCCTTCTATCCACATGTCTCTATCAAAACATCAACCTACAACATAAACACTGAAACGGGTAAGCATAACTGCTTAGTGAGTACACAGGCAATCAAACAAGCAATACACATAACACTTAGCATATAACAACACAAATACATGAACACATAATCACTGAGCTCTGAACACTGAACACTATATACTGTGTTAACCGCAGTTAACTCTCTGATCACCACTAATCCTTTACACATAATCATTAACCAACGACAATCAATTCACTAATCAACACATCTTTTAACATAGTCTTAAACACACACATAAGAAACAAAACATATAACAAACACCCTTCACGTGATTGTATGATCCTCTAGCTCGGAAGCTATCCGGAAACACATACAACCAATTCATACACTGTTCACTACATAATCACTATTTAATCCACATATATCAACAAGTCATCTTCCACCCGATTGTGTAGCCTCTTACTCGAAAGCAATCCGGATCCAACACAATCGAATCATACACTATTCATCACCAATTCGTTTCCTTTACCTTTAAGAAAGTGACAATCTCATTACTCGCTAATGAGATAATCACTACTAACTTTTCCAATTAACATGTATTCACATAACAATTAAACATAACAAGTAATTTAACACAATTAACTATTATAAGCAATAAACATAAATAAACAAACATAACAATTAACTTTCCTTGATTGTGCAAACCTCTAGCCCGCAAGCTATTCGGTACTACACAACCAAATCACCTGTTTAACCCCCGTATCACTCACCACAATCTCTTAGATGATTTCACCAACGAAAGCTCTCCATGTCTCTAACACCTACATAATCATACATATCATCATAAAAATACTTAAGCACTAATCAATCATTCACTTTAATCATATCCAATCCCTCCCCCACTTTGATTACACAAGTTAAATCTTTAATTAACCACATTAAACTACCTCTTTAATCACTTTTTAACTTTCACTAATCAAACTATTACCACATAATATTCATCATCATAATCATACTCTATAAGTATCATTAGTTTCATAATTAAACTCATTAACATCATATTAACATAAACTCTAGAATTACCCATGAACACTCTTCCATGACTTCATCATTTTTAACATGTAATATCATAATCAATAATCACAAGAACACTAACTATCACTAATTCATCATATTAGATACTTTGTTTCATATAAAAATCACTAATTTCATAAATTTTCATAAAACCCATTAATTCATCAAGAACACTCATTATAATTTCAACACTTTCATGCTATAACTTGATTACAACAATCATATAAACACTAATAAACACCAATTTCATCTAGTTAAGAATCTAATTTCGTATTGAAACCATAATCTCTTTAAAACCCCATGTAACCCAAAACCCTAGGTTAGAATCATGGAAGAAATTACTTACAAAAGCTTGAAGATGATGATAGAATGAAGAATTAAACCCTAGAAACCTTGAATCAAAGATTAGAAGTTGATTTATGGTGAACCCTAACTCCCCTGCGTTTTTCTTCATGTCTCAGGAAGGTTTTGAAATGAAAACTGGATAAATGAAACTCTATACGTATTTACATATAAGTCGGCTTATTTAATTTATCCCCTTTTAAACTCTATTGTCTGGAACTAGAAAACCATTTGCGTATTCTATTATTTCGTATTATTTAAAACCATAACACTTTAAAATAAATATACCTCCGTGTTCTAAAATAAAACCTTTATATTTTTGGGGTGTTACACACTAATTCATCAAGAATATCATTAAAATCGTCAAATAATCACTACCAATAACTGTCACATTTGATCACAATTATTTTCGTCGACAAATACAAATGTATTAACCGTTCCCTAAATTTATCAAATTTGAAAATTAGAAAATAAAACGAAAAACAAAAACAAATATGACAAAGTTACCTCAAACTTTGAAACAACAAAACCCTGATCGAACAAAAATTCACAAAATTGACACAATGTTTCTTTTAGATTTAATTTCTAACCCGACTCATTTTGTGACAGATGCTATTAGTGTAATTTTTCTTTTTTAATCATAATAATTATTTAATGACTTTTTAGTTGAAATTAAGAAAGTTATTTTTAATAAACTTTTCAAGTTAATTTGACAATTTTAATTGATTTTTAATATTTATTTTTTATTTGAAATAATCAACTTGTTTATTATAGTTTCGAATCTGAATCCGAAATTTTGGATATCCGAAATTTTCGGATATCCGAATATCCGAAATTTATTACTTTTAAGCTTTTAAATCGAGATTCGCTATAGATTTGGTTGCTAAGTACGTACAATTAACCAAAATACTCTACAATTCTTCCATTTAGAAAGTATTTTAATCATTTATTGATGTTTTTGCAAATAATTTGTATATTACGATGGGCGACGGCATAGTTACCTATTAAAATGGGAAAAAATTTAAAAAGTTTTGAAAATTTTGGAAATCGGATATCCAAAATATTCAAAAAATTTGAAATATACTATCCGAATCTGAAAATTAGGATATCCGAAATTTTGAATATGTAAAATCGAAACTAGAATAAACAAGTTGATCATTTCAATTGTTACAAAAAAATAAATATTAAAAAATCAATTAAAATAGTTAAATTAACTTGAAAAGTTTATTAAAAACAACTTGCTTAATTTTAACTAAAAATGCATTGAATTATTATGACTCCGATAAATAAAATTATATATTTAAAAATTAAAAAATACATAAATAGCCTCTGCCATAAAATTATTACACTCAAGGTCCTTTAACGAAATAAACTAACTCCTATTTGACGGAAGGACTCCCCACGCAACTTTTTGCAAGTTTAGGGATGTCTTAGGTCAAAAAAAAAAGCACAGGGATGGGGAGTGTTATTTTGGGCAAACCACAGGGACGCTCCACGCAATTTTGTCTTATATATATCAATATCAAAATATCAATGAATGTATATAAAATATATGATACACGTCACACGATGTGGAAGCGGAGGTTTTGGATCTGTATCAACTACTCCCTCGTCTCATCATAATCTCTCGTCTCATCATAAGTGTCCATATTACTATTTCGAGTTGTACTCTCTTCGTAAGTGTCCACATTACTATATTAGGTTGTACTTCCTCCATCTCACCACAATTGTCCACTTAACTATCTTGAGTTTTCATAAATAAGTATCCACTTTCATGTTTTAACCAATCGAAATAGACTTTAGTGGGTAGATTTGTTATTTGATTGGTGAAAAATGTAGTTAGTAAAAATACTAAAATTGTGTGCAAAGTCAAAGTAGACACTTTGACTGAGACGGATGGAGTACCAAATAAGTGTCCACTTTCATGTTTAACCAATAAAAAAGACTTTTGTTAGTAGATATGTTATTTGATTAGTAAAAAGTGTAGTAAGTGAATAATTCTAAAACTGTGTGCAAAATTCAAGTGGACACTTTGATTGGGACGGAGGAATTACTTGGTATTATATTAACTATGTTTGGAAGAGGGGTTTATGGGAATTTTTAGGGGCTTGAGTTTCTATTTTTAATAAGCCCCAACATAAGCCTTGTTTGGTAATGCAAAAAAAATAGGGCTAGCCCTTAAACAATAAGTTTTTTGAAGTGGCTTTTGAATATAAACACAAACCCGGCTCCAACCACAAATCCCAACTCCAGCTCCAGTTCCAACCCCAACTCTAGTCCGTTGTTGACAAAACACTATCTAGATGAGGCTTAAGGCCTGACCACCATTTACTTAATTACAGCTTATCGGGAACAACGACATTGAGATGCCAAATGATGTAAATATAATAAAATTTTCATTCGACGTTCTTTAATGAAATTGTGATTCATGTTCTACATAATAATATAATGGTATATAAATTATATATTAAATAATTTTGGTTAATCATTTTATAATCCAATCGTCTATAATATAATATCTTTGTTAATTTTATATGAAATGATAAAAATTATCCCTTAGTATCACATGCTAAAGAAAGTTTAATAACAGTTTACACATGGCATAAGTCCTTCGAAATGCAACCAACTTTGGCCCGAAAGCTATTGTGTGTAACTAACTAACGTGTGGGTGTAAGAATGCAACCAACTCTCAAAAAGAGTGTTTTAATGTAAATTTTTTGACGTGTCGCTCGTTGAAGGTGCCACGTGGCATCCAAAAGTGCCACGTGGCATTCGGAGAGTTTGACAAGTCATCAACACGTTAGCAAATTACATTAAAACACCCTTTTTTAGAGTTACTAGCATTTTTACACCCACACGTTAGTTGGTTACACACACTAGATATGAGGCCAAAGTTAGTTGCATTTCGGTGGACTTATCCCTTTACATAGGTATAAGTCCCTCGAAATGCAACCAACTTTGGCCCGAAAGCTATTGTGTGTAATTAACTAACGTGTGGGTGTAAGAATGCAACCAACTCTCAAAAAAGGTGTTTTAATGTAATTTTTTTACCTACAAATAACTTAATTAAGACTCGAAAAACTAGAGTTCTAACTAATATACGTTGAACCTCATCTCATTATATATCTCAAGATTGAAATATAAACTTCAATCACATAAAATCTCGACTCAAACGAACTTGAGCTCGAGTTGCTCGATATAAATTTCACCCATTCAACTCGCAGCCCAACGTACGACCAATAAAAGCCACTTCAACTTGATATCCGTTTGTGTACTAGTGTGATGATGATAGTGAAATAATTCGATGGCTTGATAAGAAAAAAGGATTCTTCTGTTGTTTATGCGTCTTTCGGCAGTGAATGTTATTTATCTAATAATGACATAGAAGATATCGCGTATGGCTTGGACTTAGCAATGTAAGCTTCATATGGGTCATAAGGTTTCCCGAGGGCGCTAAAACTAGCGTTCAACAAGTACTTCCTCATGGGTTCCTTGAAAGGATAGGAGAGAAAGTTATGGTTATTGAATAATGGGCACCACAATCCAAAATTTTAAGTCATTCGAGTACCGGAGGATTCTTAAGTCACTGTGGATGGGGTTATGTATTGGAAGGCATTTTCTATGGTCTACCCATTATAGCATTGCCGATGCAATATGAGCAGAATTACAACGCGAGGCTTGTGGAGGCGATTGGAGTGGGCATTGATATCGTTAGATGTGACGACGACACGAGGCTGAACAGAGATGAGATTGCAGACACCGTGAGAAAGTTGAAGGTGGAGGAGAGCAGTGGAAGCATTAGGAAAAAAGCTTTGGAGTCGAGTGAAATCATGAGGAAACAGGGAGATGAAGAGGTCGATAGGGTGGTGATGGAGAAATTGGTCAAGTTTTGTGTTTGGAAGAATTAAGCATTTAACAAAAGCATGGCAAAAAAAATTGAATTTCTTATTTACCAAAAAATTTCTATGCAAGTCATGTATCTCATTAAGTTGAATAACCTTTCGGCTTTATAATAAGATCCATCATGTTGAACACGATAGTTCCAAGTCTGATAGCTTAACGAGTTAGCGGACTGTTAGCAAAGATAATAAGCATAACTTGCATACAGTTAAACGTCACAGGACGTGTACCTAATAACTTGCGGAGAAATTATGTTAGAAATTTTCTATCCTATGTACGCGTTAACTGTTAAGGAGTTGAATATACCATCATATGTCTGGATATATGGTTATTCAATCTAGATATGTGGAGTTGAATATACCATCATATATCTAGATATATGGTTATTCAATCTGCTGCTCTGATACCAGTTATTGTTCCGACTAATATTAAAGATTAATCAATCCCATAACACTATAAAATTGATTGTAAAGGAGGGAAGAATACAATTATTAAACCTTTTTAAATCATTTTGAAGAGCAACTGATCAATCAACAGTTTATATTTGTATATAGAATACACTCAACACAAACTTGTACTTTTCAATAATTAAATTTTGAATCAAAAGAATTAGAAGAATGTTATAAATCGGTAACACAAATCTCAACTAGACAGACTCGATTGATGACAGATTCAAACGTCTTGGAAGCTATGAGCTATACATGGATGTTCTTCTTTGCCAAGTATTGCGAACACTAGCCGAGTCAAATCTAACTTTAATTTGCACAGAATTCCATGACACTCGATACTAATAATGAATAATCAACTCGACTACATATAGTACTGAAGTGACGATAGAAATGCCTCTAGAAACGCAAGCCGTTAGTCTGCCAAGTGTTGCTTTATGAGTAGATAGTATGGTTATGGTTACTATTCTCAAAGTCTATATTAACCCTTAAGTTTTAAAAATTAAAACGTCCGCGACCATTCCTCACCAACACAATTACGTGCCAAACATGAAACATTTGTCGAATTAAATCAATCTGCCACCACTACATTCCGCGAATGCCCTAGTTATGTATGTGTTTGAATCATAATAAATTAAAATTAAACAGGCTTTGACGTAATTTTCGAACTGTGGATTAAAAACTAGATTAGATATAGTTTTATATGCACATACATTTTCTTTATCATAACACTTAAAATAAGTGTTGATTAAAGGAAAACTTAAAGGCTATCACCAACAAATGCAAAAGTCTCGCATTTTGTGGTTTTAAACTCGAGAACGGAGCGTAGGTTCACAAAGTTTGAGCAAATGCTCCATCACCACGCTATCAACTTCTTCATCCCCTTTTTTCCTCATAATTTCACTCAACTCCAAGGTCTTTACCCTAATGCTTGCACCACTCTCCTCCACCACTACTCTCCTAACCACCTCCGCCATCTCCTCCCTCTTCAGCTTCCCGTCTGTGTCTCTACCAATAATGATCCCAATTCCAACATCAGCCACAAGTCTCGCATTTTGTAGTTGGTCATATTGGATAGGCATTGCTATAATAGGAACACCATAATGAATGCTTTCCATTACTGAACTCCATCCACAATGACTCACAAATCCTCCAGTGCTCGAATGACTCAAAATCTTGATCTGTGGTGCCCATTTCTCAATAACCATACATCTCTCTCCCAACCTATCAAGAAACCCATGTGGAAGTACTTCTTTAATACTAGTTTTGCCCCCATTAGGAAATCTTATGACCCATATAAAGTTTACCTCGCTTAGTTCCAAACCATAGGCAATGTCTTCTATCTCGTCATTTGATAAATAATATTCGCTGCCAAAAGAAACAAAAACAACTGAAGAATCTTTTTTCTTATCGAGCCATTGTAATATTTTAGTATCCTCATGATCATCTTCTTCTGGGAAATCTTGAATTAACGGACCAATAGGCAACACTTGCTTTTTCACAATTTGAGACGAGTAATCAATATACTTACCTTCTAATTCTCTGGTAGTTTTAATCAAGATAATGCCACAAGACATCATCATTGCCTTTAAAACCGGATCGTCAGACTTTAAATCTTCTGATGGGTCAGAATCAGAAGTCTCTTGCAATGGACTAACTTCTTTACGGTAGATTTCAGGAAACGGGTATTGTTCGGGTAACAGTTTCATACTCATATGAACGCCCAGAGAAAGATTTGTTGCTGATGTTACTAGTAACTGAACGCAAGGGATATTGAGAGACAAAGCAGCATCCGCAGCCCACCATTGGAAATAATCGTAGATAAACAGATTTGGGCGGAGTTTTCGAGTATTATTATCAAATTTGGCAAAGATGCTTCATAAGCCACTCCTAAAATAGGCATGAGGTGTGGTGGGAGGCAATTTGTGGTGTGGTAGTCAGGAGGAAAATCAGGTGAAGATGGAAGATCAAGCTCTACAAGTTCAATGGATTGTAAGTATTTCTGGGAATTTTTTTTTTGGGCTAAGTACCTCGAAATGCAACGAACTTTGCCCAAAAGTCTATTGTATGCGACCAACTTTCGACGAGGCATAAGAATGCAACCTATTTGAAAAAGTTGGGTTTTTGATGTAACTTGCTGATGTGGCGATGAGTTGTCAAACTCTCCGTAAGCCACGTGGCACATCCGTACGCCACGTGTCACCTTCAATGAACGACACATCAGCAAATTACATCAAAAACCTCATTTTTTCAAGTAGGTTGCATTCTTATGCCTCGTCGAAAGTTGGTCGCATACAATAGACTTTTGGGCAAAGTTTGTTGCATTTCGAGGGACTTATCCCTTTTTTTTTTTTTTATGTGATGGAGGTTGATTTGGGTTGAACACAAGTAAATATGGAAGTTATGGGTTGCGAGTCTTTTGGCTAACTCAAGGAAAGGAGAAATGTGACCATGGGCTAACCATGGCAACATTACCACACGATGTCGATTACTTTTGTTTCCTGGATCCATTGATTAAATCTATGTTTGAGTTTGTGTGTCCTCTAATGACTTATATAATGGTGAAGCTATAAAGGTGGGTGTGTTAGGTTGGTAAATGCGATTCAAAGTGAGTATGAGTTTAAAAGAAAATGCCAGTTGATAAAACGATAGTTATTTAAATTATTATCTAAGACCAAACTTAATAGTAACTTAGGCCATTCCCAACCCAAAAACCAACTGACTGAAACTGACGGAGCCACGTCAGCGCCACGTCAGCTTTTTTAGAAAACTGACAGAAACCGACTGAAACTGACTGACCACTCCCATCCCTACTCCGTCACTTTAATTTTTGGATCCCGCATTTACCAATTTACCTTCTATTTTATACACACAAAATTAAAAAAAAAAAAAAAAAAAAAAAAAACTGACGAAGCTCGTCGGATAACCGAAGTAAACGCAACCGACGAACAAACCGAAGTACCACTCCCATCCATGTCGGTTTGGTGACACAACCGACGGGGCAAGCGACGAGGCCCGTTGGGAGGTGTCTTATATTCCAAAACTTATATTCCCTACGTCCTAAAATAAGTGTACACCATTCCATTTTTGTTTGTCCTAAAATAAGTGTCTACTTTCAAAAATGACATATTAACTTTACCATTTAACCCTCAATATACTTTTTCTCAAAACGTAACGAAACCTGGAAATATGTGCAAAGAGCATTAACTAGCTTAATTGATAAAGAACAAACATTACTCCTTATTTTTACCGGCAGTTACAACTTACGAAGAAATAACCTTCCGTTATTTTTACTTTCGTAAAATACGAGGCAAATCATCATAAATTAAATTAAAATGAAAGCATGGAAAAAAAACTATAGCGAAAGTTATCAAATCTAAATATTAATAAAAGAAAACATCTCCTAAAAATTTCTATGTACAATTGAACTCTATTAATCAATTAAATTCATTTCTTTCATCAAATATCCAATTAACCAATCAAATTAAATAATAAAATCTAATGTTTTGATAGGATCGAGTTAACATTTTTTTTTTTTTTTTTGACATAGATTATTTAGGTAGATAAATGAATTTGATTGGTTAATTGATTCCTTGATAAAAATCTAAGCAATTGATTGGTCAATAGCTCTCAATTTTAACAAAAATTTTCGTAGGACAAGTTTTTCTTTATTAATATTTAGATTAGATTAGATTTAGATTAGATAGATATGACTTAATTGCATGGTTCGACCCCGTGTTTTACACACAATTGCACCGTTAGTCCGTATACTATACTTTTTGCATTGACAGTCCAAAAAAATGAAAGTTGTTGCGTGGTTGGTCCTTACTCAAACTAAAATGACTACCATACCCTTCATTCCTAGTTTTTGTATTTATTTAAGTTAGGGTAATTCAGTCATTTTAGTTGGAGGAGGGACGAATCGCACAACAACTTTTATGTTTTTAGACTGCCGGTGCGAAAAGTGAAATGTATGAACTGATGGTGCAATTGTGTGTAAACCATAAGGATGAACCATGCAATTAACTCTATATATACAGATATAGAATATAGATATAGATATTTTACATAAAACTTACTATTTATTTAATACTTGTACTTTATAATGGTAAAATAGATATTTAACTAAATCTCAAATGTATACCACAAGAAAAGTGTTATCAGTGCAAGCCTTGTAGAGTTCTAGTTACACATAAAAGAATGTCATTGTATCCAAGCTTGTAAGGACACTTTTTAGATTCTATTACACGACTTTGATGTCAACCGTGTATATTTTTAGTTGAACCTTATATATTTTTTATTAGGTGACACTTTTTCTATTTGTCACTAAGTATCACATCAAGATAAAAAAGTGTGATCAATCAAAAGTATCATTGGTAAGACCTATATTTAATTATTTATAATGACTTAAAAAAGTGTCATCATCGTAGTATCGACACAATCCATCCTCTCATAAAATAGAAAACAATTGATACATCTATATTGTAGGACTAAATATATGGATCAACATATAGAATTAGTAGGTATGAAAAATTGATTGGATGAAATTAAGAGAGAGAAAAAGTTCAACCAATCGGAAACTAGACCTATGTTTACATCTATATAAATATATGTTTGTATAGTATTACTCCGTAAAATATGTAAGTAAACACAATTTTTACTCGTACTTCGTGAAAAGTGTCATTAAAAACTTAGAATGACACTTTTTAATATACGATACTTTTCTTGTAGTTATACATATCAAAATGTATAAAATATATGATACACTAGGTGGAAGCGGAGGTTTTGGATCTGTATATCGGGAATAACGATATTGAGATGCCAAATATTGTAAATAAATACTAATTTCACTCCACGTTCTTTAATGAAATTTTGATTCGTGTTCTATATAATGGTAAAGAGAATTATATTAATTTTAGTTACTCATTTCCCTTATCTATGGCTCAAGCGTCGTGTAACCGTTTTGACGGTTTATTTTTTCATTGACTTCACTTCTGAACCGTCCGATTCCGTTGACTTTGAATCCTGACTTTCCTTTATTCCATCTTTTCGGTTATTTTGCGCCAAGATGGAAGTTACGCCAGGATGGAGGTTACTCAGGCGAGGATGGAGTTATGCACGCTGCTAATTAAATCCAATCAAAAAGCCAGGATGCTAATAAAACAAGGATGATAGTTAAATCAAAACAAAATGCCAAGATACTAATTAAACAGGATGCTAACTAAATCCCAGGATGAAAATCAAAACGCCAGGATGAAAATCGACAGGTTCCTTTTTAATAAAAATGCAGAATGATCAAGTCAAATTGTAGGCCCAATACTTAAAATTCCAGACCTAATACCAGGAGGTTTTAAGTTAATTTTCAAGCCCAATATTTAAAATTACAGGCCCAATATTATCCCCAGGATCCCAGTTTACCATATTTTAACGTTGGTTATAATACTATTATAAATATTTAATTAGATATATCCAGGCACCAGGATGGAAATTATTTACTTAATATTAATATTCATAATTTAAATATATAATCCAGGATACGCAGCATCATGTGGAAATTTATTTAATTAATATTAATATTCATAATTTAAATATGTAATCGAGGATGTGTAGATCATGTATGGCAATTTATTTATTTAATATTAATATAAATATATAAGCGTCTAACTATCCTGACTTTAAATTAGAGGTGGCAAAATGAATTGGTCGGGTCGGGTCGGGTCATCGGGTTCACCAAAAAAAAAAATTTTATTTTAGTGAAAAATGAAAAAAATAAAATAAGGTGCAAAAAAAAAAAATTTACCCGCTAGACCCGTCTAAACCCGTTGGTTAATTGTTATATAATTAGAGGTTATATTGAAAAACTCATTTAGACCCATCCAAAAAATGGGGAGGAGACCCAACAAACCCACCCCCTCCTAAAAATTAACCAAATTGACCCAAAATTAACCAATGGGTCTAAAATTGTCACCTCTACTTTAAATCATGACCTTCCGTTATTCAATATTTTCGGTTATTTTGCGCCAGTATGGAAGTTACCCAGGATGGAGGATAGGAGGATGCTAATTAAATCGAAACAAAATGCCAGGATGCTAACAAAAACGTCAGGATGCTAATTAAATCTCAAAATGCCATGATGCTAATTAAATCCCAGGAGCACATGTATCAGAATCAAGATGATAAGGAAAATTGCAGGCCCAATAACAAAATTCAGGCCCAAAACCTATTACGATTTAAACTATAGAGTAAACTGTGATACATGAATAACGAGTTTCCTTTGTATGGCCAGGAGCACATGTATTGTATGCATGGATCTCTGATACAAGGGAGTAGTGGTGCACGTAACCCGGTTTTGAGAGAACCCGACCCGACTCGACCCGAAACCGGTTTTGGTCAAACATGGTCACAACCGGTTTGGCCCAAAACCGGTTCGGGTCCAACCCGGTTTTGGCCACCCAAACCCCAACCCGATCTAACCCGATTTGTATAGGGTCGAACCCGAACCGGTTCCAAAACCGGTTTCAAACCGGTTTTTATATAATTCCGTTTTTCGCGAGCGTTTCAAGGAAAACGAATGTTTGGGTCAAAACATTTTCATTGAGTTCGTAGAACATAAGTATTGGTAACATAATTGATCGATAACCAAACCAAAAGGCTTCTAAATCTCCTTAAAAATATTATTGAATCCGAAAATTCTATATAATTCATAAACGTTCGATCGTTAAGCGTTTTAATGAAAAGCAACGTTTGGGCCAAATTTTTTCCATTAACTTTGTAGAACATTAGTAATGGAAACATAATTGATCAATAACCAAACCAAAAGGCTTCTAAATCTCCTTAAAAATATTATTGAATCCGAAAATTCTATATAATTCATAAACGTTCGATCGTTAAGCGTTTTAATGAAAAGCAACGTTTGGGCCAAATTTTTTTCATTAACTTTGTAGAACATTAGTAATGGAAACATAATTGATCAATAACCAAACCAAAAGGCTTCTAAATCTCCTTAAAAATATTATTGAATCCGAAAATTCTATATAATTCATAAACGTTCGAGCGTTAAGCGTTTTAATGAAAAGCAACGTTTGGGCCAAATTTTTTTCATTAACTTTGTAGAACATTAGTAATGGAAACATAATTGATCAATAACATAACCAAAAGGCTTCTAAATCTCCTTAAAAATATTATTGAATCCGAAAATTCTATATAATTCATAAACGTTCGAGCGTTAAGCGTTTTAATGAAAAGCAACGTTTGGGCCCAATTTTTTTCATTAACTTTGTAGAACATTAGTAATGGAAACATAATTGATCAATAACATAACCAAAAGGCTTCTAAATCTCCTTAAAAATATTATTGAATCCGAAAATTCTATATAATTCATAAACGTTCGAGCGTTAAGCGTTTTAATGAAAAGCAACGTTTGGGCCCAATTTTTTTCATTAACTTTGTAGAACATTAGTAATGGAAACATAATTGATCAATAACATAACCAAAAGGCTTCTAAATCTCCTTAAAAATATTATTGAATCCGAAAATTCTATATAATTCAAAGTGAGTTGATACTTTCAAGGAATGTTTTACTAAATGCAAGGAAACATGTGCATAAAAAGTGATACTGTATGCATAAAGAGTTGTACATTTCCGTGTGTTTAGTAAAAACTTCCTTGCATTTATCAAACACGTTTTAGCATTAGGCTTTTTAAGGATAAACAATGTTTGGAGCAAATTTTTTTTATTGAATTGGTAGAACATTAGTAATACAAACGTAATTGAACAATAACTTAAACAAAAGTCTTCTAAGTCTTCATAATACAATTACAACTAAAAATATAAAATATACCAACGAATACATTTCGAGCTTCGGCATGGCCATCACCCGAAAATGTAATCGTGTAGTAATCTTCAACTTGTTTTAATCTTCAAAAGTCGAAATCTTCTTCGGAGGTAGCCTCGCGCGAAGCTTGATCAAGAGCAATTTCTTCGTCGGAAAGTGATATTGTTACACCTTCATCCACCTCGATATTGTGTATGTCTTCTTCGTATTCCATTTCACCTTCAAGACTTGATACATTTTGTATGCGTTCCGCGGCGTCCAAGTGATCCTTCAAGCAAATGCACATCTCTAAGGAGGCCGGTGTGAGTCTTGTTCTTCGTATAGATAATACCCTGCCACTAAGAGAAAAAGCGGATTCCGAAGCTACCGTAGAAGCTTGGACGGTTAGTAAATCTCGGGCCATGATGGCTAGAACGGGAAATTGAGATTCCCTCTCTTTCCACCAAGCCAAAATATCAAATTGTTCGAACTCATTGGGTAGAATAGTGGCCAAAAAATCCGTAGTCGTATATCTCCCATATTCGTTAGTGGTATTTTGGTTACCATCACCCCTTGCCCGTTTATTGTTTTCTTGTCTTAAACTATTATAAAAGTTTAGCATTAGATTGCTAGAAGAAGATGAAGAAAACATTGGGTTAGCCGTACTACCGGACACATGTGTGGTTGAACTATATTTTTGAAAATATACGCCAAATAAATCTCCCAAATATTTGTTAAAATCCTTTTTTGCATTATGTGAAAACATTGGGTCGGCCTCATTCAAATCCAAATTGTGACAAATGTTATCGATAAGCATTTCCACCCCGGTAACGTTCAAACAAGGGTTCATTGCGGCGGAACAAGTAATTACCGGTGGTATTTCTTGAAAATATTTTTTTAGTTTTTCTTTCATGGGAGCCACCATTTCTTCAAATAAAGGACCTTCATACAAGTAGTCGTTTAATTTTGTAGTCATTAACCAAATTTGATTAATCACCAAATGACTAGTTGGATAATAAACACCCGATAATAAAGTGGTCGCGGTTTTGAAAAGTTTGAGCAATTCGACCATCTTTTTAATATACTCCCAATATGCGATTGGAAATGGTATTGCAAGACCTTTTGTAACAAGATGATCATGAAAAACTTGTAAAGTATCGCATTGGCGTAAACCACATACAAACATATGGTAGGTCGAATTCCATCTAACGGGCATGTCCCAATTAGGGGTTAAAAAAATAGAATTCGTATCCTTGCACAATTTCATATAAGATTTGTATCTAGCTTTACCTTTTTGAAAAACGTCTTGCAACATAGTTTAAAACCTCGTTTTTACTTCGTCTACATCTTCAACCGCTAGTCCGGCTTGCACAACCAAGTTAATGATGTGTGCAACACATCGACTATGATAAAAAATGCCCTTCAATGGTGGTGCGTATTTTAGTATTAATTTTGAAACGGCAAGTGTATTATTACTAGCGTTGTCAAAAGATATTGAAAAAACATTTTCTTCCAATTTAAACATTTTAATCACACTTCGTAACATGTAAAATAAGTTTTGACCCGTGTGAGGATACTCAAAGTCTTCAAAAGCAATGGTACGTTTCATCATTTGCCAAGTTGCGGGATCAACCCAATGTGCGGTTACACAAAGGTACGAACCGGGCAAACCATGAGGAGCCGACCAAACATCGGTTGTTAATGATACACATGTATTTAAATTTTCAAAACCGATTTTTAGTTGTTTTTTAGCATCTTTCCACAATTTAAGGGCATCGCGTTTAAGAGTAGTACGACTTACATTGTTATATCGCGGTTGAAGAGTGGTTTGAATCACCCTAGTAAGCCGAGGGTTGTCGAAGTGGTTGAAAGGCAAAGCTTCTTGAATTACATAACCCGCAAAAGCTTGTCGACACCGTTCCACATCGTATGTAAATATAGAACCATCTCGTGCCATCGAAGATTGCCCACTTGCTTCCGGATTACCTTTGAGTCCCGCACAATGCTTCTCGGTATGATTTTTCAAGGTGGTGTTGGAGTCGGGTTTGAAGAACAACTTACAACGTTTACAATGGGCTTTAATCGAACCATCCGACAACAACACTTTGTCGTAAGCACTCCAAATCTCCGGATTTCTTTTGTTGGGCAATTGTTTCACAATCGTTGGTGCATTTGAAGAACCAACACCATGGGAAGCCGAAGAAGATTGAGTTGCCATGAGAATATAGTTTGCGTTTTTGAGTTTTTTGAGTTTTTTGTAGATATGTATGAGTGTTTGGAAGTTGTGAATGAACCTAAACTCAAGCCTTGTATTTATAGTGATTTGGAATGACAAAAATGTAAAAAAAAACCACAAAAACGGCTAGAAAACGAGCCAAACGGCTATTTTTTTAAAAAATTCAAAAAATCGGTTTCAAACCGGTTTTCAAACCGGTTCCGGTCAAACCGGTTCCTAACCGGTTCCAACGGTCCACATGCCAAACCGGTTTCAAACCTACGGGTTGGGTATAACCCGAACCGGTTTTGGTCAAAACCGGTTTTGACCGGTTCGGGTTCGGTTTTTTTCGGGTCGGGTTCTTGAACCCGGTTTCGATGTGCAAGTCTACAAGGGAGGAATGTTAGAACCAAAGAAGTTATAAATGCCATATATGAAAGTATGATATTGCAGGCCTTATAGAAGGCCCAATACAAAGAATTGAGTTACAGGATGCCATGTATAATACATACATATATTACAGGGTGCGTAAAATTACATGATCATTAAATTTTTATTAATTAATTAAACTTTATTAAATTAATATAAAAGAATATACGAGTATTCTATCATCCATGGTAAATTATTTATATAAATAACTTTAATTTTTTAGTTAATTGATATAAATTAAAGTTTCCATATATGTCTGAGGCTCTGTCGCTGAGCATATGAAGAAGACGTTTCCAAGCTATTAAATATAAATAAGATGGGAAGTGAAGATATACCTTTCATTAATTCTATGATCTTAGACTCTTAGTGTGGCCAACCTATTAAATAGTCTACCAGCATGTAGACGTGAACAAAGTCGGGTATTAGCCCGACCCGACCCGTACCTGGAACCCGAACCGGGTTTTAGGTCAAAGGATGAGAACCGGTTTGTTGACCTACCCGACCCGACCCGAACCGGGTTTTTGACCCACGGATACCGGTTTTTAAACCGGGTTTTTCCGGGTTTTATACCGGGTTTTCCAACCCGACCCGTATCGTACCCGGTCCCAACCCGATTTGAATTTCAAAAACCCAACCCGGGTCTCTACCCGCCGGGTACGAAAAAAACCCGAACCGGGTTCAAAAAAACCGGTATTTTTCGGGTTCGGTTTCGGGTTTTTTTCCGGGTTCGATTCCGGGTACGGGTTTTTTGTTCACGACTACCAGCATGCCTAAAACTTCCAGACCTGGGCAGAAAATTCTAGGCCCAAACTAAAATTCCTAAAGTTAAAAATTCCAGGCCCATAATGTAAAAATTCCAGGCCCTCCGAACTCCGAAGTGCTGATAAAAAGTTGACTTTAAATCATAGCGGTTCGAAGCCCTTGTGGCGGTGAGGTCGGTTACATAATAGCTGTTCAATTGAATTCATCTCTCTCAAATCGTTCTATGCAATGTCACCAGATTAAAATCAGCAAATTAATTCCATCACCATAGTTGTCACTTAAAACCCCAAAAAAAATTCCCCACTTAATGTTGTCAATTGATGCGGCAAGTTTTTTAATCTTAGGGTTCAAATTTATAAGCTTCGATAAAAGGTGCTAAATCTCGTTTTCATTTATCGTATATATATAAATACACTGGTTAAAGTTTCGTATCTATTTATATATAAAAATTGTCGTTGTTTGCTTATAAATCGTTTTATTTATAAGTTGGTGCTAAACAATCTAGGTCGTTCCATTGAATGCGTTAAGTCCGCTTCCTATATTATATTTATTTAAGATTAAGATTTTGTACATACTGTTAAGGGGGCACGGACATATTTTTACCGTTTGTCACGGTATAACAATTTGTGTACCGTTTGTGAGATATTTAAGTTTCAAAAATGTGGAGAAATGAGTATTTGATGAAAATGAGAGGTCGGGTTCGAGCCTCTCTTAGAGGGTTTCTCTTTGGTTGCAGTTGGATGTGGTTGGTAGTGGTGGCACGATGATACTCCATTACTGACCCGATGGATTTGCTGTTCTAAAAAAAGATTAGCGATAACAAATCATAAATTGTATATTTTAAGTATACTACAATAATACCTCGAAAACTGGGGTGTTACAACTCTCCCCCACTTATTCTTTTCGTGTCCTCACGAACCATTCTTGATGCACTGAAGGATAGTACACCATCATCCACTCGGACACAAAATGACCCTGGACTTAGTCGGTGTATTAGCGTATTAACCCTTTCTGTTTACGATTTCACTACATTTTATTATCTAAACATGTCAAAATATGACCCATGAACTTTTCCTTTTATTATTAGTTCTCTATTTCCGCAATAATGATGACAATATTAAGTTTTTTTTTTTTTTTTTTTTTTTTAATTATGATGAACCCAAATAACATAACTGAGATTACTGGTGTTTTATTAAAGAATCAACATAATCAACGATTGCATCAATCGATTGTCCGATTGATATGAATAAATGAAGGTATGTTCTTCCGTTTTGATTTCTTTTCTATATATTCATCCATTATTAATTATGACCATCTTAATGTAAAAGATCTAACTTGTAGTATTTTATTTTTTTCAATGAGGATACTCCCATTTGTGGTATTACTCATGTGATACCCTTCTGATATGTTTTTTCGTAAGCAATAAACCTTAACATTATGTTTGTTCATAAAGATTTTTTACATCTATAATTATTGTCATTTTTAACCTTTTTGGGGGATTTACGTATGTAACTTACCACTATGTGTTGAAGGATGTTTAAGTCGGGTGGGTGTGTTTTCGATACTCATAATGGTTTCCCAAATTTTCATTCATGTTAACCATTTCTTGTAGCGGATGGGATTTGCTTGATGTCTCTGTACGCAGTTGATGTGAATTCAAGTTCATTGACCAAAATATGAGCCTCCTCCACATGTCGTCCCATGAGTTTTTACAAAAAAAATAGGAAACAAAATTAAATTAAGGCTGTGAGTTTTTCCAGGCCCAAAACACAGGAAACAAACGTGGGCCAAATTTTTACCCAGGCCCCTACATGAATAGGCTATAGGCCTATAGCTAACACAATTACGGGACACAACAATATGGAACAAAATTAACGGTTATATATGACTATATGAATGGGATCCTGTGAAAACAAGGAGATAAAAAAAACCCAGTGAAAACACATCTCCACCCTTGATCTAATATAACTTATATATATATATAAAAGGGGTGGGGATAAAAAAAAACGGTGAAAACACTTTTGGTTAACAATTTTTTCAAGTTGTGATTTTTTTTTTTTTTTTTTTTTTTGTAAACTAGAAAACCGACAGGTTTCTTTTTAATAAAAACTCTTGATGATCAAGTCAAATTGCAGGCCCAATACTTAACTCCAGTGACATTAACCGACAGGTTCCTCCAAATAATTTTATTTGTACGGTTGTACCATGTAGAATTACTCGCATACCGCATTAATATTTTAGGATACGTGAACGCAATGGGCTTCTTGGGGAAATCGATCTCCAAGCTACTTTGGCCTGTCAAGGCCCAATCCAGCATTCAATAGTCAATACTCAATAGTCAATACTACACCGTTCCCTTTTAATCTTTTATTGCCGAATGCGAAACGAACATTTTCATGCATTTTCATCCATCTATCTATCTATCTATCTATCTATATACATATATATAAAACAAAGATTTTTAATTGCATATTACAGAATGTTATTTTAGTAAATAATGACATGTCATTAATTTATAAAGTTTTGAATTAATCTCAATTTTTTAAGCATGATACATGGACTTTCCATATATTAAAAATTACTTAATTATTAATTTCTATTTACTATTAGGTATATATAAAATAATAATATAATACTTTATATTAAAAATGTTGGCCGAATATTAAGGAGGCCATTTTTTGTTTTTCTTTTTTTGCCAAAAAATTCGTTGATTAAAATATTAAATTAAATAATAAATTTAAATATTAATATTAATTTAAATATAAAATGGGTGGAAAATGTAAGTACCATATATATATAACTAGGTACAGAGCCCGTGCGATGCACGGCCATTTATAAAATACGATTATAATTATTGTAAGTTTTAATTTTGTTAATTAAAAGACACAATTATTATTGAAATAAAATGATTTAGTAATATAAATTAAATTATAATGGATTGACTTGTATTTATTTTTTCAGCAGTTGAAATTTATGTGTTAGTCCACTTCACAGCGTAACACAAATATTATCAACGTGTGAATGATAAAGTTAACAACCATCAGTTGCAAAATTTATGTTAAGTTTTAATACATTTGTTAAGCTCTTATGATGCAAAGGTATTTAAAAAATAAAATTTACCCTATGTTTATTTAAGTTTTCAGTTGTAATAATATTGTTGAATGTTGAAAATTTATTATTGAAAGTCAGTAGTAACAAAAATTAGCTAAAATAGAAACGAAGTATTGCTGTTGATAATGTTTGATAATTGCAATGTATGAGATATCAATAAGAAAATAAATTTATTTTTTATGTATAAAAAAATCATTATTATTTAAAAAAAAAACTATTATAGAATAGAATAATTATCATTGAGAATTGAGAATAAATAATAGCATAAACCAAACTATATAATAAAGTAATCAAACTATTTTAATAAATTGCATGATTTAATATATGGTGTCAAATAAAACATAGTGAATTATACGAAGATAAATAATAATTATTATATGTATCCATAAAAAATTGTAAGTCTTTGAGCCCGTGCAATGCACGATAATGTATAGGGTTACTCACCAATGCCACATGACACCTTAAATGAGCGACACATCACCAAAGTACATTAAAACACCCCTTTTAAAAGTTGAATGCATTAAAAATGGTAAATTGTAAGTAGGGTACACACAATAGACCACAATAGACATCAAACATAAGTTAAATGCACTAACCCCTTTTTATTTCATTAACAATATAATGTTACGATTTTTATTAAATCAAGGATATAGATTTTCATATAGACTTATATAATAAATCTATTGTAGTTTGTTTTTGTAGAATAGTAAGAATACTAATTGAATCTACGAACGAAGTGTTAGTCTCATATGTTTTTTTGTTTAATATTATTTTATTATTTACTAATTAATTAATTAGAAATAATAGTACATAGACTATCCTTAGGAATAATCAACGTTATTTTTTTAATAAAAATTATTATTACTTTCTATATATCTAACATTAAATAGAAATTAATAATAAATTGATTTTAAATTTATAGAAAGTCCATGTGTCATGTTTAAAAATTAAGATTAATTCAAGACTTTATAAATGTATGACATGTCATCATTTACTAAAATAACATGCTCTAATATGCAATTAAAAATCTTTGCTTTATATATATAGATAGATAATTTTTTTTTTCTTATGTGCCATCTTTTTAATCATTATATGATGAAAAGTCTAAAATATAGTTACTCTTAAATTATTCTTCAAATTCTAATGATGCCATGTGGCTTTTCATTTTTAATAATTTTAATATTATTATAAATCATTTTAAATAATGGTTAATAATATTAATCCCCGTACTTTTATCTTTTTTCGTTTTAATTCTTTTAACTTTGTTTTAAATGTTTAAACACCTTAACTTATAGATTGACCAAAATTTAATCATTTAAGCTTATTTAGACTAGGTATGGTTTTGTTTTGATTAACACAAAAGTTAAGTACACCATTTGTCTCATTGCTGTTGTCTTATTGAGTTTATTTCATTAATAATCAAATTTTATTCATAATCAACTATATGTAGACAGTTAACAAATTAAATATATTAGTAGATTGAAATATTAAGTTGAGACAATAATGTTAGAAATCATTACATATATGTTGCATATGTTAAAGTTGTAATGTTTAATTGTAATATTTTATGTTAGCATTTGTGAATATGTTATATTTATTTCTTATGTTGTTAGTCACAAAAAAATTAAAGTTTTTATTCACATATATTTAAGTTGTTATATACTGTTTTCCTATTTTCACCATGATAAATTCATAGTTTTCACTTAAATATTGACATTGTTAAAAACTATTGTAATATATAATAGTTTTGCATACATTACTGTGTAATCATGGGCCTAAAAATCAACAATTTTTTACAAATATATATAATACTTATTATTTCATTGTGTTTTATTTGGCTACATATATTAGTTTCAACAATTTATTATAATAGTTTGATTACTTTATTATATAGTTTGATTTATGTTGTTATTTATTTTCAATTTTCAATGCCAATTGCACATTTTAAAAGTTAATAACACTAATTCATTAGACTACTTATAAATAAACATATAATTATATTTTTTTAACGGCCGTGCAACGCACGGGTTAAAAACCTAGTATAATATATATGTGGTGGGTTCCTATGTTTTAAATTCATTGGTCCAGCATTTATACATATCTTGAATTTTTTAAACTAACTTACATGCCTAAAATACTCCTTTATCAAATTTATTATTTTTGCCATCAATTTTTTTTTTCTTCATTTTTTTTAGTTATTCATTTATTAATAATTAGTTTTATATTTTTTTTAGTTATTCATTTATTAATAATTAGTTTTATATGGAAGCTTTACTTTTTACTTCCATGATCATGCTATATGGTATGTTTTTATATGAATAACCAATTTTAGTAAAAATGTACCTATTTTTACAAAAGAGTAAATTCTATAGATGGTTCCTGTGGTTTACACTGATTTACGAAAATGGTCCCTATACTTCTTTTTTCACTTTTTCAGTCCAGTAAGTTTACTTTTTGCTCGAAAATGGTCCCTCCTCCACCTAAAATGACTAAAATACCATTCCTTTTGTCATTTTTGGATAGTCACGATTAAACGGTCAAATGGTACTTTAGTCATTTTAGGTGGGTGAGGGACCATTTTCGAGCAAAATGTAAACTTATTGGACTGAAAAAGTGAAAAAAGAAGTTCAGGGACCGTTTTCATGAATCGGTGTAAACCACAGGGACCATCTATAGAATTTACTCTTTACAAAACTTATGTAATGTATGTTTATCCCGTGGATAAACCTTATAAAATAAAGTTTGCATCAAATCTAGCATAAAGAAGTACATGTCAATTGACATGAATTAGAGACATACAATTGTTTAGCAAGTTGCCTTCAATAAAATACTTAAAAACCTTACACTATTCATAAAAACCTTACACTATTCATAAGTAACTCGAAGTAAACGAACATTAGGGTGTTACTCGACATCCTGTTAAATTGATGGGTGGTCAGTCACGATAAATCTTTGATAGTCGTATTTGTTGAATAAACCTACTACGTCAAGTGTGAAAGTTAAGTTCATAGATATCTTGAATATCTATTCCTTTAGGAAGGCCATCTAATTTCCTTTCATGTGTACATCATAAGAACTCATCTCAGCGTCCTCTTTTGAATCTTCATATGCCTTCAGTTTCATTTCCATGCCTGATATAGGTCCGTGTCTCTTCTAAGCGGAACATATACACAGAATATATATTCTATATTATATACTTCTATATACATGAGTGCTACGATTAAGTTTCAGTTAAATAAGTAATTGTTAAATAGTATCATGCTATTTAAAAGTTATATGTATATTGAATGCACAATATCCCTATTTGTTTTATATGTTTGTCATTCGGCTGGGCAACGCCCGGGTTAAGTACTAGTTTGATAATTAGGTTCAAATAAAGATGAAGATTTTGGTGAGAAAATAAGTGTGTCACGTGTTAAAAAAAACCTATTTTTCTCCACGTATTTAAAAATTAAATATCTCAAGAATTGCTCACTGAAAAATTATAAAAATTATACCATAAAAATCATCATTTCATTCTCTTCGATTAGACATCTTACAAGGTATATTTCCGACGACCTTTTTTTATAGGTTTTACAAATTGTACAAATATTAGTATCACATGTGTTACCCGCTGATATCACATGCGTTATCCGCTAATATCACATGTGATAATCGATTACAAAACTCACCAAAAAACGAAAAAAAAAAAGTTACGAAAGTGTACTGAGATCTCTAATCGAAGAGAAAAAAAACACTAATTTTTATTATGCAATGATTTTTCGACTTACCGGTTGAGAGATATTTAATTTTAAAAACTACTAGAGTTGAGCTATTATATGTTAGACCTCATCCCACAAAAGTTTAAAATATACGCTATAGGCTATAGCCACTTAAAATCTCAACTGAAACGAACTGAAGCTCGATCAAGTTGCTCTATATAAGTTTCACCCCATTTAACCTGCGGCCCAACGTATGGCTAATAAAATAAAAAAAGATAAATTGTAAATAGGTTTCACCTACCACATCTTTCTCTTTCTCTCTCTATATCTATCTATCTAAATCCACCACAACAATGCATTAAGTGGTTGTACTGTACAAACAGTTGATGCACTGTTATGGTGGATTTATCAATTTTCATAGTGGAAATATCATCCGCCATCTATCTATCTATTCATGTATATAAAAGAAGGTTTTTTAAACAAATTTTAGACATGCCACGTCAACTTTTTACTTAAATAACTATAACTATGTCTTAACAATCTACCCTTATAACTAAAGGAGGAGACTCTCAATTATTTGTTAAATATTTACATATGACACATCATACACATCCTATGTGTCATTAAATAAACCTAAAGATGTGAATTTTTCTACACCCTTACCTAAAGTCATTAAAGTAATATTTAATCAAAAATTATAGATAGAGGATCATGAGGGCAGTGTAACATCCACTCTAAGGGCCTAGGAGTAATACGGTAATTTCTTTATTATTATTTATTATCTAAATATGTTATAAATAATTTTACATTATTTATTTATTGAAATTAATAGGTCAATTGGTTAAATGACTTATTGTGGTTAGTAAAATATTGTTTCTTTTAAATTGCTATAGTTGTCGGTAAAATAAAAGAATTGTTCTCGCAGATAGTTTTTAGGTTCCAGACAATAGGTTTGGAAGGGGAATAAAAATTACACAACATATATGGGGTTGGTTAGTTAGGCTCGACCTAACTCTCTTGTTTTCTTAGACTTCCCTTTTCACTCTCAAGAACACACTCTCACTTTCAAAGAAAATTGATAAATCTGATTTAATCATTATTGAGGTTTTGATTTGGTGCTAATATCTGAGTTCTTTATCATCTTCTTCATCTTGTTCATCTCAATTCCCCATTCTAATTGTAAGTTGCTTGCATTATCTCTAAAAGCTCATTTGATGAAATTAGGTAGAAAATTGATGCATGTATGAACATTTGTGCTTGAATGAGTGTAGTTACTGAAATTAATCATCATCATCATCTTGTTCTTATTTTAAATGCAATTGTTTTAGGTTTCAATGTATGAAATGGGTTTTGATTGAGTTATGTGAATTATATTAGGTGAAAGGAAATTGTATATTGCATGTTGTTGTTGATGTTGTATATGATGATTATAGAGTTATATGATGTGTTTGTTTTGGTAAAAACTGGGTTTGATGATGTCTAGATGATGAAATTGAGTTTTTAGTTCGTGCATAGTGTGTTGCAGGTCTGGTTTTGTTGATGAAAAATGGAGAAACGCGATCCAGACTCTTCACTAGGATCGCGTTTCTTAGTGTTAACTTGGGTCAGTCGCCTTTTGTTCTTGGGAACGCGATCCAGCTTTCTCATGCCCGGATCGCGTTAGTCAGTATTGTTTTGGGGTTCAGTCGAGTTTGCTCTTGGGAACGCGATCCGGGCAAGGAGAAGGTTTTTGGTCATGTGAACGCAATCCAGACCATCTTCCCGGATCGCGTTTCTCTGTGTTAAACAGTAACAGAATGGTTTCCTTCTTAGGAACGCGTTCCCACCTTCCTTTGCTCGGATCGCGTTCGCCAGTTTAAAATGAATGAATATGTTAACTTATGACTTATGCACTTGTGAGACTTATTGTGACAACCGTCAATTTAGGACTAGAATTTAGTGCCTAATCAAGTTTTAATACATGTAATTAGTTATGTGTTAGGCTAATTAATGTATCAATTATCATATATATTGTTGAATATATATCTACACAATTATGCGGTTTATTTAAATCGTACGAGTTCCAAATCGAATGAATTTCGATACAATAAATACGGACGTTGGTGAATAATTTTATTAAGAAATACAAATATTATCTAATAACTCAATTTTATTCAGAATCTCATTTATTGTAATATTTCGTATCCAAGTTTTATTACACAATTAATGTATACGAGATTAAAAATACAAACGCGCAAACAAATAAAACGAATTTCCCTTTTAAATATCATAAATAGATAACTGGTAAAATTTTTACAATAAAATATTTTATAATAATTTATAATTTAAAATGGAAAATTTAAACGAATAAAATAAATATTTAACGTTAAATGACTGAGAAAACGAACACCACGCGGAGCACGAGACGGAGACTGCGAGGTGAGGCTTTCACCTACACCCCACCTCTCCTTCATTCTTTCTTTCATTTTCATTCTCCAAAAACACACACACACCAAAAACACTCTCACCAAATTCATACAAAATTTCGGAATCATCAAATCCGACAACAAAACTTACATTTTCGGAACCACCATCAAGTGAGGAACAAGATTAACAAAAGCTCTACCATCGTTTTCGGCCTCCATCTTCTTCGATTTGCATTTGTAAGGAAATTTCTAAAAACTTAGATTTGTTTAGTTTTATGTAATATTTTGATGTTTTGATGTTTACACAACTTATATATGTCCATTACAAAGATTAGAACACAGTTTTATAGCTTAAAAACGAGTTTAAATTGAGTTTTGGCCCGAAAAATCGCGAACAGCCGGACTTTCTGGGCTGGTGTTCATCCATGCGACACAAGCCTTGTGTCGCATGTTGTGTCGTATTTTGCCCTTTATGTCGCACCTTGTGTCGTATAAATCCTTTAGTGTCGTAACTCATGCGACACAATATTGTGTCGCACTCTATGTCGCAAACTATGTCGTACTTCTATACGACACAACCACTATGTCGCTATTAAATTAGCATTTCGTATTCGATGCGACACAATCCCTGTGTCGTATCCTTGTGTCGCATGACGTCTGCGACACAACCATTGTGTCGCATGTCAAATCTTTGTGTCGCATGTTGTGTCGCAAAACACAGGAAAAACCAGAATTTTGAAGTCAAAGTTACTGTTCAAAAAAAGTCAAATTTACTGTAGCAGTACTGTAGCAGTACTGTAGCAAAGTCAACATTTTAGAATTTTTATTATTTCAACTAAATCACCAACGGGCCGTACACGTTTTCAAAACTTACAAAACAGATTATTCAATCAACCAAGTCGTAGTAACTTGGATAATTTAGTCAATCAAGTCGTAGTAGCTTGAAACAAAACAATTAATCAACCAAATCGTAGTAATTTGGACATATATAATTAAATAACAACTACAAAGGTAGTCTTTCGAGATACCGGTACAATTAATAACAATCAAGTGTCGTGGACACATTCAGGTTTCAAGTCTTTGGACATCAACTCACAGCTAATTACTTCAAGTTTATTAACTTAAACACTCCAAGACTCAGGTGAGTTTCATAGCCCCATTTTCACTACTTTTACCAGGGGTGTGATATTACTGCATCATTTTGTTTTACAAGTAGAACGCAAGTGACAAACTTCAAATACTACATGAGTTTCAAGCTAATCAATTTAAAGTCCTCCATAAGCATAGTCTCTAGTATTTTATAGCGTGAATGTTAGTATATGATATCATATGGGATTGACAATCCTCATCCGGGTTAGCACGCACTAATCGGTCAAACGGATGTATTAGCATTTGGGAAGACGAGTGTTGATTAGGCACTCGTAGGAGGCAAATCATGTTAGGTTTCCTTAATTGGGCCTGACAAATCAGTTAAGCTCAGACTATGTGCTCATGGACAGTATAACTTTTATTTTGCTTAAGTGCATTTTAAATTCATTATAAATCTTGCGGTTCTGACAATTATACATTGACATACAAACCTGTGAGCTCACCAGCGTTTTCGCTGACCCATTTTAGTATATATCACAGGTACCCAGCAGTAGGTTGACTGCACAAGCAGGGATTTCTAGCTCGAGTCAGCATACATACAATTAGAGATTGGACTGCATTATTATATTTTGTAAAAGTAATTATGCCATGTAATCTCTCAATTTCAGGAACCGAGCTAGTGCAATTATTATTTTTGATGTAAACGTTAACTTTATTAATACAAGTTTAAAACGACGCATATAGTGGTCGTTCATTATTATCTTTGTGCTTTGTATATTGATTAGTGGCACCCAAATCAAGCTTCCGCAAATCAGTAAATTTGGGGGTGTCACAGATTGGTATCAGAGCCTAAGGTTATAGTGAACTAGGTTGCATTTAGTGGGCCTAGACTATGACCGTTAGGCAGTATTCCTTATTAGTTATGACTAGTTCAGGGACTACATCATACGACTTTAATTTAACATAGCCTGATCAACTATGTACAATTAAAGAAAGATGATGTGAAATCTGAAAGAGTCATGTTGAACAGGAATGCATTAGTTGACTCTGACCTCGAGAGAAACGGGACTCAAAACACTTCTGTGCTAGACACTCAATAGGTTATTATGTGATATACTTATATTTACATGAATAGACCTCCTTACAACTTTAGGCTATATTATATTATATTATATGAATATAGGCCTCTTTCTTTCAAACGTTTTGTCTCGGAATGACAAACACACCACTAGTTCATCATACTCGGACTAGTATCTTATTTCATTTCCTTGTTCTTTCTTACTCAGCATCATGCCTCCACGTCGTCAAATTACCCTTAGCGAAGCTGAGATCGCGGGAATAATTGCCCGCAGTGTGACTGAAGCCTTGGCTACCCGAACACCACCTGGTAGTGAGGACACCGCAACCAATACTCCACCACCCAAACCCTGCTCCTATAAGGATTTCCTTAGCTGTAAACCACTATACTTCAAGGGCACGGAAGGTGCCATTGGCTTGATCCGTTGGATTGAGCGCATGGAATCTGTTTTCAGTCTCTGCGACTGCACTGAGAACAACAAGGTCAAATTCGCTGTTTACACCTTTCAGGAAGGTGCATCCACGTGGTGGAAAACCCACGCAAACTCTGTAGGCCTTGAGGTTGCAAACCGACTTCCTTGGGCCGAACTGAAGAAGAAACTGACAGAGAAGTACTGTCCTGAAGAAGAATTGCATAGGCTGGAAGAAGAATTCTGGCATCTGGAAGTGCAGGGAAATGATGTCGCTGATTATACCACCAAGTTTCAGCAGTTTGCCTTATTATGCCCGGGTTTGGTCGAACCAGAAAGTAAGGGCATTAAGAAATACATTCGTGGACTCCCCGAGAACATCCAGGGAAACGTCGCCTCATCCAAACCAACCACTACTGAGAGTGCCATTCGATTGGCCCACGAACTCATGGCCCTAGTCGTCAGCCGTGACACTTCCAACACCTCATCCTCTAACAACAACAAACGCAAATCTGCTGAGCACCACCACAACTCAAACAAGAAAAACAACGCCATCCAAGTCTACAACACCAACTCTGAATCCAACCGCAGCTACACCGGGGATAGACCTTATTGTCCCAAGTGTAACTATCACCACTTTGGTCAGTGCGGTACTCCTTGCAACAACTGCAGGAGGTACGGGCATTCGACTAAGGGTTGCCGAGCCCCCAAATCCAACAACAGCCCCTCTGACAAAAATACCCGACAACCTAAGTCCTGCTACGAATGTGGAAACCCAGGACACTTTAGGGATTCTTGCCCAAAATTGAAGAACAAGGGCAACAACAACAACCACCGCAACAACAACAACAACACCAAAAGTAGCGCCTTCGTGATCAACTCAGGGGACGCCCGTCAGGACCCGAACGTGGTCACGGGTATGTTCCTCCTCAACAATTTAACTGCTTCCATACTGTTTGATACTGGTGCCGATAGAAGTTTTATTTCCGATGAATTTTGCCCTCTACTTGACATTACACCTGTTGCTTTAGACGTTAAGTACACCGTAGAGCTAGCAAATGGCAAATTGATAGAAACCAATAGTGTGATGCCTAATTGCACTTTAAATCTAGCCGACGAAATCTTCCCCATAGATCTTATGCCTATTGAGATAGGAAGTTTCGATGTCATCGTAGGCATGGACTGGTTATCCAAACATCGTGCCGAAATCATCTGCTATGACAAAATTGTTCGCATACCTCTCACTGTCGGTAGAACCCTAGTCATACAGGGGGAGACCGGAGGGACGAGGCTTAACATCATATCTTGTCTTAAAACCCGGAAATTTCTGAGAAAGGGTTATCCATCAATCCTCGCGCACATCATGGAGAAAAAGTCGGAGGAGAAGCGACTTGAGGATGTTCCAATTGTTCGAGACTTTCCAGAAGTCTTTCCTGAGGAACTGCCTGGTCTACCACCACCAAGACAGGTTGAGTTCTCAATCGATCTTGTACCAGGTGCTGCGCCTGTGGCCCGAGCACCATACCGTTTAGCTCCATCCGAACTTCAGGAGCTGTCCACCCAATTACAGGAACTCCTGGAACGAGGATTTATCAGGCCGAGTTCTTCACCTTGGGGAGCTCCGGTCCTATTTGTTAAGAAGAAAGATGGTTCTTTTCGAATGTGTATCGACTATCGAGAGTTGAACAAGTTAACTGTCAAGAACCGGTATCCACTTCCTCGAATAGATGACCTGTTCGACCAACTTCAGGGGTCGAGTTGTTATTCAAAGATTGATCTCCGATCCGGTTATCACCAATTGCGTGTTCGCGATGCCGATATTCCAAAAACCGCTTTCAGAACCCGTTACGGGCATTACGAATTCCAAGTGATGCCATTCGGCCTAACCAATGCACCGGCTGTATTCATGGACCTTATGAATCGGGTGTGTAAACCTTACCTTGATAAGTTTGTCATTGTATTCATCGATGACATCCTCATATATTCACGAAGCAAAGTAGAGCATGCGCAACACCTCAGAACCATCCTTGAACTACTTAAACACGAGGAGCTCTATGCCAAGTTCTCTAAGTGTGAGTTCTGGATCAAAACCGTTCAATTCCTTGGTCACGTGATTGACAGTCAGGGGATTCACGTCGACCCGTCAAAAATCGAGGCTATCAAAGACTGGCAATCGCCAACCACTCCGACCGAAGTACGGCAGTTTCTAGGACTGGCCGGATACTATCGACGATTCATTGAAAATTTCTCCAAGATAGCCATACCACTCACGACGCTGACCCAGAAAGACAAAAAGTTTGACTGGACTGATAAACAAGAGTCGGCATTCCAACTCTTAAAACAAAAGCTTTGCAGTGCTCCTATCCTATCTTTACCTGAAGGCACCGATGACTTCGTGGTATACTGCGATGCTTCTCATCAAGGTCTCGGTTGTGTGCTCATGCAACGGGACAAAGTCATAGCTTATGCTTCTCGACAGCTTAAGATTCATGAAAAGAATTACACCACCCACGACCTCGAGCTAGGAGCTGTCGTTTTTGCCCTCAAAATCTGGAGACATTACCTTTATGGTACCAGATGTACAATCTTTACCGACCATAAAAGCCTTCAACACATATTCGATCAGAAGGATCTCAACATGAGACAACGTCGATGGGTCGAGTTGCTTACCGATTTCGACTGCGAGCTCAAATATCATCCAGGCAAAGCAAATGTTGTTGCTGATGCCCTCAGTCGAAAAGAGCGAGTGAAACCACTTCGGGTTCGAGCCCTCAGTATGACCATTCACAACAATTTAAACATTCAAATTCTCACTGCTCAACTCGAAGCCTTAAAACCCGAAAATGTCAAAGATGAAGCCTTGCGGGGCATGGATAAACAATTCGAAATCAGACCTAACGGGATTAGGTATTTCTCAAACCGAATCTGGTTGCCTAAATATGGGAACCTACGAGACTTGGTGATGGATGAAGCTCACAAGTCTAAATATTCTATCCACCCGGGGTCCGATAAAATGTACCACGGTATCAAGGACTTCTACTGGTGGCCGAACATGAAATCTGAAATCGCCACCTATGTCAGCAAGTGCCTTACTTGCTCCAAAGTCAAAATCGAATATCAAAAACCTTCTGGTTTACTTCAACAACCCAGTCTTCCTGAATGGAAATGGGAACAAATTGCCATGGACTTCATAACCAAGCTACCCAAATCCTCGAACGGTTGCGATTCCATTTGGGTGATCGTGGATCGTCTCACAAAATCTGCTCACTTCCTGGCAATCAAGGAATCTGACAAAATGGAACGCCTCACCAACATTTATCTGAAGGAAATCGTGACCAAACACGGTGTTCCAATCTCAATTATCTCCGATAGGGATAGTCGTTTCACTTCACAATTTTGGCAATCACTTCAAAAATCCCTGGGTACTCGACTGGATATGAGTACCGCATACCATCCTCAAACCGACGGTCAAAGTGAACGAACCATTCAAACACTTGAAGACATGCTACGGGCCTGCGTAGTAGACTTCGGTGTAAACTGGGAAAAACATCTACCATTGTGCGAGTTCTCGTACAACAACAGTTATCATACCAGCATCAAAGCTGCACCCTTCGAGGCACTGTACGGTCGTAAGTGCCGGTCACCTATCTGTTGGACCGAAGTTGGGGACAGCCAACTCACGGGTCCAGAAATCATTCACGAGACGACCGAGAGAATCGTAGAAATTCAAAACAAACTCAAAGCCGCGCGTGATCGTCAGAAAAGTTATGCTGATGTGAGACGCAAGCCACTCGAATTCCAAGTTGGGGATCGAGTTCTACTCAAAGTATCGCCTTGGAAAGGCCTAATCCGATTTGGCAAACGAGGGAAGTTAAATCCCAGATACATTGGACCATTCGAGATCCTCGAAAAGATTGGTCCAGTGGCATATCGATTGCAGCTGCCATCCGAACTCAGCAGCGTGCATCCCACATTTCATGTTTCAAATCTGAAGAAGTGTCTGTCTGATGAGACACTTATCATTCCACTCGATGAAATTCGAGTTGACGAAAAACTTCACTTTGTTGAGGAACCCGCTGAAATCATGGACCGTGAGGTCAAACAACTTAAACAAAGTCGTATTCCTATCGTCAAAGTTAGGTGGAATTCGCGGCGCGGTCCGGAATTCACTTGGGAACGGGAAGACCAAATGCGACTAAAGTATCCTCAACTCTTCACTGATTCAACGTCAAACACGACTTCAACATAAATTTCGGGACGAAATTCTTCTAACAGGGGGAGAATGTGACAACCGTCAATTTAGGACTAGAATTTAGTGCCTAATCAAGTTTTAATACATGTAATTAGTTATGTGTTAGGCTAATTAATGTATCAATTATCATATATATTGTTGAATATATATCTACACAATTATGCGGTTTATTTAAATCGTACGAGTTCCAAATCGAATGAATTTCGATACAATAAATACGGACGTTGGTGAATAATTTTATTAAGAAATACAAATATTATCTAATAACTCAATTTTATTCAGAATCTCATTTATTGTAATATTTCGTATCCAAGTTTTATTACACAATTAATGTATACGAGATTAAAAATACAAACGCGCAAACAAATAAAACGAATTTCCCTTTTAAATATCATAAATAGATAACTGGTAAAATTTTTACAATAAAATATTTTATAATAATTTATAATTTAAAATGGAAAATTTAAACGAATAAAATAAATATTTAACGTTAAATGACTGAGAAAACGAACACCACGCGGAGCACGAGACGGAGACTGCGAGGTGAGGCTTTCACCTACACCCCACCTCTCCTTCATTCTTTCTTTCATTTTCATTCTCCAAAAACACACACACACCAAAAACACTCTCACCAAATTCATACAAAATTTCGGAATCATCAAATCCGACAACAAAACTTACATTTTCGGAACCACCATCAAGTGAGGAACAAGATTAACAAAAGCTCTACCATCGTTTTCGGCCTCCATCTTCTTCGATTTGCATTTGTAAGGAAATTTCTAAAAACTTAGATTTGTTTAGTTTTATGTAATATTTTGATGTTTTGATGTTTACACAACTTATATATGTCCATTACAAAGATTAGAACACAGTTTTATAGCTTAAAAACGAGTTTAAATTGAGTTTTGGCCCGAAAAATCGCGAACAGCCGGACTTTCTGGGCTGGTGTTCATCCATGCGACACAAGCCTTGTGTCGCATGTTGTGTCGTATTTTGCCCTTTATGTCGCACCTTGTGTCGTATAAATCCTTTAGTGTCGTAACTCATGCGACACAATATTGTGTCGCACTCTATGTCGCAAACTATGTCGTACTTCTATACGACACAACCACTATGTCGCTATTAAATTAGCATTTCGTATTCGATGCGACACAATCCCTGTGTCGTATCCTTGTGTCGCATGACGTCTGCGACACAACCATTGTGTCGCATGTCAAATCTTTGTGTCGCATGTTGTGTCGCAAAACACAGGAAAAACCAGAATTTTGAAGTCAAAGTTACTGTTCAAAAAAAGTCAAATTTACTGTAGCAGTACTGTAGCAGTACTGTAGCAAAGTCAACATTTTAGAATTTTTATTATTTCAACTAAATCACCAACGGGCCGTACACGTTTTCAAAACTTACAAAACAGATTATTCAATCAACCAAGTCGTAGTAACTTGGATAATTTAGTCAATCAAGTCGTAGTAGCTTGAAACAAAACAATTAATCAACCAAATCGTAGTAATTTGGACATATATAATTAAATAACAACTACAAAGGTAGTCTTTCGAGATACCGGTACAATTAATAACAATCAAGTGTCGTGGACACATTCAGGTTTCAAGTCTTTGGACATCAACTCACAGCTAATTACTTCAAGTTTATTAACTTAAACACTCCAAGACTCAGGTGAGTTTCATAGCCCCATTTTCACTACTTTTACCAGGGGTGTGATATTACTGCATCATTTTGTTTTACAAGTAGAACGCAAGTGACAAACTTCAAATACTACATGAGTTTCAAGCTAATCAATTTAAAGTCCTCCATAAGCATAGTCTCTAGTATTTTATAGCGTGAATGTTAGTATATGATATCATATGGGATTGACAATCCTCATCCGGGTTAGCACGCACTAATCGGTCAAACGGATGTATTAGCATTTGGGAAGACGAGTGTTGATTAGGCACTCGTAGGAGGCAAATCATGTTAGGTTTCCTTAATTGGGCCTGACAAATCAGTTAAGCTCAGACTATGTGCTCATGGACAGTATAACTTTTATTTTGCTTAAGTGCATTTTAAATTCATTATAAATCTTGCGGTTCTGACAATTATACATTGACATACAAACCTGTGAGCTCACCAGCGTTTTCGCTGACCCATTTTAGTATATATCACAGGTACCCAGCAGTAGGTTGACTGCACAAGCAGGGATTTCTAGCTCGAGTCAGCATACATACAATTAGAGATTGGACTGCATTATTATATTTTGTAAAAGTAATTATGCCATGTAATCTCTCAATTTCAGGAACCGAGCTAGTGCAATTATTATTTTTGATGTAAACGTTAACTTTATTAATACAAGTTTAAAACGACGCATATAGTGGTCGTTCATTATTATCTTTGTGCTTTGTATATTGATTAGTGGCACCCAAATCAAGCTTCCGCAAATCAGTAAATTTGGGGGTGTCACACTTATGTAGTATTAGATCTATATTTTGTGTACTTAGTTGACAATGTTATATATATATATATATATATATATATATATATATATATATATATATATATACCTGAGTAGATTATAACAATCTATAAAATGAGATACTAATTTGGGTTCTGGTTGGGCTCTCAGATAAACCGAAGACTTAGTAAAATAAGATCTCTGAGTGGAGACTGTGGTCGACAAGGGTGAGTGGATCAATGACTTTCAGTCTAAATTAGTTAAACCGAAGACTAACAATCTATAGACTTAACAATCTATAAAATGAGATACTAATTTGGGTTCTGGTTGGGCTCTCAGATAAACCGAAGACTTAGTAAAATAAGATCTCTGAGTGGAGACTGTGGTCGACAAGGGTGAGTGGATCAATGACTTTCAGTCTAAATTAGTTGTAACAACTTGGTTACAACGGGTAAACTTGGTTTTACTGTGTATACTGTCTATGCTTACATTTTGCCATGATGATTATGGATTATGTGAATTGTTCAGAGGTCAACATGGATTGAGTTTTGGTACTATTACTTGGACAACATAAGTGCCTTACACATGTGTTGTTTATTGAAATTGTGTTGTATGTAGTAATAGTACCAAACTACCGGTTAGACCACTGAATTGGCCTTCAGTTGGTTGTAAGTGTTACTTGGAGGCACCGCGGTAGTAGGGTACCTCAAGGACCACCGATCCTCTTTGAAGCTAGTTGTTTATGATGCTTAGCTGTAAACAATTGTTAATCTGAGTTAGGTTGATAGTTATGATCTATTCACTTAGCTTTGTGCAAATCCCCCCTCATTACTTCTTGCAGGATGTACTTTTGATGTGGGTGGGCAAGAAGTCGGGTTTGATGGAATGTTTGACGGCTCTCACTCTGACTTAGATAATTATGTTAGTTTTAAAGTTCATGTATAAGTGGATTGCACTTTTGTAATGTATTAAATGCAATTGAAGATGTATGGATTTAAATATTCGCTTATGATGTATAAAAAAAATGGTCTTGAAATTAGAGGGTGTTTTAGGCAGCCTCCATTTGGAGAGAAAGGAGGGCAGCCCTACACCCATTCACAAAGTGACAAGTGTCATATATCAACTTTCATTATGGTCCCCTCACTTTTGAAATACTTTAACTTTCTTTCTCAAATTTCTTAAATAACACTCCACCAATCCCACCCCACCAACCACCCACTCCCACCCCTTGCCACCAGCCACCCCCGCCCTGCCGCCCCCTGCCACCACCTCGCTGCCGTCAGCTACCGCCCCACCACCGCTGTCACCGGATTCCGGCAAAATTTTAATTTTTTTCCTTTTTTAAATTACATTTTTAATAAAATTTTATTGCATATTGTTGTTTTTACTGCAGTTTGTATACATAATTTTTAGTACATATTGTTGTTTTAGACTTGATCTTGTATTATACATATTACCCTTTTTATGCTGCATTTTGTATTAATTATACCGCATATTGTTTATTTGACTGCATTTTGTAACACATGTTATTTATTTTATACTGCATTTTGTATTATATATATCATCTTTTTTGTATAGCATTTTGAATAAAATTATAATGCATATTATTGTGTTTACTGCATTTTGTATATATATTTTAAGTACATATATATTGTTTGTTTTGTACTACATTTTGTATTATATGTTTTATCTCCTTATTGCATTTTATATAGAAATATACTGCATATTGTTCTTTTTACTGTACTTTGTGTATATAATTTTAGTAGATATTGTTTGCTTTTGTGCTGCATATTGCATTTTATATAGAAATATACTGCATATTGTTCTTTTTACTGCATTTTGTGTATATAATTTTAGTAGATATTGTTTGCTTTTGTGCTGTATTTTGTATTATATGTATTATATTTTTACTGCATTTTGAAAAAAATTATAATGTATATTGTTCTTTTTACTGCATTTTGTATATATAATTTTTAGTACATATTGTTTGTTTTTGTACTGCATTTTGTTTAAAATTATACTATATATAGTTGTTTTTACTGCATTTTACATTTATATTTTTAGTACATATTATTCGTTTGTACAACATTTTGTATTATACATATTATGCTATTTGTACTGCATTTTGGTGATGGCGTATATACAATATATAAGATGAAGTTTAACATAAAACACAAAATGTAGTAAAAAAGACTAACATGTATACAAAAAGAATGATGCAGTAAATATATATACAAAATGCAGTTTGTGATATCACGTATTGAAAAATAAGTAACAATGAATACATAAACATACATGCAAAAACTACAATATGCAGTAGTATATATATATATATAATGTAGTTAAATAACCACAAGATGCAACAAAATATATTTTTTTTTGTTTTCAATTAATATGTAGTGTTTTTAAGGAGAAAAAAGTTAGTTAACAATTTTTTGAAAAAAAAAAAAGTTGAAAAAAAAATTTAGAAAAAAATTGAAAAAAAAAAAAATTGGCTGAAATCCGGTGGCAGCCAACGGTGGCGGACGGTGGATGACGGCGGCAGCTGGTGGCGGAGGGTGGGAGTGGGTGGTTGGTGGTGGTGGGGTGAGGGAGTGTTATTGAAGAAGTTGGGGGGAAGAAGCTAAAACATAATTATAGTTGAGGGGTTAGAATGAAACTTTTTGATGGACACATGGCGCACTGTGATTCGTTGGTCAACCCTGCTCTTCTTGCTCTCCATTTGACCCTTGCTCTCCTGAGCCATACTCAAAATTATATTATAACTAATTTCTTTTAATAAGGTAATTAATTAAAATTAAAATTATAACCAATTTAATGTAAATTAATGTGCCTTCCGGTCGCCTCACCAACGCCTTCTCTGGTTGGCTTGGGGCGGTTGAACTTTTCCATCCTCTCCCATTGTTTAAGGGTAAAAGGTTCGTGAATAAGGTAGTTAAGAAAAAAGTTAGCCGGGGTTGGGAAGGGAATAGCGAAAGGCTTAGAGCTTTTTTTCAAGCAGCCTACTCTGTGTTTGGGTTAACTATTGATTCCATTATGGTGACAAGAGTTTTTTTTTGTTATAGCCCAAAATAATGACATCCTTTAATCTATTTTTACCCTCTAATTTTGATTTATTATATAATTTTTTAATTTGTTTCATCTTAATCTTCACTCTTCTTTCTCTAACTCTATGTCTCTCTAAAAACTAAAAAATAAATAAACTTTTAGTGAGTTATGATAACTTACTTTTATAAATTTTATCTTTTATTTTTGTTTTGTTAATTTGAAGTTTGTTGTTATCATCTTAAAGAATAGAGGAATACACTTCAATGTCGGTTATTTTTGTAATCTGAATTCAAGCTTTATGGATCGGTAGATCAACTTTATCATCTCTTTTTCAAAGAGTTTTTAGTTTAAATCACACAACTTAATTACAATTCAATATGCGACTGGTAAGACGTGTACTTCTACGATTTCTATATTACTTCTCAGATCAAAATAATGTCACATTTATGTATTTTGTATATATTTAATCGTTATAGAATGATTTATGTTTTATACTTATATATATGCACATTATTATTCAATAAAACGTCTAAATTGTTATAGTAATTAATTGTTACAATTTATGTTTCCCAATACTATGAACATACGCATTGTTCATCAAATTGTTGCAACCTTAGCATATTATAACTATTGGAAACGAAAATGTTACAATGACAAGACAATTATTTTTTAGCTAGAAAAGATCACATTATAACATACATAGGCCTGTGCAAAGTGCTAGAACCGGCCCGAACCGACCCGACCCGAACCGAACCGCGAACCGTGAAACTACAAATATTAGAACCGAGAACCGTACCGTAGAGAAGCGGTTCGGTATGGGACGGTACGGTTCCGGTACGGTTTGCCGGTTCTCACGGTTCGAACTGTGTTTTGCACACCCCTAAGTGTAGAACCGGCCCGAACCGAACCGAACTTCGAACCGTGAAACTACAAATATTAGAACCGAGAACCGTACTGTCGCACCCCCAAATTATGATGCGGAAGCGGGTCGATTCGGGGCGCGACTAATCAATACACAAAGCACCAGATTACATAATGAACGACCACTACATGCGTCGTTTACAAATACATTGATAAAATAAAGGTTTTACACCATTATAATATAGTTTACAAAAGCCCCTGAGTTCAAATGATAGAGATTCTATGGCATAACTAAATTATACAAAATATAGTAATGCATGACAATCTCTTGATGTCTGTATACGACTCGAACTAATGGGCATCCTGAATGGCAGTCCTACTGCTGCTGAGAACCTGAGAATACATGCTAAAAGGTCAGCTATAAAGCTGGTGAGCTCACAGGTTTAATGATAAGATATGATGTATGAACCACAAGATTTAATAATGATGTTTGAAATTAATCAAATATAATGTATATATAGCCATGAGCACATAGTCTGAGCTTAACTGAGATGTCAGGATCACAATTAAGTGCCTGAGCGAGGGTGCCTCTATGCGTATGCCTAATCAACATACGTATGAACAAATGATAATGCGTCCGTTTTGACCAGTCAGTGCTTGCTGACCCGGACGGGGATTGTCAGTCCCATATGGATCCATACACTAACATTCACGCTACAAAGTATTACCAAACTATGCTATGAGGACTTCAAATGATTAGATGATTTTAACTCATGTAATATATAGCGATGTTTTGATACTTGTGTTCAGATGTAAAACAAAATGAGCATGTATCTCACCCCTAGGTAAAAGCATTTAAAAAGGGGCTATGAGACTCACCTGAGCCTAATGTGATGCTAGTAATCACAATTGATGTTTCACAATACAATGATGTCGATCAATCGACTGAAACCTGCAGGGCGTCTTTGACGCGCAAGGTTTTGATAAATGATTAGATTATTGAAACCTGCCGGGCGTATTAAACGCGCAAGGTTAAATTGATTAGATGACACAACGGACCATCTATGCTAGTTGTTCCCTCAACTAGTTATGATCAAATACTTTGGTTAATGATTATGTTTGAAATTGTGAAAATGTATACGGATCATTGGTGATTGATTGAAATAATAATTCTTCAATTATTATTACTACTTTCATTTGTTGTGAACTTATAAAAGCATATTTGAAGTGTTTAAATGTTGTATCGTATAAGTATGAAATATGTCGCGTTGTCTGACACTTAGTGTAAACCTTTAGTTTTAAGTTTATGGAAAAACGGAGGTCCGAGAACTAAAATACGCCATTTTCGACCCCTTGATGACTCCGGATGGCCTAAAACTGACTAGGCTAAGGTATTTAGCCTTGACCATTGGGTTGTTTTTGAGTGACCGAGCGAATTTGAGCCCAATCCTTTACAATAAATTTTTCATCGAGAAGCTACCCTGTTTTAAGTTGTTAAATCGTCGACGTTTTCGAAAATTTATTTGTTCTGTTTTAGCTAGAATTCGTCGGGCTAGTTTATTGATCCGTTGGATCATGAAATATAAAGGGGGAATCCGGCGGATTCCCTTGAATCCGCCGGATTGGTGGCATTTGTGGGAATACGCCGGATTCCCATGAATCCGACCGTATTCATGACAAACAACGGGAATACGCCGGATTCCCATGAATCCGACCGTATTCATGACAATGTAGCGTGGATCATCTTTTCTGGGTGGGAATACGCCGGATTCCCGTGAATCCGACCGTATTCCGAGGTCTGTAACGAGTCTGTCTTGGCCAAAATATACCCAAACCGATTTTAATCCGCAATTTAACTAGTAATCATCAATCCTAGCACTAATACTTGATAATATATGTTATTTAAACGCGAAATTACAAAGAATAAGTTTATGATTTCCTTACAATGATTTATGAACGAAATAAGGGTGATGAACGGATGATGATGATGATCCACGAAATGATGATGATGATCTTTTGATTGTTAAGTGTTGTTGTTGTTTGCGGTTTTAGAGAGAGAGCCGAGAGAGAGCTAGAGAGATTGAGATAGATTTTGAAATGAAAATGAAATGGAAAGATGGAAGCAAGGGTGCGTTTGGTGTAGCAGATGGTTGGGCAAGATCCACATTTTGTGGATCTTGTCCAGTGTAATAATGCACGCAAAGTGATATTATACCCGTGTTTGTTTACCCGATCGTAAAAGTAGTATAATGTTTTAATTCAATAAATTTCTATAAATGAAATCTTACGTATTTTAATCGAAGTATTTTAATAAAAATACTTTTAATGAGATATAAAATATATCTTTGTTTTATGGTTGAGAGACAGATACAGTTTGAATGGTTTCGTCGCTTTTGAGTAAAATGTTATAAAACGAAATATGTTTCATTTTATCTCAGGTAAATAATAATTACTATTTCCAATAATAATACATTATTTATAAGTTTTTGTCGCGAACGTTTTACGTTTGTACGATACGAATACTTTATATATTATTAAAATAATATATAATAAATATGTGGATATTAAATAATAATTCTATATTACTTAATATTCGTTTTTCACCAACGCCGTATAAATGAATCGGAAATTCGGCCGATTTGAAAATGAACGATTAATATAATCGCGTACTGATATATATTCAACAATATATATATTGATACATACAATTAGCCTAATACATAGAACTAATTACACGTATTTCTTAATGATTAGGAGCTAAAAACTAGTCCTAATTTGACGGGTGTCACACGTACCGTAGAAAAGCGGTTCGGTATGGGACGGTACGGTTTCGGTACGGTTTGCCGATTTTCACGGTTCGAACCGTGTTTTGCACACCCCTAAACATACACATATTTTTTAACTTTCCCATTTAATTGATATATTGTGGGGAGAAACAATTGTTGTTTATATTTCATTTTTGAGGGGGTTAAAATTTATAAAATATCACTAATAAGGTTAAAAAGAGTTTCTTTTACGACATTATATATTTCTAGCTGTGCATCGCACGTGTTTAATGCTCGTTCAAAGAATAAAGAAGGTTTTTTAAACAAATTTTAGCCATGCCACCTAAGATGTTGACTTAACACATTCCATTTTCTTACCACATTATTGTAATTAATAAATATCGACACATTAATTTCATGTATACAGATAATTCTATTTTTCTTATATACCTAAAATTTAGTTAACAATATACCATCTCGTTATTAAATTAATTTGTATATACTCTTTGAACGGATGATCTAAGTTCATATTCTTAATAACATGGGAAAGATGGTGTAAGTTTAGGATATAACCAGCATCAACCTTGAAGATGGGACTAAAGATGAGTGTCTTTGGAAGAAGTTTCAAGAAATGAAGTGTTCTTTTATTTCTTGTTATCAGAATTCATGTAAATCGCATTAGTTAAGGATGTATCAATGTTTGTCTGGTAGTTCAGGTTGTTTCGGATCTGTTTGGGGTACTATCAAAAACGTTCTAGGGTGAAAACCGGTGGCTCGGCCCTTAGCTTCGGGGATTTTTTCCTGGGTTCTATCAGGGTTTTTTCATCCCTTTTAGTTCCTTCGCAGTTAAGATCCGGAATTTGGTGTCTAAGTAATAGGGGTTGTACTATAAGTCTATATTCGTGTGTAAAGGTTTATATCTTGGTGTACTTCTGGGTCTGCTAGCAGCTTGCTAGTAGCATTCCATCTATAATATAGTTTTTCTGCCTTTCAAAAAAAAAAAAAGTTCTTTATATCTCTTATAGTTAATTTGTGAGTGATTAAAATACCTTCAAATCCGTACATTTATGACATATACTACGTACTTTTTAATTGTTGTGTATCATATGGGATCAAAGCATACCATCTCATTAAACTAATTTGTATATACTTAGGCCTTTATATCTCTTCTAATTAATTTGTGATTGGTTAAATTACCTTCAAGTCCGTAGATTTATCACATATACTTTCTAATAGTTATGCATCGTACTGGATCAAAGCATACCATCTCATTATGTTGATTTGTACCATCTCATTATGTTGATTTGTATATAATTAGGACTTTATATCTCTTCTAATTAATTTCTGACCGGTTAAAATACCTTCAATGCATTGCACGGGATCAAAACATACCATCTCATTAAATTACTTTGTCTATACTTTTCAAACGCATGATCAACTTCATATTTAAAAGAAGACCTTTATATCTCTTCTAAATATTTTGTGACTGGTTAAAATACCTTAAAGTCCATATATTTATCACATATATGTTTTAATTGTCGGGCATTGCGTGAGATTGTTATTTATTCATATCTATCCATATTTATAAAACAAATTTTTTTCTTTACTTCTTAGTTATGCCACATCATCACATTATATTTTCCTTAATGCTTCATATTTATGCCACATCATCAAAGCTTTTTCTTAAAAGTCTCTATAATTTGAAATCTCTAACTCTTTTATCTTAAAAGTTTTCAAGATTTTTCCTAACAAACTACTACCTTCTATTTTGTAATTGCATTTTCATTTTAATGTCTATTTATTTTACTGAATCTATTCTATCATTTAATTACTACTTAAATACAAATTTTTAATGTAATATTATACTATTTATATATTATTTGTTGTGTAAAACTTTGAAATTGATTATCTTTCGTGCATTTTGGTATATATTACTAATGAGTTTCAATAATAAATCTCCAACTTTTTACAATATTAATACAATTGAAAACTTCATAAAAACATATCATTAATATAACTTTTAATTACCGTGCATCGCAGGGGCTCAACAAATTTATTAAAACTCAACATAATTTTGCAACTGATGGTTGTTACTTTTCTTATTCACATGGCGACAAGATCAGTGCTATCGTGAAAAGTGGGCAGAGCGCCAAATTTCAATTGCTCTTACAAAAAGGAGGAGAATATATCATACTTGGTATATCAATTGCTGGTAAAATACATACAAGTTCATCCATTATAGTTTGATTTATATTACTAACCATTCTCATTTTCATTGATAGTTGCATCTTTTAACTAACAACATTAATTCGTTTGGGTACTTACAAATTAATATAATAGTATTTTATAAATTGATCGTGCATCGTACGGGCTCAAAGCCTAGTATATATATATATATATATATATATGTATATATATATATATGTATATATATATATATGTATATATATATATATGTATATATATATATATGTATATATATATATGTATATATATATATATATACATAAGGGTTTGTCTTGTGTCTTGCGGCACTTAACAGACCTATTCTGGTATCTTTATTGGAGTTGAGATTGGTGATTGAATAAGAGAGCAGGCTAGATTCGGTTATTTGGCTTGTAGGTTTGGACTGATTGTAAGTGTTAAATCACTTAGTGTATACTGGTTTGAAAGTCGAATGTTTGTAACATGGAACCGGGGAGGGGGGTGGGTACGGTTGGGATCGAGATTGGTCTGTTAATCAATGGAGCATTTGTGTTGATTGTTTGCGTCACTATGATGCGTTTCAAATCAACCTCCATTGAGGGTTTTGCCTTCGTGATGGGGGATGATGCGGCTTGGGTAAGTATGGGTTTGTTTTGGGTTCATGCTATTCTTAAGTCGATTGGTTGTTGGCTGGTTTCAGCCGTTTGGGGTGTGCCTGGACCTTTCGCCAACGTAGTTGGTAGGGCAGGTTCATTCTTGTCGTTTGCGGGTGTGCCTGGACCTTTTGCCATCCTCTGTGTTGGTAGGGCAGGTTCATTCTTATCGAAGGGTTGTATTTGTTATTTCCTAGACCTTTTGCCATCTTTCATGTTGGTAGGGCAGGTTGGCAATGCGATTTTTTGACGTGTTTTGCTGCTATGGTAGCTTGGAAGTTGGTGGCGCACTTGTAGGTCAAATTACGTTGATAATTGAAGACAGAGTTGCTCACTATGGATGTGGTTCTATGAACCTGGTTTCTTACATTTAGATTGTAATTCAAATGTAATTGGTTATTTCTGCGTTTAGCAGTTGGTTGATCTGCGTTTAGAAGTGGACTTGTTTAGATTGAGGCAAATGGGTCTTTATTTGATTTATGTAGAGTCAAATAATGGTTTAGGGTGGTTTCTTGTTATGTAGTCTTTATCGCCTATGTAACGGGCTGAGATGTGGAATTTACTCACATCCATTGTACTTAAATGCTTTTGGGAATATATTTACCGGGTAAACATTTTACCCTTTACCCACAATATATATATATATATATATATATATATATATATATATATATATATATATATATATATATATATATATATATATATATATATATATGAGTAAATTATATGATCATCCAAGTGCTTTGCATTAAATTACACCGATAGTCTTTATCTCTTGGTATTATACCGATCATCCTTGAACCACAAGAAAGTGAAAGGCTACGGTCCCTCCCACTAACTGCTGTTAAAAAGTTCTGTTAAGTTTGGTCATACGATGTGCACATGAGGGTAAAAATGTCAATTTATTATTTACATCCTCAAATACCCACTTATTTATGAATTATACTTCTCCCCTAACACCCACCATATTTTCACCCTTATATTGTACAACTAACTAGTGCAGCTCTACCTTCATCAACTCATCCCACATTCTTTCTCATAAATTTTAACTCACACAACTAAGAATATTCATCTTCGACCGCGGGAACCTGCAGCTCCAGCAGCAACATCGACCACCATTGCCATTAACATCCTAGAGAGCATAACACGTACAAACACATTTATCCGAGAGAATGCAGATAGGAGAAATCTCGGTTTATCTTTTGTAAGTGTACAAATCTGATGAAACCTTTTAGAAAAAATCAAACCTGAAAACTCCGTTTGTCCCTCCCACGTTCATTTTAACGATCGTTAGTGGGAGGGACCATAGCCGTGCACTGTCTTGTTGTTCATTGATGATCGGTGTATTTTCAAGAGATAAGCACGATCGGTGTAATTTCGTGTAAAGCACAGGGATCCGTATAATCTACACTATGTACATAAGTATTTGTAAATATATTCAATTTTACTGAAAATTACAATTACGGGGTGTAAATGAGTCTATACTGCTCGTGAGCTACTCGAGCTCGACTCGCTAAAAGCTCGATTCGAGCCGAGCCTAAACGAGCTCGAGCCCGAGCTTGAACATAGTTTGGAGCTCGTTTGATAAACGAGCTCGAGCTCGAGCTTCTTATATCGAGCCTAAATGAGCTTTTTATTTATATATAATATTATATATGATAATATATATAATATATAATTATATAATAGTATTAATCTACCTATATAATATGTATATAATGACGATAATCGTATTATATAGAGCTAAAAATTAGAAAAAAAAAACTAAATAAATATTATATATATATTAATAGAATAATAATAAAATAGATATTATTTTGAAATAAACGAGTCGAGTCCGAGTCGAGCTCGAGCTTGTATAATACCAAGCAAGCCGAGCTCGAACTTTATATACTAGCCTCGAAACGAGCTCGAGCTTAGTGAATTTCAAACGAGCTGAGCTCGAGCCTATATAATTGTACTACATTTTGGAAATTGGGTTATCGTCCCACTCACCTAACCTACGTACCGTAACTTCTAATACTCCATTGAAACACAATTGTAAAACCAGAAATTAGATGCAAAAAGGCATGAGATCAAACAAACTAGAAAACTGTAAACAAAGAAGGGCATTAAAGTAATAATGAAGATGCCGAATGGTTTAGAGGACACTTGGACCCTGGATGATGCAGCAGTAAAAAATTTGTCGCTCAGCACCATCTTCCGCAGAGACGCACTGAATGCTGACCGATTCAGCAATCAAAGCTGTACCATCCCATTTATTTAGATTTAATCAAACACAGCCTCATAAACAAACGGATCCTTGTTTCATTGATTGCACAACCGCAACAGGAATAACTTGTTTTTGCGGTGATTTTTATTGACGGATAAAATCAACAGGAAGTCCGGCGATGGACGAGCTTGAATTTAAACGAGTTCTTCATCTCTTTCCCGTTGTACGTACTCGCGATTACAATGTAACCTCTCCATCTCGCTTTATTCTTCTTCGATTTACATATCTATCTAATTTCCTGCCCTATTTTATATGGAGTAATATAATACTGCTAAGAAATATATATATATATATATATATATATATATATATATATATTCGTTGCGGTGATTTCGATTAACAACCAAAATCAATTCACTTATTATAACTGAATCAATCTGGACATGATCAAGGTGTAACAAATTTACAGTTAAGAACCCTACATGTTCAGTATCAATAATGAATATTACTCGTAGTATTATCACCTATCTTACAAGATGCTAATTCCTGATTCAAAAGATCAACAGTATCGATTTCGATTTTGACTGTATATATTTATAATGAAGGTGAAATTTAGTGCAAATTATAGTACATGAATTTATTCAACTTATACCTTCTGCTATCGTATATGGCTGCCACATCACTAGGTTCATACAATAGCATGTTTTACAAGTCTAATACATACAAAAGGACATTTATTTTTTGAAGTTGAACATGTTCCAGAATACAGGTTTAGTATTCGCAATGACACATCCACCAAGACATGATGCCGAGATATTTGATCAGTGGAAGAACCTATTAGATTAGATGTTTCTTGATGGTCTTGAAGATGAGGTGTTTACAATGGGATACTTCATTTATTAGTGAATTGCTGAGTAATTGTGCAGCCTGATTAATTTTCTGTCCCACTATTATACATTTAAATAAAATCACGCTAATAAGTTACATCTCTTCCTTTGTAAGTGTTTTAGTTTTATATTCTCCGGTGTTGAATATCCGATATCCCTCTGTTTCTTCCTCAAATATATTTTAAGCTGTAAAGACGAATACAGAACACCAATAAAGCATTTAGAAATAGCACATCAACTTTTTATGCTACGCACTCAGAGTATCCAATACGTAGTCAAAGGGTTATGCAATAAATAATATAATAATACCCCTTTGCATCTAATTTGGGTCCAACATGTCGTCATAATAGTTCTATCTACTACCTTATAGGGAAACACATCCATCTTTACTCCTACTGATTTAGACTTCATATGTATATCTCATCATTATGGTGCTTCAACATTTCACAATATAGTTAATAGCTGATTTCATGTCTGTGTCGTAAACATAAACATTTACCTTTGGAATATTTCATGGTCTTGTGATTGGAGATGCCGCTTCATCCACCATGCTTTGAACAGATGACTTAAAGTGTCCATCAATTTATATGTCTTATGTGACAATGACCCGAATGAAAATTGTGTCTAATCGTGTCTAGTTGGTAAATACCACACCACAGTCTTCATCTATTATTCTAGCATGAATACCTAACTTAATTTCTCATTATATAATCTTGTTGCCAATTACAATCCTAGAATGTAGTTAGAAACTCACTGAAGTTTTATTATTTATTATTGTTATTACTATTTATCCAGTATATCGATCAAAATAAACTTAATGGTACTTGATGGTAAGTGCTTATACATGCTCTGTTAACCAATGATGTGATGTTATATTGTTAGGCCGAGTCTGAAGTGCAAAGGCAATTAACTACCCAGGCATCGCGCAGGGTATTCTTCTTTTATCATCGCGATACACCGCCGAAGACCTGTTCAAGGTCTTCAGATTATCGAACGAATGGCGAATTCTTTTTTTAGATAACCTTCGTCATTATTCACAAAATTTTTGTTCTAACATTTATATATTTTAGCTAAGAGATTGGATGAATTCACAAATTGAAGGGGGTTCAAGGGAAAAGGTTATTGGAGGTATTGAAGGGCAAGGTAATTGCACTTCTATTATACTGCAAACAACCTTGAATCATGAATTCATGATATGCATATATAACGCTTATGGTCTTTCATCTAAAGTTGAAATTAGCTGATTTTACAATAAACGTCATCTAATTAATGAACTCTTTTTCCATCTTCCACCCTAATCAGATTTATGAATTAATTTACCCGCCTTACGTAACTGCTTCTAGCTAGCTACCAGTCACTAGTTTGTAATCTCTATGTCACTGATATTTGTGTACAATTGATATCCTTATACAACTTTTTGCAAACATATCTCAAGAACTTTTGGAAAAATGGTCTTGGTAAATAAAATTAATCAAATTTCAGTGCACAAGTATTTCAAGGCATAATTTGGGAGACATATAATGGTTTGTCTTTAATGCTATTTAACAGATGCATTTTGGGAAAAACTAAAAGTTGCTGCTGCAAAGAAGGTACGATTGTATGTTTCTGTTATGGTTTTATGCAATATGGTGAATCAGCATGTGCCGATTTCTATGCATTGATTTATGGCATTACATAGGGTAGTGCTTGGTGAGAAACACACTAACCATTCAACATCTTGCATTCTGTAGATGAAAGGCTACAAATTTTTAGTAACTGTAGTAAAATGAGTATTTTAAGCAGGGCATTTTCAACATTTAAATGAATCAACTTTTACCCGTCCTCATCCTCTGCACATTTTCCCTTTGAAATTTAGGCTGCTGCTCGCTAAAACTGGGAAGACAACATATTTAACCATAGCATAGCATATATTTCAGAATTAACAATGGCGTTCTTGATATTGTTATTCCCTTTCATCCAGAAAGTGAGCTGGTCTTAGATTTTTCATATATTTTCAAGCATATTGTATTACAGTAGTAAAATGCAAACTACATTTTCAAAGAGAAAATATCGTATGTTGATTTTTTTGTTATAGAACCTTTTGTTTTCGGGTTAACTCAATTTTTGAGTCCGTCATTGAAATATAATATTTCTGAAATGATGGACATATGAGCTTTTTGGAGGTTAGAATGAGAGATATATGTGTGCAGCATTGTTATTATGGTTTAATTCTTATCATTAATGATGAAAAACAGCAAACCAATCCTTAACTTGTTCCCCATGTAGAGACAAGATTCACAATCATTTGTGTACGCTAGTAGTATTGTCATTCAACGTAAAATAATGAGGTGGATAGATGAATGGTTCAGACGGCTTAAGTAACGAGTTCGGGTTGAACCGGATCATTTTGTGGTACAAATTGAAAAACGTATGGTCTTGCTGGGTTGTCTTGCAAACACCCATTATCTAAATAATGTATGTGTTTATTATTATGTGTGCAAAAAACACTGCTATTACATTGGTAAGCTAAAGGTGTAAATAAGTTATAGAGCCAGTCAATTGTAACCCAAACCATGGATCTGAATCGTTATCTCTATAAACAGGGCGAATATTAACTTTTCAGCTAATATTTCACAGGTTGGCAATGCTGATGCCGAGGGGTTTGTCAAGGCATTCCAACATGTCTACAGGAAACTTGTGTGTATCTAACTTCCTATTCCTGTTTTACGTTGTAAATTAGCAAACTCACTTTTAATCATCTGTTAATTATCAGGTTTTTAAGAGCTATCTTTATCTGCTGCTCAACGCTTTGTTAATTCATCATGAGATTTTAGAACAGTTCTTGTATGTTTCCTCGGACATTATTTTTTTTCTGTGAAAGTTGCTTTATGTACTTGTGAGTTTATATTTCATGACATCCGTGTTTGATAGATCCATTCTATATAATACATTTAAACACTATAATAACATACATTCGCAGCTTAAACCATTAGGGTGTGTTTACTCATAGAAAAGTAGGCAAATTCTTTATAACTCTTCTCCCGCTTTTCGAAAATTTTCCAAACTCTCCTAATTTTACCTAATTTCAACATCAATTTTTCAAGATGGAAAATGTAACACGTTTGAACATGTTTTCCATTTTTTCAATACTTTTATAGAGAACAAAACATTTTCCATTTTCTAGAAAATTGCAGATTGAAATTTTTTTGACACCTCTCTCGGTTTTTCTAATTTCTAATCTATTTATACGTCTATATAAAACAGAGTTTTCAACTGCTTATGTGTCATTCTTATTTTCTTTCATTTTGCTTTTAAATCTTACATGGCGTTAAATAACAACTTTTTATCATTTTAAAAAATTGCAAACTATGCTAAGTAGATGTTGACTTAATTTATTAACCTCACGAGACATATATTTTCCAATTCAAGATTTCTTTATTTTAGTAATATATTTATTTATATGAATATTAGTTGAAAACAATTTGAAATTCATTATCTATAATCTATAACTACATATAATGCATCTTAGGTTTCTATTTATAGTAATTTTTAAGAACAAAATTTAAGCCTCAACATCTAAATCTTTATGTTTTTAGAAATTTGATGATTATAAATTTATAACTATTCTAGTAAATGACAATTAATTCACTTTCTCTATCACTAAACATAATTATTGCAACACTTTGAATGAACAAATTTTAACACCATGACTAATCTATTTGTGACACCTGTCAAATTAGGACTATTAATTAGGGCCTAATCAATTGTAATACATGTAATTAGTTCTGTGTTAGGTTAATTAATGTATCGAAATATATATTGTTGAATATATACGATTATACGATTTGATTAAATCGTACGCAATTCAAATCGAATGTAATTCGGTTCAATAAATATGGACGTTGGTGAACAATTTTATTAAGTAATTTAACATTATTTAATACTACTATCGTATTTAAAATATTGTTTTGATGATATTTCGTATCTATCTCGTATCTTGCAAATAAACGTCTACGCGATTAAAATATTAAAAGCGCAAACAAACGAAACAATTTAAGATATATTTTACAACTTAATTTCAAGGTATTTGTTAAAATACTTCAACCAAATATTGAATAATCATTCGTAATTTTACAACTTATAATTAAACATATAAAATAATTATTTAACATTTAAACGAACGGGGAAACGAACACCGCACGGAGCACAAACGCAGGGGAACAAAAATTGGTGAAGCCCACCCCCGTGAACCCCACCAAAACCGGCCCCCATCACCCCCCACCCTCCCCACTCTTTTCCTCATTCTCTACCTCACTCTCTCTTTCTTCTTCCTCTTTTTCTCTCAAAACAACTAACACCACCATCATCAAAAATCACAAAATAACACCCTCAAACGACCTTGAAATTTAAGACTCATTTGGAAGAAAAGATTCACCACAACACGATCTACAATCATACCTTTTCGGAATTTTGATTCGCCACTTTGTAAGTTTCCGACAAAACTCAAAAACGCTCCGATTTCGTTCAATTTTACATAAATGTTGTTTTTATAAGTTCAAAATGTCCAAATATGGGTTGGGTAAAAGATTTGGGTCGAACGGTGGCCGGAAAACTCGTTTTCGGCTCAAATTCCGGTGAACAGTTGGAAGTGTCGCTAGTGTGCCAAAAACGGTGCTAGCGACACTAGCTAAGTGTCGATATGCCAAGTGTCGCCCCTATAGCGACACTACTTAAGTGTCGCTGAATTACTTAATCCGATTTATATTAGCGACACTCCCTTAGTGACGCCAAAATTTAGAAGTGTCGCCTATAGTAACACTGATAAAGTGTCGCCCAACTATTGAAAATCGGAAATTTGGCGACACTCACCAAGTGTCGCCTAACAAGTGCCGCCTATAGCGACACTCACCTAGTGTCGCCTAACTAGTGTCGCCTATAGCGACACTAGCCCAGTGTCGCCAAAAACAGAAAGTTGACAAACTATTTTTATACTAAGTGTCGAACTTGTACAACCTTAAACACTTATACGATACGACTTCTAAAACACTTTGGAATACATTTTTAAGCATAACACTTCAAAAACACAATGATAATATCGAGATTATTATTACAAACAATCACCAACGGGCCGTACACGTTTTCAAAACACAAGTTAATCAAACAACCAAATCGTAGTAATTTGGACATTATAGTTGAACGAAAAACTACAAAGGTAGTCTTTGTAACTACCTACTCATATTTATAACCATCGCGTGTCGTGGACACCCTCAGGTTATCTGTCTGCGGACATCTCACTGCTTGATTAAGCATCGTACATTTATTGACCAAACGCTTCAAGACTCAGGTGAGTCTCATGACCCCTCTTTTATCGTTTTCATTAAGGGGTGTGATCCATTGCTCATTTTTAACATGTGAACGCAAGTACAAACTTTACAATATACTACATGAGTTGTTTTCCACTAATCATTTCAAAGTCCTCCGTCAGCATAGTTTGGTAATACGTTGTAGCGTGATTATTAGTATATGGTACCATATAGGATTGACCCTCCTCGTTCGGGTTAGCAAGCACTAACTGGGTAAACGGACGTACTAATAATTGTTCAGACGAGTGTAGATTAGGCACTCGTGGAGGCACCTCGCTCGGAATTCTCTATATGGGACCCGACCCTCGAGTTAAGCTCAGACTATGAGCTCATGTCTGTATATATTATCATTTATTTGCTGGATGCAAACCAATATTTAAATCTTGCGGTTTATACGATATTACCTGATTTCAAACCTGTGAGCTCACCAGCTTTTAGCTGACCCATTTTAGCATGTATCACAGGTACCCAGCAGTAGATTGGACTGCCTCAGGATTACAATAGCTCGAGTCAGCATGCAGACATTAGAGATTTTCTTGCATTAGTATATTTTGTACAAGTACTTATGTATTGAAATCTCTCATTTAATCGAACACGAGCTATGTACAGCTTCAAATGTTGTAAACATTTCTTATACTAATGTATTTTGTTAAAACGACGCATATAGAGTCGTTTGCTATATCTTGTGTGCTTTGATATTTGATTAGTAACACCCAAAGTATGCTTCCGCTAAATAGTAAATTTGAGGGTGTTACACTATTGAATAAAAAAAATGATATAACATTACTACTGGTCACTATTATTAACAGATTTTGCTTTACGCTGCATTGCGCGGGTTCTTTTGCTAGTAATTATAATGTAGACTTAGCATAACACGTATTAATTTATGTACATTGTCCCAACCATATATTGTGACTCAATTCATTGTTATTTTATCATGCTATCCATTTGTTAACAAAACTTTCATAAGTTTACTGGTTTTCAATTATAAATTCCAAGTAGTTTAGAGTATATAATTGGAGTTTTATGAAACATGTAATTGTTTATTTTTCCTCAAAAGGACGTGCATCGTATGGGCCCTAAACCTAAGGTTTTTTTATTTTCAATAATATAATTGGAGACTTATAAAACATGTAATTGTGTATTTTTTTTAATGACCATGCATCACTCGGGTTATAAATCTAGTTTAATAATAATAAACACTTTAAAAATCTTAAATTAAAGTTTTAAACAATTTGCCCTTACTCCTCCCTATAATTATAAAGACCAACAAAAAAAGTAAAAAATTACAAGGCTTAACCGAATGCAATTTAAGAAAGAAAAAAAAGAGAGTTCTTATTTCAATTCATTTCATCCCAAAGTATACGTACATAATTCATCTTATACCAAAGGCGTCATGGTCTAACGATGTAACACCCCCAAATTTAGTGATTTGCGGAAGCATATTTGGGTGTTACTAATCAATATACAAAGCACAAGATATACAGCAAACGACCTCTAAATGAGACGTTTTGTAAAATAATTACATTTCATAATTAAATCGTTTGAAAACATATAGTTTTCTTTACAAAAATATGTAAGCCTAGAGTCCGCGTATGTGGCGGGAGATTCTATTACATAACCATAGTTACAAAAGATAATGCCAAAGAATCTCCGTTAAATGCAGTTTGGAAATCATGCGACTCTAGCTAGTAATCCTGGAGTGATCCTACTCCGTAAGTGTACCTGAGAATACATGCTAAAAAGGGTCAACCAAAAGGTTGGTGAATCTCACATGTTTATCAGTAAATAATCAGTTTGAACACAAGATTTCATCAGTAGTGCCCGTAGGCGTATATCAAGTATTTGCAAATCTCGCAAAAGTAAAGTAATCAAGTTATACCGTTGCCATGAGGCTCATAATCGAAGCTTAACCCGTAAATAATCAGTTGCTCCCGTGACATGCTCGAAATTGAGCAAGCATAAGTAACGAAATAATAGTCACCCGTTTCTACGTGTAATTCAGTACGTGGTAGCGCTACTACCCCGGGCAGGGAGGGTCATTTCCCTAATGGATCCATTAACTAATGTTCGCGTTTAAGTCCATAACTAACGATATATGATGGAGAGACTTCAGTAAGTAGTGAATAACTCATGCAATTCCGTTTGGTATAGAAATCAGTTTAGTACTTGTGTTCAGGAAAAATAAGTAGCATGTATCTCCCCCAATAAGATAAAACAGTAAAAGTGGGGCCGTAAGACTCACCTGAGTCTTTGCAAGTACGTTTATATCAATAAACGAGTAAGTAATATCAACCGTAGGTTCTCCGAACCCGTAACCTTCAAATGCCTAAACATATAAAGTTAAGTAAGTAGATGTCTCGCAAGACCATCTAGGCTAGTTGTCTACACAACTCATTATGTCCAAGTGTTTGTTTAGTAATCCGTTTGTAGTTTGAAAACAAATATGGCCCGTTGGTGACGGTTTGTAATAATGATTCAAAGTGTTATCATTATATGTATCGTTGAATCAGGTTTCGTTATTTGTAAGTGTTCAACACTTAGTGTGAAAAGTATTTACAACATTTAATGACGGGGGTCCGGGGGCAGCGCCCCTGGTGGCGGGGTCCAAGGGGAGGCAGCCCCTGGCGGGGTCCAAGGGGCAGAGCCCCTGGCTGGGGTCGAGCTGCCAGGTTAGCTTGGAAAATTTTTATTTCTACTATATTGCTTTGACGAAAAACGCATCTGGATCCGAATTTGGGTAAAATCAGGTGTTAAAATCTTGGTTCCGACACTTAGTAAAAATCTGAGTTTTCAAGGTTCTGGTTTGTGCGACGTCGCATGCGACGTTGCAAGCGACGTAAGGTGCGACGTGGGCATGTACGTCGCATGATGCGACCTTCGCAAATCAATGCGACGTAGGGGGGTGGCGTCGCTAATGCGACGTTGGTTCGGTTTGCGACGTTAATGTCTACGTCGCCATGTATGACATCCGCAAATTAATGCGACGTAAGGGGCTGCGTCGCTAGTGCGACGTTGAGATTTTTGTGCGACGTAGGCCGCGACGTCGCAGAGGCCCCTGGCCAGGTGCGACGTTGCGGTCTGATGGCCGGAAATTTAGTCGGAAACGAGTTTCCCGGTTTCCGTTGGGTCCAAATCTTTTACCCAACCCTTATATGGACATTACAAGTGTAAATAAACAACCATTAGTCAAAAATAAGTAAACCGAGAGGTTTCGAGAATTTGTCGGAACTTACAAAATGCCGAAACAAAAATCCGGAAAGATAGGAATGTAGATCGTGTTGTCGTGGTCACTTTTCTCCAAAGGAGTGGTATGATTCGGCGTCGTTTTATGGTGTTATTTGATGATTTTGTGAGATGGAGGTGATTTGAGAGAAAAGAAAGAGGAAGAAAGAGAAAGAGGTGAAGAAAGTGAGGAAAAAGAGAAGAAAGTGGGAGGTTTAACCTCCCATTTTCGGTCTCCGTCAATGCGCCCCGTGCGGTGTTCGTTTTCTCCGTCTTTTAAGTGTTAAATATTTATTTTACGCGTTTAATTATACATTTTAAAATTACAAACTTTTGTTAAAAAGATTTACTTGTATTATTTCTTTAAATCCTTAATAGTCTGAAATGTAATATAGTTTGTATAAATTTAATTACTTTTGTTTTTAATTCGTGTAAGCTGTTATCGAGTGATACGAGATAATTACCAATTATTATAAATTAGTATTTTGGTCAAAATTGCGTTATCTTAGTTTATAAACATTTGTTCACCAACGTCCGTATTAACCGAATAGAATTTCATTCTATTTAAATTGCGTACGATTTAAGTCAAATCGCAAAGTTGTATATATTTACCAATATATAATCCGATACATAAATTAGCCTAACACAGAACTAATTACATGTATTAACAAAGAATTAGGCACTAATTCTAGTCCTAATTTGCCGGTTGTTACATTCTCCCCCTGTTAAAAGAATTTCGTCCCGAAATTTAAGTCGAAGTCGCGTTCGGGGTAGAATTGGTGAATAAGTGGGGATACTTGAGTCGCATTTGGTCTTCCCGTTCCCAAGTGAATTCCGGACCACGTCTGGAATTCCACCTGACTTTGACGATGGGAATACGACTCTGTTTCAGTTGTTTGACCTCACGGTCCATATTTTCGACTGGTTCCTCAACGAAATGTAGTTTGTCATCGATGCGAATCTCGTCAAGGGGTATAATGAGTGTCTCGTTAGACAGACATTTCTTTAAGTTAGAAATGTGAAAAGTAGGGTGCACGCTGCTGAGTTCAGAGGGCAGCTGCAGTCGATATGCCACTGGGCCTATCTTCTCGAGAATCTCAAAAGGCCCAATGTACCTGGGGTTTAATTTTCCGCGTTTGCCGAATCGGATTACGCCTTTCCAAGGCGATACTTTTAAAAGTACTCGATCCCCAACTTGGAACTCGAGTGGCTTGCGTCTCACGTCAGCATAGCTTTTCTGACGATCACGCGCGGCTTTGAGTCGGTTTTGGATTTCAACGATTTTCTCTGTGGTTTCATGTATGAGTTCAGGACCAGTGAGTTGACTATCTCCCACTTCAGTCCAACAGATCGGTGATCGGCACTTACGACCGTACAGTGCCTCAAAAGGTGCAGCCTTTATGCTGGTGTGATAGCTGTTGTTGTACGAGAACTCGCACAACGGTAGATGTCTTTCCCAATTTGTACCGGAATCAACTACGCAGGCTCGTAGCATGTCTTCCAGTGTCTGAATAGTTCGTTCGCTCTGGCCATCGGTCTGAGGATGGTACGCGGTACTCATATCGAGACGGGTACCCAGTGATTTTTGGAGTGATTGCCAGAAGCGAGATGTGAATCGAGCATCCCTGTCAGAGATAATCGAGATAGGGACACCATGTTGGTAAATGATTTCTTTGATGTAGATTTGTGTAAGGCGTTCCATTTTGTCGGTTTCTTTGATTGCCAAGAAATGAGCCGATTTGGTGAGTCGATCGACGATCACCCAAATGGTATCGCAACCGCTCGCCGATTTAGGTAGTTTGGTTATGAAATTCATGGTAATTTGCTCCCATTTCCATTGAGGAATTTCAGGTTGTTGGAGCAATCCGGAAGGTCTTTGGTGCTCGGCCTTGACCTTGGAACAAGTTAAGCATTTGCTGACGTACAAAGCAATGTCAGCTTTCATATTCGGCCACCAGTAAAACTCCTTGATGCCGTGATACATTTTGTCGGATCCCGGGTGGATAGAATACTTGGACTTGTGAGCTTCATCCATCACCAAGTCCCGCAGGTTTCCGAAATTAGGCAACCATAATCGGTTAGAGAAATACCTAACTCCGTTGGGTCTGATCTCGAATTGTTTATCCATGCCTCGCAAGGCCTCGTTCTTGAAGTTATCGGGTTTCAGGGCTTCGAGTTGGGCAAGATGTATTTGGGTGGTGAGATCGTTATGAATGGTAATACTGAGTGCCCGGACTCGGAGTGGTTTTGTTCGTTCCTTACGACTGAGAGCATCAGCAACCACGTTTGCTTTGCCCGGATGATATTTGATCTCACAGTCGTAATCGGTGAGTAATTCAACCCATCTACGTTGCCTCATGTTAAGATCTTTCTGGTTGAAAATGTGTTGGAGACTTTTGTGGTCGGTGAATACAGTGCTGCGGGTACCATAAAGATAATGTCTCCAGATTTTTAAGGCGAATACCACGGCCCCTAGCTCGAGGTCGTGAGTTGTGTAGTTTTTCTCGTGAACTTTAAGTTGTCGGGAGGCGTAAGCAATGACATTGTCTCGTTGCATCAGCACGCAACCGAGACCTTGGTGAGAAGCATCACAGTATACCACGAAGTCATCGGTGCCTTCGGGTAGAGATAGAATGGGTGCACTGCAAAGCTTGAATTTCAACAGTTGAAATGCCGACTCTTGTTTATCGGTCCAATCGAATTTCTTTTCCTTCTGAGTCAGCACGGTGAGGGGTTTGGCAATTGTTGAAAAGTTTTCGATGAAACGGCGGTAGTAACCGGCCAATCCCAAGAATTGGCGTACCTCGGTTGGAGTGGTTGGTGCTTTCCAGTTCTTGATTGCCTCGATTTTTGACGGGTCTACATGAATTCCCCGACTGTCGATAACGTGTCCAAGGAATTGAACGGTGTGTATCCAGAACTCACACTTAGAAAATTTGGCGTAGAGCTCCTCGTGTCTAAGTAGTTCTAGGATGGTTCTGAGGTGTTGTGCGTGTTCATGTTCGTTTCGCGAATAGATAAGGATGTCATCGATAAAAACAATGACAAACTTGTCGAGGTATGGTTTGCACACCCGATTCATAAGGTCCATGAATACAGCCGGTGCGTTGGTTAGGCCAAAGGGCATCATTTGGAACTCGTAGTGCCCGTAACGGGTTCTGAATGCGGTTTTTGGGATGTCAGCATCACGAACACGCAATTGGTGATAACCCGATCGAAGATCAATCTTTGAATAACAGCTTGATCCTTGAAGTTGATCGAACAGATCGTCGATTCGAGGAAGTGGGTATCGGTTCTTGACGGTTAGTTTGTTCAACTCTCGGTAGTCAATACACATTTGAAATGAACCGTCTTTCTTTTTGACAAACAAGACCGGAGCTCCCCAAGGTGAAGAACTCGGTCTGATGAATCCTCTATCCAGAAGTTCCTGTAACTGAGTAGACAACTCCTGAAGTTCGGATGGGGCTAGGCGGTACGGTGCTCGGGCCACCGGTGCGGCACCCGGCACGAGATCAATCGAGAACTCAACCTGTCTAGGTGGAGGTAAACCAGGTAGTTCTTCTGGAAAGACTTCTGGAAAGTCTCTAACGATTGGCACATCTTCAAGTCGCTTCTCCTCCGACTTTTTCTCCGTGATGTGCGCGAGTATTGCTGGGTAACCCTTTCTTAGAAATTTTCAGGTTTTTAAACAGGAGATTAAGTTTAGTCTCGACCCACCGGTCTCCCCCTGTATGACCAAGGTACTACCGGCGGCGAGAGGAATTCGGACGATTTTATCATGGCACACAATTTCGGCCCGGTGCTTGGACAACCAGTCCATACCCACGATGACATCGAAACTTCCCAGTTCAACAGGCATTAGATCGATTGAAAAGATTTCGTCGGCTAAGTTTAAAGTGCAATTAGGTATCACACTATCGGTTTCTATAAGTTTACCATTTGCAAGTTCTACTGTGTACTTAACATCTAAGGCCGCGGGGGTGATATCAAGTAGTGGACAAAACTCATCAGATATGAAACTTTTATCAGCACCGGTATCAAATAATACTGAAGCAGTAAGATCGTTGAGAAGAAACGTACCCGTTACAACATTCGGGTCTTCCCTAGCTTCCCCAGCTTTGATGACAAATGCTCTGCTACGAGCAGGGTTGTTGTTCCGTTTGTTGTGGTTGTTGTTGCTGTTCTTCTACTTAGGGCAATTATTCTGAAAGTGCCCAGGACTTTCGCACCCATAACAAGTCTTTGGGGCACTGGTGTTTCGACAATCTTTGGCCAGATGCCCAAAACGTTTGCATTTTGTGCAAGGGCAGGAACCGTCGTGGTGACGATTGCATTTGGGGCAGTAGGGCTTGCTTCCACTGTACCCTTTCTTTTCTGAAGAGCCGGATGAATAAGCCCTAATAGGCTCGGGTCTTCGGTTGGTGATTTGGTTGGATGAGTTGGGGTTTCCTTCCCACTTTCGTTTGTTGTTTGCAGGTGGGGCTGAGGTGGTGTTACGGCGGACAGCGTTTGCCGTAAGTTCATGGGCCATACGGATGGCGTTCTGGATAGTACCTGGTTTGGATGAAGTCACCAGGTCCTGGAGTTTCTCAGGCAGTCCATCAACGTATTTCTCGATCCTCTTGTACTCAGGATCGACCATGGTTGGGCACAGAAGTGCCAGTTGGTGGAAACGATTGGTGTATCCGGTGATATCATCACCTTGCATCTTGTGGTTCCAGAATTCCAACTCCAATTGTTTCAATTCATCCCTGGGGCAATACTCGCCCCTCAACATCTCCTTCAACTCCTCCCACGGGAGTTTGTAAGCATTAGCAACGCCCACAGTTTGGGCATAGGTGTTCCACCAGGTGAGTGCGGTGTCAGTAAAAGTACTAACGGAGAACTTAACTTTGTCCCCCTCCGCACAGTTGCAGATGAGAAATACCGATTCAACTTTCTCGATCCAGCGTATTAGGCCGATCGCTCCCTCAGTACCTGCAAAGTTCAGCGGTTTGCAGTTTTGGAAGTCCTTATATGAGCAGGGCTTCGGCTGTGGTCCATTGTTAGCGGTGTCTTCACTACCGGGAGTCGAGGTCCGTGTAGCTAGAGCTTGGGCCACACTACGGGCAATCAGGCCCGCAACTTCGGCTTCAGTGAGGGTGATTTGTCGACGAGGAGGCATGCTGCTGATCAAGGAAAGAACAAGGAAAGTGGAATAAGTTATTTGCATGAAACTAGATATATCACAAGTGTATATAATGAGATACACGATAACAGTACGAGGTGATAATCATATTCCATTTAGGCAAACAAGTTGGATACAAAGTACGGGTTTTCCAAAAGATTACAGAGTAGTAGTAGTAGTACAAAAGTACCGGGAATGGTTACATCCGGTTGAATTACATAGGTCCTAATTAAGTAGTTAACTGGTTACAAGTTACAGACTGTTCTAATCTTGATGCAGATTAATCTGCTCCATTAGTGCGACGAGGCGGTCTACGGTTTCTGCTAGTCTGTTGGCTTGTCTGGCGTTATCTTCGACCAAGGCCAATCGTTGTACTAGTGCTCGAGAGTGATCTTCAGTCTCCTGTGAACGCTGTTCACACTCCTCTAGTCGGTTTCTTACGAGTTCATCCGCACCTAGTGCGGCGGTCATTGAATCCTGAATTATGCTTACAGAGAGGTTTGTATCCTCTTGTTCTTGCTGGAGTTGGGCTATGTGATCCAGCGCTTGGCGAAGTAGGTAGGTCATCCGGTGTTGTTCTCGTTCGAGATGTTCGAGCCTTTGTTCCTGACGGCGGAGTTGGGTAGTCAACACTGGCACTGTGAGATGTGCCGAGTCCTGAAAGTTATGAATAGGATAGGGGCTGGTTCGAGGTGACCTTGTGTTCCTCCTGGCTACACGTGGGTTTCGTGACCCATGTGGGTGAGAGTGTGACGGATTAGGTGGTGTGTTTGCCATTCCTGTGGCAGAGTGTAAGTAAGACGAGGCTAATATATATAGGCATATAGTATCCAGCCTAAAGTCTAGCACGTATCAAGTAATGGTCCGGTTCTCTCGTGGTCAGAGTCAACTAACGCATTCCTGTTCGACACAACCATTTCAGACCTCACATCATCTTTCCTTAATTGTACATAGTTTATCAGGCTATGTTAAATTAAAGTCGTATGATGTAATTCCTGAACCAATCATGCCTAGTAAGGGAATACTGCCTAATGGTCATAGTCTAGGCCCACTATATGCAACCTAGTTCACTATAACCTTAGGCTCTGATACCAATCTGTAACACCCCCAAATTTAGTGATTTGCGGAAGCATATTTGGGTGTTACTAATCAATATACAAAGCACAAGATATACAGCAAACGACCTCTAAATGAGACGTTTTGTAAAATAATTACATTTCATAATTAAATCGTTTGAAAACATATAGTTTTCTTTACAAAAATATGTAAGCCTAGAGTCCGCGTATGTGGCGGGAGATTCTATTACATAACCATAGTTACAAAAGATAATGCCAAAGAATCTCCGTTAAATGCAGTTTGGAAATCATGCGACTCTAGCTAGTAATCCTGGAGTGATCCTACTCCGTAAGTGTACCTGAGAATACATGCTAAAAAGGGTCAACCAAAAGGTTGGTGAATCTCACAGGTTTATCAGTAAATAATCAGTTTGAACACAAGATTTCATCAGTAGTGCCCGTAGGCGTATATCAAGTATTTGCAAATCTCGCAAAAGTAAAGTAATCAAGTTATACCGTTGCCATGAGGCTCATAATCGAAGCTTAACCCGTAAATAATCAGTTGCTCCCGTGACATGCTCGAAATTGAGCAAGCATAAGTAACGAAATAATAGTCACCCGTTTCTACGTGTAATTCAGTACGTGGTAGCGCTACTACCCCGGGCAGGGAGGGTCATTTCCCTAATGGATCCATTAACTAATGTTCGCGCTTAAGTCCATAACTAACGATATATGATGGAGAGACTTTAGTAAGTAGTGAATAACTCATGCAATTCCGTTTGGTATAGAAATCAGTTTAGTACTTGTGTTCAGGAAAAATAAGTAGCATTTATCTCCCCCAATAAGATAAAACAGTAAAAGTGGGGCCGTAAGACTCACCTGAGTCTTTGCAAGTACGTTTATATCAATAAACGAGTAAGTAATATCAACCGTAGGTTCTCCGAACCCGTAACCTTCAAATGCCTAAACATATAAAGTTAAGTAAGTAGATGTCTCGCAAGACCATCTAGGCTAGTTGTCTACACAACTCATTATGTCCAAGTGTTTGTTTAGTAATCCGTTTGTAGTTTGAAAACAAATATGGCCCGTTGGTGACGGTTTGTAATAATGATTCAAAGTGTTATCATTATATGTATCGTTGAATCAGGTTTCGTTATTTGTAAGTGTTCAACACTTAGTGTGAAAAGTATTTACAACATTTAATGACGGGGGTCCGGGGGCAGCGCCCCTGGTGGCGGGGTCCAAGGGGAGGCAGCCCCTGGCGGGGTCCAAGGGGCAGAGCCCCTGGCTGGGGTCGAGCTGCCAGGTTAGCTTGGAAAATTTTTATTTCTACTATATTGCTTTGACGAAAAACGCATCTGGATCCGAATTTGGGTAAAATCAGGTGTTAAAATCTTGGTTCCGACACTTAGTAAAAATCTGAGTTTTCAAGGTTCTGGTTTGTGCGACGTCGCATGCGACGTTGCAAGCGACGTAAGGTGCGACGTCGGCATGTACGTCGCATGATGCGACCTTCGCAAATCAATGCGACGTAGGGGGTGGCGTCGCTAATGCGACGTTGGTTCGGTTTGCGACGTTAATGTCTACGTCGCCATGTATGACATCCGCAAATTAATGCGACGTAAGGGGCTGCGTCGCTAGTGCGACGTTGAGATTTTTGTGCGACGTCGGGGCCCCTGGCCAGGTGCGACGTTGCGGTCTGATGGCCGGAAATTTAGTCGAAAACGAGTTTCCCGGTTTCCGTTGGGTCCAAATCTTTTATCCAACCCTTATATGGACATTACAAGTGTAAATAAACAACCATTAGTCAAAAATAAGTAAACCGAGAGGTTTCGAGAATTTGTCGGAACTTACAAAATGCCGAAACGAAAATCCGGAAAGATAGGAATGTAGATCGTGTTGTCGTGGTCACTTTTCTCCAAAGGAGTGGTATGATTCGGCGTCATTTTATGGTGTTATTTGATGATTTTGTGAGATGGAGGTGATTTGAGAGAAAAGAAAGAGGAAGAAAGAGAAAGAGGTGAAGAAAGTGAGGAAAAAGAGAAGAAAGTGGGAGGTTTAACCTCCCATTTTCGGTCTCCGTCAATGCGCCCCGTGCGGTGTTCGTTTTCTCCGTCTTTTAAGTGTTAAATATTTATTTTACGCGTTTAATTATACATTTTAAAATTACAAACTTTTGTTAAAAAGATTTACTTGTATTATTTCTTTAAATCCTTAATAGTCTGAAATGTAATATAGTTTGTATAAATTTAATTACTTTTGTTTTTAATTCGTGTAAGCTGTTATCGAGTGATACGAGATAATTACCAATTATTATAAATTAGTATTTTGGTCAAAATTGCGTTATCTTAGTTTATAAACATTTGTTCACCAACGTCCGTATTAACCGAATAGAATTTCATTCTATTTAAATTGCGTACGATTTAAGTCAAATCGCAAAGTTGTATATATTTACCAATATATAATCCGATACATAAATTAGCCTAACACAGAACTAATTACATGTATTAACAAAGAATTAGGCACTAATTCTAGTCCTAATTTGCCGGTTGTTACAAACGATATGTGATGAACTTATCAATATAGTGGTTGGGTTTAAACCTCGTGGGAGGCAATTTTTAAATTTTCGTGTTGGTTGTATATACTATTCGTGGGATACGTAGTGTAGGATTGTCTTAATAAAGAAAATGAAAGAATCATCTTACATACTCTTCCAGTATCGCTTATTAACTTATTTGACAAGTAAAAGAAAAAGGAAAATTGATAGATCAGCTACATTTTTCGAACATCTATAACAATTTGCCCAAAAAAAATTATGATAATATGCCCCACCCGGAAGCAAATCCCCGTATTTTGAGATTTACGACCCGGCTACAAAGGATATCGTACGGAGAACTTGCTTAAGGTGAACGGGTCACAAGATCTTAGCTAGATTTGCGATTTGTGTCCGCCAAAAAAAAGAAAAATATACTTTTTTCTTTCAAAACCCTAAGTCATCCCTTTTTTTTGTCGTAGCCATCTCAACCAATCACCACCATCCAACTGTGAACCCACCACCACCATAACCACCGATGGTGTCCGTTGCCCCCTTCCCCCGACTACCGCAAACCACCCAAACCAACAATATCAGTCGCAAAGGGAAGGTTGTGACCCGGGTTAGCTTGGGGTTTTTAACACCGTTTTTATATAGGTGGACGCAAATTGGACCACAACCCTTGCGACCCCTTTCACCATTTGTACGTTGTCGATCACGACTTGTTTGTAGCTGAGTCAGAAGTCACAAGAATTAGGGTGGTTTGCTTCCGGGTGGGGCATATTATCATACTTTTTTATTGGGGGGTAAATCGTTATTGATGTTCGAAAATTGTGGTAAAATGATCAATTTTTTAAAAAAGCACACCTATCTATAAAATAATAACAATAATAATAATATAATAATTATAATTATAATAATAATAATATTGAGGTCATGGTTTGATTATTATGATTAACCCTTATAATAAATAATGATAAAAAGATAAAAAGTTTTGTAGTCTTGATTTATAACAAAATAACAATGATCGGTAAAATAATATAATATTATAAATATTGAGGTCATGGTTTTATTATTATGATTAACCCTTATAATAAATGATGATAAAAAGATAAAAAGTTTTGTAGTCTTGATTTATAACAAAACAACAATGATGATAAAAAGATAAAAAAAAAAAAAAAAAAAAATTAAGCCGCTAACCACAAATTTTGAGTCTTGATATAATAATGATTAATGAACACTCTAACAAATAATGTTTCAAAGAAAAAATAGTTGATGTGTCACTACGTTAAAATGATTGGTAAAGAGGTACAATAAATTTTCTGGACAACATGAAAAACGTGACACTTTTCTTTAGTTTACACCTACATAATTTGTCTCAGCTTATCACGCTTATAAGCTATAATGAGTTTAGGGTATTTTCTCAAAAAGAGTGAGTAGTTTGTCATGAAAAGTTAGACAATGTCTTTGAAAGTCCGAGTCCTAAACATTTCAGGTTCAAAGAAATATCTGACATCGATAATTTCAAAAATTCTAAATTTTCAAAATATTTGAATACGGAAATTATCAAATGTGTAGGCTTTCATGAGGTGCAATCTAATAAAACGCATTCCCAAATTTTGGTAATTTGACCCATACGGTCTTTCTGGGTACGAGACGGAGAACCTCCTAATGAAGGCGATAATCCCTACTTGTTTTGGTAATTTGAAAACTTATTTGAAAAAGTGAACACTTATTTTGAAACGGAGAGAGTATGAATTCCAATTATACGTGAAAAATCTCTATGAAAACTTATCAAATACGGTCCTTTATTTATATTTTTATTTTTATTCTCCAAATATCTCCGGTAGCAATTATCGTCTTTTAGATTTGCATAGTTGAATTCAAATGAGAATGAAAATTTTGGTGAGAATGAAGACATCAATCTTAGCCATTCATTTTCATCAAGCATCACTTTCCACCACGTTTTTAAAAGTATCTCCACAACAAATTAGTGAAATTTATAAAACTTGCACAATAAAAATTAGTATGCTTTTCTCGATTAGACATCACACATGGTATACTTTTGACGATTTTTTATTTTCATTTTTTGGTGAATTTTACAAATTGTAAAATTAACTATCACATTTGGTACTATGTCATTGGTATTACATGTGATAATTGATGGAATCACATGTGATACCCCAAAAAAAAAAACGGAAAAAAAGTTTCGTCGAAAGTATACCACGTGAGATGTCTAATCGAAGAGAAAAAATGTTGCTTTTTATGGTGCAATTTTTATAATTTTTCAATGAACCATTTTTGAGATATTCGGTTTGTAAAAACGTGGAAGAAAGTGGTTTTTGTGACATGTGGCACATTCTTATTGGTTCCTCAATTTTCACCAAAATTCTCATTTTTATTTGAATTTCACTTTTCATTTGCATTTGCTAATTTAATTAATCATTGTTTTAAATAAAATATTTCTTTTATTGATATAATAACAACATCAAAAATAATATTAATTCAAGACCAACACACACACACACACACACACACACACACACACACACACATATATATATATATATAGATATATATATATATATATATATATATATATATATATATATATATATATATATTATTGGGTTTTCTATTCCCTAACTAGATTATTATATACGCAGCGGAATAACAAAACTTTAAATAATCTAAGGCAATTAGGAAACTAAAACCCTAAGGGATCTTTAACTTTAACAACATAGTACAATGAATAAATTGGATAAAGAAAATAAAGAAAACACTGACCTTAGAGAAAACCTATTTCTCGCGCGTAGAGCAACGAGCAGAGCTTCGTCACTTGGAGGCAAGTACCCAAAGTAGAATACCTCTATTGCTTCACACCCAAAAACCCAAGAGAAAGTCGAATTTCGAAATTCTCAGAAAATTCGTATCTGATTCGTATGTTTATGAAGGTATAGGATGCCCCTATTTATAGTTGTGGAAGAAACCCTAATGTTTGCTGAATTCGACTCCCAACCGGCGGTTGGACCTTCCAACCGGCGGTTGGAGCTGTTAGTCTTGGACTCCAAGTCTGCGACTTCCACCGCCAAGAAACCCTAATCCCAACCGGCGGTTGGGTCTTCCAACCGGCGGTTGGGTCAGATTCTGGAATCTTCCGCTAATTTAATTACTTTTAATTTCCAATTAATTTAATCCATAAATTAATAAATCAACTAATTAAATATAATATTAATACTATTAATATTATCCTTCATCTTTCTCTTGACTGTTCATGAGAGCAACCCAAAAAGGACTTTACCATTAATGATCGTCTCACCAATTAGTTATGATATTGGACACTATTCCAACAGTCTCACACTTGGACAATTCATCAACTACTATTGGTCTTAAGCCTATATCTCATTAACTATGTAAAGTGTGCCATCCAAGCAACTGCCGAACTCTGATCTCATCTTAGAGTTAGTCCTTTAGATAATTGATCATCCATTCCTTTGTTTCACGATATCGTATGAATCGAGACATGGATTATAATCAATCTCAAGATTCATATAAGTTTTCTGATTTCCGATTATATTGACTATATGAGACTACTGAACTATCACTTTAGTCTCGGCCAGGCCTAGCACTTTTTAAGTCAAACTTTAATCATCAGAGGGCCCATGATATATCTTTTCCATTTTAGGCAAAATGAACAAATAAATATAGACTACATAGCACTAGTCAACTCATCATATCATACCTAGCATACCCTTTATAACTGGCATTTACGCACAGCGTTTGAATAGACTAAAGCATAACAGACTCGAAGATCTAGATACTCATGTATCTCTATTTTAAGAATAGAAGATATTATCATCTTAAAATCACTCGTGATTTAATCCATGAAGTGATCTCTTTAAGTGCGGGTTTCTCCTATACTTAAATCCCCATTAAGTACCCATGAGTGTTGCAGCAATCTCCATGCCATGTCTAATCTCCATAGACATCTACTAACACTCCATGACAATCTTGATTCACCACATACTTCCTATAGTGTGATCGACTGAGGAGGTTTGAGTAAGAACTTATTACTCTGGAAGTGGTGTCTAAACATGCAAAACTGAAACACAATGACAAACAATAGTAAATGGTAGAACTCCTTCCCATTAAAAATCTCCATTATTAATCACCAAGTCTATTACAGTTTCTATCATTGTTTATAACATTTCAAATTCAAACTAATCAACTAAAACTTTACATTATCTCTTAAACCTATGCCCCTAGCATGTTCATCGTGCTTGGACTTTCCTAGTGGCTTTGTGAATGGATCAGCTGGATTATCCTCTGATCTTATGCTCTTCACAACTACATGTCCTTCTTCGACTTTCTTTCGAATAAAATGGTATTTCCTTTCAATGTGTTTTGACTTTCCGTGATCCTTGGGTTCTCTACTCAAGGCAACTGCACTTTCGTTATCACAGAATATAGCAATAGGATCTTGTACCATTGGAACAACTCCAAGATCTCCAACGAAATTCCTCATCCAGATAGCTTCCTTTGCCGCTTCACTAGCCGCAATGTACTCAAACTCACATGTAGAGTCTGCTACTTTATCTTGCTTAGAACTTTTCCATGTCACCGCTCCCCCATTCAGTAGGAATACCCAACCAGACTGTGATCAACAATCATCTCTATCTGTTTGGAAACTAGCATCACTATAACCCGTAACTCTAAGTTCTTCTTCTCCACCATAAACCAAGAACCTGTCTTTAGTATTTCTCAAATACTTAAGAATATTCTTTACAGCTGTCCAGTGACCTTCACCAGGATTCTGCTGATGTCGACTCACTAAGATCAAGGCAAATGAGACATCAGGCCTTGTACACGTCATGGCATACATGATCGATCCTATAGCCGAAGCATATGGGATTCGACTCATTTTGTCCAATTCTTGTTCAGACTTTGGACATAGTGATGTGACGTAAAAAGTCATTTTTAGAAGCTTTATTCCTCACATTTTGGACCTTTCTTTAGTGAAAACATTTCAAAACATTGATTATTTATTAAAATTCACTAAAGTGGTTCAAAAGTAGACGTTGTGGTAAAAATCACTGAAAACACTCTGAAAATGCACAAAACACAGCATTTTAATACAAGCCGATTCCTCCGACCTCATTTTCATGTCAAGACACACTTCCTAACTTCTACCATCTGATGTATAGGTAAAATCGAGACGGAAAAATATGGAATCAAGTGAAACGGCCAAAGGACGGAGAAGACACTGCACTTTCAGAGCCACTAAAAGTCATTTCGGCTATGCCTGAATTCTACACATCCAATTTCTATGAGATTGGCATCATTAGAAGCGTAACGGAATTATGAAACCACAGGCGAAAGAATCAGGTCAAACGGAAGCGTAACGAAGGAGATACGGACGTTTTAAGCAACAAACGAAATCAGACAGAGCCCGTATACGGCCCCACACACCGTATAAGGCCCTTGTGAGACCATATACGGCCCATACTACACCGTATACGGCCCTTACAAGGCCGTATACGGCCCTTGCACCCCCGTATGCTGCTTCGTTTGCTTGTACGTGCTGCTTCGTGAGTTATACGTGCGATTTTGAGCTTTGCCTATAAATAGTGGACAACCCCAACACTTCAAAAACACCATTTCTCTCATTTCATTTCTTCCTTACACTTTCTCTCTCACACACATCACTCTCTCTAGTTTCTCTCTCTAGAGACTTTCTCTCTCTAGAATTGATCTAGTTAGAGAGCTAGTTAGGTAGGGGTAGCTTTTAGCTTTTGTACGGAGTCACTCCAAGACATTGTATTCGCGAAGATCTGTCTGTAATAAATTCGTATCAGGTTCTATTTATATATCTCTTACTTTCCAGTTTTAAACATGTGTTGCTTTGTTTATGCTTGTTTAGGATTGTATGCTAGATATATAATGTTAGGCTAGAAAATTTCTTTGTATTTACTATGATATAGTTATGTTAGAATAGTCAATATGTTTATGCCATGCTGTTACTCTGCCCGTGTTACTTTAAACTTTGTATGAACTCATAAACTGAATCTCGAATGTTTATCTATCCAACTTATGTTGTGGTTAGAAGCTTCCTGCTAGAACTTGGCCAATTACTAGTGGTACGTTCTCTACCTATTCTATACTTGATGATCAATGAACTTGGTATGGCTGTGTTCTCTAGTTTGAAACAAATCATAAGAGACACGGAGCGTAGGATTAGAGATAGGTTAGATTCATGTTTATCTGTTATATATCTTTGAGAGAACTTTCGGGATATCTATGATCTGATTATTGGTTATCTGCTATGCTTAGGATTATGGTGTTCTGTTATGTGTCACCCTATTGCATGTTCTTGTTTGATTGTTGCCTTAGGAATGATGCATGCTAGAGTTATCCTCCTGGTTCATATCAGTAACTGTATAATTAGGTTTTCAGACACAGAATATTGGTTTACACAGTAGATTAACATGCATGGAATAGTTGTGATGATTTATATCTGTAATGCTGAACAATTTGACTGATCGTTAGCCCGATTATCCCAACTTGGTCCGCGGGATTATCCCCGCTCGTGTTCTTGTTCAATCAACAATTCACACTACGATACAGACGTCTCTGATGACTGTGACTGGGGACCAGGATTCGAGGATAGTTGTCGGTTAAATTGGTCTGTACATTTGGGAGAACTTCCGGTGTATTTGACTTCTATAACTGCTATCCACGTGACATATTATTTATCTGATTGCGGACAACTCTACGTTAGATATTTAATAGGCTCGTAGTTGTAGCTCATTAGGATATAGGAAATCTGCGAGAGTAATGTGGAACCCTAATTAATGTAACGGAAAAGCCGTAAAACGCCCTATTACTCGGTATAGTGCTGGAAACACCAATTGGTGGAGTACAAACGTATGGAAGCCGCGGAACGGTCGTAGGTACAATACTTTGCATTAATTATGTTTCTATCCTCTCCGGATTAGTCATAACATCTAGTAGCCTTACCTTTGACTATTCATCAATAACACATAACGAAATCATAGTAAACACTCGCTTATCCTCTGTTGACCGAGTCTTCGTACAAACCTCTTTTGTTTTATTTTCTTTATTTAAATTAGTATTTAGTTATAAAAACCAAACCTATCCAAAAGCTTTTAAAAACCAAACCTATCCAAAAGCTTTTAAAAACCCTAGCTAGATTCCCATAGATAATAAAACTTCCTAGACTCCCATGCCCGTTGTAGTTTGAAGAACGACACCTGAGTCATACATACCACTTACTGCCCTTTTAGGTCTGTCAGTAGTATACAGCTTAGGATTCCCCTGCTATATAAATTTAAAACACCCTGTCCGCGCGTCCTGGTTGGGAGGTTCAACGACCGGATTAAAACCCGTCCGACCGCTGGGAACGCGACAAGTTTTTGGCGCCGCTGCCGAGGACTACAACGACCGATTTTAGGAATTTTGTTATCTTAGTTATTTAGCGATCCTTACAGAAGATCAATATCATCTGGAACTTACAGTTTTTATCCCTAGGTTAGTTAGTTTTTAATTTCCCGTCCTTAGTTAAACCTATCCTTTCAAAAACCCTATTTTCGTCTAAAACAAGTTATGGCGAATCGTATCACTCTCGCCTCATCAACCCAACCACTGCTAGAGGGACGAGGAGGACCAATCGTATCACCAACCGACGAAACCCTTGAAATCAGACCACACTTCATTAAATTACTTAAATCTCAGTGTCAGTTTCATGGTCTTTCGGTTGAAAATCCAAACGCCCATCTTAACAAGTTCATCAACCTTTCCGACTCTTTCGAACAAACCAGATCCAGTGTTAAAGTCACCCGACTTCACCTGTTTCCTTATTCTTTAGCTTTCCGAGCTCAGACATGGTTTTATGAACTCGAACCCAATTCGATTCATACATGGGAGGAGATGGCTACTAAGTTCTTAGCTAAGTTTTTCCCTCCGTCCCTACAAACCAAGCTCAAAAATGAAATCATTAACTTTCATCAAGGAACTACTGAATCATTAAGCTCAGCTTGGGAACGCTTTAAGAATCTGCTTGGAAGATGTCCGAATCATCAGTTGGCTGAAACGAATCTGGTCTGCACATTCTATAATAGTCTGAATCCTCATCACCAACAAACCCTCGATGCTGCTTCATCCGGAAATTTCATGCTACATACTTCAGAAGAAGCCTGGAAGTTGATTGAGACGATAACGATGCACCAACATGACTTAGAGTTTGATGAATCAACCTCGGAAAACAAGGACACTTCTACTCAAGCGTTCGACACTTTAAGAGCTCAACTCGAATCCATCTCTAAAGTTGTCAGTGATATGCAAGACTCTTCCAAACCTAAGTAGCAACCTTAACGGCTCTTCTCACGTTCGAAGCCCAAGGAAGATGTCCTCGCCACATCTGGAACCACTGATCAAATCATTCATTCAAAACCTTTCACTCTGCGGTTTTCCAAACAACCTATCTCTCATTTGTTAGTTCCCTCTACACCCTCTACTTCTTTACAACTGCCTTCTCATCTAAACAATTCAATTTTCAATAACTTCATGGTTGAGCAAAACAATAAAAACAAACAAATTGTTGATTTTCAAAATCAAATTGATTATTTGCTCAAAATTTCAAATGATTTAATTAAGAACATGGAGGATAATGTTAAAAGATTGTTTTTAAAAGTTGAGGAGAAGCAAAGAGAAGAAGCGATTAGCGAATCTATTCATCATTCATCTTATGATTATGATGATATCCTTATTGTCACTAGAGGCGGAAAAGAGACTAAGAATGAGAAATCGGTAGATATTCCTTCAGACGAGCCTTCTAGTTCTTCTCTACCCACTGATTCAGTACCTGTTGACATTCCTGTCACTTCTCCTGAACCAGAATCTTCCAAAGCCCCAAAAGAAGTTAAACCAACACGTATACCTTTCCCTGGTAGGCTTAAGAAAGAGAAACAAGAAGCCCAGTTTGGAAAATATCTAGAGATGTTCAAAAGCCTACACTTAAACGTTCGATTATTAGATGCTTTAGTTGAAATGCCTAGTTGTGCCAAATTCTTTAAAGAACTTATATCCAACAAGGAAAAACTTAGACAAATAGTTAACTTGCCCTTAGACGCAGAATGCTCTTTAATCATACAACAAGGACTGCCCCCAAAGCTAGGAGACACTGGTCGTTTCACTATTCCTTGTTACCTTCAGGATGTTCAAATAAGTAACGCCTTAGCTGACTTAGGATTTAGTGTAAACCTTATGCCATACTCGCTTTATAGGAAACTAGGATTAAGCGAACTTTTACCAACCCGTATGACCATCCAATTAGCTGATAGATCAGTTAAACTCCCTCGAGGAATTGCTGAAGATATTATGGTACGTGTTGATAAATTCGTCTTTCCTGTTGATTTTGTTGTTATGGATATTGAGGAAGACGCTCAGGTACCACTCATCCTTGGCAGACCTTTCCTAAATACTGCCAAGGCCGTCATTGATGTGAATCAAAAATCTTTAAAACTTAGAGTGGGAACTGAGGAAGTCACCTTCAATGTCGATAAACTAATGAAACTTCCTATGGGAGAAAACCTTGGTCTTGTAGTATCTATGCAGGAAATAATTGAAGAACACTTGGAAGAAATCCTCGCAGTAAGCAGCATTAATCCCCTTCCGAACACTGTCATCACAACAAGGAAAATCTGTGAAGAAGGTGCGGGTCTATGCTCAGCTATCTCGGATCCGTCCATTGCATCAAAGGAAGTGCTATTACCTTTAAAGAAATCCAACTTACAGCCCAACAGATTTATCACTGCTGTACCACTTGGACAAGGCACTCCGGTCACTCTCTTGAGAAGAAGCCCTAATTCTGAAGTTCCTGATTCATCTCTCTCAAAAGAAGAAATTCTGAAGACTCTCATGGTAATGGAGTCAATGCTTAAACCATCCGATCCGCAACTTTCTGAAAGTTGTGAAAACTTGAATCAAGAGATTACTTTTGACACATCTTCTTCAACTCAATTTCAGAGATTCGCATTCACAAAAGACAGCAAAGAAATAATCACTGAAGATAATGCAATCTCTCAATCTTCCCAAGTAAAATATGAGCTGAGAAAAGATGATCTTTACAACAATACAGAATGGGTTGAAATAGCATCAGCCACCATTCCAGAGGCACTTGCAGTTGAGTCAGATTATCAGACAACATACGATGAGCTTAAAAGAGACGAAATTGCTAGGATAAAGCCTTCACCACCCGAATTGGAGCTAAAGGAACTTCCCTCACACCTTGAATATGCTTTTCTCGAAGGAACTTCGCACTTACCGGTTATCATATCCAAAGATCTGAAGCCTGAAGAAAAAGCACTACTCATTGAGGTTCTAAAGTCACATAAGAAAGCGATTGCATGGAAAATCTCTGACATACAAGGGATCAGCCCAAATTACTGCACTCACAAGATCTTAATGGAAAATGACTTCAGGCCCTCTATTCAAAGGCAAAGGAGAGTTAACCCAAAGATTCAAGACGTGGTGAAAAAGGAGGTTATCAAACTCTTGGATGCTGGTTTAATTTACCCTATTTCAGATTCCCCATGGGTCAGTCCAGTTCAAGTCGTCCCAAAGAAAGGAGGCATGACGGTCATCGCTAACGAAGACAACGAGTTGATTCCAACACGAACCGTCACCGGTTGGAGGGTATGTATCGACTATCGGAAACTAAATGAAGCTACACGCAAAGATCACTTCCCTCTACCGTTCATTGATCAGATGCTTGAAAGATTGTCAGTAAACGAATTCTATTGCTTCCTCGATGGTTTCTCCGGCTATTTTCAGATACCTCTCGATCCAAAGGACCAAGAAAAGACGACGTTCACTTGTCCATACGGAACCTTTGCCTACCGACGTATGCCGTTTGGCTTATGTAATGCACCAGCGACATTTCAAAGATGCATGGTAGCAATCTTCCACGACATGATTGAACAATGCATGGAAGTGTTCATGGATGATTTTTCGGTTTTCGGAGATTCGTTCACCACTTGTCTTTCTAACTTGAATAAGATGCTCTCCCGATGTGAAGAATCGAACCTAGTTCTGAATTGGGAAAATGCCATTTTATGGTAAAAGAAGGCATAGTTTTAGGACACCGTATATCTAAAGCTGGAATTGAAGTTGACAAAGCAAAAGTCGAGACTATCTCAAAACTTCCACCACCCACCTCTGTCAAAGCCATCCGAAGTTTTCTAGGACATGCCGGGTTCTACCGTCCCTTTATCAAAGATTTCTCTAAGATATCCCGACCTATGACTCGTCTCCTCGAAAAGGATACTCCGTTTGTCTTTACAGATGAATGTCTCAAGGCCTTCGATCATCTGAAAGATCTGCTTGTTCATGCACCGATCATGGTTGCTCCAGATTGGAGTCTCCCATTTGAAATCATGTGCGACGCCAGTGATTTCGCAGTCGGAGCAGTTCCGGGACAGCGGAAGGAGAAGCAGTTTCAACCAATATACTACGCCAGCAAAATGCTCACTGACGCCCAAGAGAATTATACAACCACAGAAAAAGAGCTGCTAGCGGTAGTATTTGCTTTTGATAAATTTCGTTCTTATCTAATCTTGTCCAAAACTATTGTCTATACAGATCACTCCGCTCTGAAATATCTTTTTAAGAAGCAAGATGCTAAACCTCGCCTTCTACGATGGATTCTACTCCTTCAAGAATTCGACATCGAGATCAAAGACAAAAAGGGAGCAGAAAAGTCATGTTTTTAGAAGCTTTATTCCTCACATTTTGGACCTTTCTTTAGTGAAAACATTTCAAAACACTGATTATTTATTAAAATTCACTAAAGTGGTTCAAAAGTAGACGTTGTGGTAAAAACCACTGAAAACACTCTGAAAATGCACAAAACACAGCATTTTAATACAAGCCGATTCCTCCGACCTCATTTTCCTGTCAATACACACTTCCTAACTTCTACTATCTGATGTATAGGTAAAATCGAGACGGAAAAATCTGGAATCAAGTGAAACGGCCAAAGGACTGAGAAGACACTGCACTTTCAGAGCCACTAAAAGTTATTTCGGCTACGCCTGAATTCTACACACCCAATTTCTATGAGATTGGCATCATTAGAAGCGTAACGGAATTACGAAACCACAGGCGAAAGAATCAGGTCAAACGGACGCGTAACGAAAGAGATACGGACGTTTTAAGCAACGAACGAAATTAGACAGAGCCCGTATACGGCCCCACACACTGTATACGGCCCTTACAAGGCCGTATATGGCCCTTGCACCCCCGTATGCTGCTTCGTTTGCTTGTACGTGCTACTTCGTGAGTTGTACGCGCGATTTTGAGCTTTGCCTATAAATAGTGGACAACCCCAACACTTCAAACACACCATTTCTCTCATTTCATTTCTTCCTTACACTTTCTCTCTCACACACATCACTCTCTCTCTAGTTTCTCTCTCTAGAATTGAGCTAGTTAGGTAGGGGTAGCTTTTAGCTTTTGTACGGAGTCACTCCAAGACATTGTATTCGCGAAGATCTGTCTGTAATAAATTTGTATAAGGTTCTATTTATATATCTCTTACTTTCCAGTTTTAAACATGTGTTGCTTTGTTTATGCTTGTTTAGAATTGTATGCTAGATATATAATGTTAGGCTAGACATTCCTTTGTGTTTACTATGATGTAGTTATGTTAGAATAGTCAATATGTTTATGCCATGTTGTTACTCTGCCCGTATTACTTTAAACTTTGTATGAACTCATAAACTGAATCTCGAATGTTTATCTATCCAACTTATGCTGTGGTTAGAAGCTTCCTGCTAGAACTTGGCCAATTACTAGTGGTACGTTCTCTACCTATTCTATACTTGATGATCAATGAACTTGGTATGGCTGTGTTCTCTAGGTTGAAACAAATCATAAGAGACACGGAGCGTAGGATTAGAGATAGGTTAGATTCATGTTTATCTGTTATATATCTTTGAGAGAACTTTCGGGATATCTATGATCTGATTATTGGTTATCTGCTATGCTTAGGATTATGGTGTTCTGTTATGTGTCACCCTATTGCATGTTCTTGTTTGATTGTTGCCTTAGGAATGATGCATGCTAGAGTTATCCTCCTGGTTCATATCAGTAACTGTATAATTAGGTTTTCAGACACAGAATATTGGTTTACACAGTAGATTAACATGCATGGAATAGTTGTGATGATTTATATCTGTAATGTTGAACAATTTGACTGATCGTTAGCCCGATTATCCCAACTTGGTCCGCGGGATTATCCCCGTTCGTGTTCTTGTTCAATCAACAATTCACACTACGATACAGACGTCTCTGATGACTGTGACTGGGGACCAGGATTCGAGGATAGTTGTCGGTTAAATTGGTCTGTACATTTGGGAGAACTTCCGGTGTATTTGACTTCTATAACTGCTATCCACGTGACATATTATTTATCTGATTGCGGACAACTCTACGTTAGATATTTAATAGGCTCGTAGTTGTAGCTCATTAGGATATAGGAAATCTGCGAGAGTAATGTGGAACCCTAATTAATGTAACGGAAAAACCGTAAAACGCCCTATTACTCGGTATAGTGCTGGAAACACCAATTGGTGGAGTACAAACGTATGGAAGCCGCGGAACGGTCGTAGGTACAATACTTTGCATTAATTATGTTTCTATCCTCTCCGAATTAGTCATCACATCTAGTAGCCTTACCCTTGACTATTCATCAATAACACATAACGAAATCATAGTAAACACTCGCTTATCCTCTGTCCGAGTCTCCGTACAAACCTCTTTTGTTTTATTTTCTTTATTTAAATTAGTATTTAGTTATAAAAACCAAACCTATCCAAAAGCTTTTAAAAACCAAACCTATCCAAAAGCTTTTAAAAACCCTAGCTAGATTCCCATAGATAATAAAACTTCCTAGACTCCCATGCCCGTTGTAGTTTAAAGAACGACACCTGAGTCATACATACCACTTACTGCCCTTTTAGGTCTGTCAGTAGTATACAGCTTAGGATTCCCCTGCTATATAAATTTAAAACACCTTGTCCGAGCGTCCTGGTTGGGAGGTTCAACGACCGGATTAAAACCCGTCCGACCGCTGGGACCGCGACACATAGATCCTTACTGATCTTAATGCCATGATTCAAGGGTAAGTTCCCTTTCTTAGAATTTTCCATATTGAATCTTTTCAGTATTTTATCTATGTACGTATCTTGGCTGAGTCCTATAAGACGTTTTGACCTATCTCTGAAAATCTTTATACCTAGGATATATGCTGCATCTCCAAGATCTTTCATAGCGAAACACTTTCCCAACCATTCTTTTACACCTTGTAAAGTCGGGATATCATTTCCTATGAGCAGTATATCATCCACATACAATACTAAGAATACTACAATACTCCCACTGAACTTGACATATATACAGGACTTATCTTCACTTCTAGAAAATCCAAACTCTGTGACCTTTTCGTGGAAGCAGAGATTCCAGCTACGAGAAGCTTGTTTAAGTCCTTAAATGGCCTTTTCAAGCTTGCACACTCTATTAGGATACTTTGCATTTTCAAAACCTTCCGGTTGTGTCATGAACACATCCTCTATCAGTTTCCCGTTAAGGAAAGCGGTTTTGACATCCATCTGCCAAATTTCATAGTCATGAAATGCAGCTATAGCTAGCATAATCCTAATTGACTTAATCTTAGCTACTGGTGAGAAGGTTTCCTCATAATCAATCCCATAGGTTTGAGTATAGCCCTTTGCTACCAACCTAGCTTTATAAGTGTGTACTTTCCCATCCATGTCTGTCTTCTTCTTGAAGATCCACTTACAACCCACCGTCTTTAGACCGGGTGTAGTGTCAACCAAATTCCAAACTTGATTGTCATACATGGACTGAATTTCTCTTTTCATAGCTTCCTTCCATTTAGCAGCCTCAGGGCCTGCCATCGCTTCCTTGTAGTTAGCAGGCTCATCTAATTCACCAAGTGTACTATCACTTATCTTATCCTCTTCTTCTATTTGGTAACCATAATAGAACTCAGGAGGATTGCTAACTCTACTAGATCTGCGAACGGGTAAGGATATGTCTTCAGGTTCAACAGGTGTTTCCACCTCTTGTTGAACGTCAGTGTTTATTATAGGTTCTTTATCGGTAGATTCTTGAATTTCTTCAAGATCAATTTTACTCCCACTGTCCTCTTTAGATATCATTTCTCTCTCAAGGAACACTCCTCTTCGAGCTACAAAGACCACATTATCCTTGGGTCCGTAGAATAAATATCCAAATGACTCTTGTGGATAACCGACGAAAAGACACTTTCAGATCTGGAGTCTAGTTTGTCCTGAGTTTCCCATCTAACGTAAACTTCACAACCCCAGATTTTGATGTGACCAAGAGAAGGTTTCTTTCCCTTCCACATCTCATAAGGTGTCTTTGAAACTTTCTTAGTGGGTATTTGATTTAAGATATGGGCGGCTGTTTCTAATGCATAACCCCAGAAACTTATTGGAAGTGTTGCTCGACTCATCATAGATCGAACCATGTCTAACAAAGTTCTGTTTCTCCTCTCAGCAACACCATTAAGCTGCGGTGTTCTAGGAGGATTCAATTGTGAAACTATTCCACAATCTCTAAGATGATCGAGAAACTCGATACCAAGGTACTCTCCTCCCCTATCGGATCAGAGAACCTTTATCTTTTTGCCCAGTTGATTCTTTACTTCATTTTGATATCTTCTGAACACCTCAAAAGTATCTGACTTATGTTTGATTAGATAAACATGTCCAAATCTACTGAAGTCATCAGTAAATGTAACATAGTATCTGTTTCCATCTTTTGTAGCACATCGGAATGGTCCACATACATTTGTATGTACCAAATCCAATAGTCCTTCACCTCTTTCACATGATCCTGTGAATGGTGATTTAGTCATCTTGCCTAATAAACAAGATTCGCATACATCATCCGATTTGAGGTCGAATGATTTCAACACTCCCTCCTTTTGAAGTTGGGCGATGCGTTTCTTGTTTATGTGCCCTAGACGATAATGCCACAACTTGGATTTATCAATTTCATTAGACGAATCAACATTTAAAATAACATTGCTAAAACATTCAACATTTTCATATATGTCTTTGTAAGGAGAAGCTTTAAAAATAAAACAATCATTTAAATGAACCAAAATATCTCCATTTCCATTATCAAAAGAAAAATGATAACCATCTTTATACAAAGCATAAAATGAAATAATGTTTCTAGTCATTTCTGACGAATAATAGCAATTATTTAAATCTATCCTAACTCCAGAATTCAGCATGAGCTCAAATCTTCCAATCTTCGTTACATGTACAATTCCCTTGTTTCTCCATGCTTCACACTTCTACTTTCCTTTAGTCCCTGCAATACATTGCAAATGTGATTACCACACCCTGTATCCAGAACCCACGAATTAGAAGTTGTAGTATTATGGAGTTCGATCATAAACATACCTGAGTGAGTAGTCTTCTCGACCTTTCCATCTTCAAGGTCCTTCAGGTACTTTGGGCAGTTACGCTTCCAATGCCCCTTAGTGTTAGCACACTGCTTCCTTAGGGTCACTAACAGGTGCAATCTCAGAATCGGTCGCTTTCTTAGACCTACGAACGGACTTTCCATCAGTATTCTTTCTTTTCCAATTTGAATTTGACCTTTTCATTTTCTTTGCACTTTGACCAACAGTCAACACATGAGCTGCTGAGCCAGAGGACACATCATCCTTCTTGATTCCTTGCTCAGCAGTTTGCAGTAAATTGTGGAGTTCCATTGTTGAGCCTTCTCTCTCATTCATATTCATCTGATATGACATTACAAACTGATTGTAGACAGCTGGCAAACTGGATAGAATTATAGCGATGGAAAACTCTGTGTCAAATACCATGTTCAATGACTCCAACCTATCAAGGTACCCTTTCATCTTTAAGACAAAAACACAGATAGAAACTCCAGGTTTGGGCTTGCAAGCCATGAGGGATTTCACCACATCAAGGCGTTCTTTGCTTACCTTAGCCTGAAACATTTCTTTCAACTGTTGGTTCATTTCATAAGCCCATGTGAATTCAAAAGTCTTTTGCAGTTCAGGGTTCATGGAAGATGCCATGATACAAAACACTTTATTCGCATCATCATAATGTTTCCGATGTGCCTCAATCTCCTCTTGGGTTGATTCTTCATCAATTATGGGAATCTGCTCATCGAGAATATACTCCTTGTTCTCATACCTCAAGGTAAACCTTAGGTTACGCATCCAGTCCATATAAATTGGACCGGTCAGTCTTTCCCTCCCAAGAACTGAGAGTAGTGAGAAGTTCGAGTTATGTGCGGGATTGGGGACGGGAGGATTTGCACCATTTAAATTAGCCATCTATGAGATAAAACAATTTTAGTTAGTTTGAATATTCCTTAATTATTTACCCAATTTTCTAAATTAAAGCTAGGATCCATATTTTCAGTTTTATGAAAAGGGTCACCGTAATCATATAACTAAAATACCATTATCTATTTCATTTCTATGAAACTCCTAGATCTTTGAGATTCATTGATTTCTATCAATGGCATGTTAATCTCGGTTATGCACATCTACTATTCATGACTGGTATGCCGAGGATCATGAACAAGATGGTGAATTAACCATGCAAACCCCGCGTGATCCCCGGCTTGAGTATGCTCGAGAATCGCGAGTCTCAATCACCTCTCATTATGTCCTCATATTAATGTGCCGGTAAACTACACACGCTCCATTAACAGTTCATACGAGAGATGTGCGGATTTAATGGGTTAGCATACTATTCATCATTTCCTATAGCTAAAACGGGATTTTGTTTTACTATTTTAAGTCTACTTTTAATCTTGACGTCATCCTATCAAAAGTCCTCGGTAGCTCCATCGAACGCACAAAGAAGCAGAGAAGCAGGTCAGCGCGAAGCTTATTAAAAACCTGACTTCTTTAGGGAAGCAGAGCGACCCGCCTTATACCTCTCTTATAGTTTGTTCCTCATGGGTGAGCCAATTTATCAATTGAGTGACGATGTATTTAGACTTTAATTATACATATTGTCGCACCCCCAAATTATGATGCGGAAGCGGGTCGGTTCGGGGCGCGACTAATCAATATACAAAGCACACAAGATTACAAAATGAACGACCACTACATGCGTCGTTTACAAAATACATTGAGATTATAAAAGTTTTACACTGTTATAACATAGTTTACAAAAGCTCCTGAGTTCGATTGACAGAGATTCTATGGCATAACTAAATTATACAAAATATAGTAATGCATGACAATCTTTTGATGTCTGAATGTGACTCGAGCTAATGGGCATCTTGAGTGGCAGACCTACTGCTGCTGAGCACCTGTGATACATGCTAAAATGGGTCAGCGAAAACGCTGGTGAGCTCACAGGTTTGTATGTCAACACATATTTGTATGAACCGCAAGATTTAATGATAATTGAATTTAAAATGCAATTAAGCAAAATAAAAGTTATACAGCCATGAGCACATAGTCTGAGCTTAACTCGAGATGTCAGGTCCACATTTAAGGTATCCTGATCGAGGTGCCTCCTACGAGTGCCTAATCGAACACTCGTCTACACAAATATTAATACATCCGTTTTTCTAGTTAGTGCGTGCTAACCCGGATGAGGCTGGTCAAACCTATATGGTACCATATACTAATATTCACGCTACTACGTATTACCAAACTATGCTGATGGAGGGCTTTAAAATGATTAGTGAAAATAACTCATGTAGTATTTGATTTGATGGTACTTGCGTTCATATTGTAAAACAAAACAGAGCAATGAAATCACACCCCTAGGTAAAAGTATTTAAAAAGGGGCTATGAGACTCACCTGAGCCTATGAGATGCTACTAAGCACAATTGATGATTCACAATGATTTGATGTCGTTACAACGACTGAACCTGCCGGGCGTCTTAGACGCGCAAGGTTTTGATAAATGATTAGATTATTGAAACCTGCCGGGCGTATTGAACGCGCAAGGTTTAATTGATTAGATGACTCTACGGACCATCTATGCTAGTTATCCCATTAACTAGTTATGACCAAACACTTTGGTTAATGATTATGTTTGAGTTTGTGAAAATGTTTACGGCCCATTGGTGATTGATTGAAATAATAATTCTTCAATTATTATTACTACTTTCATTTGTTGTGAACTTATAAAAGCATATTTGAAGTGTTTAAATGTTGTATCGTATAAGTATGAAATATGTCGCAATGTCAGACACTTAGTGTAAACCTTTAGTTTTAAGTTTATGGAAAAACGGAGGTCCGAAAACTAAAATATGCCATTTTGGACCCCTAGATGACTTCGGATGGCCTAAAACTGACTAGGCTAAGGTACTTAGCCTTGTCCATTGGGTTGTTTTTGAATGACCGAGCGAATTTGAGCCCAATCCGTTACAATAAATTTTTCATCGAGAAGCTACCCTGTTTTAAGTTGTTAAATCGTCGACGTTTTCGAAAATTTACATGTTCTGTTTTAGCTAGAATTCGCAGGGCTAGTTTATTGATCCGTTGGATCATGAAATATATAGGGGGAATCCGCCGTATTCATTTGAATACGCCGTATTGGTGGCTTTTGTGGGGAATACGCCGTATTCATTTGAATACGACCGTATTCATGAAAAATAGAGGGAATACGCCGGATTCCCATGAATCCGACCGTATTCATGGCAAACAACGGGAATACGCCGTATTCCATTGAATACGCCGTGTTCATGTTTTCTGGGCGGGAATACGCCGGATTCCCGTGAATCCGACCGTATTCCGAGGTCTGGTTCGAGTCTGTCTTGGCCAAAATCACCCAAACCCATATCTAATCCGAAATCAACAATCAATCATCTAATCTAACATCACTACATGATAATATATGCTATTTACAAACGAAATTACAAAGTTTAAGTTAACAATTTCCTTACAATTAATTTGACGAACGGATGATGATGATAATGGTGATGAAGAACACGAAGATGATGATGGTTTGATGTTGTTGCTGCAGATTGTTGTTGTTGTTGTTAGATTGTTGTTGTTGTTTGAAAATGAGAACCGAGAGAGAGCCGAGAGAGTTTGAGAATTTGAAGAAGAAAATGAAATGAAAACAAAGGGTGAGTTGGGTTTGTTCATCCGGCTCCAATTATTGGAGTCGGTTGGGCTCCCATTCGTGGTACAAAATACCCGTGTTTTTGTACCCGATCGAAAAGTAGTAAAATGTTTTAATTCGATAAATTCCTATAATTGATATCGTACGTATTTTAATCGAAGTATTTTAATAAAAATACTTTTAATGAGATATAAAAATATATCTTTGCTTTATCTTTCTGAGACGGACACGATTTAATTGATTTCGTCGCGTTTGAGTAAAAAGGTATAAAATGAAATATGTTTTGTTTTATCTAATGTAAATAATAATTAATATCTCCGATAATAATACATTATTTATATGTTTTGTTGCGAATGTTTTACATTAGTACGATACGAATACTTTATATATTATCAAAATAATATATAATAAATATGTAGATATTAAATAATCATTCGGTATTACTTAATATTTGATTTTCACCAATGCCGTATAAATGAATCGGAAATTTGGCCGATTTGAAAATGAACGATTAAATATAATCGTGAACTGATATATATTCAACAATATATACATTGATACATACAATTAGCCTAATACATAGCACTAATTACATGTATTTCTAAATGATTAGGAACTACAAACTAGTCCTAATTTGACGGGTGTCACACATATATATAAATCATATTATACATATTATCTCTCTTGAAGTTTAGGGTTCTATTTTAAATCTTTTAAAATTAGTGGTCTATTTTAAACAATTTAAAATTATCAATATCTAAACTGTAAATACATATTACCTATTTAGATAATTCTCTTTCCAATTTATCTTTACCTACATACTATTGCAGATAATTGCATGCTACTATTTGTTAAGCTATGGCTCTGATACCACTGTTGGGTTTTCTATTCCCTAACTAGATTATTATATACGCAGCGGAATAACAAAACTTTAAATAATCTAAGGTAATTAGAAAACTAAAACCCTAAGGGATCTTTAACTTTAACAACATAGTACAATGAATAAATTGGATAAAGAAAATAAAGAAAACACTGACCTTAGAGAAAACCTATTTCTCATGCGTAGACCAACGAGCAGAGCTTCGTCACTTGGAGGCAAGTACCCAAAGTAGAATACCTCTAATGCTTCACACCCAAAAACCCAAGAGAAAGTCGAATTTCGAAATTCTCAGAAAATTCGTATATGATTCGTATGTTTATGAAGGTATATGATGCCCCTATTTATAGTTGTGGAAGAAACCCTAAGGTTTGCTGAATTCGACTCCCAACCGGTGGTTGGACCTTCCAACCGGCGGTTGGAGCTGTTAGTCTTGGACTCCAAGTCTGCGACTTCCACCGCCTAGAAACCTTAATCCCAACCGGCGGTTGGGTCTTCCAACCGGCGGTTGGGTCAGATTCTGGAATCTTCCGCTAATTTAATTACTTTTAATTTCCAATTAATTTAATCCATAATTAATAAATCAACTAATTAAATATAATATTAATACTATTAATATTATCCTTCATCTTTCTCTTGACTGTTCATGAGGGCAACCCAAAAAGGACTTTACCATTAATGATAGTCTCACCAACTAGTTATGATATTGGACACTATTCCAACCTATATATATATATATATATATATATATATATATATATATATATATATATATATATATATATATATATATATGAGGATCTGCTGCGAACTAAATCCGCGTGAGAACTGTGAGAACTAGTTATAAAGAATTAGGGCGCTACTAGTTAAATAAACCCGGGCAGGGGCAAACTAATAGAAAAACGTTCTAATTTAATTCACGCTATTGCGCGATGATTGATTCACACTCCATGTCTCAGACCCCCATTTTTTTCAAAGATACCCAAAACCTTTGATTCAAATTTACTTTTATTTAAAAAAATTAAATCAAACTAATTATATAGTTGAAATCATTTTTTGATTATCTTTGAGTTGTTGTAGATCAATTTCAATAAAAAAAACTACTTGATGCATGTTCAGATGCATGCGATTTTTGTAGACAGATGCATGTTAGATGAGATGCCTGTGGAGATGCATGTTCAGATTTGATGCATATTAAGATGCATGTTATTTATACATGTAAACAAAAAAAGCTAATGCTCAGTATTGAGTATACTAAATTGATTACTCAGTATTGAGTATGTTGAGTACTTAGGGCGCGTTTGGTTGGAGGAATGTTTTTGGAAGGAATGGAATCTGACAAAGGAATTAGAATTTGAAGGAATTGAATTCTAAGGAATTTGATATCGATAGCGCGTTTGGTTGTCACCAAATGGAATGGAATTTGATATATTTTATGTCTAGTTTTTAAATTTGTCAAAATAAATTGGACTGGAGTACTAGTAAATGACCAAAATACCCATTTATGGAAATCATTAAAAATGTTACTCCTTACAACAAAAAAATAAATAAAAAAGAAAAAGAAAATAATAATAATAATAATAAATAAATAAACTCCAATTCATACAATAAATATAAAAACAAAGAAAGAAAACACACAATTACAAATTGATATGAAGTTCTTCAAGTCGTTTGGCTTGCTGGGTTTCTTACAAAGCGAAAGAAAAAAGAAAAAATAAATCCACATGCTATTATAATATTGTCACTACCATGGTACATCATTCACATACTTCAAAAAATGGAACTTATTAGAAAACCCTAGAAATCTCAATCGATGACGAAGGAAGTGGTACAGGGATGTCCAGGTGGTGACTAGTGTAGCTGCGGTGACTGGTGCAGGGGCGAGTGTTGCAGCGACGGTGACTGGTGCGGCGGCGGTGATTAGTTCAATGACGAGTCGTGTAGTGGTGACTGGTGCAATGGCGTGCGGTGGTGACTGGTGCGGCGGCGATGGTCAGTGTGATGGTGGCGGTGTCCGGTGGTGACAGGTGGATGTGTCTTCTGGTGGTTACCGGTAGGGTGGAGGTAGATTGTTAAAGGAAGGGGTAATGTTAGATCTGAGACATATATTGATGGGAAAAATATTTAGGGATATTTTGGTCTTTCACAGATTCAATAGTTGAATGGAATTTAAATCCATCACCCCATCGAAGGAATGAAGATTCTGTAGATGAGATAATCTCAACATTCCAAAGGAATTAGATTCATGCAATAATTGGCAACCAAACACGATGTACTAAGGAATTTAATTCCAATTCCATCAGGATTCCTTTGAATTCCATGAGCCAAACAGGGCCTTAGTAATTGTAATACTGAGTATTTAGTATTATAATGTGTACTATAGTATTCAGTATTATAATGATTTGGGTGGGACCGAGTACTCAGTTTGTGTACATAATGAGTACTATAATATATGCCACTATTTGAAATCTGAAACATTTGCAGAAGCCAAAACTGAATTACTAATGTTCAATATTCACTGTGTAGTGACTAAATTTAGAACCAGATGCGCTCATGTGAACACAAGGAAGCCCAATAGCATAAAGATTACAAAAAGCACCCAGAAATCAATTACAAGTCAGACTACAAAATGCAGAAAGTGACTATAAAAGACTAATATATATTATATTGAGTAGTCAGTATAAATAAGTATTCACTGTTATAAACTCGATATTTCAATATAGATGGTCTACACGGTACAGTTCCATGAGGATATATGGTTTATGCTGATGTCTTTTGGATCAAGTGGTCCTAGGCATCCAACAAACGTTTTTGACTTATCTGCTATTTTTGTTGTGACGTTGGAGTAACTTTGGTTAAATGAAAATGGTCTCCTGTATCTGTCCTATTATGGTCTTATATCAGCAGTATATGTTGGGTGTTGTAGTTTTAGTGCGTCATGTATTTTTTTGTGACTTTGGCCTCCAAATTACATTTTGTAACTTGGGCTTGTAGGTATGTAAGTTTTATGTTGAGTCTTCCCAGGGCCGTCTCTAAACTTTTAGAGGCCCTGGGCAAAGTTGTTGTGTTACAGAAATGAGACCCTATAACTAGATGTCAAGTAAGATAAAGGTTCGATAAAAATGATATATAGTGATCCGATTTTCAAAAAAATTATTTATTTCTCTGATACTTATTTATATCTCTAATACTAATTGTCACCAATTGTCAGTTCTTAACTCTTTTAGTCAAACTCTAATACGTCAATTCAATTTTTCAATTTTGGACCATTCAATCGACGTATATATTTGTTTAAATAATCTAGTTACTAACAAAAGTTCTCTTCAAAATAAAAGAGGTGTCAATCTCTTGTGTTATCATCATATATATATTAGACGTATCATATTACTTGGGGAATTTTTTGAAGGCCCTCGAAATTTAGAGGCCCTGTACGGTCGACCACCTCGCCCACCCTCAAAGACGGCACTGAGTCTACCAATACATATCTTTGCTTTTGAATTAAATGTATAATTTCATTTTTGTTACATTGACTAATGAATGCAATTGAGTGTTAAAAAAAAAACAAGTGAGTCCTACTAGTCAGTCTAATATATACTACTCCGTAACTTTTTCTGTCCAAAAGTTTAGTAATTTATTTTGATTTGTGTTTAAAATTAAAGTCACTCTAACAATTGAAATTGGGAATCATTAAAGCATGATATCCAAAAGCTTAAAACAATACTATTATGCATCCAGTGTTGCATCCGTAAATTACACATGATTAAGTATGCATCCGGTGTCTGCATCCGTAAAAATTTGCCACATTGAAATCATACAAATTCAATAATTTCAAAGTTATGATGTTCAGATGTTTCAATTGACATTTTGTTTTATATTTTATTAAGAATTTGGTAAAAATTTGACAAAATTTATTGCGAATTGAAGTTGAATGTTCGCTCGAATGATCGTGAATGAAAATCAAATTGATTGTGTGTAATAATTGTGTTATTGAGCTGAAAATTAGGAATTAGTTATATTATACGAAGCGTCGTGCCCTGACCGTTATTGACTGCCCGCGCCAAAAATTGTTAGTTCTCATGATTCGTAACCTAATTTTAGTTTGCAACGGATCCTTGTACTATATATATATATATATATATATATATCCAACTTAACTTATGTACTCCGTATATATTATCCCAACAAAAAAGGAAAAATTACATATATACCCAACTTAAGTTGAATAATATTATATTTATCCACAACACAAGTATTCAATGTATGTATGATACTTTTTAGCCAAAATGTATATTAGTACCCCGAACTTGGCTAACCGGATATAATAGTATCCTGAACTATTAAAGGTACGGTATAGTACCCCGAACTTGATAAATTAAAACACTTTAGGCCATCGACTCGGTAAACTCAATCACGTGAGCTCACATGACAATTTGTTGTTAATAAACTAACGGAGAATGTAATCATCGTTAACCTTTGAGAAAATATGTAATTATCCAATCTAACCGGGTATATACGTAATTATCCCGTACAAAATGAGTCATAAATACTTTTCTTGTTTTAACTGACACAAAATCCACAAGGATCACTTGAAATCAAGTTCTCCAGAGTCCAGGCCGGTCGCATTGAACTCCGGTCACATTATTTTATTTTCTTCTGTAATGAGAAACCCTCCGGCGGCTCTCAAGTCGCATCTCCGCCGCTACTCATCACCGGAGCTACAACTTTTTTTCTGCTGCATCATCATCTTCTTCTTCTTCTTCTTATCATTATCGATTCAGTCGGTTGATTCCAAATCCAACAGAGAAGAACCAGTTGAATGGCAAATTCTCACCAAACACAATTTCTCATCTCAAATTCGGTTAAATCCTCATCTTCTTCTCATCGTCACCGTCCCTTGTAATTTTTCTTCTATTTCTTAAAATTCTACTTAAATTGTTCATGTATAACCTGCATTTTACTACGCAAATTGTTACTATATATATTTATATGCTATTGAGTTTTTCGTTATATTAGTTCTCAAGCTGTTAAGATATCACATCAAGTTTGAAGTTGAAATAAATTTGTTTTAATTTGATTCAATTTGTTATAGGAGGAATTAGTGATTTGTAAGATTAGTTTGTCTAGGGTTTTAAGTTGTTATGCGGAAGTTATTTATATATTTGAGGATTTATGATGTGAATAGTTAACTTGATACAATCTGATTTAGAATATAGGAGTTGTAGGACAACCTTCTACCATTTTTTTGGCCAATTCAGCATAGAGTAAGGATTTAGAATAACTGTAAATTGGGATAGTTTACTTGATAGTCTAGATTTTGTGGTGTTTTAGTATTTTTGGTCGAATTTAGTGATGCCTTGAGGGAAGGAGATAACAGAAGGAATAAGAAGAAGGAAGACTAATGAGATTGGAGTTAACACATTATGCCTCAATCAATGCTTAGTCGCTTTAGAATGCCAATTTTAACTTTTGATGATCTTTCACATTAGTACTATTACAATAATTGCAGTATTTAACCACCAGTTCTTTGGATTTCAGTGACTTAAAACTTAGTTTGAAAGCTTAAGGTGCTCTAAGTCCTATTGTACTTTTTTTGCTAACCAGTAGAACTTGACTTTGGAAAGTTTGTAATGCAACCAAGCATGCTGTTAGATGGGGGAAGGGATTTTGTTCAACCTTATCATCATGGAACATATAAGACTTAAGCACATGACTTTGGTAAATAACTCTTTCCCTCCTAATCTCCTAGTAGAACCTCGGTTTTCTGGGTATTCGTTAATGCAAATAATGTTAAAGGTTGAAGTAGAGTATTCTATTTAGGCTCTTGACTCTTGAGAATGGTAAACAATATTGTTTTGTCACAATTTTCTTCAATTAACCTGGCTTCTTATCTCTAACCATTTCCGTATTGTTCGTATAGAATTGATACTCACTTACGTGGTTTAGCTACTTGATAAGTGGGAACGGAAAATTACTACTCTTACCTGGCATTTCACTGGCAACTAACTATAGGATTTTCCCAAGAAACTGAGTTAAAATTACCAGCCTGATTAAATGCTGAAAAGTTTGGCAGTGGGCCTTAACATGTAACTTCTTTATGTCTATTTTTCCCTCCCCCCTTTTGTTAGAATGTATGTATAGTGTATGTTATTCGAACAACTATGAATAAATGCATATATGACTAGTGTGCTCAAATTTATGGAGATGAACAGGATTAATTGAGAATTTTCCATGCATAATACTATCGCAGATCTGATAGATCTCGCTTCAATGCACAGGGTCTGGCGAATCTCGATCTCTTATGAAGGAATTAGCCCACACGGTCACTAAAAAGAAAGAGGAATTCAGAACTTTGAAGTTGATGCTCGTTCATAGCAATCATGATAAGATGCTGGCAGATGCTCTCGGTGCTACGATGGAAATAAATATTATCTGTTACCACTATTCTTTGCCATACAAGTATCAAGGAACACTTCGGGTTCAGAACATATTATCATCTGCTCGTTATCTTATGTCACTTTTTCCTGAAGAAACTCCCCTTAAGTCTCTACCAACTGCAGAGGACCTGACAACATTCCTTAAGTCAACAGACAAGGCTTTACTTGTTTTAGAGTTCTGTGGATGGACACCCAAACTGATGGCTAAAGTCATGAATAATGGATCTGAAAACGCTTTTGGTATTACCTCCTACCATGTTTTCTCTCTCTCTAAGAAATAAAGTTAATAGCAGAATTGCTAGGTGGGAGGTGTGCACCTGATGTACTAATGTACTATGTGGTGGCTCTTTGATTGTTCACGGAACAAAGCCAAGATTTTTGTCTCTTTTCTAGTTGATACCTAGGTTATGCGATATGGTATCTCCCATATACACACATACTTTCAACTAAAAGCCTCTACTTTAGGGGACAAATAACCAGCATATGAATGCTATAGTGGTAGCTTTCCCTAAAGTAAAGCCTAATAGCTCTTTACAAGTTATGGAAATGATCCAGAATCCCATGAATAGCGCTTGTTTTCTGGCTGTGGACAGATTTCTTGTACTAACGAAAGCTTTGTTAAACAGGTGTTTCTCTTGGGACGGGTTTATATGGAAAAAATGATGAAACAAACTCAGCTGATGGGAAGAAGAATCAGGTTGATGGTAGTTTCAAATTCCACATAATTATGAGGCCAAAAAGAACATAAAAGGTGCTGGTAATAAAGATGTATGTGTTATCTTTTTTGAAACAGGGGATGGAAAACGAAAAGATTACATGCAATGTTGATGATCAGTTTAGTGGATTTCCTGGGATTGGTGAATTTTCTCCTCTAAATGAGAGTGATTTCTTGGAGGCTGAGAAAATGAGATCTGGTGATAGAGCTTCTTGCAGTTTTAAGGAGTACCAGCTCTTTGAGTCTTCCTTATACAATTTTACTAGTCTTGTCAGAGAGTTCTTCCTGCCACCTGACAGGCTTAAGTTTGGTCTAGTGTCTGAGAGATCACTAGTTTCATCTCTAGGCGTGGGAGATACTGGTTCATGGTTGATGATGCTTTACTCTACTGGATGTCCTGAATGTGCGAAGGTTTTCAGAGGAGGAAGTGATCTTAAAAGAATTATAGAGTTTAGTGCATCACCAGTTACAGAGGCAAGTTTATATCCATGCCATCATTTACCATTGCTTATGGTTCATTTATTTGATTTCTCTCTGGACATCTGCTGTTTTTTACTAATTGTGTCAAATAGAGATCTAGCCTTACATTATCATTCGTTTTGCAATGTTATATTCCATCTTTTCTGAGGTTTATAACTTGGGCGTTACTTATGTCTAGCTGTAGAAATATTCATCGGTAGTTAGGTTGTTGCATAATCTGCATCTATATATCTACCATCTTGTTTTTGTTGTTTTAACCGTGTTGTTCCTGAGATCTTGTCACTTCACCTGAGATGGCTTGCCATAGGAAAGTTGGATTATGAAGGTCTACCACTGACTTTTTGTTTCATTGTTGATGATGTTGTATTTATCTGAATATTGGCACTGATTGTGTACATCTTAATTCTAAGTCTCTGCCAAACATTTTGTCGGAGTGTGACATTCTTCTAGAATGCTAGTCAACAAAACGTAGATGGTAATTTAATTTTTTGAACTGTTAGTAACTGGCATCTATCATGATATTTATGTAATTAATCTTCAGTAAGTGTTTGGGGCTTTGGGCCTTGGCTAATCTATTAATCATACCTTTTGTCTTATTTATTTTTCCATGCCAGTTTTGTTTTACTGGTGTCTCCTAGGTCCATAGTACAGCCTAAACTCATCGTCTATAATCTACCTTGTTTAAAGAAATGAGAATTCTACAAGTATTAGCTTTAATCTAGCAGATTTCTATTTATTCCTCCTTGTTATAGCTGATTTCTCGATTTCTGTTGAAAATGCAGCTTAAAGGTGACGAGGATGGTTTTGATCCTGGTTTACCATCAGATAGGCCGTCGGTACTCCTTTTCATTGACAGATCATCCGATTCCTTGAAGATTAGAAGAAAGAGCATGGAATCTCTTACTGTCTTAAGAGAGCTAGCGCTGCCTGATCATATTAGATCTACAATGAATTCCAAAATCATTATCAATCCACAGAGGACTGTTTCCCGACATCCTAAATTAGAGATGTCGACATCATCTCACAAGGTAACTGCAATAGATGATAAGATAACTATCATGGCCATGAAAGACGGTAGTCATATTACTATTGATGATGTTGCTTCGCATTTGCAAGGTAGTTCCTTGCAAGAAGTCTTGGCATATGTTCTTCAGCAAAAGAAACAAAGAAAATTGAGTTCACTTGCTAAAGATGTAGGCTTCCAGCTGCTCTCTGATGATATTGATGTCACCATGTCAGAATCAGACATTCAATCTATAAAAGGTGATATTGGAAGCGGTGGTAATCTTGAGAAGGATCAGGTGTCAAATGCAGATGATATGCTCAATGGGCGGTATGACACTCTATCAAAAGATAGTAAGGTTAAACATTCTGCAAAGGATAATGAGAAAATTACCGTTGATACAAGTTCTCAGTCGTCTGTAAAGACAGAAGACCGTTATCAAGAGAAACTAGTTGTCGATTTTGAAAATGAGAAAGTTGAACAAGGACCCACTTACAACTGTTCATTTTTCTTTGTAGATGGACAATTTCGGTTACTTAAAGCTCTAACTAGTGTTTTGAAGATTCCGTCATTGGTGATTATTGATCCTCTTTCGCATCAACACTTTGTCTATCCTGAAGACGCTGATTTTAGCTATTCTTCTCTATCTTGTTTTCTTCATTTGTTTCTTAACGGAAGCCTTCTACCATATCAGCGCTCTAAGTCTGTTGTTCCCGACTCCAAAGAGGCTCCACATCCACCATTCGTTATACAAGATTTTCACGAGGTTGACTCTATACCAGGTGTTAGTGCTCTTACATTTTTGGAATTGGTTGTTGGCAACCACTCTGGTTCTCTCAGTGCGGACAATGCGTGGAAGAAGGATGTAATGGTGCTATTTACTAGTAGTTGGTGTGGATTTTGTCTGAGAACAGAACTTGTCATTCGTGAAGTATACCGGGCATTCAAGGGTTATGGCAATATGGTGAAAAGTCAATATAGAAATGAGCAATCCTCATCAAGGTCCGGTAAGTCGTAAAAAAATTAAATTATTATGCACATTTAGGTTGGTTGTAATTCTGTATCCTTATTAACTGGTAAATGTCATTTGTAATTCCATTTGGTAAAATTTTCTAGTTGCTGTCTTTTACATTTTATACTTTTTTTTTTTTTTTTCTTTACCCACTTTTTGGTTCTTTTTCTTCTTTACCAGTGTCAATTTATAGTTTTTACTTAAGTGTAACTGCATTTGACTATTCAAATTAAAAAACTTGTTGAATTTGTGATAGCATTTAGAGGAAATTCAGTAGTTCAATAATAGTAATAGAGGCTCATCTATGGAAGCCAAAGCTTAATGAAGGGAATGTAAGTACCTGGGCTTTTTGTCTTTAATTTAGAATTTCAAAATTCAAGGCTACTAGTGAACTATATAGTAAGGTGGTCTTTTAGTAACACTTCGTTAGGGGACAATTATGCAGGATAGCTTACGTGACTTATTTACCCTAAAGAAAATATAAATTAAAGAGCATTCAGAAAATAGACTGTAAGAAATGTTTAAGATGATGCCCTGCATCGATAGAAGAGTGTATTATCTTTTAAACATACAAAGAAAAAAAACATTGATGCTTCACAGATTCCATAATCTGAACATGTGAAGTGTTCCACTAAGTGGTTTAGAATTAGACCACGTTTCTTGTACGTTAGTTTTATTCTATCAAATTCGGCCACTGTATTGGTTTGTCATTACTGAACTTATGATATTTTTGTTATCAACTTTCCAAAAAGAGCCACCTGATTTCTTTTACATATGACCACATCCCATTGATAAACGTGATCTACTCTAACATGGTTTCTAGAAGAGGTTGGTGTTCTCTTTACTTGAATACGTTCGTGTGAGGTACTGAGGTTTCTGATGCACCATTTTCTTATCAGAAGCGCACATCCGTAGTTTGTTCTATTATCTTACAACAAGCAATCTCACGAAGACTGACCTGAATTCGATATATGATAAGAGAAGAACAAGAAATATATTCATGTTATAGACAAACTGAGGTGATAATCATTGCTTTCCACTAGTCCATTAATTAGGGACTCCCTTAAAATTGGGTTACACGTTGATTGAAATTAGTCCTTGCTATACAAATACACAATGATTGCTAAGACATTAAAATAAATGTTCTTACTATAGAACAAACATATGAAACATTGAAATATGCAAAATGCTAAGAATTTCTTTAGCTTCCCTTGAAAATCGTGATCTTTTGGATGTGGATACTTGAGTGATTGTTTCTTTCATTTCCATATTTTTTATACGTATCTTCGCGCGTGTGTGTGTGTACAATCAATTTTCAATCTTAGTTATTATCTCATAATGTGTGGTTGTGTGCATTGATAAGTTTTGGCTACATGAACAATGCAATCTGTTGCTCATGAAGGTTAGTTATGTTGCAGATGGTATCGATAAAACTAAATTGAAGCTCCCGACGATCTATATGATGGATTGCATAGAAAATGACTGTAGTTTGATACTAAAGTCATTGCCCAAGGTACTTGATTATCTCTTAAATTTGTTTATTGTGCATATTGTATTTTCTGTTGAAACTTTAGGGTTGTGTATTCAAGGCTCCCTTTTAGAGGCACTGGAACTTTACTAACATTCGGTTTAATAAGATTTCATTTCATATTTTTGGGATGTTTCTTTGCTTTGTACTTTTTTTGCATTGCACTTTAATTCATGATCCACAATTTCGCATCCTGATACTATTAGTTCAACCAAATAGGCCCACAACAACCTCCGATGGCATCAGTCTCTGTTTACCAGTTGATATATTTCTAACAATAGTCTATTATTAGAATACATTACAAATGAAATAAAATGTGCTCTCAATATGCAGAGGGATCTTTACCCGTCTTTGCTGTTATATCCAGCAGAAAGGAAGGAAGGAATCTCTTACGATGGGGAGATATCAGTATCTAATATAATGAAGTTTATAGCTGATAAAGGTGGTAATTCTCATTGGATTTACAAGGAGCGAGGTAATAACTGGTCAAACTTTCTTATTATTGGTGGTTCTTTCTATCCTGAAATTCTATTATTCTGTAAATGGTGATTCGTTTTTTCCCTCCACTCTAATTAATCTAATTTTCATCACCTCCTTTTTTTTTTTTTTTTTTTTTTTTGTAATTTGTAAAAGAACATAAGTATCGTTAAACGTGTTTTGAATTAGTTGTGAAACAATAATCTCGAGTCACGACAATGTTTAAATAATAAGCAAACATGAACAGAGATAAGAACACACAAGTTTTAGCAAACAAGGACTCGTTGATCTGATTTCCAATCCAAGTAGTTGGAAATGTGTTACGGATTTGTTCCAATTTGATGAGTTTTACATTTAGGATATATTATTATATCTAAAGTCTAGACATTTTACAGGAACAAAGTTGTAAATCATATTACATAAAAGTTTAATTTGAACATCAGTGGTACTAGTAAAAAAACCTTACATTCTTTTGGATGGAAGAGTATACCTATTATCTTATGTTAAGTGTTTGCTTGGCCTTTTGCAGAGCCAAGAGGCCAACTAGTAGAGTTGATCATTTTCCATAAGACTAGATGAATGCTTGATACCATGATAAAGTTAACTACTCAATAAAATATCTTCTTATATTCATTGTCCTGAATTGGCATTGCTAATTTGCAAAATTGATGATAAGGTTTTATAATAAATGTTTCATATAGCTTTTATATACTGTATCTGTAGGTATATTGTGGACTGAACTTGAACATGGAGCTTGGAATGAGAAACCGTTTACGGTTGCATCAGACCCTGTAATACCCAAGGGTGTTTCACTCTCAAAGGAAAATAACGAGATTCTACTAAAAGACAGAATCCAGACCCAGAGTTCAGAAATAGAAAACGAGGTTAAACCTCATAGGCCACATGATTCTATTGAATATGGACACAGAATACTACCTGGTACCGTACTTGTTGCAACACAAAAACTTCACGATGTTTATCCGTTTTCCAAATCCAAAATTATCATAGTGAAAGTTAATCGAAGTAGTGGATTTCAAGGTATGATCATCAACAAGTTTATCAGTTGGGATTCCATTACCGAACTGGTGGAGGGGTTGGAATCCTTGAAAGAGGCACCACTATCTTATGGTGGTCCTGTCATAACACGTGGACTGCCTCTTGTTTCTTTAAGTCGGCAATCTTTCAAAAATGAGCACCCTGAAGTTCTTCCAGACATCTACTTCCTTGACCAGTCAGCTACAATCACTTTGATACAAAATTTAAAGTTAGACAATCGGTCTATGACTGATTACTGGTTTTTTGTGGGTTACTCAGCATGGGGTTGGAACCAACTATTTGATGAGATTGCGGATGGATCATGGAATATAAGTAATGGAACAGTGCAGCAATTTGATTGGCCAATGACATGATGTGACTTGGATTGATTCTCAAATGAGGTTTAGCCTACACAAGCTTTTAATTGATAACGTTATTACTCGTTACAATAGAAGAACTGTACATAGATTCAAGGTATTGCCATCAAATTTTTTTCCTTCTGAGATGGTCATGAATGCTGTTTTGTCTTCAGTTTTTTGTTTCATTACCAATAGATAGACAACACAAATGCTTCATATTACTTGCCGTCCTTCTTTCTCCTTTTCACTTTTGTTTTAGTGGTTATTGGAAGTTATACTTCATGCCATGTTCATGGTTAATTGTATGAAGATGTTTTAGAGTTGATGACTAGCAGATTTCCAATTATGTATTGCGTATAGAGTATTTTGTGTATGTATCACACAGATACAATAAACAAGATGAAATGGGTTAACCCCCGAAGATATGTATGAAAACATTGCAGCCTGGAAAGAAAAAGAAAACTATTATCCTGCTCTTGAAAGCTAAAGCCATGCTCAAATCACTTTTCTGGGTTTCACATCAAATCTTCTGCAGAACTTAAAGGTTAGATAAACGTTATCTAAGTGTGTGTATCTGTTATAAGGTTTACAACCATAATGAATGACTTACCAGTTCTGGTTTATTGATATAAGTTCTTCAGCTCTAGTAACTTGGACCACCTCTTATCGATAGTTGGGGTCTTTGTTTTGCTTATATCTGCAAATGGAAGAAATGATCTGCAAATAAGTTTATAAATAATTTAACAAATACACTCTGCCCTCCTATGGTGTATTGCCATAGCTATCCCTTATTCAGAACTGCACTGCTTAGTACTTACGCTTTAAGCTGAGTTCTGATTTATCACAAAATTCTGAACAGGTTTCCTGCAAATACAGATGATGATTGAGTTTAAAATAGTTTTTAACTACTACTTTTATAACGTGCATCTTCTCTCCTAGAAATGTCCACCTTTAGTATTGTAAATCCAAACTGATATTAGGTGTGATTCCTTTTTGTCTTGAACTTTTTATTTTTTATGGTGCTTCTTAGTGGTAATATATAGCGTCCTTAAAAACCAGAATGTTCTTGTCGGTTTTGAGCCGAAGAAGTAAGATATTCGACACTAAAGGTCTGCTGCAGGCCTTTTTTGGGGAAAAAATATAGTATAGATGACTATGTGTCATTCTTACATTCACAGAAGTGGTGAGCCTAATTGTGTCCTGTACTAAAGAATCAAGATCTGCTTCACATCCAGGCTTCACATAGATGACCTGCAAATATCAATGCATTCAATCCTCTTTTTGTTGCTTTGATTGGCCGCTATAAACACACACATAAGATATACACACACAGATATGCATATGTTACATATATATGTTTGGCATCCTGATATCCTTTCAAGAGGTCTTAGGTTCAAACCTCACCAGCTACACATCTTGGGGTGGCCAGTTAAAGGGTTGGAAAGGGTCACGGGGATACTCGGGTTAGGCCGTGTACATTTGAGTAAAACTACTCACCCTTCTCGGATAACCTGAACAGGGAAAACCTCCTTTGTTTATCCGTTTATGGATGCAGGAGTGGCAGATATTTAGTGGTCCTTAAGCTTGTAACAACTAAATCATTGATTTTGCTGGCTGGTTGGTTTGAAAGTGAAAAGACGCCACTTTAAGAAGATATTCTAGATCTACATATAACATATATGGTGGGGTATGTATACATATATGCATACAGTCATATAAGCTACTGACCTTCATATGTATATACATGCACATACATCCATACTTATACTTACAAACTTATGCATATATATGTAAAACTATTATGTATGTTTATATGCATGGGGATAAAGAGAGAGAGATACTGATGGATCGTCCCCGCCGATTTCAGGTAGCTGATTTGAGTCACCACTGTTGGCAGTTGAGAGAATCCACACATTAAAGTTGGTAGTTATCTGACAACAGATTTAATCAATAAGCACATTGGGAACTATAACATAAACATCTTATGTGCCTACACAATTACGCGCGCGCACACACACATACCTGTCTGCAGTAAGGCAAAGAGCAGTTGCTACACTTTCTGTTAAAGGATGTATCAATTGTCCCATCAACTGAAAGCCCAAAGCCTGCATGCTGATAAATAACACATTGATCTTACAACACATTAATCATTTTCTAGAGGTGGCACGTCAACCAATTTATATATATATATATATATATATATATATATATATATATATATATATATATATATATGTCGATCTGATATATGTTTTATCGTTTACAACCGGTTCCCATACCTAACCCGCCCAACCCGTTCATATTGCCACCTTTACCATTTTAACTAAGTACTCGTACATTAGAGACAGAAGAGAGACCTTTTGAATAGATAATGACAGGAATACTCTTGCTTTATTAGGATCACCATCTTCAACTAAATCTTCCAATCGTAGGTCTCGTAGTGAGAAACTATAGTCAGCATTCCAGTTTCCCTGCCATTTACCTTCTGCTGTCGATATTCGTATCAGCCTTTTTCCTACCTTATTCACCTTTTTCCCTATCTGAACAACAAAGTTGAATAGTTACTCTCATATTTTTTTGTTAGTTTTAAAATTACTATCATAACAGCATATGATTGAAGAGGACAACTGATTCAAATCAGACAATTAAATACCATATATTACCAGTGGGATATTGTTTTTTTGAATGGAAGCAGAAAGAGTATATCGGCAGAAGTTAGGTAATCTTGTGTGTTTGGGATTTAAAGCAGGCAGAGGAGATGTCGAGGTTCCTGAAATGCAGTATCCCATCTCTTGGTGCATTTGGTCACCTTATCTCCAAAGTTATATTATGTAGTTGAACAACTTGTGGTGTATTTCTTTTTTGAGTAAACCCATAGAAGCCCTTCAAGTTTAGCCAAGTTTAAAAACTGGACCTCGATGTTCGAAAGTGATTCTTCAAGCTCAATTGTTACCACGAAAGTCCCAAATTTGAATTTGAATGAAATATATGAGCGTTCCAAGCCATCAACAAAACAAGCTCAATGAAACCACACAAATCCCAAATTTTAAGTTGAATAAAATATATGATAGTTTCAAACCATTAACAAAGTGGCCCTAGTGGTAAGATGTTCTAATGTTCTAACAAGAGGTCTCATGTTCGAACCGCCTCAAATCAACATATCGGAGGTGTTCGGTGAAAAGGGTTGACGGTCACGGGAATTTTCAAATAGGTCTTGCACATTTGAGTCAAAAAAGACTTTGGCATTTCTGGATAACCTAAACGAAGAAACCTCATCGGTTTTATAGGATAGAGTTCCAGTTATTCCACAACTACTAACCAAATTAGTCTATGATTACGACCAAAATTTTCAATTTTCTGAAGAGGAAGTTGGCTGGATTTACAACTTTTATAAAAGATGTGATTTATCTTACACGATAATCACTTGTGTTTTAGCTGTTCTTTAACAAATTCAATAGCTATATTTTAATTTGAAATGAACATTAAAAAATTAAAAAAAGATTGTACAGAGTATAAGTTAGATAACAATCATCTTTACAACTCGAAAATTCTTGTTACTCGTTAATATATAAAATTGAAATGATCCTTGTTTTGAAACAACTCAGATAACAAGTTAAAGTTGGAAGGCCAAAATTAAATCCACCATAATAATTACGGAGTATCACCAAAGTAATGAGAAAAGACCACTACAAGTTGTTAATATCGTCACTACAAAAACATCTCTCCAACCGCCGCTCAGTCCAACAAATCCACGCTCACTTGATCACCATAATCCACCCACCACCTCCACCCATCACTCTCTGGACCACCCTCCTCCGTCATTACTCACTCGGAGCTTCACCGGAAGAAGCCTTATTGCTCTATAAGCACCAGCTTCACCCCATCCCAACATTTTACGGCGATAGTTTTACATACGCTTTCTTGATCAAATCTTGTGCTAGTTCACACCTACCCAGGTCGGGTTCACAGCTCCATTCTGTCACGTTTAAATCCGGGTTTGAGACCCATGTTTACGTGCAAACAGCTTTGGTTAATATGTATGTTGTCTGTGGGTGTTTACATGAATGTCGTAAAGTGTTCGATGAAATGCCTGAGAGAAATTTAGTCACTTGGAATGTTTTGGTTACTGGTTTAGCGAAAATAGGTGAAGTTGTGTTAGCAAGGTCTTTCTTTGATGTAATGCCGGTTAAGAATGTTGTTTCTTGGAGCGGTATGATTGATGGGTACACTCGAGCTAATCAACCCAAAGAAGCAGTATCGTTGTTTCGGAAATTGGTTTCCTTAAGTGGTAATACTAAGCCGACTGAAATAACTGTTTTAGCAGTTTACCCTGCCATCTGGAACCTTGGGTCTTTGGAACTATGTCAATCGGTTCATGCTTATGGAGAGAAAAACGGATTTTATATGATGGATATACGTGTTACAAATGCTCTTATTGATGTGTATTCAAGATGCGGGAGTGTACATAATGCTTTGCGAGTTTTTGAGTTTATAGAAAGTGATGTTAGGAATTTAGTGTCGTGGACATCGATTATATCTGTGTTTGCAATGCATGGAATGGCAATGGAAGCTTTAGATTGTTTTAAAAGAATGGAGGAAGTAGGCATGAAACCTAATAGGGTTACTTTCTTGAGTATTTTAAGCGCTTGCAGTCATGGAGGATTAGTTGAAGAAGGGTTAGTGTTTTTCAAGAAAATGGTCAATGAGTCTGGTATTGTGCCTGATATTAAGCATTATGGGTGTTTGGTTGACATGTTGGCGAGAGCAGGGAGGCTTGAAGAAGCAGAAAAAATGGCTTTAGAGGTACCGAAATATATGGCTAATGATGTCATTTGGAGGACGCTACTTGGGGCATGTAGTTATTATAATAACGTTGAGATGGGGAAGAGAATCACGAGTAGAATATTTGAAATGGAGAGATGTTACTCTGGTGATTATGTGCTTATGTCTAACATCTTTTCGGGTGTGGGTGATTATGTTGATTCGGAGAATATTAGGAGAAAAATGGATCATATGGATGTTTGTAAGGTACCGGGTCATAGTTCCATCTAATGGCAAGATTGATGGGTTCGGAAATGGGTCGAAATGAGTGCGGGTAATGGGTTGGAACGAGTCATTTTGAAGTACTAGTCAAAACGATCAAGGTCATATTGGGTTGACACGCTAGCGCTTTTTGCCAATTTTGTAATACTTTTGAATATAATGAATGTTAAATTATGATCACGAAAATTATTTCCCTACTACAATAGTTTGGATCTTTGAATAATATGACCTAAGAAGTTGTATGCACAAGTGTATTCAATCAGTTTCCTTTAGAACAAGGAAAAGTATCTCCAATATCAGTTAGAGGACTACCAATGGGATCGTTCTGTTGTCCGTTCTCATCAACTTCTCACTTGTCACCATAGGCACTATCAAGTTCTCTTGGTGCCGTGGTGGTTCCTTTTCTCTCCATATCGTGAGTTCTTCATCTCCATTTTGTTTTTCTTTTCTTTTTGTGTGTGCAACAATTTAGATAAATAATATATGTGGATCCCGGTCTATTAGTGGTGGGTGTTATGGTAGGACGTAATATTGGGTTAAGTAGTGATGGATGGATTATGATAAATGTGACGATGAAGTGACACTAGAACTTAAGCTCTACCAAATTGCCATAGCAAGCACTAGTATAAACAAGATTCAAATTTTAGAGAGAATTTTCTATATGGCCAGTCAACCTACATATTTACACCCCATGGATCCGTGTGACGGAAAATTTCACGCAAACGGACACTAATCCAACTAGAATAGGGCAGCGGACTAGCGGGATTTTGTAGCCAAATAAAACGCGAAGTGTGGCAAAAACATCCCATGCTCAACCCAAAATCCCGGTTGAGAAAAAACGAAATTTCCTCTTGAAATCGTTGAAAGAAAGCGACTTAAATTTTGCATACTCAGCCGGTTCGCACACGTATTCAAGCCGGAACTCGATATTTAAAGGGGCCCTTGGGCAGGGGCGGAGCTTGAATGCCCCCTCAAGGATCTTGTAATTACGTAAAAAAAAAAAAAATTTATTGGTATTAACGACAAGTTTAAAATTTTACCCCCTCAAAACTACCAAGAAAAACATAATAATTTTATTTTTGCACCCTTCACATAAATTTTATAGCTCAACCCCTGCGCCCGTGTGATATTTATCCCACGTGTTGCATTTTATTTAGCTCCAAAATCCCGCTAGTCCGCTTTTCTATTCTAACAAGATCGGTGTCTATTTGCGTGAAAAGTACACCTAACACTGACCATAACGTGTTATTAATGGATGCGTTGACAAAATTTTCTCAATTGCAACTTTGTTTTATCTGGGTTGTTACAAGTACCGAGATGCATGCATGACTGCATGAGTAGTACTACCTCCGTCCTATTACAAATGTTCACTTTAACTTTGCACGTAGTTTTAGGATTCTCCACTAACTACACTTTTCACCAATCAAAGATTATATCCACCCACTAAAGTCTCTTTTGATTGGTTAAAAGTCAAAGTGAACACTTATAATGGAACATCCCAAAATAATAATGTGAACATTTCAAATGGGACGGAGGGAGTAATATATAATAGATTAACAGTACCTCCCTTTCAAAATTATTATTTAATTTTGACTTTTGAAAGTCTTTATTTTTCAATTTTAACTTAAATATTTTTGCTTGTGTTATATAATACGTGATAAAAATTATACCAATGAAAATACATTTAAAAGCCAATCTATTCATATATTTAACACCACGTATTATATAAGACAAACATAAATATAGAAAGTTAAATGTGAAAAAATAAAGATTCTAAAAAGTCAAAACTACAATAATTTTGGGACGGAAGTACCGAGGCATTACTATTTACTATAATAAATCTATAACAAAAAAAAAAAACAAAAAACTGTAGTAACAGTTCTTCCTTATCCTCAATAATACTTAAAAAAGAATATTGAAATATACTGTACATAATACAGCGCAGAGGAAGCCCACATATAGCTAGAACTGGAACTAGAACTAGAACTAGAAAAAGAATCCCACACGTGCCCCGTAACACGGATTCCCTACGCCCCTCGCATCCGCGCTTTTATATTTTTTGTTTGTCTTCAACCCACTAAAAAACGCTGCTTTTGTCACTGGATTCCAATATTTATTTCAACCATAACCACTACTTCTCTTTATCTTCTTCTTCTATATATATACAACTCTCATCATAAATATCTGCAAATCATCTTCTTACTCTCTACTTCCATATCAAATTCACTATCTTATACTAACTGAAATGGAACTGAAAAACATGGTAACCATGGTTTCTCGTAGCGGCCGCGAATTGCAGCGTTACAAGCAAGGTCAACGCCAAGTTGTTGGCTGCATACCTTACAGACTTAAAAGCAGCAATAATTTGGAGGATGCATTGGAAGTACTTGTGATTAGTGCACAAAGAAAAGGGAAAGGAATGTTGTTTCCTAAGGGAGGTTGGGAATCGGACGAATCAATCAAAGAGGCCGCTTTACGTGAATCGGTTGAGGAAGCTGGAGTTTATGGGACTGTTGAAGGAGTATTGGGTAAATGGTGTTTTAAGAGTAAAGGCAACGATGGATACTACGACGGCCATATGTTTCCGTTACTTGTTAAGGAGCAACTTGAGTTTTGGCCGGAGAAAAATATTCGACAAAGAATTTGGGTGAGTGTGGCTAAAGCTAAGGAAATTTGTCAATATTCTTGGATGAAGGAAGCACTGGATCTATTAGTAACAAGACTCGAGTCGAGTAGTTTATGATTAGTTTCGGCTTGTAGAATACTTAGAAAAGCAAGGATTTAGAAGAGAAATTTAGAGATCACTCAACATTAGTTTTTTATTTCTTTTGGAGTTTTATACTTCAAGAAGCATTTAAAAAAAAAATGCTACATTCTTTATTCTTTAATTTGTTCAATCTTTGTCATTATAAATTTATAATGAAAGCTAGGTTGATTCATTTAACCATGTGTTCAAACTACTTGGATTGTTGTCATAGATCATCTTTATTCGTTTTTGATTCATTAGACCACTCGGAGTGGTGACGGCCTAAACACAATGTTCTGGGTGAGAATTTTGTGGTGAGGATTTTGTGGAGTGGTAAACAGTATTCTGGACAGTGTTCTCAAAGCTTATTTTTGTTTTTATATTAATTCTTTGTGTGGGGCAGTGGCAAAAAAATATGAGAACATTGATCAAAACAACTTCTCATTTGGGATGCTGAACGAAAAACACCGATGAGAACACCGTGGAGAACACTGATGCGGAATGGCAGAACACTGTATTACAGTGTTCTGGATGGAGGATTTTGTTAGAACACTGTCCACTCCGAATGCTCTTAAAACATCATACTAACACTCTCGACGTGCAAGAGCATTTGTAAAGCTTATTGATTTTAACCAGGAATTTTCAGTTAATCAAAATGAGACCAACAACAATATCGAGTGAGATTTAGGATTTGATTTGTTGGTTTAACCCATTTGAAGATTAGGTTTGAGTCATCTCAAAATCTTGCAGCACATATGTTTGAATATAAGAGGAGATATATGGGTATTTGGACCACCCACTGGAGCCGCTCCATATTTCAATGGAGCACGACCGATCACATATAAGAGGAGATATATGTAAAAACTAAATTTGATCCAGTTAAACAATGACTAATCTCTTGTATATATCCACTTATTGGTCCAGAATAAAACAAGTGGCCTTCCATATACAAAGTTTTAAACTAACATATGAGCTACAATTACAAAAACATAATCATACAGGTATAAAAGTTACAAATGTTTGTATAAATTATTTTTAAGGGTGAAAAAGAATTTCAGTTGTACAAAAAAGGTTGTTCTGCGTTTCACCACTTGTGCTTCTTCTTAGAATTTGAAAAACTAAGAACATACCTAGTTGCAGGATATGGGAACCCAAAAAACCTAACGATATTTTGGCAGTCTTTTTCCTCAACTTCATCATTTCCGTTTGAATTCGAACTTAACTGACTTAAATACGTCTTCCCTTCATAAATGTAGCAGAGTTGCTGCCATAAAAGCACAGCCAAACCAATTTCCACAGAAACGCTTGCAAAGAATAGATAAATGAGTACAAAACCTCTGATGGGCAGAGACTCGACAGATATAAGAAAAGGGAGCGCACTTTCCTTAATGACTGAGAGAATGGTTGACCTAGTCAAAACAGTTGTAGGAACATGACGTAATGGCGGCCAGATATGATATGCTACGTATGAGGATACAATGGAAACATAGAAAGTACTGGTGACTGCTGAGATGAGGAAGAGGATGAAGCTTCGATGGTTTCCTGCACCAACACAATTTCCAATCTGCATACGTACAAGCAAATTTCAGTACTGGAAATTTCGACCCATTTGGCATAGATTGTTTTTATTCCAAAAATAAAATAAAATAAGTTTATCACTTTATCACTGTAATAACACGATTTTCTTAATCATATACATTTATTAATTAAGGAATACAAGAAAAGCAATCACAAAAAAGAAGTGTATATTAGTTGGCTCAGTCCGACCCTATCTATTTTTGAGTAACTGACCAGTTACCCATTTTCTCAACTCTAGCTCCACTAAAAAATCTTCAGATCCAAGCTACCTTAAATACCACATTTTTAATGAAGATCCAATTTAAGGAATTTGATCTTCAGGTTTTTTATCTATAGAATATTCCAGTAGTATTTACACTGTTAGCATGATTAGTTACTGCTGGTTTGAAAGGAAAAATAGAACAAATGAATCACTTCTTCAGCTGAAAATATGATATGCATAAAACAATCGTGTAAACTTCAAAAGTATTCAAGAAATTCTTTTTTTCTTGGCAGTTGGCAAGAATGGCAAAAGTTCCTCACAATTACTTATTAACTTTTGTCCATTTTCATATAACATAATCACCAACGACAATACTTCTGTGGTATTTTTAAAGTATAATGGTTGAATCAAATAGTTAAGTGAGTATAATAAATTTTTTTAAGCCGCAGTCCACACCCCCAGCAAGTTATCTCATATTCCTCAAGCATTTAACATCATATGTGAAGTGAATGAGCACTTACAAATGGGCAATGATGATCCATGTCCAATACACACATTCCACATGAACGACAATGATGAGTGCTAGGTGACTTTGGCTTTGAACATACGTGACAAAAGTTGTAATCCGCAAGACCACCTCTTCCCACTGCCGGGTAGCTGCCCCATAATATAAATGGTGGTGCCCCAGGAGACCGAAATGCAGCAAGTACATAAGTTGAAATTGTACATATAGACAAAATACCCGTTACAGTCATATGAAATACACCACATAAATAACTCATCGAAAATACAACAGGATAAATAGCCCAAACACCGCTACCTGTAGAGTGAAATATACCACGTTACGCGACAGATATATGTATATAATACCAATTTATTATCCAAAGTACAGATATAAAAACTTGCCTATAATGAAAAGCATAAATAACAAAAGAATAATGACGAAAGATCGGTCTCGAAGACGTCTCAACCAAAAGTACTTATTATCGAATTTACGTGCATTGTGATTAGTAATGGCTCCACACCAACCGCACTTGAATACAGGTGCGTAAGGCGCGATAATAAGGCGCAGTCCACATCCCCAACAAGTTGTCTCATGTTCCTCAGTTATAGATGTTACATATTGATCTTCCTATACGAATCAAATTCCGCAAGTAACAAAAGTTAATATAACAATTCACAAATAAACTACCCCACACAATAAAGAGTAAGTAATAAATAATTGAAAGTATCATTTTCTATTGACATAAGTATAAGTTTGAAATCGAAAAAACTAATCAGTTCGAACTCCAGTTTTGACTATTAAAATGCATACTACAAAATCTACAATAACTATGTCAACTAAATGTATCTAATTATATCAAGCTTTGTGAATTACATACAGTCAATAGTCACATACAACAATGATGAATAATCTGTTTGATTTTGATTACAACTAAATTTATCTATTAGCATTAGTTTGACTTTGACCTAAATCAAAATCAAACTCATAAGGTGTAAAAGCCTAAAACCCTAAAAACAAAAAACCGATCATGAAGAGTTATTAATAACAGATACATAATGAAGTAAAAACATTAAGAATGGATTTATGGGAGTGAAGATTAACCTGTTTTGTAGGGGAAGGTGGAGATGAATCGGTGAAGTCCATAGAAACAAACGGCCTTAAAGCTTCAATCGCATCGAGAACAAGATTTGATTTTGATGTAAAGTTTTGAAGAATTTGAATTAGAGTTGAAAAGATTGATGGGTTTGGATGAAATCGTTGACAGTTATTAATGGGAATTAATTGAAAGTCAAATGGTGTCCAGAAAGGTTTTATTATCACAGAAACAAGGATTTACGGGGTCTTCGGATTTGCCGTAGAATATTTTGGGGGTGTTTGGTCGGGGGTACTAGGGAATGGGAATGGGAAAGGTAATCAATGATGATGGTGAATGATATCCTTTAATACAATGTTTAATTAATTATGGCTAATGATCCTTGTACCACCACATTTGACCATACACTACTAAATGTGCTTTACAGAGTTGTACAGTACAACACTATAAAGCATATTTAGTGGTGTATGGCCAAAAAATGGTGGTGTAGGGATCATCTCCCATTAATTATTAGCGGGTAATCATTCATTTCTCATCAAATTGAAGGTAATAGATATCATTACTTATAATTATCCAGACATATAACATTTATATATTTTTCTCAACTCGTCAACCTTATAAACCGAAAACCCGTCAACGCATTTAATTTTCCGAGTCGCACTCGGGTCATGGTTTGGGATAACGGGTTAACCCGCAAACCTAAAAGTACTCATTGACCTGTTTGACGCTAAACCAACCAACCCATTTAATTTTTTAGGTTGGGCTCGGATCAAGGTTCGGGTTAATGGGTTAATTCGTCAACCCAAAAGTACCCATGAAATTTGACAAGTTTGATGCGAACCCAACCCACCAATCGATATTAACTTGAAAACCACCAACCCCTTTTATTTTTCGGGTTGGACTCGAGTCAAAGTTCGGGTTAAGAGGTCAACCTATTAATTCAAAGGCAACCCACTAAATTTGACCCGTTTAACTCGAAAGCAACCAACCAACTGATATTAACTCAAAACCCGCCAACCCGTTTGTTTTTTGGTTTGAGATCGGGTTAGCAGGTCAACCCACCAATCCAATGGTAACTCTTTTAATTTGACTCGTTTGACGCGAAACCCACTCACCAATCGACAATTATCCCGAAACAAAATCTCAACCCATTAGCCTGTTTAACTAAATGGGTTAAGAGAGTCGTGTTCGATTTGGGTATTTTTGACCCGCAACCCGTTTATCAAATCATGTTGGGTTCGAGTTGGGTATTTTATACCCGTCAACTTGACTCGACCTAATTTGTCATCCTTATTCGTGATAATTAATTGTATAAATCAAGCAACATCAATGTCAAAGGTATTAGTAGGGAATGCTCATTGCATTGCTTGGTATTCCCTTTCCCTTTCTAATTCTCATCCCCACTTTGAACCAATCGTACCCTGAGTTTTGTACGAAGGAATATTGTTAGCATGTCTTTAAAACTATGAAGTAAAATTATAGGGTAAAAGTTAAAAAAAAAAATCATCGTTCTTTTCAAATTTATACACAATAAACTTTCAAAATTTGTTACAATGTGCCTAACATTGTTTAAACTTTTTTTCCAGGTGCACAAGTTAAACCAATAACACATGAATAGGCTTGTAAACGAGTTGAGTTTTTAACAAGTTTTTTTATAAGGTTGTCACGCATAAATGAACTTATGCGAACTCAATATAAATCTATCAAATATTCAAATTAGTTTATCGAGTTCGAGTTTGTAAATAAGCAAATTGAGCTTGAAAAAGGATTTCATTAGAAAGTATATCGATAACTAAACAAGCATTGAATTCGAGCTCGAACGAAAATAAAGTATCCGAACTTGAGCTCGAACAATAATGAGTCGAGCTCGAATTTTTTGATACGAGACTTGATTCGGTTCGTTAACGAAGCAAGATAAAACATTATAAAAAGTTGAATCACTTGTACTTTATGCTTTATTAGTTGTATGTTGCGTACCTTGAAATCAAATTCAAAGGTATGTTGATCACATTGAGTATTAATAAAGCACATTTCGCACCTTAAAACAAAATTTGAAAGTTTACATAAAAAAAGAGAATAGAATGAAAAATATATTTTTAAGTTCCAAGTTACAAAAGAAAGAAAATTAACATAAAATTAAATCTGTATGATCATTCCTTTAGGGGTCTTGTGTTGCATCCTCTTCAACTCCCACCATCAATCAATCTCTACCCCTTTATTAAGCATTCACATGTGTTGACCTTATGTCATATGGGAAATTCCCATAATACCCTTCTATTTAATCTTAAATAAAAAAATAATGTTAACACAAATGACTCTTTCTATTACCAACTTTTAGCAATAGCTGTCACCTAACATGTCAACTTATTTTGGCAAGTCAACTATACAATAAATCTACAAAATCAATTACATCAAAACATTCACTACTCAATCAATTACAAAATCACTACACACAAAAAACATAGTAAAATTAATACTATATAAACGCACTTGTACTCATGAAAAAAATACCAATCTAATCATGTGCGTTTGGATTTTGCTATTTGAAGTTTAAATTTATTTTCAATTATCTGTTATATAATTTTTTCACGTAATCATATTCATATGACATTTATAATGCACACATCTTAGACATGCAGTGTTTTTTTAATTCGTTATAGTGGTGATTATTATTATTATTTGCTTGATTTAAGCCGTATATTTTATATCAATTTTTCAACTGCTCTTTCACCACATTTTTTCACGAATTTCAAATATATTCCCGCCGCATTGCGCGGGTTATCGGCTAGTTACTAATGAAATAATTTAATTAATATAATGATATTAGTACTAATTAAAAAATTTCACCAACATATTAGTACGTAAGAGCATTGGGTATGCAAGTACGTGACAACAGCGTTTGGGGACGAGAACGCCGGCCATCAGCGTTCTGCCAGCCCGTGCTGGCGTTCTCGCCAAAATTTGAGTCCACCGTTCGTCTGCAAACGTTGAGGAGCTCCGGCGTTCAAATTTTTTTTTTTTTTGTTTTTCACCACACCACAAAATCCTCACTCCCAACATTCTCCAGAACACTGTCCCAGAATACCGACACCACACCTTGTGCTCTAAGTTGTTTTTTAGTTGCTAATTGATTAAATACTATTAAGTCAATAAAGAAACTCAATATTGAAATCCCTCTTATTCAGGTTATTCGAAACCTGACTGAATATCCCAAACTTGTATTTGAATGGTTTGAATTGGGTGAGATATAATTAGACTTTACCCAAGAAATGGGTAAAATAAATGGAAAGATCTGAACATGGAAATAGCTTTGGGTCTTGGACGTAATAAGAGTTGATCAAAAACCAAATAATCCGAACTAACAAGCATTAATCAGAAACCCGACCGATTGAACACCCCTAAATTATCATTACCATTTTTTTTCTTCTGTCCTTCTTGGTACGAAACAGTAAAATTAAAGGACAATGATATTTCCACCCAACATTTTTATAAATCCACCACATTTATGTTATTACAACTTGTACTGTACAAACCAGTATTGCACGATAATGGTGGATTTATCAAAATCCTAAGTGGATTTATCATCACCCAAAACTAAAACCCAAAATAGGGGTAAAAGTAAACTAGTTGTAAGGGTATAAATGTCCTTTTGCTTTTTTTCTTTTCCTATCAAGATACTCCTCATCAAACACACTCCAGGTGTGTGGAACACAGGATAGCCTTCAACTTCATTCTGAAGACCTGAACTTTCTTATCAAAACATTTTTCAAATGGCTGTTCCATTTCAGACCAAAGGTTTATTTAATACTACAACATGAATTCATACATTTTTCTTACCAATTTCATCATCACCAAAATCTTTAATCTTTTTAATATTCTTCTTGTTTTGCAGGTTATTCAATACCACTACACCTGATTTTATCCCCAAATGGATCAAATTTGTTATCACCTGTAAGCAACTTATCTAATCTATCAATCTATCGTGGTTCAATCATACTTTAAATTGTTATAAATAGTGAAAACAAGTTCATATTTTGATGGTTATATTGGAAATTGTTAAGCATATACTATTAACAATGACATGAGTTTAAATTCCTACTAATTTTATATATACACGATGATATTTGAGGTTCAAGTTCAGTACTTTGACATAGGTTTTTCGAAGAGTTTAATTAAGTGATTACAGTTTTGTTAGACAATTTAATTCATTATTATTGAGGTAAAAGGTAGATGGTTTGTTTTGTCCAACCCTAATGTTAAATCTTTTCAAGTTTGCGTTGTTTGTGTTAAAGAATTTAGAATTGCACTACTGCTTGTAACACTTACAGAAAGTTGTGTGCTTTATTGCTTTTCTCAGAAAAGGTTCCTATGCCCAACAAAAGGAGTCCCAAATCAACGGGTCCAAAAATACCGAGCATGTTGTCTTTTACAAGTTGCAGTTCCTGGTATCGAAGTTCCGCTAACAGCTTCAATCAACTCCACGCAAGTTATGTATGTAAATCTTTGTTATCTCCCACTTTTTTTCTCTACAAGATTACTATTAATCCCTCTATCCTCTGCAATTGAAATACTTAGAAGCTAGGACATACGTGTCCTTTAACGGAACATACATAAATCTTTGTAATCATACGTTGATATTTTGCCAAAAAAATTGGAAAGGTTGTTACTTTCAGGCATGGGGGAGTATTGTTTATTTACGGATAAAAAGTTCAACCCATTTACTTATGAATGGGTTGATTTGGGTCATTCCAATCTCAAACGGGTTGAAAAGTTGATCAAAATGTATTTTTCATGCATACGACCTTAGATGCTTTATTTGGAAGCTACATTTTTATTAGTGTGATAACAAAAAGGTTTTCGGTCAACCACCAGTGCTAATAAACAATAATGATCCACTTCAACCCATTACCAAGCTATAACCCATCTTGCCACCTCTAATTGTTATCTTCATTTTGACTGAATGCTGTTTGCATCCTGTTGATCTAAACAGAAAAGACGTATCAGATGGCGTATCAGAGCATATGCAGAGTTTGATTTTGATGGATCTGGACCCGGGCACAGCTAAGTTAGCAATAGCCTTATTGGGGCCTTTTTTGTCAGCATTTTCGTTCCTCTTCATCGTAAGAATTGTGATGTCATGGTATCCAAAGCTTCCAGTTGGGAAATTTCCGTATGTAGTAGCATACGCCCCTACAGAGCCTATTTTGACAGTGACACGGAAGGTGATTCCACCCCTTGGTGGAGTTGATGTAACTCCTGTTGTTTGGTTCGGATTGATCAGTTTTCTTAACGAAATTTTAGTTGGCCCTCAAGGCTTGCTTGTACTCCTATCTCAACAGGTTTAGATTATGTAATGAGTTATAAAGGAAATTTATGATTTTTTGAAGTCCTACCTATCTAATAAAACATAAGATTTTGCTTGCTTGTAACAGTGATGTTTATGTTTGTGATAGTAGAAATACACACTTTAGAGGTGGCAAATTGACCCATTTACTTATGAATAAGTTGATTCGACTTCAATATCTAGCAAGTCAAACAGGTAGAATAAAGAAATAGCTTGATCTGAAACGAGCCAATGTAAACTAGTTACTAATATGCAACTGTGTGCGGTAACCTTTGTTCTTTCTTCCATCATGGGGTTGCATTTAGTAGGTTGGGTTGGGGGAATGTTGGAGGTCTTCAATTTTGATACTTTAGACTGGCAGACTGCCACACCTAAACGTCGACTGTGATCACCATCTTTACCAGATCGCAACAGATCAGGTATCCCAACCATTAATCAGTTGATATTGAAGTGCTAAATTTGACTCAAACCATAGAAAATCAAACAATATTACTGAATGCACATTGGTATTTGCATTGAAAAAATATTGTAGTTATCTTTAGCATTAATCAATAGTAGGGAGTTAATTATCAGATATTCAATTCCTGACAATCAAAAGAATCACAAATTTTTCTGTGTTTTGAGTTTCTATGAAGCAAGAAAACCAACTAGAGAGATTTATAACTTTCGTTATGAATGTAAGAGGTTTACTTGGAAAAAGTGATTATGAGTTCTTCTTTTTATCCTTACACACAGAAACATATACTGTAATTTGTTTGTTAAAAAATTTATTTATAGTTAATTGCATGGTTGGTCCATGTAGTTTTCATACAATTGCACTGTCAGTCCTTATGCTTCACTTTTACATCGACAGTCCAAAAATATAAAACTTGTTGCATGGTTAGTCCCTCCTTCAATTAAAATGACTACCATACCTTTAATGTCATAGTTTCATGTATTGGTTTAAGATAGAGTAGGGCCTGTTTACTTTCCACTTAATGGTCTGTTTCCAGACACTTCTTAATCCAGACAGATAAATTGCTGTTTTTTTTTTCAATAGGAGGAAAAATGAAGCCCTTACCAAAAAGAGGCACTTAATGATAAATATACATTTTTTGAACATTTTTTCTCCAATAGAATTTGAACACGTCATTTTTTATTTAAACTTTATATCATTTAAGTTCATCATTTTGGTCAAAACAAAAATTACATTTACATAAACAGCACTTGTTATAAACAGACATATTTATCCAGACAGACATCACATGTAAACAGCACTTAATAGGAAGAAAAAAAAAAAAAAAAAAAAAAGTAAACAGCCATGCCGGAGGAGGGACCAAATGTACAACAATTTTTTTAAATATAAAATTCCATAACACACATAAAAACCTTGTAAGGATAAAGGTTTTCATTCTGGGTTTTACAGTCCATTCTTCTAAAATTCTCGTTGCTGCTGAATCTCCAAAATCAGTCAGGTACTTCCACTATATCTCTGTAACTCCTGCTTAATTTCTATAATCAACATCGGTATCTCTAGGGTTCCATCATGATTATATATATACAAATCGTATCTGACATATATGTGGTTGTTAATTTTGCGTTTCGGATGTGATAATAGATAATTCGACTTCAACACCTATAAATTCACGTATTCAATTCAATTTCAATTACAGTATCAAAATTTATGAATTTTGGTTCAAGTAATTCATTTTTTGAACCCTAATTCTGTTGCTTCCTTTACATTTCCCATATATTCCATTAAATTAATTAATTAATGCGAGTTTAATCATGTTACAGGAGCTCTTTACACCTCTGCTCAGTTAGGGTTTCTGTTTCATTCTTATCCCTACAATTTGGTTGGCTGCATACTTCATTGTATGGTAGTTCTATACAATTAAAGTTAAAATGCCTTTCGTAGTATCATCATCCCCTTTTCCCCCTTGTTTTTGTGCTAATAATGTAAAGGCACCACACATTGTAATCCAACAAACGTCGTCATCACATTCACATTGCAACATTCTTAAAAAACACTCATTTGCAAATAAGCATACATACACGATTCTAAAGCGCAAGTCAAGTTTGGAATTTAAGGCTATAGAATCCGTGAACTCTAGCTGTGAGCTTGCAGATGATGAAAACGTTACGGAATTTGATTGGACAGACCAAGATGATGATGACATGGATTCACCATGGGAAGGGGCGATTATGTACCAAAGGAACCCTTCTATTACTCACCTTGAGTATTGTACTACCTTAGAAAGATTAGGACTAGGACACCTTTCAACCGAAGTTTCTAAATCTCGAGCCTCTTTGATGGGATTACGAGTCACAAAGTCAGTGAAGGATTTTCCAAATGGAACACCTGTTTTGATCTCCGTTGATGTCACCAGGAAAAAGCAGAACTTGAAGCTTGATGGGATCATACGTACTGTCTTAACCCTTGGATGCAATAGGTAACCTTTCAGTGGAATTTCAATATCCTTCCACAAAAACTAATTGTAATGTATAAATTAGCTTTTCGTATATAACAGTGATTAATATCTGTTTGTGTTCATTTAAGGTGTGGTGGACTGGCTGCTGATTGTGTGTTCTCTAATTTCTCACTTGTACTAAGTGAGGAGCCTATAGAAGAGCCTGAAATCATAAACATGGGAGTGATTTATGGTCAAAGTGAACAGGAAGATGATAATGAAGAATCAGTCGACTTAGATGACTGGTTGTATTTCCCTCCTGAAGAGAAAGTAATTGACATATCCAAGAATGTTAGAGACATGGTGCACCTGGAAATAAAGATCAGTGCTTTATGTGATCCGATGTGTAAAGGTTTGTGTCTCAAATGTGGTCAAAATTTGAATACCAGTAGCTGTAATTGTAGTAATCAGACCTCAAATTCGAAAACTTATGGGCCTCTTGGAGGTTTGAAAGAGAAAATGCAACAGTAGACAGAATATTCGTCAGAATGTATTTTGACATGTATACAGAACCATTTAGTTTGCGTTTAGTCAGGAAGAAGTTAAGGCTGGTAGGTTCCTGTTGTTTGAGGCTCGTAAGAGCTTTGTATACTCGTTTTTCTGATCTTTATATATGTAATGCAATGTAATTTACTCGGGAATACAGGACAGAGGCAACCAGACAACTTATCTTTTATTGTGCCATCGATACACGAGTCTCGACCCATACCTATTTACAGTACATTTCTAGAACACTAGAGTTTGAGCTAATCTGTTTGCTGATCAACTTCAACGTACGGAGTCTCGACCTGCACATTTTGAGCTTCTTGAACCTCCTTCTCTGTCTTCCTATATTTATTGCGTTTGTAGTAAACGCTCATAAAATTCCCCACAGCTCCATACTTCTTTCGACACTTCTCATAAAGGCATAAAGCTCACGATCAAACATGATGCATCCACACGTCATTCTCATTGAGTTTGATCACAGCATACTGTGGTTGGAACCCATGGTTCTGGACTAACCACCACCCATTTGACTGATTGTAGCGGCACCATCAAAGACTTCTTTCAAGCCCGATAATCCATTCCCAAACCCGATATCAGTCATGAGGTGAGTAAAATAAGAGTGTAACATAATTAAAACATTGAGTCAGGTTTTGTCACCTCTGATTTTAAAAAGTTGATCTCATATGCTTTTTTAATATGAAAGAGCATTTCTAGCCTTTACCCTAGATTTTTTCTTCTAAAATTATTTTATTTGGAAATATTAAGTGTAACTAATGGCACATGAGGTTATGTGCAGGTCGGCTCAAAAGAGAGACTAATTATACAATTGTGACATACGGAGGGATCACAACTGTAACTTCTCTTAATAAAATTGCTCCCAACGACATGTAAAATATTCGTGCAGCTAACAACATCGATGCTAGGCCCATCAAATAATGCTGCCTTCTACATTTGTTTCTCCTTTACTATTTCAAAATAGGGTGATGATAAATTCACTAAACATTTTGATAGATCCACCATATTTATGTGTTCAAATCTTGTTCCGTACAAACTAGTGCTGCACAGTTATGGTGGATTTAACAAATTTGTACCGTACAAACTAGTACTTTGTTCGGTCGAAATGTCATTGCATAACAGGGGTAGCTACTAGGTTCTATAACACATATTGTAGGCCTCATTAAACATTTTTAAACCGCCTAGAAAACCTAAAAGACGGCCTGAAGGCCAGTAGGAACAACCAATATAGAATAGCTCGCGCTTTTGAAATTTGGACAACCCAATGTATCTCTGGAGCACATAATAACGATTGTGGTCTGATGACTGAACCTGTTGAGTTAAGAATACAAGGAACTTGAAAAGACCATTGATAAAAATGCTGTTTAAATATTTCAAGCAATAAAATGATTATGACTTACTTTTAAGGAATTTATTATGGAGGTTTGTATATCTTAAGACAATGCCAACAATAAATATCTTTCCAAAATATCCGAACACTTTATTATGAAAGGATATGACACACAACAACCAAAACAAGACAAGCCAATCTCTTAATAAGAGTTTGGTGTGATTTTACATTGATTTTATAAAGATTTAAAACCAATCTCTTAATACTACAGAGTAAACATTTGATATGGTATATTTTAATAATTAATATTAATATAAATAAGAATTATTAACTTTAATAAGAAAAAAACATAAACATATTCAAAAACACCATTAATACAACTCCTCTTGAACTAATCAGTTGGTTGATCAAGTTCTGCAGATGCAGTCTCGAGCTGCACATTTTCGGCTTCTTCAATCTCCTTCTCGGTCTTCCTACCTTTCTTGCATTTGTAATACACGGACATAAAGTTTCCCACAGCTCGATATCTCCTTCTACACTTTTCGTAAAGTTCGCCATCAAACATTTTCCAAAAGTCTTTCTCACTGAGTTCACTAACAGCATACTGTGTCTCGTATCCATGATTCTCAATCAACCACTGTTCCATTCGACGAACTGCACCAGACCCATCAAAGACTTCACCCCTCAAAACAGGCCCAGGTGCATAATAGAGTCCGATATCTGTGTACATTTGGGCATATGAGGTATCACCCTGCCTGCATTGTTGCTCGAACCCCGGTTCAGGATACAACATGGTCTTATATGGGTGCTTGTAAAGTCTATGTGGACAAAGCCAAATAGGGTATACCTGTTTTAGAATTAAATAAGTAATTTCAACTTTCTATCAGAGGTGGCAAAACGAGTAGATCGAACTGGTTGAATAATAATGGGTCAAATTAAGTTCAAGTTAATCTGTAACGTTTTGGTTCGAATCGAAAGACATTGTTCGACAACACCAAACATTTTTCAATGCAAATTAATTTTAACATTTATAGATAACCGGTGTATTAATTTTCATCTAGCTAGCTAGTTTCCTATTTAGTTTAATCTATATATTAATTGTATTTCCTTTTTTGAAATGCTTTAGTCTATAACTTTGTGTTGTAAGAATGTTTAACCCTTAAACTATTGTTGACTTGAAGGTTTAAACACGCTTTTGACTGTGCCTCTTAAACCGATCATCTTTTAAGTTACTTATATGTTTAATGGTTGACATTGGGTAACTTTTGAGCCGTTTCCGTTTAACTAAGTTTTCTTTATAATGCCATCATTAATTAGAGATCAAACATAACCAGAATAAACTCTGGGTCAAAATGTACATACCTCCATTTCTCGGTGTGCCCATTCCAAGGCATCTGAAACCTTGTAAAGAGGGACAAGCAAGTCTTGAAGGACATGCATGTCATGATAATAGTTTCGAATCGATTCGAATTGGGTAGCCTTAAGTAGAGGAATTTTTGGTGGCATCATCCAACCAAGAAGAAACCGAAACCACCATTGATCAGCAAACGGAAGAATTAGCTTCGCTTCCCAGAAATAACTCGGCGTATGTCTGTGATAATACTCTCTAGTAGGTATATATTCAACGAATTCACCCTTTTTCAAAGCTGTTTGCGCGTGCTGATAAAACCATGGCTTGAACCACCATCCAATACTACTTTGTTCCAATTCCTCTTTGCTTCTTCTTTTGAAGCGTATTTGCCAGTCATACAAACAGCTTCATTAGGACTGTAGATCAATGTTTCTACAAAATCTGGCACCTTTTCGCTGTCATAATCATCATTCCCATATTCAAGTGCAAAAGAATCAGTATATCCCTTTGCTAGATCACTTAAAGTGTTACCTTTAACAGGTTTATATGTTAACTTCATGTATTCTTTAATATGTATAAGCTTAATTTCGGCACAAGTAAGTAGACCTAAAGTCCCTTGAGACCATGGTATAGCGTAGAAAAGATCAGAATACTCGTTGTCTTTTGTAGCACGAACAACTTGTCCATCTGCTAAAATAATCTCGTACGCCACAATAGTATCAGTGAACATACCATATAAATGCGAGCTACCTTCGAGCCCACTTCCATTTATGAGCCCGCCAACAGTAAGATCATCAAGCTCGGGGACAACAGCAAGCGCAAGATTCATTGGGACAGTGACTCTTGTGATTTGTCCCATTTTCACCAACGGCTCACATTTTGCAACCATTCTTTTTTGGTCTATCTCTAGAATGTTACAAAAAGCCGAAAGGTCAACTTCATAATGCCTAGCCCTTTTGTAGTCAACATTTCGCATGCCAACTGTTACTGCAGGTTTTCGAGCTGTACATATAAGGCCATCCTTCAATGGGTTCCTTTTCTTCAATCTTTTGATCACTTTTAAGATGTTCTTGTCATGTTCCATTTGGCGTTGCTTGTATGATTTACGCTGGGATTTAACTTCCTTAAGATAATCAAGGACGTATAGCGTAAGAGACATTGGAAGTACGATAAAAATGACCACAACCCATCGGAATTGGACTAGATAATCTACCCACACCTTCTTCCTCTTTGGTGTTACTGATGGAGTCACCGGATTTGACATTTTGACAGATCAGTATTAGTTTGTAGCTAAATGTTGACACTAAATTTGAGAGAACACATGTATAGACAAAGAGTAGTATAGCACATGACTTTCAAAAACTTGGATAGCAAACGTATTTATAGAGCAGATTATGCATTTAAGGCAGTACGTGGCTGAATTAAAACTATTTAGTGAGTGCCTAATTGTCTTAAAAGTAGAACGTCACAGAACCTATATATCAAAATCAGGCACACAAAATCAAACATCTCAATACCATTTTAGGAACAGGGATGGCAACGGGGCGGGTATAACCAGGATCCCATTTCCGCATGCCCATCCCGGATGGATTCATATTAGCTATTGGAGATCCCAACGGCGAAGCGGGGAACTTTCCTGTCACTAAATGAATATGATGATTAATCTTTTACATAATCTTTCAAGAATAGTCATGTGTTATACGTATATATTTACTAGCTACGACACGTCTACATGATGAAGTATCAACACATCATACCGATACTTGAAAACAATCAACAAGTCATAATACAACTAAGACGCAAATAAAAAGGAAAAATTAAGCATTGGTGATACTATACGATGAGTATATATGAGCATAACATATAGTAGTAACAAATATGTTATAGTAGTATTTAGTGTCTTATAGTTGAATAATTTGAATCAAGTAGTTTATATACTAGTTTTATTGAGGAGTAACTTACATTGGCAGCACCTATGGTAATCCCTTTTCTCATACTCAGGATCCGGATCGGGTATTGTGCTGATACAATCCGTTGAAACGGGTTTATGTTTCATCGCAAGTTCCTAACCCTAAAGAGTGTTAATCTTATCCGGTATCTCAGAGTTAGAAATAACCCGGTGTACGACCCACAACTTGCAATACCCGACATGAAAACTGGATATGTAATATATGAACCACAGGGAGTGACAATGTAGTTTACTGTTTACTGATAGATGTGAATTTGAGAAGTGGGAGTACGTACATATACATGGATCAATATATCTATATCACTTACTATAATTCAGTTGCAATTTAGGCTCAATGCTTAGAGTGTTGAAAATTTGAAATTATTATCGTGCCCCTCTCATTAATTAAACCATAACAAAATGTTTAATTGGGTTAATAATGGTTAACCACTCAAATTTTTTTTCTCATGATTCAATCCTCCAAGTTTGCATTGACTTATTGGTTTAACCCTTTGAAAAGTTAACCATTAAATATTTGAAAGTTTGATGATTAAATTTGAAAAACTTATAATGGCAAAATCATTATAAAAGATAAACTTTAAGAATTAAATCATCAAATTTTTAATGTATTAAGAACTTGGTGGATTATACCGCTAAAAATTTGAAACTTGGAGGATTAAATCCTAAGAAAAAAAACTTGAGTGGTTAAAACAAAAAAAAAGTGAAACTTTGAGTATAAAATCATTATTGACCCAATTTAATTTAGGGTTAAGTATTTGTAAATGTATACAACTATGCGTTGACTTCTTTAGTGTGTACACAACTATATTGACTACCATTATGTGTACATAACTATTAATTTCGACCATTGTGTATACATGGTAACCTATACAAACCTTAATAGGTTACCTTTGAAATTACATGTAGTATATACTATTACTTGTTATTTCCATGCGGGTAATTTTAATACATGGCATCCACATACTATACACCTCATTTCCTACTTTCTTTATAACAAATTAACTAAATACTCTTTAATTTTTTCTGTAGGATAACCCATTAATTATTAGGGAAATTTGCAATTTTTGCCACTGTGATGTTGACTTTTGGTCAATTTTGCCACTTGAGAATTTTTCCTGCAATTTGTACCCCGTTGTTTTTTTTTTTCTGCAATTTTTGCCCCTCCTACTAACATTTGTTAAATTTTCCCATTAAATCGCTTAAAATGACAAAAATACCCTTTGTCCTCTTGTTCTTCCCTTTGTTATACTCTATTCCAAACTGGACAAAATCATTTGTCCTCTGGCCTAACACTCGCATGTCACAATTTCTTTTCCAATCTAATACAAAATTATGTACATACATCTATCTATATATATACATTTTAATAATAACTAAAAGAAAATATTCCATTAAAACACATACACATACAAAATCCTTCATTCTCAACGAATTGGCGAACAAAACTGGCATACGATGGATGGATGGCGGCGGCAACGTTGAAGACAGAAAAAACGGCAGCCATGGTGGTTAACGGACCTGCAAGAGTGGATCGCCGTCGAACTCACCCACCGCCGAGCTCAATTTTAGAAGCGAGTAATGAGGATTCCAGATCTGCACTCAAATTCAGTAACGATTTAATCATCATAACCACCACCACCACATTTAAGCACGCAGATCTGGATTTTTGGAGTTTGGTTTTTGTTCGTCACCGGAGGTCGCTGATGCTCCCGGAATCCACTACCACCTTAAAACCTTTGTTTATAATTGACGAAACCAACTCGGATAATGGTCTAACCCCTTTATGCAGAGGTTTTGGTGGGTTTCGATGAAACCTTAATCAAATCGAGAACTGTAAAGTGGTAGATCGAAGGTTCGGCGACGCTGCAAATCTGAAAAAAAACACTCAACACTACCGGAATCTCATTGGTGGTTTCTATGGCGTCGAAGAGTTCACCGGAATCGACTTCGATCTTATGTTAGATTTAGGGTTTCAAAAATTAGGGGTGAAAAGAATGGGACTAACCACCATCAACAACCCTTTCAAACCACCATCATCGCCGCCATCATTGCTTTGCGAAACAACATTCGAGCCGCTTCCATCGTCCTTTCTCTCCGTCATCCAAAAATATTCCGGTCGGGTATCGTGATTTTGTGATGTTTGTTACTGTGAAGTATCTCTGCATATGTGTGTATATATACTTGCGACTTGGGTTTAAAAAGGTTTGATTCAAAGATATTGATTTTAATTTTGATTTTGATTTGGGGTTAAGAAACGAAAAAAAGGATGGAGGTGGGTGTTCTGGGTTAGGATTTTGAAGCGAGGAGGAAGTGAAAAAGGAAAAGGAAGGGTATCTTGGTCATTTTATATAACTTAACAGAGTTTTTTAACGAAAGTTAGTAGGAGGGGCAAAAATTGCCCAAATTGAGAACCACGGGGTAAAAATTGCAGAAAAAATTCTCAATTGGCAAAATCGGCCAAAACTCAACATCACAGTGGCAAAAATTGCAAATTTCCCTAATTATTACTTACACAAAATAGATCACCACCTCCACATTTATCATGACCACCAACACCACCACCAAACCTCTTTACACACACCAAACACATTTTTATTTTAGAGACACAAAAACACACCTATACACACCTTCTAATCAACACTTCCCCGAATTCAAAACCCGACAGGAATTCCATAAGAAAAAACAATCTTTTTACCTTCTTGATGATACCCAATTTTATGATTTTCACATATAAACCTTTTAACTTTACCCATTCAAAGTTAGATCTCATACGGGTAATTTCATCTGGGTATCTTTAATAATTGTATCTTTTGCAACCATCTTAGTATTTTACTACTACAGGTGTGGTCGGCCGACGACCTGCAACTCTGGCGAGAGATGAGGTCACCGGAAATGGGTGGTGGTTGCCGGCTTTTCTTTGCTACCACAACAAGAATCGATGAGGATATCTGTCAAAATAGATCGGAGATCCATAACACGTGTTTTTGAGTTTTTTGATGATATGGATTTAAAGAAAACTGATTCATAAATTGACTGTATTATATTTAATAAAAAGAAGATCTGATTTGTATATTGTTTTGGTGATATTTGTCTATTTCTGTTCTTGAACTGAGGTCTCCGAAAGGAGGTCGCCGGAAGTTTTTCCGGTGATCGGAGTTCAATGAGGGTGGAGGTAGTAGCAAGTGGGTTTGGAATGTGGGTTGGTCAACTATTAGCTTGGTGGACCCACTTAGGTTAATAAAAAGGTATACATGTCTATATTTTATTGAAGCTCATTTCCTACGTGGATTAAAATGTGAAATTATGATAATTGTTTTAAGGTAACCGGTTACACCTTTAATAGCCTCTCTTGTACGCACAATGATCGTTTTTATTAAATTCGTACACACAATGGAGGTCAATATAGTTGTGTATACACTAAAGAAGTCAACGCATAGTTATATGCATTTACAGACACTTAACCCTTTAATTCACATAAGATAAATTAGGGGTGTTCAAAATAGTCCGAAACCGGAAAACCGAACCGAAAACCGGTTAAATCGAACCGATTTTGAGTTAACCGAGCCGATATTTTTTCGTTTTTCAGTTTCGGTTAACCGAACCGAAATTTTTTTCGGTTTTTCGGCTTCGGTTCATCATTTTGAGATAGAAGTGATAAACGGTTAACCGAAAAAACCGAAAAATTTATATATACCTTATAATATATGTATATATATATATATATATATATATATATATATATATATATATATATATATATATATATATATATATATTAAATTTATATATTGATATTTACACTTGTATTTTAATAAAATCATTTATATTTCTTTTTCACTCATTTTAATGTAATTTACTAACTTAATTGTGACTTAATATGGTAATTATTACTACTTAGTTATAATTATATTCGAACGATTTACGTCGTATAACATAAATACACAATTATAAAGAGTAAAATTGATATCGTTTGAAACTTTTATTATCAAAATATATTAAAAATAGTGAACACTTTATAATGAATGTATATTTGTATTTTATTAATTACTTTTTAAATAAGTTTTAAGTAATAAGTGGTTAACCGATTAGCCGAACTGAAAAATCGGTTAACCAATTACCGATTAACCGAATTTTTCGATTTCGGTTTAGGTTCAAAAATATGTTGAACCGGGACTCCGGTTAACCGAGTCCCTGATTAACCGTCCATGAACACCCCTAAAATAAATGCACATAGAAAGTCACCACTCACTAGTCACTACCACATCTTTATGAAGTCAATCAACACTACAACAAAGATATCATTTATCTACATCTTTTTTTTACAATTTTTAAAAATGTGTAAAATTATGTTAAATTATCTACACTTATAATTGTGTAGAAAATTGTTACATTAATAAGTGTGGAAACCACCACAATCTTCACATATATAAGTGTGGGAAAAAAAATTACACTTAAAAGTGAGAAATTACAACTTGTCAACACTAAAAAGTGTGGAAAAAAATTTGTAACTCCGAATTTATCCACACTTTCTATTGTGTGGGAAAATCATGTGTTACAAATTTTTTTCCACACTTTTAAGTGTTGAAAAGTTGTAATTTCGCCACACTTAAAAGTGTGAGCTTTTCTTTCGAACATATATAAGTGTAAAAATTCTTATATTTTTCAAAAAAAAATTGAGAAAAAAGTATGGTAAAATGACATTTTTTTAGTGCAATTTATTAAGTGGCAAGTCAAATGTTTAAATAATAATAATATATACTCGGCAAGATAATCAATTTGCAAGTTTTAGGACCCGTCGATCAAAGTAAAAACTTTATATAAAGAGTCATCATGTCCTTTTAATGGTTTCGTGGACGCAAATGTAACAAATTATAGTCTGACATTCATAGTATGTAACGAACTACTCGGGCTTCTATTGTATGTAATGAACTTGTAATTTTTCTACATTGTATGTAATTTATGGTACTTTTTCCACGTGTCAACTTTATACGTTGCCACGTGACGTCCCTTAGAACCGTTAATCTGACGAAAATACATACAATATAAATTAATTACAAGTTCGTCACATACAATGTAACTTTGAATAGTTCACTGCATACTATTTGTTACATTTTTGCGTAACAAACCCCTTTTAATTTTAATGAATCAGACAATACAATCACCATAGCTTGTCAGGAATATTTCGAACAACAATGATGTAACTCCAACGATCAAGGCTTCTTTTTTTAACAAAAAAACAACAACTGAGTTTTGTTAGATTTGTATTTCAATATAGTTGGATTAATAGTTTATGTGATTTGATAATATAATAAAAGGTTTTCGGATTTATGAGACCATATGATTTTGATTAGATTGTTTCAAATGTGAACATCGTTATTAATCATACTCCCTCCGTCCCAGTCAACATGTCCCCTTTGACTGTACACAAAGTTTTATGATTATTCACTAAATACAATTTTCACCAATCATATTTCATATCTAGTGGTGTTCATGATCCGGTTTGGCTGGTTTGAACCTAAAATTTAAACCAAACCGATAATTACGGTTTGACGTTTTCTCAAACCAAACCGCCAAATTTAATGTGTCAAACCAAACCAACCCAAACAATTGAACCCGGTTTGGTTCGGCCGGTTTGACGGTTTGAACCAATTTTGTTTTTATATATATTTTTTAATAAAAATTTTGTTAACTAACATTTAAGTTGGATGATACAAGCAGGGGCGGAGGTAGAGGGGGGGCATGGGGGGCAGCTGCCCCCCAAGAATTCTCAAATCATGTAAAAAAGAATTTTTTTTAAGGGTATTTGCGATATTTCATAAGTTTTGCCCCCCGAAAACATGAACAAATAATTTTAAATTTTTTTTTTTGCCCCCTACTTCTAAATCCTAACTCCGCCCCTGGATACAAGTAGTAATGCAACTATGATTATCTTAGAAATTTTTTAAAGATATAAATACATTATCTAGTATCGGCCAAAAATGTTTTTAACAATTTATTTAATGATAATTGACTTTCATAACATTGTTGCATAACCGAAAGTTTTCTTTTATGATCATTAATTTTGAATTTATTTTGTTGTATAAGATTTGCAACTTTTCAAATGAACTATTTGAGTACCATAGAAAAATTAAATATTAAATATAGAGTTTATTTGTTAAAGACAAATAATTCTTTTAAATTAAATATACATACTTAATATAATAATATAAGGAAATATGTTTAATGGTCCCGAGTGACCTAATGACCGGTCACTATATCGAAGGTTTTGTACTATACATACAATCATTCATGCATGGAACACATGATCTTTCGTTACATGGGACATGGATCAAATATTTGTGGACCAGACTATCAATTCTTCTACAGTTACATTTATTGATTGAAATGAACTAGATGACAGAAACAAACGGACGGTTTTGAAAAACCTAAACCACCAAACCAATTATGAACAATAAAACCGGTCAAACCGACCGAATCACTTCGGTTTGGCCGGTTTAAACGATTTCGGCCAAACCAGAAACACCCCTAGTCATATCTACCTACTAAAACCTATTTTGATTTGTTGAAATATGAAATGGACATTTGTATTGTCATAACTATAAACAGAAAGGAAGACATTTGAAATGGGACGGAGGGAGTACATGGCAATGTTGATTTCACGAGCCTTATTTTATTGTTAGTGTTAAAAGGGTCTTAAAACATTTTTATTACTTATAATTAATTACTTTAGTTAACATAAGTTGAGACTTGGTTCACTTCATCATGATTATATTCAAAATTCAAAAATAGATATGAGCTGATACAAATTGAAAATGACCAACCAGAGGTGGTCGTACGTCCTTTGTTGATGTAGTAATCATTCACTATCAGTGGCGAATCTAAGAATATGGGGTTAGGTATGCATAAAAGAACTAGCTATAATGGATGGATTTTTTAGGATGTTTTTTTTTCTTTCCGGAAAGTTAGAGGTGTTTACCGGGTTGAGTTTCGGTTCTTAGATTCAAGTTTTCGGTTATAATTTTTTTAAGCTAGTTAATCAAAATTAATCGCTTTATAAGAACCAAACACCTAGTATCGAATTGGTTTTAGCTACAACTTCCAGATTCATAATACTAATTTAAATTCGCAGTCCTAATTTTTGAAGACTATTAATTATACGATAAATTTGTATAAAAATTGAACATTTATCGTTTCAAAATCTATCAAACTTTACACCTTTTACTATCCTATGAGATAATATTTTAAAATTTCTATTATAGTTATTAAGCTCTAAAAACTTTATTGTAAGCATTCAACTTAATATTGTATGCATAAGTCTAAAAAAGAAAAAGTAATATGTAGGAAACACAACCAAAAACATATAAAAATATGGTTACAAAACTTATATACGTCCAATATAGATATTCAAAGTACGGCTAATAAAAATAGTAACAAGATATATGGATTAATTATTCCTCTCTGTCCCATTTATATTGTACACCTTACTATTTGTATTTGTCCTAAAAAGATTGTTTACCTACAAAAAATAGCTATAAAAATATAAAATTCGGTAATTTCTATATTCTACGTTAATTTAGTACTCTCATTTATTTATATTTTTTAAAAATAATTTCAGTCAAATTTGTATTGAATATAAATGTATAATATAACAAAAAAAGTTAGTGAACAATATAAATGAAACGGAGAGAGTAATAACAAGCTAGTTACAATAAATACTAAATAGCCATAGTTTAGTTGTTGTCATTTGCTATATAATTACAATGTCTTTCTGAAAGATGATAAAAAATAAAGTATAGGGTGTTCACCTCATTTTTTTAAGGTATGCATCTTCAAGAAACTCTAGTACAAACATATGAAAAAAAATATTTTTTTGCACTACACATAAGAAGTCACAGGTATGCAAGTGCATACCCTTAAACAAATACACATCCGCCACTGCTCACCATAGTATGAACTTGAAACGCCCGAATTTTTTTTTTACACGTAATGAACTGCTAACAAACTGAACAAAAGCTGAAATTCAAATTATGACAAAATCAATAGCGACGACCAAAAATAAAAGCGTCGCAGAAAGTAAAGCTAAACACTTATGCATTTCTGAAATTTGCAAATTGTGACAATTATCTATACACATACGCGATCCTGGAAAGTTCCTGGGATCGCGTATTTACTCGTGGATTTCAACTGTGAACAAATCCTCTTATGTTACGCGATCCTGGACCTACTCTGGGATCGCGAAATAACACTTGACAACAAACTTACACCAAACTCAGATTTTGAGCCAAATTCGGACGCGCATAACTTTTTACTCGTTAATAGTTAGGAACTGAAATTTTGCATGCACCTCCATTATACCAAAATGAAACCTTCTCTTTTTACGCTTTTTCAAAATACGCGTTAATGAGAAATTCGGACGTATGACTAATTTATGGTCATTTTGACCACTTTTAGAGGACATGTCAAAACACAAACCATCCACTATCTGACTTCCACATTTTACCAACCCATTATACCATACATTTGACACCTAAGCCAATAGCAACAAGCAACATACTTACACTATGGCTCGTTTTGACACTTTGACCCAATTAAGGTCCATTTGGACACTTTTGACCCATTTTTCATAATAGCCACACTTTGACTCTTTCACTTATATCTTCCACATATACTTGACCATTTCAAAGTTGTTGACTATATATCAACCCAAAAGTCAACCAAAAACTTTATTTCAATACTTGACCATATTTCATCACTTAACAAAACTTACAACTTTTTAACATAATTCATACCCATCTTTGATACCAAATATTCAACTTTGACTACTTTCCACCTTGACTTTGCCAAGTCAAAGGTATACATTATTGACCATTAACCACTTTACACTTTAACCATTTCTTTTCATCAAATCTTGTTTTGGGCGATTTACACAAATGGTCATACACAACGATAATTCAAAAGAATGAGAAGCTTGTCTAACTATAAAGCAAGCTCCATTCCACGCTAACTTCTTGCAATCATAATCTACTCATTCTAGCCAATTGGTTCACCCGAACCAAACACCTCCAATATAAAACACTTGAAGGGTAAGCCTAAAGCTTAGTAAGCATACAAGCAATTAAATGAATAATTCCTTAACCATTATACAACAACAATAATCTTTATTCATAACAATGCATATATTGATCTTTTCTTTCATCAAGCTAGTACATAGCACTACTTGGCTAAACTCTTTACCTCTTCCACAATATTAAGGATCCTTAATAAAATCCACGTGTTAATTCATAAGAATCAACATTATTCATCAACCTAATGTCATAATCATTACTTGGCTTGTCATCAAGCTAAGGTCATGATCATTACTTGGCTAAATATCAAGCTAATGCCAATGATCATTACTTGGATAATCATCAAGCTAATGTCAATTGGTCATTACTTGAAGCAAACATCATCCTCTTACCAACATAACCATGTTAATTTATAAGAATCAACATTATTCATCAAGCTAATATCAATGATCATTACTTGGCTAAACATCAAGCTAATGTCAAAGATTATTACTTGGCTCAACATTAAAATAACAATATGCTAACTTAGTTAGCAATTCTATCAACAACCATACTTTACCTTTTCTCATTCCACATAGTCTCACAAATTCAACATTTGAACCTAATCTTTACCTTTTCTCATTCCACATAACTCCATATAACTTCCACATATCACAAGTTCTATCAACACTTATCACATAGCATGTATTCATATCACATGCCATAGCAACAACATAAATAATCAACGATATATGGAATTTGTCGCACCCCAAAATTCACTGTTTAGCGGAAGCAATCATTGGGCGCGACTAATCAGGTAATCAAGCACAAAGGTGCAATGAACGACTCTATATGCGTCGTTTTAACAAAATACATTGATATTATAAAAGCTTACAAAAATATCCAAGTTCGCAATCTATCCTGAGAGATTCTAATACATATCTAATTTATACAAAATAAAGAAATGCAAGAAAAATCTCTTGTAGTTGTAATTTGCATGCGACTCAAGCTAGGTATATATGTGTCCTGAATGAGCAGACCTACTGCTGCTTAGTACTTGAGAATACATGCTAAAAGGTCAGCTAAAAGCTGGTGAGCTCACAGGTTTAATGATAAAGCATAATGTATGAACCACAAGATTTAATAGTGTTTGCAACCAATCAAAATAAATATGTGTATATTACTACCATGAGCTCATAGTTTGAGCTTAACTGAGGTGTCGGGATCACAATCAAGTGCCCGATCGAGGTTGCCTCCTACGAGTGCCTAATCTACACTCGTTATGAACAAATGATAATGCGTCCGTTTGACCGGCTAGTGCTTGCTAACCCGGACGGGGATTGTCAGTCCCAAATAGTACTATTCACTAACATTCGCGCTAAGATCCATACTAACAAACTATGATGTGGAGGGCTTTCATGATTAGTAAAACAACTCATGCAGTCAATATATCGATGTTTTGTACTCGTGTTCACATGTAAAACAAATTGAGGATGTATTCCCACCCCGGGAGTAAAAACAGTAAAATGCTGGGCTATGAGACTCACCTAAGTCTTGAGTGTATATGTTGCTACAAGCAATGATGTTGTCCGAAACTGTAACCTGCTGGCGTCCTAAACGCGCAATGTTATAATGTGAGTAGATGTTTCAAAAGACCATCTATGCTAGTTGTCCACTCAACTAGTAATGTCCGAATATTTGGTGGTTGTTTGTGTTTAGAAAACATGTACGGCCCGTTGGTGATGGTTGTAATAATAATTGTCAAAGTATCATCATTATTATGTTTCGTTGTATACTTATATAAGTATATGTGTTTTCATGTACAAGTAGTGTCGTATAAGATCTGGTTATTGTAAGTGTTCGACACTTAGTGAAATTTTGTGTTTTCAAGGTTTCTATGAATAGCGAAACTAGTAGCGACACTAAAGTCAGGTGATAAAATTTAGGGTTTTGGCGACACAATGGTTAGTGTCGCTAATGGTGAATTTTTGATATATGGCGACACTCGAGTTAGTGTCGCTATGTGCGACATTCGATTTCAGTGCAACTTAAGGGTTAGTGTCGCTATATGCGACATTCGGAACCATTGAGACATTAATATTAGTGTCGCAGTATGCGACATTAATATTAGTGTCGCAGTATGCGACATTTAAATGTTATAGCGACACAGGCTTAGTGTCGCAATCGGATTGGTCCCAATGCGACACTAAAGGCTGTTGAGATTTTCAAGTTCGGGTTTGTGGTCAAATGTGCTCGGTTTGACCCGAAACTTTTACCCAACCTTTAAATATGTTCATAGAGCTTATAAAAATTATCGTGACGTTTGGTCAACCCGAAGCGTCGTTTTTTAAAACATTTCCAAAACAGCCCTTAAAGTTCATGTGGACATATTTTTGGACCCGCTTCGGGTCTTGTTTTCACTAAGTTTTAATCCGAAATCAATTATGAGAAAAATCACACATCTTCATCAACTTCTCTAGTATTTTACAGAATTTTTCCCCGAATTTTAGAGGTCGTTTAGTTAGCTAAATAAAATCGTGAAGCACATAAGGTCCAGTTTTTTTTTACCAAAACCGACACATGTTTACAAACCTATTTTTCTGGGTAAATCTGTGGGTTTTCAAGAGAGGCCATAGAAGAATTTTTTGTAGACAACATTTTTAGGAAGATTTTGGCTCAAGCCTCATGTATTTTAGTGATTTAGAAGTTGAGTTATGGTCACGAGAAGTAGGCGGAACTTTTCTATCTGTTGGAACAGTGCCGACACCTCGTCGAAGAAAATTGTTTTCGAGTACTAACGGAATCGAAAAATTACGTGGTTGGTGTCTTTGGAAAGATAACTTTCCGAAATATATTTTAGGCTCAAGAAACGTCCATTTTCATGTTGAAATAGTTTTTCTAAAAATCGTTGAAGTGAGGTTAATTTCTGTCACAGAAAACTGCTTGGGTTTTTTAGCTTTAAAAATGCGTTTCGGCTTATAATTTGGACATACCCTTGTTATGTGGACACTATAACATGTTAATACAAGTGTTACAAATAAATCTAACAAAAGATCAAGTGTTCTTACAAGGAAAATGATGGAGAGATGAAGAAATGAAGCCGTAGACTCGTTTTATCGCATTATCTTGAAAACTGAAGTGGTTGTGCTATCGTGGTTGTATGGTAGTGTTATGGTGATGTGTGGTGATGATTGGAGTGCCTTTTTGGCTGATGAATTTCGTGAGAGAGAGAGAGAGAGAGAGAGAGAGAGAGATTAGAGAGAGGGAGTGAGTTGAGTGGAAATGGGAGATGGAGTGTGGAAGAATGAATGAGGTAGAGTGTAAGTAAGGAAGAAAAGGGGAGAGGGGTGTGGGTATGGGGGTGGTTCTTGCAGATTTCCTCTAGGCCCCACTCTCATGTGGTGTGTTAAATTATTTCCCCAATATGCATCACGCGCAGTGCTCGTTTACCCGTTCCTTTAAACGTTATACGTTTAATATAATATGTTTTGTTAACGTTTTAATATACGATATTTTTAATTGTAGTATTTATTGAAAATACTTAGTAACAATTTATAAAATGTTTCGTTAAGTGTCGGTCTAGATTTGCACATTCGTTGCGTGTTTGTACGTTTATTTAACTCGTATAATGTTTTTTTAGACGTTTTGTTCGTACGTGTGTAATCGTAATATTTTTACTCGAAGTATTTTATTAAAATACTTAATAATGAATTATCAAATTATAATTTGGGTTTATTTCGTTTGTCGGGCATGTTTTTGTCGCGTACGGTTCATTTGATACGATACGTTACACGTTTGATATATTATCGAAATAATATATAATAAATAATAAGTTTATCAAATAATTTCATATTATTTAATAATTGTGTTCACCAAAGTCCGTATTTGAGATGTCGGATTCCATCCGATGTAACAATGTACGATTTAAATAAATTGCGTACGTGTGTATATATTCCAATATATATAATGATACACATAAAAGCCTAATACAATACTAATTACATATATTAACGAAACGATTATATAACACACTCCAAATTACCAAGGTTTTTTTTTTTACATATAACGGAAGCGATAATTAATATTCACAACATAGATTGCACAGTATATCAAAAGTACAATCCACACAGTGTCATCCAAATACTTGGTGTAATACAAACTTTCAAAACATTAAGCCTTAGAGTTATTAAATCCAACATGATAATAAACGATTAACATGATTATCCAAAACAGAGTATGCGTCCTCAAACATTCCATTCCCATCATCTTGCCAACCCACATACAAAACATAATCTGCAAGAAGTAATGAGGGGGATTAGCACGAAGCTAAGTGAATAGATCATTAACTATCAACCTAACTCAGATTCACAATCGTTTACAGCTAAGCATCATAAACAGTTAACTTCAAAGAGGATCGGTGGTCCTTGAGGCACCCTACTGCCGCGGCGGTCCCCAAGCAACACTTACAACCACTGAAGGCCAATTCAGTGATCTAACCGATAGTTTGGTACTAGTACTACTTCCAACATCATTACAATGAACAACCCATGTACAAAGCACTAATGTTATCCAAGTAATAGTACCCAAACCCAATCGCAATTGACCTCTGAAAGATTCACATAATTCATAATCATCATGACACTATGCAAATATAAACGGTATAACCACATTTACCAGTTGTAACCCGATCGTTACAATTAACTTAAATTATAAGTCATTGATCCACTCACCTTTGTAGACCACAGCCTTCACTCAAAGATCTTATATTATTGAGTCTTCGCTTTATCTGAGAATATGATCAAAATCCGAGTTAGATTCTCATATCAAGTTTATTACAATCTAATCAGGTACATAATGTCAAATAAGGGCACCTAATATACTTTTAATGCAATGTAATTAACATGAATGCACCAGTCACAAGTCATCAAATTCATCAATTTAAAACAGGCAAACGCGATCCGGGTTGAGGTGAGCAGGATCGCGTTTCTCAGTTTAAAACATTCTGTTACCATTTTTCACTTGTAAACGCGATTCGGGCTAAAAGTGGCTGGATCGCGTTCCCAAGAACAAATCCGCTTGAACTCAAATTTCTACAGACTAGCGCGATCCGGACAAAGGTTCCAGGATCGCGTTTCAAAGAACAAAACGCACTGAGACAAAATAACACATAGCAACGCGATCCGGGTGAGTGAGCTGGATCGCGTTCGTCACTTTTTCAGCAACAACAACTAGACCTGCAAACACTTTCAGCTCGTACCAAAAACACAATTTTGCTAAATTCATATACAATATACGTTTTTAACAAACAAAAGACCTCAACTAACATCCTATAACACGTTATAACAACAAATAATCATCATCCAATTCCTAAATCCACACATGCATCATCAATTTAACCTAATTTTCAACCAATTCAAGTATGAACATGAAAATGGAAAATACACTTACAATGGAGATGATGAAGAGATGGTGGTGATGAAGTCGGTAGTTACAATCAAAATCACAGCCTTAAGATTGAATGTAATCAATTTTCTTTTGATTTCTAAGTGTAATGTGTGTGTGTTCTTGAGGTGTGAAAGTGAGGTGAGAAATGGGACCAAGTTAGGTCGATCTGTACATTTTATTCAAGTCATAAGCAGTATAAAATCTTACCCCTTCTAAATCTATTGTCTGGAACTGATATCGTGTAAAAAGTCACGTTTTTACTACCGATATCTCTCTCATTCTGGAACAAATACTTGGCATTTGAACTCAAACAATGCGCAAATCAATGATAATATGTTAAGAAGATCAAAACAAGGTTGCACGATAAAAATCAAGCAAAACGGCCGAGAAACGAAGATTCCACACACGTTTAAAGATTCAAGGCATCAAAACGAGATTTCAAGAATAAAATGCCCTCCACCAACATCCATTATTTCCAAGATGTTCGTTTTTAAAATTCGAATCCAACAGAAGAAGAATCAACCAAAACGGGTAAAAAATGAAGATTTCGCGCCCGCCGGAAGATCCAAATGATCCGAATGCAATACCTGGAGCTAGGGACCTCATCTCAGGGCCTATCCTATGTCAAATCTTTGTTTTTGAATTACGAATCCAACAAAAAAAGAATCAACTCAAACGGGCGTATAACGAAGAAAACACGCACAAATCAAGAAACGAAGCAAAAGACCGCGCAACGGGGCAGGGGTGGGCCCACCGCCGCTGGCCACCAGCCCACCACCGCCGGCCACACCTTGGGCGGTGCCGGCCTTCCCTGTCCCACCTCGGTTTCCATTTTTGGTAACTTTTGGTACCTGGTGCACCTACTTTTCGTGTTGTACGGTACCCGGTGCGCCTACTTTTCTTGTTGTACACACAATTTTTGGAAAGCTTTCTAACATGCACCTCATGGTGCTAATGTGAGCCAAAGCTCACCTATAAATAGGTTGCCTAGGTTCATTTGTAAAACACACCAATATATGCACACATTCTAGCATATTTCACACTTTCTCACCATCCATTCTTTTCTTTCTTTATTGTAATACTTCCTTGGCTAATTAGACTAACTAATTAGCTAGTCAAGGAAGACTTGTACGGAGGTGCTCCGGAATGCATTTGTAGCTATGAGTTATTGTATTTCTTTATCAGGTTTTAATCTATCTTCCATATTTAATTATGTTCGTTCTTTCTTTAATAAATTTAAATATGTATGCTAGAATTGCCATGATTAGCTAAATAACTCAATTGTCTGCTATGATAGTCGTTTAGCAGAGATTTAAATATGTGATTATATTGTATGCTATGAGATTGCGGGTGTTGTGTATTATGAATAGATGTAGGAATCAAATCTTTATCGTTTATATACCCAACTCATGTTGTTACTAAAACCTTATCCAAAAATGAACGTAACTAACTCATAGGGTGTAGGTCACTTAGTTATACTATGTTTGATTGAATCATTGAGCTCGGCATGGCCGGTGTTCTCTAGACCAAATTAGGATCCAAGAGACACGGAATATGGGAATAGAGGTAGATTAAGATTTAATTCGGATAGACGGTATTTTTGAGACAACTTTCGGAATATCTTCGATTTAATTAATACATTTGTATGCTTAGGTTTAACTATTGTCTTGATTGTCTTATTGCATGTTCTTGTTTGATTGTTGCCTTAGGATTATCGTACTAGTAAAATACACCTAGCCTTAATTATTGTGAAATAACATGACGGCCCCTATTCAACTGTTCTTCGATATAGTACTGGAAATGCTTATGGCAAAGTACAAACGTATGGAAGTCGAGAACGACCGAAGGTAGTTGTGTTATGGATCAATTAACAAACGTATTACTTAAGTTTCTATTTGTAATATAAACCACCCCTGTCTTGTTACATACTTGAGTAATGTTGATAATTCAAACGAATAAGTGATGACCATCTTATCTGACCGCTTGGACCAGTTCTTCCAACTTATTCCGACGAGGGTAAAACCCGTTTACAAGATTGTTTATTCAGCAAACTGTGCCATGATTCGGACGTCTACGATGACCGAGATTGGGGAATAGGATTCGAGATTAACTGTCAGATAATATGGACATGCATTTGAGAGAACTTTCGGTGTATGTTTTAATATATTCTGCAACCCACGTGACATTCTATTTGCCTGATTGTGGACACCTCCGCGTTAGCCCGATAGTAGGATTGTAGCAATAACTCACATTAACTTATGACTTATCCTCATTAGAACTCTTCACGCTTTAATATCACCTGAACCACTTCATAGTAGACAATCGCTTTAACTGCTGAACACCCGAAGTAACCTCCACTTCTGATTTAATCTTAGAATAGAAAACCCAAAATCCAAACCAACTCTCTTTCGCCCTAGCTAAATTCATAAAAGTCCCTAAATTCTCCTAGTTTCATTTCGTCGCGCTTTGAAGAACGATCCTAGGTCATACTTATCCTTTGCTAGCCTGTAGATTAGCAATAATAGTAACCCTAGGCCCCAGCCTTATAAATTTAAAACCCACTGTTGTAACCAGATAGTTATCGTTAACGACACCGACCTATCGGGGCGCAACAGGAACCTAAAATCAATTTGCGAGAAAATAAGTTTTATTATACCTATAACTAAATTAATTTAAAACAAATAATAATTTATTTATCACAATAAGTCTTTTGACCATTTGACTTATTAATTTTCAATTTCTCAATAAGACCAGATTATTTCTAAATACAATTTAAATACGAATAAAGTGAGGAAATTATCGTATTTCTACTAGGCCCAAATCGAGGGTGTTACAAATCTTCCCTCCTTAAGAAGATTTCGTCCCCGAAATCTCTCCATGTCCAAAAAGACTAGGATACCGCGACCTCATGCTAGACTCGGTCTCCCACGTAAGGTTTGAACCCAAACTATGATTCCACCTAACCAACACCATGGGTATATCCTTCTTTCGAAGTTTAGTCACCTTACGGTCTAAAAGTTCTACGGGCTCTTCTACAAGTCTTTGGCTTTGGTCATCACGCAAGTCTTGCAATGGAAGAACTTGGGATTGGTCCTCCACCTTGCATTTCCTTAAGTAACACACATTGAAAGTATCGTGAATACCCACTAATTCAGGAGGAAGATCTAGAGACACCGATTGATCGTTAACTACTTGCCGAATTCTAAATGGGCCAATGTATCTAGGGGCAAGTTTACCACGTTTACCAAACCGGATAACACCCTTCCAAGGTGAAACCTTCAAGTAAACCATTTCACCCACCACAAACGAAATGGGACGTCGACGCGGATCAGCATATTGTTTCTGTCTATCACTGGCAGCCTTTAACCTATCACGGGCAATAGCTACCTTATCGGCTGTGATTTGTACAATGTCAGGACCCACAAATTGTTTCTCACCCGCCTCTAACCAACAAGTGGGTGTTCTACACCTACGGCCATACAACATCTCATAGGGTGGCATGCCTATACTAGAATGGAAAGAATTATTATAGGCGAATTCGACCAAAGGCACGTGAGAATCCCAAGACCCACCAAATTCCAAAACACACGCCCGTAACATATCCTCTAAGGTCTGAATAGTCCGCTCAGACTGACCATCAGTCTGAGGATGATAAGCCGTACTCAAGTTAACTCTAGTACCCAGTTCTCTCTGCAGACTCTGCCAAAAACCCGATATAAACCGAGAATATCTGTCAGAAACAATAGATAATGGAATTCCATGCCTAGAAACCACCTCATTAATGTACAACTGCGCCAGCTTACTCAATGATGCCGTCTCACAAGTAGCCAGAAAGTGAGCACTTTTGATCAATCTATCGACAATTACCCATATCATATCATTTCCCTTAACCGTTCGAGGTAATTTGGTTACAAAATCCATGGTAATATGCTCCCATTTCCACTCGGGAATCTCAAGCTGTTTTAAAGCTCCATACGAATTCTGATGTTCGGCTTTCACTTGGGAACAAATATGACAAGATTCCACAAACCGAGCTACATCCAGTTTCAAAGTTGGCCACCAATACAACGGCTTCAAGTCATGGTACTCTTAGTACTTCCGGGATGAACCGACAGTTTAGATTTATGTGCCTCCAACAAGATTACATCTCGAAGTCCACCAAGCAAGGGAACCCAAACTCGGGATTGAAAGGTCTTCAGACCCCGAGAATCATCAATCAATAAATCCTTCCTCTTTAACATAACCTCGGATTTCAAGTTATTGTCCATCAATGCCTCTACCTGAGCCACTTTCAACTGATCAATCAAATCCGAAGAAACCTCCAGACGCATAAAACAAACCTTTTCAGATTTTCCTTTCCGACTTAACGCATCCGCCACAACATTGGCCTTACCCGGGTGGTAACGAATCTCACAGTCATAGTCTTTGATCAGTTCCAACCATCGTCTTTGCCGCATATTGAGCTCTTTCTGAGTGAACATATACTGAAGACTTTTGTGATCCGTACAAATGACACATTTCGTTCCATAAAGGTAGTGCCTCCAAATTTTCAAAGCAAAAACCACGGCCGCTAGTTCCAAGTCATGGGTAGGGTAATTAATCTCGTGAGGTTTCAATTGACGCGAAGCATAGGAAATGGCACGGTCTCGTTGCATCAAAACACAACCCAAACCTGCAGAAGAAGCATCACAATAAACAATGAAGTCATCGGACCCCTCAGGCAATGCTAAAACCGAAGCTTGACACAAAAGCTGCCTTAGAGTTTGAAAAGATGATTCCTGCCGTTCAGTCCACTGAAATTTAACATCTTTCCAAGTTAGCTTAGTCAAAGGGCCCGCAATCTTAGAAAAATCATTTATGAACTTCCGGTAGTAACCCGCTAATCCCAGAAAACTCTTAATTTCGGAAGGCGACTTAGGTGCTTGCCAATTCATAACAGCCTCAATCTTTGAGGGATCCACCTTAATCCCATCTTTACAAATGATGTGTCCCAAAAACTGAACCTCGCGAAGCCAAAACTCGCATTTCAAAAACTTAGCATACAGTTGTTCCTTTCTCAAAGTGTCAAGAACCATACGCAAGTGTAACTCATGATCGGATTCAGACTTAGAATAAACCAAGATGTCATCGATGAATACAATAACGAACTTATCAAGGAAGGGTTGACAAACTCTATTCATCAAATCCATGAAAATCGCCGGAGCATTGGTCAACCCAAAGGGCATAACAAGGAACTCATAATGACCATATCTAGTGCGGAACGCTGTCTTAGGGATATCCTCCTCACAAACCCTCACTTTGTGATAACCCGACCTCAAATCGATTTTTGAAAAATAAGAAGACCCTTGCAATTGGTCAAACAACTCATCTATTCAGGGCAAAGTGTACTTATTCTTTATGATTTTCTTATTCAATTCTCTATAGTCAATACACATACGAAAGGTGCCATCCTTCTTTTTAACAAACAACACATGTGCACCCCATGGAGAAGAACTAGGCCTAACAAAACCCTTATCTAATAACTCCTGAATCTGGCTCATCATTTCGCGAATTTTTGAGGGGGCTAATCTATAAGGAGCCTTAGCTACAGGAGTAGAACCAGGAATCAAGCCAATTTTATATTCTACTTCTCTAATGGGAGGTAAGCCAGGTACCTCATCAGGAAAGACATCCGAGTATTCATCAACCACTCGGACATCGAAGACCTTTTTCTTGCCTAACTTAGCATCAATAACATAGGCCAAGTATGATTCGCACCCTCTAGCTAGAGATTTTCTAGCTTTCATCAAAGAAATCAAAGGAATACTACCCCTCTCTCGTTCCCCTCGAGCCACAACATACGACTCATCCGAAGTTGGAATCGTGATTAACTTTTTATGGCAATCAATGTTGGCTCTATTCTGACTTAACCAATCCATACCTAATACCGCATCAAAACCGGGAATAGGCATCAAAAGAAAGGAAACAGGGAAGCTATGTCCTTCAATTAAGATACTAGCCCCAGTCACCGATGTGGTAACGGGAACTAATTTGCCATTAGCTACTTCAACTTCAATAGGATTTGTAATAACATTGGGAGTCAATTTCAGTCTATCACAGAAGCACATAGATACAAAAGAACAATTGGCTCCTGCATCAAATAAAACGCATGCCGGTACAGAATTGATAAGAAAAGTACCGGTTATGACATCCTCCGTTCTAACAGCTTCATCAGCTGTCATCTGAAATGCTCGGCCCGATGCTGATGGTGCATTCTTTCTTTTCTGGCCAGACGATGAAGAACCCCCAACCGCACCCGTCCTTTGCCTACACTCATTACACTGACCCGCACGATGACCCTCCTTATGACAGTTCCAACACACATTATTAAGAAATGTGCAATCTTTGAAATCATGACCAAGCTGCCCACACTTGATACATCTACGAGTCTGAGGAGTATAGGGCCCTTTGTGGTTGGATTTACAACTATTACACCAATTGGTCTTATCCACTATACCACCACCCGAACTTTGCTTCTTACCCTGTGATGATCCATGCCATTTCTTCTTTCTCGGACTCCCCGAAGTATCACCCTTAAGTTTCAAGGGAGAATTTTCCTTGATCTCCAAGCCTTGGGCCCGAATATCATCATCCACAGAACGGGCTAAATCAAAAGCTTGGGTAAGGGTACCCGCAAGTCTCACTGTCGTCCGATAAGTATGGGGTAACATTCCAACGAAATGATCAATCTTAGTACGTTCATCCGGTACCCATTGATGCAAAAATCTTAACCTTTCAGAAAACTGTGAAATAAGGTCATCCATCGTCATACTATCCGTCAAACGCAAGTCTAGAAACTCACGTCGAATACGGGTCATGTCAAATCCAGAACAGTTTTTCTTGCAAACCTCATTGTAGAAGTCAGTCCATCTTATAGAAGCCCTTTGTTGTGGTGTCAGATGTGAGGTAATAGAATCCCACCAACCCATTGCCGGACCCTTAAGTTGCACCGCATATGGAACCTTTACCTCCTCTTCACATCTACAAACCTCAAATTTCCTTTCTACATCCCTCAACCAATCCAAGGTAACAGAGGGATTTGTGCTACCACGGTATTCAGATGGTCCACAAGATTTAAAAGTCTTAAATGAGCAAAGCTTATGTTGATACGGTGGAGGAAATACCCGAAATTGATAACCTGAAGGCCCGGAAGAGAACGGGGCCGATGTTCGATAATTACCATCATGCTGCTATTGATGATAATGAGGCAGAGATGTGGGAATCTGTGATGTCACCAAAGTAGGTGGTACAGTGCTAATAGTAGGTGGTAAAGTCTGATGAACCTGCTGAGATGATCGGGCTTGCTGATCTAGTAAAAACTGTTGTTCAACAGCCTTAAGCCTAACCACCTCTCCTTCTAAATGCAACATATAATCTTCTTGACTTAATTCCCCTGCTGAAAAGGAAGTACCAGTCTGGCCCTAACATTCTGATTTTCGGGAGGAGTGACTTCCGTTCCAGAGGTATCATTGGAGGTTTCGGTAGGGTTTTCATGATCTGCCATTTCCTGCACCACATCACATCTCACAACTCGTTAATTGTTAGTACCTACATACTAATCAATTCTCCTATCATAGCTAAATCCCACACCCTGGAATGTTTGACTAACACAAATAGATTTGGGATTGAACACCTAACCCATGCTCAATTCACCCAAACCTATGCTCTGATACCAATTTATAACACACTCCAAATTACCAAGGTTTTTTTTTTTTTTTTTTTTTTTTTTTTTTACATATAACGGAAGCGATAATTAATATTCACAACATAGATTGCACAGTATATCAAAAGTACAATCCACACAGTTTCATCCAAATACTTGGTGTAATACAAACTTTCAAAACATTAAGCCTTAGAGTTATTAAATCCAACATGATAATAAACGATTAACATGATTATCCAAAACAGAGTATGCGTCCTCAAACATTCCATTCCCATCATCTTGCCAACCCACATACAAAACATAATCTGCAAGAAGTAATGAGGGGGATTAGCACGAAGCTAAGTGAATAGATCATTAACTATCAACCTAACTCAGATTCACAATCGTTTACAGCTAAGCATCATAAACAGTTAACTTTAAAGAGGATCGGTGGTCCTTGAGGCACCCTACTGCCACGACGGTCCCCAAGCAACACTTACAACCACTGAAGGCCAATTCAGTGATCTAAGCGATGGTTTGGTACTAGTACTACTTCCAACATCATTACAATGAACAACCCATGTACAAAGCACTGATGTTATCCAAGTAATAGTACCCAAACCCAATCGCAATTGACCTCTGAAAGATTCACATAATTCATAATCATCATGACACTATGCAAATATAAACGGTATAACCACATTTACCAGTTGTAACCCGATCGTTACAACTAACTTAGATTGTAAGTCATTGATCCACTCACCCTTGTAGACCACAGCCTTCACTCAAAGATCTTATATTATCGAGTCTTCGCTTTATCTGAGAATATGATCAAAACCCGAGTTAGATTCTCATATCAAGTTTATTACAATCTAATCAGGTATATAATGTCAAATAAGGGCACCTAATATACTTTTAATGCAATGTAATTAACATGAATGCACCAGTCACAAGTCATCAAATTCATCAATTTAAAACAGGCAAACGCGATCTGGGTTGAGGTGAGCAGGATCGTGTTTCTCAGTTTAAAACATTCTGTTACCATTTTTCACTTGTAAACGCGATTCGGGCTAAAAGATGCTGGATCGCGTTCCCAAGAACAAATCCGCTTGAACTCAAATTTCTACAGACTAGCGCGATCCGGACAAAGGTTCCAGGATCGCGTTTCAAAGAACAAAACGCACTGAGACAAAATAACACATAGCAACGCGATCCGGGTGAGTGAGCTGGATCGCGTTCGTCACTTTTTCAGCAACAACAACCAGATCTGCAAACACTTTCAGCTCGTACCAAAAACACAATTTCGCCAAATTCAGATACAATATACGTTTTTAACAAACAAAAGACCTCAACTAACATCCTATAACACGTTATAACAACAAATAATCATCATCCAATTCCTAAATCCACACATGCATCATCAATTTAACCTAATTTTCAACCAATTCAAGTATGAACATGAAAATGGAAAATACACTTACAATGGAGATGATGAAGAGATGGTGGTGATGAAGTCGGTAGTTACAATCAAAATCACAGCCTTAAGATTGAATGTAATCGATTTTCTTTTGATTTCTAAGTGTAATGTGTGTGTGTTCTTGAGGTGTGAAAGGGAGGTGAGAAATGGGACCAAGTTAGGTCGATCTGTACATTTTATTCAAGTCATAAGCAGTATAAAATCTTACCCCTTCTAAATCTATTGTCTGGAACCTAAAACCAATTTGCGAGAAAATAAGTTTTATTATACCTATAACTAAATTAATTTAAAACAAATAATAATTTATTTATCACAATAAGTCTTTTGACCATTTGATTTATTAATTTTCAATTTCTCAATAAGATCAGATTATTTCTAAATACAATTTAAATACGAATAAAGTGAGGTAATTACCGTATTTCTACTAGGCCCAAATCGAGGGTGTTACAGATTAGGCACTGATTACTATCCCTAATTTGTCAGGTGTCACAGAATTCAACAATAAACCACAATATAAAACATAAATAATACTTCACCCGGTTATATAACCTCTTACTCGGAAGTAATCCGGAACATACAACCATTACCCAACTAACCCCTATATCACTCACTTTTGCTTTTAGGCGATTATGCGATCTAACACTTGCTTATGGATGCCACATCTTTTGATCACCTATCATATAACATATTCATATAACAACACATTTAGCATCAACCGGTGATCAAATTCAACTAATCATCATTATCAACTCTTTACTTTCACAAGTTGATCTTTAATCAACTAACATGGCTTTACTTTATATAATCATATTTAGTTCAAGTATTAATTCACTTGAACCACTACTTTCATCACCATTAACATCATCAAAATCACCTCTATAATTAGTAATTTGGTGAATTAAGCATAACCACATAATTTCATATCATTCACCACCTTTATTCATAAACGCCAATCCAAATTTAAGTCTTTAGATTGAGTTAGTGTTTATAACAATCACTAGTGAGCTTTACTAACATCAATTTAACATAATTAACTTCTAATTTCATTTTGCATCTCACCATGATCACCATGATCATCAAAAACACTTATTCAATTTACAACCTTTAGGTTGAATTAGTGTTAATACAATCACTATTAAGCTTTACTAACACTAATTTAACATAATTAACATTCAATTTCGTATTACTTCAACTAATTCTTCAAAACTTCTACAAAACCCATTTCTAGGTCAATGAGATGAAGAACAATCACTTACTTGATGTTAGAGAGGGTCCTAGAGTGATTAATTAGATGGTTCTAGCTTCAGTTTCATATAAATCACTCGATTCCTGCTTCTCCTTGTTCTTCATGCGTTTCTTTCTTTCTTTCTTAGCCTCTGGAACATTTTAGAGTGATTCTGGATGTGTACGTACAAGCCGACATATGTATGTCTGCATATAATTTAAGTTGTTAAATTTTTACTCCCCGTAATTATCATTGTCTGGAACTTTAAAACCGACTACAGTTATTATTATTTTATTCCACCTAAAATAATAATAACTTAAAATAATACTTCTTACAATACTTTAAATTTTGGGGTGTTACAGAACTATTTTGCCTTTAAGTGGGATGTAGCTTTTTTATTAATGAACTTGCATTGGTTATTATATATATATATATATATTGCTCCAGTTAAGTCTAACTGCTTTTGTTGACCCTGAAATCTCAACCCTCCATTCATTTGACTATCAATTTGAGCCGTTCGATAATTTTATTTTTAACCATTCAGCACAAGACACGTGTCAGTCTCAACTGCTCATAACCATTCAACCCACTCTAAACCTCTCTCAAAACTACTCGGGACCGTACCCACTTTCACTAAAAAACCGCCATCCTTTTCATAGTATCAGATCAAATCACTCTTACCTCCGTCAACCTACACTCAATTTCTTTCTAAACCTCCGTCGACCGACACTAAATTGTCACCTCAATTTCCTGCAACTCAATCGTCACCTCCGTAATTGTATATTTACACCGCCACTGGCCACTCTTTTCAGTCGCTTCTTGCTCGCTTTACAACTGGTAAGTTAGGTTTCCGAACTTTATATTTTATTTATAACCCAAACTAGAAAGAGATTTACTACTATTCTCATACGTAGTAATATTTTGCTCACAAATTGCACTACTGTTTTTAAATTATCTTTCTTTCTTGCATGTCGATATTCAGGGTTATGTTTACTTTGGGGGTTTATTTAACTAATGATTCTTGAACTAATTGTATCAACGAAATTATTTGCATCAATATTGGTTATCATATTTGTGGTGTATAAACCTGGGTGTTCTTGAATGTTAATGATCTGTGATTTTGTGCAATTTATTCATAATTACAAACTTATTTCTACAATTCTGATCCGATAGTGTAATGGCTACATAGGATTTTGGGGTTATGGGTGAAGAGTTCTTTTTAAAAAAAAAAAAAAATTGTTGCAATTATTTATTATTTCCACTAACTATTTGTATTCAAATATATGAGAATTGTTGTTTTGTAGGGTCATAATTTATTTTTACTTTTAGAATGGCTAAAGCTAAAATCAATTTGAGGCTATTGTCATCAACTGCTCCTCAAGAACATTATGTATTTGAATTATTATTTCATTAATACTTAGTTTATGTAAATTATATTTTCAGAGTCTTATGTACTGATGATTTTGCAGTATATTGGTACAAAAGAGAGCAGCTGGAACACCTCTATGTGGAGCCAAGTAGCCAACATCACAAGAATGGCATAGGTATAGGTCGTCTCCCTCATCTCTATTGGGATTATGTATGCGCCCATATTTTTATGTGGTTTCTTAAAGTAGCAAGCTTGATTAGATTTTAAATTGCTTTTGGTTTCAGTAGAATCTCCAACACGACTTTGAGTTGTTACAAATATTCTATCTTGGTTATTTTTGTTATGTGTTGCAGGGGACTCTATTACTAATTCGCCTTCTGTCAACCCCACTCACTGGACACGAAGGATTATACTGAAGATAGAGCGATGGAGTACCAAAATTTAAGATGCTTCTCGAGTTATGATAATTCTAATACATACTATGTCCAGGTGCGTGAGCATGTTGTCAACTTTGATGATAGTTCATAACTTTGTTTCAACCGTGCAAGATGGCTAAGTTATCATAAATGAAGCATGTCTGTGTAGGTTATTGTGTTTTACTGTTAAGGTGTCATAATGGGAAGTCGGACACATTGGGTAACGGGTCAACTGGGGATGTTTCTAAATGGGTAAATTTTAGTCCATGTGAAAACTGGTCATGTTTACCCACAAACTGTCTTTTCGGGTTCACACAATAATGAATTGCTATAGTGAATTGAAAATTGTTTGATAATAGTTCAATCTTATTCAGCTGACCCGATAAGAATGACGACTTAAAATGTGTTGACCGATATCAGTTGTGGTTTTTTATGTTCCTACAGAGTATTTCTTTGCTAAAGTAGGCAATGTTGTTGTTTGCCAGAATTAAGAGAACTTGGGTAGTTGAGTTCTCATGTGAGAAGCATCAACATGAATGGTGGAAACACCCTCCCTTAAGGAAGTTGGAAATTATAATATGCGGGATCAGGACTATATCCAAAAATCATTTTTAAAGGCGTTTTCTTAAACAGTTACAATCTTGTATAGGCTTATTCCTTACAGTTCAGGGTTAATTAGAATATGAAAATATTAATGCCAATTCGGTCCTGGTTGGCATTATGTTGGTCACTATTGTTGGTTTCTACCCTTGTGAACCCATTCTCTTGCAACCTAATTGATAAACACCACTACTCAATAGTTTGTGTTTACTGGACATTTTATGGATAATGTTGACGTCATGACGTGAAACATGCAGCATGTTCTATACGAGAATGATCTTGATTTAGTGGGGACGTAAGATACGAGTCTTTATAATAGTGTATTTTCTTATGCGATTTATACCTTTTGTTACTAATTCTTACTATGATCTGTTAAACTTGATATTATTTCAGGTAACATCACTCGATTGGGTTTTAGAATGTGGCAGACATTATGATATCATGGGCTCAGTGGAAAGTTTGTACATTAACACAAAAGAATTAAAAATTATTTTTCACTTACCCCGGGCACCGCCCGGGTATAACACTAGTATATTATGGGTATATCCGTGGCATAGCGCGGATTCCCTATTAGTATGTATATATTTAGGTGTTGATGGGAATAAAACCGTATCAAAACCATGGTTTTTGATTATAAACCCGTTTATACACAAGGATGTTTAATACAAACATGTTGATAAGATGAATATTTATATTAAATATTGAAAATCCATGTATACACACGGGATGGTTAAGTATATAGACGGTGCATAGGTAAATACATTGTTAGAATAGTTAAATAAGCAATTAAAAAGGTAGGTATAAGCTATTTAATTATAAATTTTGTTAAAGAATACATATAGACACGACTTTATCAAAATTCAAAAGAAATAAAGTACATTACTATTGAAAGATCTCATTGTAAAGAACTCGAAATATTTAGAGTTGATATATGTTAAAACATTAAGTTTCTAACCTAGAAGTTTAAGACAATTTAATATTTTCGACGAGTATAAAACCCATTCAAATGTATCAATTATCTCGATTTCACAAATTGTATCCGAATTAGAATACGTTCATTTTTCTTCTTAAGTTTCACTTTGTTGATAGTAACAATAATTTGACATACAACTTTTGAAGCTCATCAATTACTTTAACATTTCAGTTATTCCGATTTCGCAAATTGCATCCGAAGTATGATATGTTTGTTCCTCTTATTATGTTATATACTACCTACTATGACAGGGATTCAATTTTTGGGAAGTATGTCTTATAGTTTAGTAGCATACAGAGAATTTCACTGTACGACTACTTTAATTAATAAATAACAATTCAAATAGTTTACATTTTATATCTATAGTGATAAAAGTAGCAATCTAATTCTCTATTAATCATACTCATAGTATTATAACGATGTTATAATGTTTTTAATGATAAACATGTTAATAATGTCACACATTTAGTATTATAATACTTAAATATGATTTTAGAGGAAATGATCTTAACTCTTAAGTAAGATCTTAATATGTTAATGTTTTTTTCTTTCAGGCCTATTAATCAATTGTGACGTATTAATCCTTGTACGTGAAATGTTTAGCCAAAAACAACTAGCCCAACAAAATATAAAGGCCCAAAAGGATAACAATTTAGAGTCCAAGTGAAGTAAAATTAGGTATCGGCCCAGACCTAGATGATACAGTAATAATTATCATGTTGGCCCAAATGGATGATTTTTGACATATTTTGAGTCTTTTTCTCTGTCCCGAAATTGATTGACAAATTAATTTGAAATTTCGTTCTTGTATTTTGTTGAATTGTTTTGAGAGCTGCAACGGCATCGGTTAGGTGTGAAGATGATCGAAGGCTCTTTATCCGTGCTGCCTTACGAAAGCGTAGAAATCAAGTCAATGATCAAGTACTACACGGCATACTTAACACTTAAATTAGCTTATGCCTTATGGTTAAATAAACACAATCGATATGTGATACGTATGACGAGTAGTTATGTATATGTATGACACATATGTGCATTCAAGCCATATCGAAGTGATTATGTACAAATCACAACTTTGACTATCTTATCTTAAGTTATATATAAGTTTATATTTATATTTGTACTAATAATTTGTGAATACAGACAGTAATGAACATTTCTGGAAAATAAGGTGGTGGTACGAGAGAGGTACAACCGTATAATATCCATTTTCAATAAATAAGGTGGTGGTACGTACTCTAGGTTGAAATCAATTTCGAGTAGTCTTTCAAAATATATTTTCATGATTTCTTACAACATGAATAAAGAAACTAACGGAAAAAGACAAGTTTACATTTATGTGAAATAGTCCTACCGGCTCTTTATTTATTATTTAAGGACAACCAATTAAATTACGATCGAGTACCTTTTTATGTTTTACAACATTTCTTCCATAAAAGTACCTTGAGAAATAAAAGGCAAGAAATAATTGTAGGAGTAAAATTCATTCCCCGTCCCTGTGGTGTATTATTCGTTTTTCTCTTGGTTCGTATGTCGCGTTTTTTACGGGTTCAGTCAATTGACTTCGAACTTTCATTTCACTTCCACTTCTTGAAAGGGTAAATAAATCTTAAAATTTTAAGGGTATTTTAGTTATTTCATGGGGAATGAGGGACTAAGAGCGAAATGAAAATCCGAGTTAAGGAACTAAACTCGTAAAAAACCCGACTTGAGGACTGGGAGTGAAATGAATGATATACTATAGGGAAGAGGAATGTAATTTACTCTAATTCTAGCATGTACATATATATATATATATATATATATATAACATATGGAAGGGAAATAATTTGTATAGGATGCACAAACAAAAAATTTAAATGAAGTTGAAGAAGATATGATTGCACATGCATTCCACAATATATGAAATCGTAGTACACAAAGTGATCTGTCAATTCAATTACACAAAACTGCAAAAAGAAATGACAAAAGAACAAAAAGGAGAAAGACGACCAAAGATAATGAAGAACAATATATATCTAGAACCCCACAAGTACCATATGTTACGTTCACATGTCACATTTTGTGATCCAAATTCTTATCAAAAAGTGAACAAGATCGACATTGTTTCAAGGGAAATGATTTTAATCATTTGTTAATCAAGGCATCTAAATACTATCGTGGTCGTAAATAGTATGTGAGTTAGGTTGTAAAATTTACTTTCGAGTGGTTTAGTGTTAGCATTGTTACTATGACTATTCGTATATAATTAGTACTATATCTAGCCGATAATTATAATCAGATAATCACTTTCAACGTGATATACGAACATCCCCAATGTTTAATGGTCCCGAGTGACCTAATGACCGGTCACTATATCGAAGGTTTTGTACCATATATACAATCATTCATGGAACACATGATCTTTCGGCACATAGGACATGGATCAAATATTTGTGGACCAGACTATTAATACTTGGGTTCATTGTTTCGTTATGTATTAAACTTTACATTTTTTACTATTGTATATGATATACTTTCATTTGTTTTATTGTATGTAGTGAACTTGTAAATATGGTATATTGTATGTATTATTTCCTTTTTGGGTAAGGCTAAAAATGGAAACTTTCCTATTTGGGCCTTACCAAAAAAGGAAATTTTACATACAATAGACCATATTTACAAGTTCAATACATATAATAAAAGTTTTCAAAGTTCGATTTATACAATAGTAAAAAGTGTAAAGTTTAATACATAACGAAACAATAAACCCTTAATACTTCTACAGTCACATTTGTTGTTTGAAATGAATAGTCTCATACTTCTACAGTTACATTTGTTGTTCGAAATGAATAGTCTAATGAAATCATAACAGTATTCAAGAACCGTGAATTAATTTGTTGAGTCTAGCCGTCTAGGTACGAATAATTAACACAATACTCCAAAACCCTACATATTTCCAAATGAGGATTTATAAACCGGACACTTATTACATATACTTTCTCCGTTCCAAAATAAGTGTCCACCATTCCATTTTATTTTATCCCAAAATAAATGTCAACTTTCAAAAATAGTATATTAATTTTACCCTCAATATCCTTTCTCAAAACTGATACATTGGAGTCTGTGAAAAAAGTAAGGATAATAGTATCGTTTTCACTACCAGACAATGTAATTTCTTAAATTACGTAAAAACCGAAACATGACACTTATTTTGAGACAGATGGAGTATTAATTACTTACGTTGTTATATATCATTCACAATTTAATAAATCTTTGATAATTTATTATAATGCCCTACACAAGTGTGACACGTACATGCAATAACTTATAAATTACATATATATCATTATCGTTCTAGCTGATTATCTATCTGTTTTACTAGCATATATACAACATATATAAGCAAGAATTGAAACCAACTCTTTAATGTAAAACTGTCCCATATCTCAAGCAATTAATTAATATATACAAATCACACTCATTAACACATTCTTATACAGTTATACACTTGAATACCAAAAAAGAAGTTAAAAAAAGAGAAAGAAAAAATGATAGAACCTACAAAGGATCAACACAATCTCGGCAATGGTCTACCTTGAGACGAACTAGACATCACGACTCGATCACCCTTAACCATTCTAGACATTTGACCCTTCATTTCCCTACAAATCTTCTCCAATTCCACCACCCTCCATTGCATCTTTTGCAAATTTAGTTTCACCACACCTTCATCAACTTCATTATAATGTTCATTTCGTGAGCTGCTTCTCGAGCTATGATATGTTGAATCGCATTGGAAATGGTCATGGCTGCGATTATTGTTGTAGAGCACCATGAGCTCTCTACTACTTTTTGTCAAAGGTATTTCATGATTTTGGTCGTTTTTGAACGAGTGATCTTGATGATGATGATGATGATCGTCTGTGTACTCAATTGGTATGTTTGAATGTTGTGACATGAGTGCTTGGACCGCGATTCGTGGTGGGATCCTTGGGTTTTTGGCTAAGTCTTTACATGCTTCTAAACTTAGCTTCTCATAATTTAAACATCTACATAACCTTGATCTTTCTTCCAATGATAGACATGGGTGAGACTGCAAATTCAAACACCTTATGGTTAAAATCGATAAAGTCCTACGTGGCGCCACGTGGAAAATTAAAACAGGTAAAAACAGGAGTTGATTACGATTGGGTGAGGTGAAAAACAAAAGAGAGCAATCATGTGGCCGTCTAGAGGATTCTTGGGCCATTAACTAGATGACATAAACAAACTGCATGGCCTTAATTATATTAACAAATTTGTTACAATTTCTGATTTTTGATATGATTCCCTCTTCTCCAGGATTCACGTTCTTACCATTTTCCACTTCATATAGATATATTTTTCTTATTTTACCTTAAATTAAATTTGTTACAATCTAATTTAAACTTTGTAATTACTATTGAAAAATAGTTAAAAACTTGAAATGTCATACTTAACCTATGGTTGATTATATTGTAAATAAAGAATAGTTTATAGATAGATGCAAATTGTGAATTCAAGTTACAAACGATATGATATTTTTAGCATCATTAGAATATACAGAGTGGGAACCGCCTTTTACTGTTCCGGACCAAAAACATCGCTGTCCTCGGTCCGAAACAGTGTTCTGCCACTCCGCAACACTGTTCACGGCAACGTCTGACCCGAGACACTGCTTTGTGAGAGGAAACTTTATTTATTTATTTATTTTTACTCAAAACGCTGTTAAAATTCAATATTCTCCACTACACCATTTTTCATCATCAGCATTCTCACTATAACGTCAAAAAATTGGTATCATCACGTTTCCTGCTAAAGTTTTAGAATTTTTGGTATATATAGATTTAATATAATTAATTAATCTTATATTTATATAATGATAATGATAATGATAATGATAATGATAATGATAATAATAATAATAATAATAATAATAATAATAATTGGAGATAGATAGGATTTATTTATGATAGAAAGAATTGAAGCAGATACAATAAAAATATTTTTTCGTTTTAACCACTCAAGTTTTTTTTATAATGATTTAATCCTCAAATTTCAATTCGATGGTTTAAGCCTAAAGTTTGATTATACTTCAAAATTTTGATGGTTTAATCCTTAAAGTTTATCTTTTATAATGATTTTACCCTTTTAAGTTTTTCTACTTTAATCATTTAACTCTCAAAAATTTAATGGTTTAACCCTTTGATAAGTCTATGCAAACTTGAAGGAATTAATCATAAGAAAAAAACTTGAGTGGTTAAAATGAAAAAAAAAAAAAAAAAAAAAAAGTAAAACTTTGAGAATTAAACCATTATTAACCTTTAAACTAATGGATTATTAATCCAACCGATAACAATAATTACACTTCAACATGAAATCTTGAAGAAAAATGAAAATTTCTACTACATGAAAAATATAGAAAATTTAATATATTGAAAATAAAGAAGCAAATTTAGTTAGTGTAATGTCAAATATAGGGAGTACGCGTTGATGAAATGCTAGTCCAAATATAGTAAATTGGTAATAAGCATATTTTGTCATATCCTTTGTAGTTTATGTTTTGTCTGTGTGTCCCTATCACTTATAGTATATACTCGTTCAAAGGCATCTCTTGACTTTCAGAAGCTAGCACAAAAGTTTCAATCTTACCATGCTAAAGGATAAAATCATCATCATACATATAATAATATCAATTTTTAAAAACTATCATTAATCGCTATATACAAGATTACAAGTATATGATAATATATGATCATATATTACTACTATACATACAAACCCTGAGTAATGAAATAGAATTATTTATACTCCAATACATAATCCTCAAGTGCTGCTAGATCAAAAAAGTTGATCAATTAATGTACGAATATCAAAACTTGAAGACCGTAAGTGCGAACGGACTATGTCCATCCTTCCATGGACCACCCCGACCCCCTCCCACTCACACAAGGTACATTTCGCGCTTATGGGCCGCTATAACTATCCAAAACTACAGTCGAAACTAGTATAAATATAGGTAATTGTAATTATAGTTATATAAGGTCAGTTTTAACATGTAACATGCTGAGTTTATTAATAAATTAAAGTATAACTAAAAATGTGAATTTAATTTAATGGATAAAAGATTAATACCTCAAGATATATATCAATGGCTTTGTAGACCCCATCAAAGCAATCTCTTGCACAATCTGGTAAACTCTCTGCAACCCCTAAAAACTTGGATATTTTCAAATTCTGATCTGGTGCAATCTCTCCCAAATATTTATCAATTAACCCCCCAACCTTTTTCATTCTTGCCAAACACACCCCTTCAACTTTATTACTCTCTCTTATCAATCTCAAAACAAGATTTACATCATACACACCACTTGATCCATTATTACTCACCAACAAATCATCCACTTTTGCTTGATCAAGCACCCCACCAATCAATCTTTCTAACCCAACTCTACATTCTCTACTCAACCCAAAACTTGAAACAATTCTTAATACCCAAAATAGCCCTCTACATGAAAATGCATTTTTTCCCATTAATATCACTCCATAAACTGCTGAGTCAGCAAGACCACTGTACTCATTTCTTGAAAAAGATTGTGTTTTTGATTGAGATGAAGTTTTTAAGTAATGTAGAAGGAATCTTGTGACAATTAAACTATTGTTTTCATTGCCATAAGCACCTAGAGCTTTTACAAATCTTTCTATTATCATTGGAGGTAAAATTGTCAAATCATCAAACCACCATAAACTTTTGGTTGATGAACTAGATGAGAGTCTTAATAAAGTACTAGACTTTATAGTACTACTATCAGGAGAAGATGAAGAGGATGAATATGGGATCAAAGTTGTGCAATCTGAGTGTTGGGTGATTTTGATAATGAGAGTAGATATGAGGTTTTCTAGTATGCCGAAAGATTCGGCATACGAAATGAATGGTGTGCAATTCTTGAGACAATCACGGATGTCCGACCATGACCAGTCGGACATGCGTGATAAAATCTCGGAAGTTTTAGGCAAAAGAGTATCATTCATGCTTAAGAAAACCGCACAACAATGAAGAAGAGAGATGTTTGAAACCGAGATATCGATTTCGCCATTGTTGTAACAATACCTTGCAAATAATTCAAACCCATCTGACCCACCAGGGAAATCATTGAATTCTATTCCGGTTTTCCGAATCTGGATTCTTTTCTTTTCTTTCTTGATAATCTTTCTTAACTTCCCTGAGAATCTTGACACTGTTTTCTGCAAGAAAACACTAATCAGATTCTAACAATAAGTGTGGTTTTCCTACCACTGGACCGCTAAGATTCAGTTATGTTTCGCTCAGATTCTTTGTATAGAAAAAAGAAAAAGAAAAAGAAGAATAAGTATGATGATTGGTTAATTAGTACCTCATGTAGATAGAATGTTTGTTGACCATTAATATGGACCTGCAAATCACAGAGTTCTGCTGCCATTGATGATATGATGTTGCAGCTTCTTTTGCATTGATTGTGGAAGTAAGAAGAAGTTAGTTGCTACTCAAACCATGAGTGTGTTTTTTGTTTTGTATTTATGTTTATTAGGACCACAAACAAATATATATGAATAATGACTCACGAGATATATATGAGTTGGCTAAAAACAAGGAAATATTTGTGTCGATATATCATGTTGTGTAGCTTAGTGCATGAACCATTATTACTAGTATTATGGAAAATATGAAGTAGGCTAGTTGTCTTGTATATCCGATCCAAGTGTTGTTTTTTGGGTCACGGATAGATGTTTTTTCTAACTCAATATATGGTGATTGAATTTTGTGGATCTTATTTTAATTAAAATGATGATGATGTTGTAATTAGCTAGACAAGTGTGGGAATGTATATCGATTATTTAATTCATTTTGTCTAGAACATGGAATTAATTAAATATATGTCCTTTGAAATGTTATTGTTGGAAGGATCGTTCGAGACACCAAGCTAAATCTTCCATCTCTAATCATGGATGTTTCTGAAAGATTAACCGAACGATGAGTCCATAATCAAGTTTAGAAGGTTAAAAATGTGTAAGCTGGTTAATTATTACGAGTAATATTATTATTATTATTATCTTTTACTATTTTCTTACATGATTTGGTTAAGATGCACCCCTAGAAAGTCATGAAACCAACCTCATTTGATGCCTATAAAAGGGTTAATAACGGTTTCATACCTAAAGTTTCACTTTTTTTTCGTTTTAACCACTCAACTTTTTTTTGAATGTTTCAACCACTCAACTAGGGTCAATAATGGTTTAATCCCTGAACTTTCAATTTGTTTTCGTTTTAACCACTCAACTTTGTTTTAAACGTTTTAACCACTCAACTTATGAGTTGACCATACTTTAACCACTAAAGTTCATTTAACCATTTAAAAAAACCCTTTCGTTAACTTATAATGAAAGTTTAGATCGGGATATATAAACTTTGAATTGATTTTTTATCGACCAAGGTTGTCAAGAGATAGATCTTACCGATGATCGTTTTTGTCTTCACAAGATCGAAATCGTAAGATCAAATCGGGATCGTAAGATCTTACAATTTCGATTTGAGCATAGGATCTTACGATGTCGATCCGATCCGATCTTACTTAACATGAATATAAGTTAAGAAAATATAAATTAGTTAATTTTTGTTCAATAAAAGGTTAATAGGTTTATTATTTGTCATGCAATTAATCTTTTATATGCATTATAATACACATTTATGAGATCATAATGTATGAGTAGGATCTTACGATCCCGATTTGATCTTACGATTTCGATCTTGTGAATACAAAAACGATTCTAGGTAAGATCTCTCTTTTGACAACCTTAGTTGATAAACAAATCAGTTCAAAGTTTATATATCCCGATCTAAACTTTCATTATAAGTTAACGAAAGGGTTTTTTTAATGGGTAAATGAACTTTAGTGGTTAAAGTATGGTCAACTCATAAGTTGAGTGGTTAAAACGTATAAAACAAAGTTGAGTGGTTAAAACGAAAACAAATTAAAAGTTCAGGGATTAAACCATTATTGACCCTAAGTTGAGTGGTTAAAACATTCAACAAAAAGTTGAGTGGTTAAAACGAAAAAAAAATGAAACTTTAGGTATTAAACCATTATTAACCCCTATAAAAAGAAGTAGCACGAAAGTTAAAAGTTGCTCATGGCCAACAAGTTTAATTATATTATTGTTTTTATTATTATTATAGTAAACTAGTAAATAGCCCACGCAAAGCGGCGGATAGATATAAGCGAGTGAACACGTATCGATTTAGGTTATTTGGTATTCCGATGGTTGAATTTATACGACATCTCACTTTCTAATATCTAAAATTACATATAGTGTTCATGTGTTGTAAATTAGTTGAAAGTTGATTTTATATATTAAGAAATCTTCTTGATTATGGAATGTGCAATAAATAATTAAGGGGTATGAAAGTCATTTTCGATATTACTTTTTGTAAGGCATTAAGCAAAACACCTAAATGCTTTATAATGGTGTATAGATAGTAATTATTAAATTTTGTTTATAACAACTCCTAGAAATTTCATCAATTATTTTGGACATACATGAATTAACGTGTGTTAAATGATATTCCAAAGGATATTGAGTTCGTTATGATCCGGATACAACATATTTAAGTGTTTTTAATGGATTTAATTCAGTTTTTAATGTTATCGTTATCATTGTTATTATTATTTTATTATTATTATCATGATTTGAACTCCACGTTTGATTCCTTCCTATGTAAAAAACAAGTGAAACAAAAAATGTGGTCATTTTTTGAGTTTGATAAAACATTAATTCATGGATCCTAGTCACTAGTGGTATTATGCCACTATGGTAGTGTGGTACTCACGAGGGAGTGTGAGGCTCCACTATTTGGGCATTTAGGCCCAATAAAAAATTAAATATCTTAATCAAGCTAAATCCTTTTTATTTAGTTCAATCATGTAACACCCCCAAATTAATGAATTGCGGAAGCACGATTTGGGTGTTACTAATCAATAACAAAGCACAAAGATATATAGCAAACGACTCTATATGCGTCGTTTTAACAAAATATATTGATAATTGAAATGTTTACAACATTTAAAACTTTACATAGCTCGAGTTTAAATAAAAGGAGATTTCAGTACATAAGTACTTGTACAAAATATACTAATGCAAGAAAATCTCAATCGTCTGTATGCTGACTCGAGCTAAAGTCCTGAAGCAGAAACATCCTACTGCTTGGTACCTGCGATATATGCTAAAAGGTCAGCTAAAAGCTGGTGAGCTCACAGGTTTGAAATCAGTTATTATAGTATGAACCGCAAGATTTAAATAATGAATTGCATCCAGCAATTAAATGATAGTAATTGTGTATACAGCCATGAGCACATAGTTGAGCTTAACTCGAGGGCCGGGTCCCCTTTAGAGAATTCCGGGCGAGGTGCCTCCACGAATGCCTAATCCACATTCGTCTTCCCAAATATTACTATGTTCGTTTACCCGGTTAGTGCTTGCTAACCCGAACGAGGTGGGTCAATCCTATATGGTACCATATACTAATATTCACGCTACAACGTATTAACAACTATGCTGACGGAGGACTTTAAATGATTAGTTTCGAAAAACTCATGTAGTATATGAAATGTTTGTACTTGCGTTCACATGTTAAAAGTTGAGCAATATATCACACCCCTGAGTAAAACAGTAAAAAGAGGGGCTATGAGACTCACCTGAGTCTGAAAGCGTTTAAACAAACGTAAGTTGATTAGCCGAGCATGAAGTCCAAGGACTCGTAACCTGAGGGTGTCCACGACACGCGATGGTTATAATCATGATTGGGTATCTCAACAGATCACCCTTGTAGTTGTTCGTTCAACTATAATGTCCAAATTTCCGCTATTTGGTTGATAAGTTTAAGTATTTGAAAAGTGTACGGCCCGTTGGTGATTATTGGTAATAATGATCTTGACGTTATTTTGTTAGTTTCAAAGTGTTATACAAGTTTGATGTTTGGTGTGAAATGTGTCTACGAAATCTAAGTACGGGGGTCCGGGGGCAGCGCCCCTGGTAGCGGGGTCCAAGGGGCAGAGCCCCTGGCTGGGGTCGAGCTGCCAGGTCAGCTTAGAAAATTTTTATTTCTACTATATTGCTTTGACGAAAAACGCATCTGGATCCGAATTTGGGTGATATCAAGTGATAAAATTTTAGGTCTCGACACTTAGTAAAATCTGTGTTTTCTGGGTTCTGTTTTTGGCGACACTTTGCTAGTGTCGCTATAGGCGACACTAGTCTAGCGACACTATGTGAGTGTCGCTACAGACGGCACTGGTTAGGCGACACTTGGTGAGTGTCGCTAGATTTCTGATTTTCAATTTAGGGGAGACACTTGATTAGTGTCGCTATGGGCGACACTTATAATTTTAGCGTCGCTAAGGGAGTGTCGCTAGGATAAATCTGGTTAAGTATTTCGGCGACACTTAAGTAGTGTCGCTATAGGGGCGACTCTTAGGGATAGCGACACTTAACTAGTGTCGCTAGTACTGTTTTTGGCACACTAGCGACACTTCAAACTGTTCGACGGATTTCGAGCAAAAATCGTGTTTTCGGGTTTCCGATCGTTCCAATATTTTTACCCAACCCTTTTAGGGACATTATAAGTTGTTACAAACTACTAACAAGTGAAAACATTTAAAAACGAGAGATTTCGGGATTTGTCGGAAACTTACAAAGTGTCGGATCAAAAATCCGAAAAGATAGAGTTGTAGATCGAGAAGAGGTGAACGTTTTTCTCCAAAGCTTCGAGGTGATCCGAGTAGGTTTAGTATGTTTATTTTGCAATTTTTGATGGTGATGATAATGGTGGTGGTTTTGGTGAGTGGAGAGAAAAAGGAGAAAGAAAGAGAAAAAGGAAGAAAGAAATGAGGAAAGAGGGAAAGGAGTTGGGGGTTTAACCTCCAACTTTCAGTCTCCGCTCTCCGTGCGGTGTTCGTTTGCTCCGTCGTTTAAACGTTAAATAATTATTTTACAATATTAAATGATAAGTTTAAAATACAATTTATTACGCGTTATTTTATTTAAATATTTTACTAATCGATTTATATTTGGGTTATAGAATGTAAGTTAGTTTGTTTGCGCGTTTTACATTTTAAATTGTGTAAGTTCTGTTTGTACGATACGAATTGAAATCCGAGCATTATTAAAATAATACTTTTAACATAACATCGTTACTTAATAAAATTGGTCACCAACGTCCGTATTATATTGGATCGAAATACATTCGATTTAGATTGCGTACGATTTAATCAAATCGTATTTTCGTATATATTCAACAATATATATAATTCGATACATTAATTAGCCTAACACAGAACTAATTACATGTATTAACATCTGGTTAGGCACTAAATACTAGTCCTAATTTGGCGGTTGTTACATTCTCCCCATGTTAGAAGAATTTCGTCCCGAAATTTAGTTCGAAGTCGTGTTTGATGTAGAATCAGTGAATAGTTGAGGATATTTGAGTCGCATTTGGTCTTCCCGTTCCCAGGTGAATTCCGGATCACGCCGCGAATTCCATCTGACCTTGACGATGGGAATACGACTTTGTTTCAGTTGTTTGACCTCACGGTCCATAATTTCAGCGGGTTCCTCAACGAAGTGAAGTTTATCGTCAACACGAATTTCATCTAGTGGGATAATAAGCGTCTCATCAGACAGACACTTCTTCAAATTCGAAATATGAAAAGTGGGATGCACGCTGCTGAGTTCGGATGGCAGCTGCAATCGATAAGCTTCGGGGCCAATCCGTTCGAGGATCTCAAAAGGCCCGATGTACCTGGGATTTAACTTCCCGCGTTTGCCAAAACGGATGACGCCTTTCCAAGGCGATACTTTTAAGAGTACTCGATCCCCAACTTGGAACTCGAGTGGTTTGCGTCTCACGTCAGCATAACTTTTCTGACGATCACGTGCGGCTTTGAGTCGGTTTTGGATTTCCACAATTTTCTCGGTGGTGGCGTGAATGAGTTCAGGACCAGTGAGTTGACTATCTCCCACTTCAGTCCAACAAATCGGTGATCGGCACTTACGACCGTACAGTGCCTCAAAAGGTGCAGCCTTAATGCTTGCGTGATAGCTGTTATTGTACGAGAATTCGCACAAAGGTAGATGTCTTTCCCAGTTTGTACCGAAATCAACTACGCAAGCGCGTAGCATATCTTCCAGGGTTTGGATGGTTTGTTCACTTTGGCCATCGGTTTGAGGATGGTACGCGGTACTCATATCGAGACGGGTACCCATTGCTTTTTGAAGTGACCGCCAAAAGTGAGAGGTGAAATGGGAATCCCTATCAGAGATGATCGAGATTGGAACGCCGTGATGAGAAACGATTTCCTTGATGTAGATTTGTGCAAGGCGTTCGATTTTATCGTTTTCTTTGATTGCCAGGAAATGAGCAGATTTAGTGAGGCGGTCAACGATAACCCAAATGGTATCGCAACCGTTCGACGACTTGGGTAGTTTGGTTATGAAGTCCATGGCAATTTGTTCCCATTTCCATTCAGGGATTTCAGGTTGTTGGAGTAAACCAGAAGGTTTTTGATGTTCGGTTTTGACTTTCGAGCAAGTAAGACACTTGCTGACATAAGTGGCGATTTCGGCTTTGATGTTTGGCCACCAATAAAATTCCTTGATGCCGTGGTACATCTTATCACATCCTGGATGGATAGAATATTTGGACTTGTGAGCTTCATCCATCACCAAGTCTCTTAGGTTCCCGAAATTAGGCAACCAGATTCGGTTTGAGAAATACCTAATTCCGTTAGATTTGGTTTCGAATTGTTTGTCAATACCCCGCAAGGCTTCATTTTTGATATTTTCAGGTTTCAAGGCTTCGATCTGAGCGGTATGAATCTGAGGGGTAAGATCGTTATGAATGGTCATACTGAGGGCTCGGACTCGAAGTGGTTTTGGTCGTTCCTTTCGACTGAGGGCATCGGCTACAACATTAGCCTTCCCTGGATGGTACTTGATCTCGCAATCGTAATCGGTAAGCAACTCGACCCATCGACGTTGCCTCATATTGAGATCCTTCTGATCGAATATATGTTGGAGACTTTTATGATCGGTAAAGATTGTGCACTTAGTGCCGTAGAGATAGTGTCTCGAGATTTTGAGAGCAAAAACGACAGCTCCAAGTTCAAGATCATGAGTGGTGTAGTTCTTTTCGTGAATTTTCAGCTGTCGTGAAGCATAGGCAATGACTTTGTCTCGTTGCATCAGCACGCAACCGAGACCTTGGTGAGAAGCATCGCAGTATACCACGAAGTCATCGGTGCCTTCGGGTAAGGATAGAATTGGAGCACTGCAAAGCTTTTGTTTCAGAAGTTGGAACGCTGACTCTTGTTTATCGGTCCAATCGAACCTTTTGTCTTTCTGAGTCAGTACCGTAAGTGGTTGAGCTATTTTGGAGAAATTTTCGATAAATCGCCGATAGTACCCAGCAAGACCCAAGAATTGTCGTACTTCAGTTGCAGAGGTGGGTGCTTGCCAGTCTTTGATAGCCTCGATTTTCGTTGGGTCAACGTGAATTCCCTGACTGTCAATCACGTGACCAAGGAATTGAACAGTTTGTATCCAGAACTCACACTTAGAGAATTTGGCATAAAGCTCCTCGTGTCTGAGTAGTTCAAGGATGGTTTTGAGGTGTTGCGCATGTTCTTGCTCGTTGCGCGAGTAAATGAGTATGTCATCGATAAAGACAATGACAAACTTATCGAGGTAAGGTGTGCACACCCGATTCATAAGGTCCATGAATACAGCCGGTGCGTTGGTTAGACCAAAGGGCATCACTTGGAATTCGTAGTGCCCGTAACGAGTTCTGAAAGCAGTTTTTGGAATATCGGTGTCGTGAACTCGTAACTGATGATAGCCTGATCGCAGGTCGATTTTTGAGTAGAAACTTGAACCCTGAAGTTGGTCGAATAGATCATCAATGCGAGGAAGTGGATATCGGTTTTTGACGGTCAATTTGTTCAACTCTCGGTAGTCGATGCACATTCTGAATGAACCGTCCTTCTTTTTAACAAATAAGATCGGAGCTCCCCAAGGTGAAGAACTCGGTCTAATGAATCCTCTATCCAGAAGTTCCTGTAGCTGGGCAGACAACTCCTGAAGTTCGGATGGGGCTAAACGGTACGTTGCGCGGGCCACCGGTGCGGCACCCGGCACGAGATCGATTGAGAACTCAACCTGTCTAGATGGAGGTAAACCAGGTAGTTCTTTCGGAAAAACTTCGGGAAAATCTCTAGCAATTGGCACATCCTCAAGTCGCTTCTCCATCGACTTCTTCTTTGTGATGTGTGCGAGTATTGCAGGGTAACCCTTTCTCAGAAATTTTTGGGTTTTTAAGCATGAGATGATATTGAGTCTCGTCCCACCGGTCTCCCCCTGTATGATCAAGGTTCCACCGGCAGCGAGTGGAATGCGGACGATCTTATCGTAACAAACGATTTCAGCTCGGTGTTTGGACAACCAGTCCATTCCAATGATGACGTCGAAACTTACGATTTCAACGGGTACAAGATCGATTGAAAAGGTTTCGTCAGCTAGGTTTAAAGTGCAATTAGGTATCACACTATCGGTTTCTATAAGTTCCCCATTTGCTAGCTCTACAGTGTACTTAACATCTAAGGCAACATGATTGATGTCAAGTAGTGGGCAAAAGTCATCAGAGATAAAGCTTCTATCAGCACCAGTATCAAATAGAACATAAGCATTTAAGTTGTTGAGGAGGAACATATCCGAGACCACATTCGGGTCTTGGCGGGCGTCCCCGGATTTGATGACGAAGGCTCTGCTTCGGGTGTTGTTGTTATTGCTGTTGCGGTTGTTGTTGTTGCTGTTGTTATTCTTCAGCTTTGGGCACGTGTCCCTGAAGTGCCCTGGTTTCCCACACTCAAAGCAGACTTTGGGTGGTCTGGTGTTGTTGTTGGAATTGTTGTTGGCAGGAGAATTGCAATCTTTGGTGAGGTGGCCGTACCTCTTGCAATTGTTGCAAAAGGGACCACAGGAACCTTCGTGGTGGCGACTGCACTTGGAACAATAGGGTTTGCTCCCAGTGTAGCCCCGTGTGATGTCGGTGGTGGTGTTGTAGGCTTTGATGGTGTTGGGTTTCTTGTTTTGTTGGTTTGAGTGGTTGTTGTGGTAGTCGGACCACTTTCGTTTGTTGTTGTGAGAGGATGAAGTGGGTGGTTCAGAATCTTGGCTCATTGACATTAGGTCTTGGGCCAGTAGGATTGCACCGTCAATGGTGGTTTTGTTTGAAGAGGCAACGTGCCCCCGAACAGGCTCAGGAAGACCAAGGATGTACTTCCTGATTTTGTCAGGTTCTGTGCTTACCATAGCTGGGCGGAGGGCGGCGAGTTGTTGGAATCTGGTGGTATAACCATCGATATCACCACCCTGAACCTTTAGGTTCCAGAACTCCTCGTCTAGCTTTTGGAGTTTGGCGATAGAGCAGTATTTGGCAGTGAGTTTTGCTTTCAATTCCTCCCAAGTTAGTTGGTAGGCAATGTCAGCACCCACTGATTGGGTATATGAGTTCCACCAAGAGTGGGCATCATCTTCGAGAGAGCAGGTAGCGAAGTTTACTTTGTCGTTCTCCGCACATTTGCTGACACGGAAAACGGTTTCCATTTTCTCGAACCATCTGATCAGTCCGATGGCTCCTTCAGAACCCTTGAAGCTTGAGGGTTTACAGCTCTGAAAGTCCTTGTAAGAACAAGGTTTAGCAGCAGGGGTTTCAGCGGCATCGCTGTTTCTTGCGGAATTTTGTGGAGTATTCCGAGCCAAGGCTTCAGTAACAGCCTGGGTTATAAGGGATGTAAGCTGAGCATCGGTGTAAGGTCTTGTCTTTGGCGGCATGATTCTTCAATAAAATAAATGAAGATACATGAGATTTTGTAAGAAATTGTATTTGTCTCAGATGTACATGTATAAAGGCGGTAATACATAACATCAACATGAAAAAGAATTATGGTAATTAATATGAGTTGAAACAGCAAGGAATATTTGATAGCTAATATGAGTTCAAAGGTTACATCCTATGGATGTATTACAAAAGGCGTCGGGAATTGTTACATCCGACTAATTATAGAGTAGCGCTTGGATAGTTACTAGATTACAGGATAGATCACAAGACAAAGACTACACTAGTCTTAACGTAGATTAATTTATTCCATCATCGTGACAAGACGGTCCACAGTGTTTGCAAGTCTGCTAGCTTGTCGGGCGTTATCTTCTGCTAGGGCTAGTCGTTGTGTTAGTCCACGGGCATACTCTTCTGCTTCATGTGAGCGCTGTTCACATTCTTCCATCTTTTGTCGCAGAAGGGCATTTTCCACGCTTATTTCTATTACTTGGTTGCGAAGGACATCCATGTTGTTGTTCGTGGTTTCCAGGTCGTCGGAGACTTGTTCGATGCGTTCAAGGGATGTAAGTCTCCAGTTTTCGTTCGTTTCCTGCAACACGACATCCATGGTGCGAAGTCGCTGCTCGTGTTGGTTCACCCTAGCGGCTAAGGCCGGCAAGGTGAAGTGAGTGGGGTACGGGCCAGCTCGAGGAAACCTGTTGTTCCTCCTTGCTACCCTTGGGTTCTGCGACCCGGATTGAGAGCGAGATGAATTGGGTGGGATGTTTGCCATTTCTGAGATAAAGCGTTAGAGAAGGTGAGACCTATATTCATATAGTTCCTATATAATATAGCCTATTGAGTGTCTAGCATATACATGTTTAAGTCTCGGTTCTCTCGAGGTCAGAGTCTTCTATTGTATCCTGTTCAGCCATAACTACTTTCAGATCTTACATCATCTTTGATTAATTGTACATAGTTGATCAGGCTATGTTAAATTAAACTCGTATGATGTAATCACTGAACCAGTTATACCTAGTAAGGAATACCGCCTAATGGTCATAGTCTAGGTCCACTAAATGCAACCTAGTTCACTATAACCTTAAGCTCTGATACCAATCTGTAACACCCCCAAATTAATGAATTGCGGAAGCACGATTTGGGTGTTACTAATCAATAACAAAGCACAAAGATATATAGCAAACGACTCTATATGCGTCGTTTTAACAAAATATATTGATAATTGAAATGTTTACAACATTTAAAACTTTACATAGCTCGAGTTTAAATAAAAGGAGATTTCAGTACATAAGTACTTGTACAAAATATACTAATGCAAGAAAATCTCAATCGTCTGTATGCTGACTCGAGCTAAAGTCCTGAAGCAGAAACATCCTACTGCTTGGTACCTGCGATATATGCTAAAAGGTCAGCTAAAAGCTGGTGAGCTCACAGGTTTGAAATCAGTTATTATAGTATGAACCGCAAGATTTAAATAATGAATTGCATCCAGCAATTAAATGATAGTAATCGTGTATACAGCCATGAGCACATAGTTGAGCTTAACTCGAGGGCCGGGTCCCCTATAGAGAATTCCGGGCGAGGTGCCTCCACGAATGCCTAATCCACATTCGTCTTCCCAAATATTACTACGTTCGTTTACCCGGTTAGTGCTTGCTAACCCGAACGAGGTGGGTCAATCCTATATGGTACCATATACTAATATTCACGCTACAACGTATTAACAACTATGCTGACGGAGGACTTTAAATGATTAGTTTCGAAAAACTCATGTAGTATATGAAATGTTTGTACTTGCGTTCACATGTTAAAAGTTGAGCAATATATCACACCCCTGAGTAAAACAGTAAAAAGAGAGGGTATGAGACTCACCTGAGTCTGAAAGCGTTTAAACAAACGTAAGTTGATTAGCCGAGCATGAAGTCCAAGGACTTGTAACCTGAGGATGTCCACGACACGCGATGGTTATAATCATGATTGGGTATCTCAACAGATCACCCTTGTAGTTGTTCGTTCAACTATAATGTCCAAATTTCCACTATTTGGTTGATAAGTTTAAGTATTTGAAAAGTGTACGGCCCGTTGGTGATTATTGGTAATAATGATCTTGACGTTATTTTGTTAGTTTCAAAGTGTTATACAAGTTTGATGTTTGGTGTGAAATGTGTCTACGAAATCTAAGTACGGGGGTCCGGAGGCAGCGCCCCTGGTAGCGGGGTCCAAGGGGCAGAGCCCCTGGCTGGGGTCGAGCTGCCAGGTCAGCTTAGAAAATTTTTATTTCTACTATATTGCTTTGACGAAAAACGCATCTGGATCCGAATTTGGGTGAAATCAAGTGATAAAATTTTAGGTCTCGACACTTAGTAAAATCTGTGTTTTCTGGGTTCTGTTTTTGGCGACACTTTGCTAGTGTCGCTATAGGCGACACTAGTTTAGCGACACTATGTGAGTGTCGCTACAGACGGCACTGGTTAGGCGACACTTGGTGAGTGTCGCTATATTTCTGATTTTCAATTTAGGGGCGACACTTGATTAGTGTCGCTATGGGCGACACTTATAATTTTGGCGTCACTAAGGGAGTGTCGCTAGGATAAATCTGGTTAAGTATTTCGGCGACACTTAAGTAGTGTCGCTATAGGGGCGACACTTAGGGATAGCGACACTTAACTAGTGTCGCTAGTACTGTTTTTGGCACACTAGCGACACTTCAAACTGTTCGACGGATTTCGAGCAAAAATCGTGTTTTCGGGTTTCCGATCGTTCCAATATTTTTACCCAACCCTTTTAGGGACATTATAAGTTGTTACAAACTACTAACAAGTGAAAACATTTAAAAACGAGAGATTTCGGGATTTGTCGGAAACTTACAAAGTGTCGGATCAAAAATCCGAAAAGATAGAGTTGTAGATCGAGAAGAGGTGAACGTTTTTCTCCAAAGCTTCGAGGTGATCCGAGTAGGTTTAGTATGTTTATTTTGCGATTTTTGATGGTGATGATAATGGTGGTGGTTTTGGTGAGTGGAGAGAAAAAGGAGAAAAAAAGAGAAAAAGGAAGAAAGAAATGAGGAAAGAGGGAAAGGAGTTGGGGGTTTAACCTCCAACTTTCAGTCTCCGCTCTCCGTGCGGTGTTCGTTTGCTCCGTCGTTTAAACGTTAAATAATTATTTTACAATATTAAATGATAAGTTTAAAATACAATTTATTACGCGTTATTTTATTTAAATATTTTACTAATCGATTTATATTTGGGTTATAGAATGTAAGTTAGTTTGTTTGCGCGTTTTACATTTTAAATTGTGTAAGTTCTGTTTGTACGATACGAATTGAAATCCGAGCATTATTAAAATAATACTTTTAACATAACATCGTTACTTAATAAAATTGGTCACCAACGTCCGTATTATATTGGATCGAAATACATTCGATTTAGATTGCGTACGATTTAATCAAATCGCATTTTCGTATATATTCAACAATATATATAATTCGATACATTAATTAGCCTAACACAGAACTAATTACATGTATTAACATCTGATTAGGCAATAAATACTAATCCTAATTTGACGGTCGTTACAAATCAACTCAAAGATAGGTAAATTTCTCATTTTTTAATTTTGCACACATACATAAATTTCCAATTCCATGCCAAATTCAATTATTTGAAAGGGTATTTTAGTAATTTAATCAAAGTAATATTAATGTTGTCTTGCCTTGATTTTTGTTTGCATATGCCTACCCAAGAACATGCATTTCTTTTCATTCTTTGTTTTGTTAACCATGAGTCACCATCCATGGCTTCCATATGTACTAAACATTCATACCTCTAGAATCAAACTTTGTTCCAATGGGGTCTCTTTAACAATCCATCTATCACTCATAATCTCATCCTATTTGTTCATTATCCATGCATCCCACCATATATCTTCATCAATAAATGTTCATATTTATCGCTTACTTGAACCTATTCGCGTCACCGACACCTTGTAATGATTACTATTAACTACGCCGTACGTGCTAGGGAATTGAGCGATTTCTCGTTACAAATGTAAAGGGTCCACACTTAAAATTTGTCTTTGAAGGATTACGCCTTTAATGCAAATAGTATAGATTACACTTAATAGTATGCTATGAAAATTGTAAGAATCGTGAACCTGACCAAGCAATTGCAAAAGTATGCTAGTTACCGGTTTCATAATAGTATTCTGTTTTTTACAATTAACGATAGTCCAGGTTATATTTCGGAGAATCCCAATAATTATTAAAGTAATAAATTAATAATGGTTACAAATTAGTACATGAATGGGTATGGTGCAATTGAAGTAGCAAATACTTTCGATAGATAAGACACGTGAGTGGATTAAATGGCTTCCTTGCTGTTCAGGTCGCTTACCCATGAGACAAAAACTTATTTTGATCGATCTTTGACAAAATTTATTCTATAAATTTTATTTTAATTGACTTTAGATAAAAACAACATTTGTATGTCGTACATGCTCTTTACATTTCTAACTCTGTTGAAAATCATATGTTAATTAAAAGTTTTCAAAGCTTAATGTAATAACTAAATATCAAAGAGCTTATAGTCTAGTGGTATTTCGATCGGATAACTATAATAAAGGTTATCAACGTTGAACATCTACTAACTAAAATATACATATTGATTTCATTTTGGTTTTCCAAAACTTCATCAAAATAAAGTAATCAAACGTAACATCCTTCGTTAAAAAAAAATGGTACCATACTTAAATGTTTATGTCACCAAAGGACCTATGATTTAGCGGTATGATGGGAACATATCAACTTAGTGGTTGGAATTCAAGCCTCATGAGAAGCAATTTATGTACATTCGTGATAGTTGTATATCTAATTCGTGAGATATGTAGTTTGTGCATTTCTAAAAAATGTTAATGTCAAGATAACGAGGAATCCCAGGTTTTAACGGTACGTGATTTGGAGTGTACCAAGTACAAACCACATCACCACGGGGCATTTATATGTGAATTGTGGGCCCTCTTGCTTGAGATAAACACAAGATATCCAAATTAATACCGGCACTTGCAAATAAATTAATCCGTATTTTATACTCCCTCCGTTATACTACACGTATTCACGTTATCATTTTAGATTGTCATATATAAGTGTCCATTTAAACGTTATAACCAATCAAAAGAAATTCTATATGTAAACAAGTTTTTGATTAGTGAAGAATATAGTTAGTGAAGAATTTTACAGAGGGGGTAATTATTAAGCTTTAATTATTATTTGCAATAAATCAATTGGTTTTTCATATTATCTAAGTAATTAACAAAAATAATAAACGCCAGATTGTTTATATTCAATTAAAGTTTTGCTCCATTTAGAATTTAATTACTTTTTTTACATATTTTAAGTGATAACACACTTAAAACGGTTGTACAATAAAAATAACCGCCATAGTTTTATGGGCGTTAACAATTTATACCTGTTTTTAGAAAAATCAATTTTAAAAATGTTATGCTTAACAGCAATAATGCTGAGTCTACCTTTATCGGACACTATAAAATAAAGACCCTCATAAATTAGGGTGATGTTGAAATGAGAATGGAACTTTTGGTGAGAATGGAGGAACCAACTAGAATGTACCACGTGTCATAAAGCTCACTTTCCCCCCATGTTTTTTAAACTTAAATATCTCTCAAACGGTAAGTCGAAAAATCATAAAAATTGCACCATAAAAATCAGCATTTTTTTCTCTTCGATTTGACATCTTACAAGGTATACTTTCGACAATTTTTTTTTTTTGGGTTTTACAAAATTAGTAACACATGTGTTACTAGCTATTAACACATGTGTTATTTGCTGTGTTACTCGCTGCTAATACATGTGTTACTCGCTGGTAACACATGTGTTACAGGCTTGTAACACGTGTTACCAGCGAGTAACACATGTGTTACCAGCTTCTAACACATGTGTTACTCAATTTCAAAACCCATAAAAAAACCGGAAAAAAAAATTCGTCAAAATATACCTTGTCACATCTCTAATTGAAGAATATAAAACGCTGATTTTTATGGTGTAATTTTTATAATTTTGGAGATAGAGTAAAGTGACACGTAACTCATTCCTATTGGATCTCTTATTCTCACCAATAGTTGTCGTACTCATTTGAACCTTACTCTCATAAATTACTCGCAGTTTGTACAATTGTATCCGTGTGACTTTAGTCTATTGATTACAAAGAGAGACCCAAATAAGCTGGCATCTATTTAACTTTATTTAGGATTAGTGAAAGTAAATCACCATCTTTTCTAAAATAATGATAAAAATATTATTAATAACAAATTAACAATAATAATAATAATAGATCAAATCTCAAAAATCAAACTTCATAATATCCCATCCGATAATCAAAATGTTAAAAGTCATGACTGTTTGCCAAAAAGAATCCACAAAACATATTTGTCCAAGAAAGTGTGCCAGGATACAAGTACTTCACAATGCTAATGCAGAACCCAAAACCAACCATCGTCTTAATAATCATAAAAACAGACACAACTTCGATTAATCAATGATGATACCTGTGACGATCACGCTCACCCCTTTCCCGGCCATATTCTCTGTCTCTGTCGTAACTATAATCCCTATCACGACCTCTATCCCTGTCACGACTTCTGCTTCTGCTTCGACGTCTACCACCACCCCTGTCTTCACGTTCTCTATTCTTGCTACTCCCCCTTTCGTCCCTTCCTCTGTCTCTGCTTCTTTCTCTTCTCTCTCTCTCACTTAATCCTGCAAAGCCAAGTATTTGCACACAGAAAAGAATGTCTGTTATTGTATGCTCCAGTGCCATTTAATGATAATGTGTCGGACTATGAATGTACATACTCAACCATGCTGTGCAACGTTAACACTAGAGAACTCTCATAAAGTGTTAACCCACGGGTAACAATTGGGGACTGGGGTACGAGCAAGTTATGGCCCAAAACTGAACCCGTAGAATTTCGGTTGTATCTTAATTTAGAAACTGACAGGAATTTAGTTTTGAGTGGCTCGATTAATAGCTTATCCAATAGAGTCCCGGTCAGTTAACTGGTTAACCATCAGGAATTCCAAATTTAAGGCTTAATCCAATGTAGCCCAACAAAATTCATGCAATTTGTAAAGTTTGAGCTTACTAGCTTAGCCCAATCAATATTTATTTTATTTATTTGTGTTCTTTGGATAATATGAGTATTGCAGTTTGATTTTATTATCGCAATATATAGTCATATCTTCTTAACATTAAAAACTCATAATTTCTAATTAACTAACGCAATATGCACCGATGCTTCTAATTTACCAATATTTTTATAATTTACGGCGTAGAATTATTAGAAAGCATCATTCATCTTTCATTTTGATATTTCAAATAATAAATATAATTCGCAGTCAACTAAAGATATATTCCGTTATAGACTAAGACTCCTAAGTGCCTACAGCAGGCTAATTGAAACACATGGAGATAAATATCTATGTTTATGTTTGTCACATACTAATAACTAATTAAGCATTTAAAATGGTAAAGCATACCTAGATCTTCAACCTCCCAGCCTGCACGCCCAGTTCCAGGTAACACCTGACCAACTTCAGCTTGCTGTTGTTTGACACGAAATTTCTTCTTGAGGTTTCCAAATTCATCATACATCTCACCATCATCCTGGAATTGCATGGTAAGGGATTGCAAATGCAGAATATACTGTTTATAATCATATAAAAGTGGATCTTACTTCTTCAGCTTCCCGCCTTCGTCGCTTTGTTTCCTCTAGTTCTTCTTCATCAAGTTCTTTGTACCCACCAGCTCGTCCTCCTCTACATAACACAAACAACATACAATCATATAGTCTTAATTCACCTATCGTTAAAAATAAAAAATAAAGATGCCGGAATTCATTATGTTGAGTGCACAACTAAATGAACATATACATAAAGGGAATGCTGTTTATAAATATATGTATAATAACACAGTCTCGGCTTTCGAGCAAGCGTCTATTCTACCTTGAAAAGCACAATTATTAATATCAAAATATAACCATTTAAGGTATGAAAAAGAAACAATATTTGGTCAAACTTTGACAGTACCGTTTTGATATGAAAAAATAGTATGTTTCAGTTCATATGTAAATATGTAATACCTCACGCCCCCTTCGCTAGTACCAGGTTTATTGGTGTTGCAAATGTTGCACTTTAAGCGCTTGGCCCAGTTGATGTTACCACACCTGCACAAACAGCCCAAGCGTCATATATAAGACATGACGTCATATATCTTTGTGCATGTCGATGTAAATCAATCTTCATTCCATGGAAACCAAAGATATCAAAATAATAGCAGAACTATTAAGAGCTGCAACTAATGCCGGTTCTGAATAATCAAAAGCAGTGATTTACTTGTTATGTACTTACATTGGACAAGACCAATCATTAGGACCAAAAAGGCCTGTAGGACCACCAACTCCACCACGACCGCCTCCTGCATCAGGACCTCCACGACCCCTGCCCCGACCACCACCTGCACCTCCACCAGACGCACCAGTGGGTCTAGCACTTCCACAGCGGTTGCATACACCACGAAATGCAAAGTTCACATTCGTACAACTGCTACCAATATATCACAAAAGATGGTAATTAAAAAAATGTATCTTGCTGAGTTGTTATAATAAGTGCAATACGTCATCAATAGTTTTAAAAAAGCCAGAATCAGCTGCTCACCAATGTCATATCACAGACCTTGTATTCGGGCACATCCAGTCACCATCTTGTTGCCACGCCTTTGGAGGAGCGAGTCCGGAAGCATCACCACGTCCTCTACCTCTGCCCCCACCATCACTCATGTCCGCTGCACTTTCATCCAGACCAACTTCATTGACCAAAGTTGGTTCAACAAGTGGCGGTGCAACCATATTTTGTGAATTTTTTGACTCTGCCATGAGAACTTCAATAATAGTCCCATGAAAATCCTTATTGTTGAACCATTCTACAGCAGCTTGTGCAGCATATGGATCTTCATATGTCACTGTTGCATCTCCCTTAGGCTCATCTGTTACTTTGTCACGATATAACCATATCTTTGGTCTGCCGGTTCTTTTATCTTTCTAGAAAGTGAAAATATAAGGACTCAAAAAATGTATAAAAAGAGGCATTATGAAACAATGAAAATAAACATGCAGGTTAAGAAATACCTTTTTAGAACCCATACCTTTAGCAAGCCAATGGTGCCAAAGAATTCAGCTAACATATCTTCATCTGTTCCAGGAGGCAAATTACAAACATACACAGATCCATTTGCAGGGGCTCCCTTTCCTGAGTAGTTTGCCATTGTGCTCTTATCTCACAAAAAATCCCAACCTATATAACCAACATCAAGCACTACAAAAATCATAAAAATACAAGGCATTAATTATCTGATCCCAGATATTAGACTTTAGCTAGAGAGAAAAAAAAACATATAGTTTGAATATATATGAATGTGAAACACACCTCCTACGTTCATAGTGCCGTAACTTATCCACCCAGATATCATTAAAAAAAAAAAAAAAAGCATTTAAACACTAAACCTTAGAAAATACAAGCACATAACCATGCCAATTATTTATATCTATTTGCTACACATGCTCACTCTTACCCAAATATGCATTCTACCTCAAGCCAGTGCTTATTATATTCTCACTTAGCAATGTTATTCCATAATCAAGCAAAGGTATACGTACTTCTGTTTGAAACCTTTTTATGTTGATTTTATATCATCTAGGTTCAAAAAATATTATGGAGGTGAAATCATATATTATCCATTTCTGCTTTGGAAGATGAAATATGGTTTAACATTATTTTGTGGAAAGCTCGTCAATTTCAACTTCTATTGGTTTCAAGATCCATATTATCTCGCTAAGGTCTCAATTTCTTAAGTAATTTTGGGTCTTTTAGAGAATTCCAAGGAGGATATGAAAATACTCAAATTTGAATAATATCCGATCCGAACATTATGCAATAAATCAAAACTGAACGTAAAATTTCATCATCTATCGACTTTGGATGTCAGTTCGCCTAACCCATATTTAGATTAGGAACTGTTTATACATGAATAGGTTACAACCGATTTTCAGGCTTGTCAATCTTTACAAGTTATGTTGATGAGACTAACTGACTAAGAAAGTAACAAGAGCAATAGATCATGATTGACCACCTCTGTTCTAAGATTGTCAATAGAGTTCGAATCGTAAGCCAAGCCTAGAAATAATAAGAATCCGGGTATGGATTTTTTTAGCTATTTGCTCACATCCACAAGATATCTCAAGAAGTACATGTTGACTAAAGAACGGGTAACAACAGTAGTGACAATGCTTGTAACAGTAACAGAAGTATTTATAGTTTTATACCATCGGTCAGCTAGTCGGCATCAGAAGTGTTAAGTATCAAACCGTTCATAAAACACTGAATTCTCCTTTTGCTTAGATAGAGTAGTTACACAAAGTATCAAAAGCACAAAATTTATTAGAACAAGTATGCCCCCATAGCTTTACATCTTCTGATCATTTACATTATTAAGTTTAGGGAAAACGGCACAAAAAGGTAATAAGCATTTACAAATTTCACATTTCCAGTACTCAACTATTTCTTGATCAAAACGTATCTAAGCTTTTTATACCACCAAAAAGGGATTTTCTTTTTGCCTTTCGAAACATCACTAAGCTAAGCTATGCTTTTTCGACGGCTGTGGAACTACATCTACCTATTTATTACCATCAGAAAGGATGTTTACATAGCTCTGGAAGCATCTCGACACCAAAAAAAACCATTTGTAACATCCAAAAAGAACTTAAAACCTTCATCATTAAGGAGGTCCACTTTTTGGTGTCGAAACAAAACTAAAAACCTTATATCATTTCCACAAAATGAAATGAAGCACATAAAAAAAAGTAGTAACAAATAAATTAAATCTAGTTACACCATTCAGGAACAAGTACTTAAGTAGCACAATCAATTACAAAGACACATAATTCTAAACTATATCTGGTCGACATAATTAAAGAGTTGATTAGGTATCAGAATGCAAATTTAATATCAATTTGACATATACCAAAATTTATTACAAAATTGCAGAAGCAGGAATTGCACATGATTTTAAAACCCTAATTTTTGTTATTCTGTTGACGTGGAAAAGGTTTTTAATTTACGGAGTTCGCGTGCGGAAGATGAAAAAGAAAGATGGAAGTAACGGCGTGTATGCGTACTTACCGGAGATAAAAGGCGATTGACGGAAAGGAGAGATCGGAGAAACGATGACGATAAGTAGTTGTAGGGCGCCGTATTACCGAAGCTGCACAACTGCTGATTTTTTTTTTTCTTTGAAGGTGAAAATCATAAATGGGCCCAGAAATAATATTTTCTTGTCAAACGATGGGCCTGGGCTTTGCCTTTTACATGATGTTTGGGTGGACTTCTTTTATTGGTTTATTTGTTTATTTTAAGACAAAATGCCAAAAAAAAAAAAAAAAAAAAAAATTAGCATTAGCATAATTGTTAACAATCCCTTCATATATAACTATGAATATTAAGTTTTCTTCAATTGAATTATAGTTAATATAAGTTAAATAATTGTGATAAGAGTATAATAAACTAAAAGTTGACATGAGTGGTTAAGTTGTATATGTTTTGTTTTAAGGGACTCGGGTTCAAGCCTTAAGGTATCTATTAGTTATTTTATATTTTTCTTTGTAGTTTAGTGGAATTTTAATTTACTTTATTTATTTTTTGTTTGTTCATTCTCATAAAAACTCTTTTTTGAGCAATTTCTTGTAGCCTATAGAAGCTTTAAGCTTCTTTGATCATGTTAAATTATTCATATTAAGATTAAGTATGATGTAAATGTGGGTATGAGCTATGAAGAAGAATAAGGCACACGTTATTAAGCACTTCATGTCATTACGTGAAATTCTTGACGCAAGGTGCGGGCATGATCATTATGTATTTTATCATTTGGGAGTGTACGATTATAAAAGCATCTTCAATTTATTCATTATTTTTATTGCATAAAAAGAATCTTTTGAGAATATATTTACACTAAAGAAAGTTGATTTAAAATATACAACTCAACACTGTAATACTAAAAAAATTTCATGTAAAAACCTGGGTGCTCTAAATCTTTAAAAGGTGTGGGCCAAGTATCCAATTAAATAAGTAATGATGTCATATAAACGGTGACATGGTTTATTTGTTTTCATCAATTCAAACCTCAATAATTAGAAAACACAATTCACATTTACAATAAAAGTCAAACCCCTCATTTCTAAACCTAAAACTACCATTAAACACACTATTACACACTTAAACCTTAATTTGGTACCTATATATGATTTATGTAGTAAAATTGCCACGTAATAAAAAAAATATACACGTAGGGGTGTCAACTAATCTCAAACCGCTAAGTAAAAAAGTGAACATCCAAGCCTCACACCCCTTAGCATTTTGAATAGTATTAATCCTTTTAGATAGTTTAAATCATACACCTCTAAAAATGACAAAAAAAAAAAAAAATGACATTTATATTACTTCAACCATCATTTTAACATACAAGTTTCACTTTCTCATAATTGAATAAGCTCTCTCTATGAAGATTATTTGCTTATTCTACATTACAATCAATATATGCTCCCATAATCTAGCTTATTTGTTTATAAGCACTAATCAATAAGTAGAAGTTCCACCCAAACATTCAGATAGATGATGGTACTCATGGTAGCTGTCAATTTAATTCAAATTCGATCTGATCTGATCTGATCAGGCACTTGTTTATATCTATGCATTCAATAAGTGGTCCAATAATCAACGCAGTAACATAAATCAATGTTTGGATAATTGGATTGATCTCTTGATCCTTCTCAATAAAATCCGTTATCAAATTTGTTTTCTGATTTATGAAAATCTCATATAAATAAGATGGTTATCAATATATCAGAAAAAAGTGAATATGAGATCGTTGCACATCCAATATAGATGTGAAAACCTCCAAAAGTATCATTCACCATTAAATTAAATCACCGTAAAACTTGAGATAGACAATTTCCCCCATTTCTGCCAATCAAATACTTCATCTTTACTTAATGATTGTTTTTCTGTGGGTCAAAATACATATAACTTTTTCTAATTATATGAACTAAACAAGCGAACGATGACCCAGTACCATAATCGTAGGGTTCACCACCTCACTTCAAGACATAATATTATTTCTCGAGAAAGAATGAGGCCAACCGAGCAGAAGACTTCGGCAAGCTCGGAACAAAGTAGGAGGGGTCTCCCTAGTTGCTGAATCTCATGGTAATGGCTCTTACCCCGCTCACTACCAAGAATGGTACACCTCTGCCACGTACATGGCATGCCACCAATCTCAATAAATGCTATGTTTAGAACAAATTGTAACCATAAGTGGTGGCTCTTTTCAGGGTCAACAAGATGGTTTACAATATTTAGGAAATTATATGTTCAAGACAATTTTAAGTTTTACTTCTGATTATGTATAATCTTTTCTTTGTTTGGTCAAACCTTTTCTTTTTGCTTGGCTCAAGACTCGTGACAACGCACAAGTGTTGAGCTAGTATTTCAAACAATATGAAGAAATAAAAGATCTATTAAGGACGGTATCGACATGTTAGTGATTAATTAAGCTCCTTTTTTATCTCATTTTACGTATATAATCGTGTACCATCCTGAATGGACCTCACAAACACAGGCAAAGCCATTCGCAGGAGAGCCCAACAAACAGGCATGTCTACAAAATAAGCTTCGACAGGAGAGGCCACACTACAGGGAACCTCAATGGCAGGCAACAAACTATGGACAGTCCTGTATAACCCACAGGAAGGCCCATAAACCTAAAAGCCCAGCAAATGATGCAAGCCCATCAAAATAGGGTTTATGTACCCTGACAGGGGACAACCTTATGACGGATTCCGCCCACGTTAGTGGCGGTCTCCCCAGGAGCCGACAAGGTTTCCCTTTCTCGAATATCATTGGTCCACGTCATCACAGGGACCCCACACCCAGGCTGTGCTAATCATAACTGTACGATTAGAATTACCGCGATCATGAGTCCACCGTACGATGAACAGTACAACCAAGATCATGTGTCAGCCGTACGATTGGTACCCTTGCGATCGTGAGTACACCGTGCGATGAATAGTATCATCGAGATCACCAGTCAGCCGTACGATCAAGTGCCCTGAGATCATGACACGTGTCCAAACTTGGTGATCAAGGTGAATGAAGGACACTATAAATGTAAACACTTGGGTATTATTCAAAAACAACACCTCAGAATACACCTTCACAACTATTCATCACCTACAATCATTATCCTTAGGAGATTACTGTTCATCTCCTATCACCGATTCATACCACCCTTATTGTTGTTCAATACACTATAACGGGTCCTTACGCACGTCGCGGAGAGTAACGAGTCGGCCCAATCCATCCAGCACTCAGGTATAAAATTATGCCTGATCAAATGGCGCCATCCGTGGGACTCGAACCCACGACCACGTGGTTAAAAGCCCCCTAGCCCCAAGACAGAAGCGAAAAATAGAACATGTGGAATTATGGGAGTTGCAAGAGATAGCATTTCCAGCCATACATCATGTAAACCCCTCAGCGGAACCACTGGTTATTACGGCAAGAATAGCCAATCTCCAAGTCAGCAGAGTTTATCTAGACAGTGGTAGTTATACGGAGATCATGTATGAGCATTGCTTCGAACAGTTACCAGAACATATCAAAAGTCACAGGGAAGAATTCCTGCAACCTCTAGTAGGTTTCTCAGGAGAGACAAGTTGGCCGCTGGGAAGGATTAAGCTTGAAGTTACATTGGGGGCTTACCCACGGTACAGAACAACCACGCTCGATTTTGTGATCGTTCGCTCCCCCTCTAAGTACAATGTTATACTGGGAAGAACAGCCATGCTCCAGTTTAGAGCAATCACCTCAACAGTCCACGGTATGATACGTTTCCCAACGCCAGAAGGAGTGGCAACTGTTCACGCGGACAGGTTGCTGCAGATTGAATGTTCTCAAATAAACCATACACCTGAACCAGGAGGCATACCTCAGCCCGACAACGAACAGGAAAAAATTGTGATAAATCAGGAACACCCAGACCAGACGGTATGTATTGGCAAGAAACTCCCAACCAGGATAAAGAAACAACTAAAGGCATTGTTAATAGAAAACCAGGACGTTTTTGCATTTCGGCCATCTGATATGACGGGGGTCCCACGAAGCATTGCTGAACACTCCCTGAATGTTAGACCAGGAGTAACTCCTTCCAGACAAAAAAAGTGTGGGATGGCACCAGAACGAAGCGCCTTCCTGCAAAAAGAAGTAGAAGACCTTGTAGGCGCGGGGATACTACGAGAAGTTAAGTACCAGACATGGGTGGCCAACCCCGTCATGGTAAAAAAGCCTAACGGTTCCTGGAGAATGTGTGTCGATTACTCAGACTTAAACAAAGCCTGCCCAAAGGACAATTACCCGCTGCCTGAAATTGACTGGAAAGTAGAGTATTTAGCAAGTTATAGACTAAAATGTTTCTTGGACGCCTACAAGGGCTATCACCAAATTCAAATGGCTGAACATGATGAAGACAAGACGGCGTTCCACACCAATCAGGGAATCTTTTGTTACAAAAAAAAATGCCCTTTGGGCTAAAGAACGCAGGTGCCACCTACCAGCGGGTGATAGATTCCGCCTTCAGGGGACAAATTGGTCGAAATGTGGAAGCATACGTGGATGACCTTGTCATTAAAAGTGCGTCAGAAGCAAGCATGTTGGAAGACATTTCAGGAAAAATTTACCACCCTTAGGGGCATCAACATGAAGTTAAATCCCAGCAAATGCAGCTTTGGAGTCGAAGAGGGGATGTTCCTGGGACATGTGATAACCACAGGCGGATTCAAGGCAAACCCAGAAAAAGTCCAGGCAGTAACAGGCATGCCTTCCCCAAAGTCAAAACAGGAAGTTCAGAGTCTTTCAGGAAAATTGGCCGCCCTGACCAGGTTCCTGTCTAAAGCGGCAGAAAGATCCTTGCCCTTTTTCTCAACCTTAAAGGGTACAGCAAAGAAAGATTTTATGTGGACTGAACAGGCTGAACAAGCGTTTCAGGAAATGAAAGCCCTCATGGCAGAACTCCCCACACTAACTGCACCTATTCCAGGAGAAACGCTAACCTTGTACTTGGCAGCTTCAAGCGGAGCGATTAGTTCGGTCCTGATCGCCGAAAGAAATAAGATACAAATGTCTGTTTACTTTGTCAGCAAAGCACTTCAACCGGCCGAATTGAATTACTCCCTAATAGAGAAGTTAGTCCTGGCTCTGGTACATACAGCCAGGCGCCTGCGAAGGTATTTCCAGGCACATCCAGTAGTGGTGCTAACCGACCAGCCAATCAAACAGGTACTGTTAAAACCAGAAAAATCAGGGAGGATGGCAAAATGGGCAATTGAGCTAGGCGAACATGAAATTACTTTTTGCCCCAGGAGTGCGACAAAAGGACAAGTAATGGCTGATTTCCTGGCTGAGCTTCCAGGAGAGACTGAAGGCACGAACTCCCTGACCGTCAACAGTAAGCCAACGGAAATTTGGGAACTTTATACTGACGGTGCAGCAAGTTCTGGGGGGTCAGGAGCAGGGCTAATCCTTACAAGTCCAGCTGGCGAAGAACACACTTATGCTTTAAGGTTCGAATTCCCTGCAACGAACAATGAAGCAGAATATGAGGCACTAATCGCCGGACTAAAGATCGCTGAACAGATGGACATCACGTCCATCCAGGTGTTTGTTGATTCACAGCTAGTAGCCAACCAGGTAAACGGAAACTTTGAGGCTAAAGAACAGGCAATGAAAAAATATTTGGAAGTTGTACAAGAAATCAAAGGCAAGTTCAACTACTTTAAAATTGATCAAGTTCCAAGAAGTCAGAACAAGAAAGCCGACGTCTTAAGCAAACTGGCAACCCTCACCTTTGCTCACTTAATCAAAGAAGTGTTGGTCGAGGTTCTAAAACAGAAGTCAATCAACAGCAGTTACGAAGTTAGCCCAGTCGAGAAAGATGAAGACAATTGGATGACTCCTATCAGGGACAACTTGCTCAATGGGACACTCCCTGCTGATAGGACTCAAGCTAGAAAAATCAGGATCAAAGCACCAATGTATGTCATGGGGAGAGGTGAATTGCTCAGGAAATCTTTCTTGGGACCGAACCTCAGGTGTGCCAGACCTAAGCAGGCGGAGAATCTTATCAGAGAGGTCCATGAGGGTTCCTGTAGCCTCCACTCAGGCCCTCGTGCAATCACAGGAAAGATAATGCGCCAGGGGTATTTTTGGCCAACAATGCATCAAGACACCCTGGAGATAGTTCGAAAGTGTCAGTCCTGCCAAATTCATGCTCCTATCTCCAGAACCCCAAAACACGATCTCATTCCTGTCACTTCTCCATGGCCTTTCTACAAATGGGGGATCGATATCGTAGGACCTTTCCCACCTGCAGCTGGAGGAGTAAAATTCATCGTGGTAGCAATTGATTATTTCACTAAGTGGGTGGAGGCAAAGCCCGTGGCTCAGATCTCTGGTAAGAAAATGGTGAACTTTGTCTGGGAAAACATTGTGTGTCGGTTTGGAATCCCACATGAGATTGTAAGCGACAATGGAACACAATTCGCGGCTGACCCCTTCAAATCATGGTGTGAAGAGCTTTCAATTAAGCAAACCTTTACTTCCGTAGCCCACCCCCAGGCTAACGGACAGGTGGAGGTAACCAATCGGGACATTGTTGCAGGAATCAAGGCCAGGTTGGGAAGGTCCAGGACTGGGTGGGTCGAAGAACTCCCGAACGTCCTGTGGGCACATCGAACATTGCCAAAAAATGATAGCACCTGGGTTACCCCTTTCAGTTTAGTGTACGGAACAGAGGCGGTAATCCCTGCAGAGATCAGTGTCCCCACTGAGAGGGTCCTAACATTTGAAGAAGACGCCAATGTGATATCCCTACAAGAAAACTTGAATTTGACAGAAGAAATCAGGGAAATGGCAGCTATCCGTCAAGAGAGAAACAAACAAAAAATGGCCAGATATTACAACAGGAAGGTGCAAAGCAAGCAGTATAAAGTCGGGGACTATGTATGGAGAAAAAACGAAGCTTCCAGGGTCGAAGATACAGGAAAGCTCGGACAAAAATGGGAAGGACCCTACCAAGTAACATTGGCCCACGGCAATGGAGCTTACAGCCTGACTCAAATGGACGGTACTCCTGTTCCACGAACATGGCACGCAACAAACTTGAAAAAATGTTACGTCTGAACAACTATCTGTAAGCACAGGAGGGCTTGATCACCCCTCCTGCTTGGCATGTTTTGTTGAATAACTTTTTTATCAATAAAACTAGGTTGTTCGTGCCAAATTAAAGTTATTTTACTTCATGTTTATGCTTATGCAACTATCACAAATGTGCCAGGGACATACCACCTTTATACAAGGAATGTCATATGCACAAGGCCTAAATGTTGGCCGGATTTGCACGATGCATTTCCACAATGCCTCACTCCCTGCACACAGGTGATACATTCACCATAAAGAAGCATTCAGGAGTGACGGTCCTGCCATAGCGGAAGGTGAATTCTAGCCCTATCCCTGGCAGAGGTTCACCTCAACCAGTAGGTTGGCAAAGTGTTGAACCAGATCAGGGCAGGGAAGGACACATGCATTTGCCATTAGGCTTGCTAGCTGAACCTCCCTGCACAGCCGGCAAACTAGAATTTGCCAGGTCATGACCACCCAACTTTTCACTCATCACATCCAAGTAGTGTAAATATTCAAAACAAAACTTGCAAGTAAACACTTAACAACAAGCATGCATACATTAAAAACAGAAATAATAATATACATGTCTAAGAAGCATCATCAGACGTTCATATACAATTTGTCCATAAGCAAAATAAACTAAGGCCTCATAGCCAAGATCGCATCAACAGGCATATTAAGATCTTCAACTAGCCTCTCCAGGAATGGAGATGTGGACAGGTTTTTCAAAGTTGTCTTAGCTTCCTCAAGCTTTGTTGAAATGGCAGGGTCAATCCTGCTAGTCAGGGCTTCAGGCAACGGATTTAAAAACTGAGCAGCCACAGTAGCCATTTCATGTCGGCCTTGACCCCGGGAACATTGCACTAACCTGCCAAAAGGATTTATAATCCCAGGGCAGGCCATGGAAGTTATGATCAGATCAGGGAGACCGGCCTGCAACTTTTTCTTCTCCTCCACTGCAGCGTCCCTCTCAAAAATAGCTCGATCCCTCTCCTCGGTTATCCTGTCCCTAGCGGCCATGGCTTCGTCCCTTTGCAGTACAGCGGCATTTAGCTCTTCTCCATTCCTCTGCAGGAAGGACTCCATCTCATTCGCTTTCTTGACCTGCACAAGAGTAACGCTTTTGTAAGTAAGTATTAAATAGATAGACGGGAAGGAAAAGGGGAAAAGAGACACACCTGCTCTGCCACTTGAATTTTCAAAGCTTCAATCTCCGAGTTTAATTGGTCAACCTTGGTAATGTCGCCGGAGTGATCAGCCTTGAACTTCTCAAACTCCTCCCTCTCCCTAGCTGCCTTAGCCTGCTCACTCTTCAGATCGATCCGCAGCTTCCTGGCAAGTACCTCCAATCGGTCAGCAACCTGCAGTGTGTTGATGCTCCACATAAAAGAATCAAAGGTGGCCTTGACTCCACGATTAATGCTCTGGCGAGCATTAAGAGAGGCCATCCTTTTCCCAATTGCAGGAGGCATCGCGTGCAGGACGTAATCCCTACAAGATTGGAGATCACGCCCTAGATTGTCGGACTGAAAGGACCATCCAGGAACAAAAGGAGGTAACCCGGAAAGGTTGTCAGCAGGAGCACTCGGGATAGCACCACGAGCACTGCCCAAAAAATCAACGGCATCATCATCCTCGTTGACCTCCCTGTTAACAAAAGAAAGGCTGGTAGAGCTTCCCGAGTTACACTTGGAGGAAGTGTCATCCTCCGTCCTGAACTGAATACGCATCTTCTTATGTTGAACAGGATCGGCATCTTCCTCCTCCTCCTCTGGAAACAAAAGAATTCTATTAATTTTTACACACACTTAAAATTAAAATAAACTTGCGTCTGTTACATACCTGTAGCAGAATCATGCAACCCATGAAGATGGGAAATGTTGGCAACATCCTCGGAACCCCCAGCCTCACTGGAAGAAACAGGGCGGCTATTATTTTTCTTCTTTTTTAGCCTGCCCCAGGAGCAGTTTTCTTCTTCCTCTTTCCGACAAACGCCCCTAAATCATCGACCATCTCGTAGTCTCTAGGAACGTCAGACCCTGCGGGGATGCTCAGCTGGGAGGAACCATCGGGATTGGCAGGAATGTTATCCACAGATGTGCGACCAATCTCGACTCCCGAAAGGTCGTCGGCAGCCAAGTAACTATTAAAATCCATCACTGCAGGGGAAACAAAAAACATAAGAAAGTGACATTAAACATTACGTCACCGCCTAAATATCACCACTTCCTACCTTTGTTCTTGTACCGACATATGAGGATACGACCCTCCCTGTTCCAATTCCTGCTCATACACGCCATAGCCAGGACGGATTCCGGGTACGGCCTCATCACCACTCCTCCCTGTCTCAGCAGACGTAAGAACTCCATGTCGACCTCCGGATTTGAATCCATAATCACAGGGTTCATATTTCTGACAGGCGCGAATCTAGAAACCCAGGCCTGTGGGTTTACCCACTGTAAAACCTTCCTCTTGTCTGATGGAATTATCTCGTCATCAACATAAAAAAAGCCCTCTTTCCAACCCCTTAAACCATCAACCCTGGGACCACAAAAATTTGTGTTCTTCCCTCCACGCTTAGCTACTGAAAACCAACTCTCCGGAGAATTGGTTACTGTGAACTGAGATGTAAAATACAACAAGGTAGGCTCCTTCCTGTGCAATCTACAATATATCTCGAACATAACAATCTTCTGGAGGCCTAAAGGATGAAGCTGGGAAAAACCGATCCCATAATACTCCAAGAGAGAAATCAAGAAGGAAGTAGGAGGAAGCCTGAAGTTGCTAATTGAAAACCAATCCGAATATACGGCTACCTTCCCAGCAGGCGGTGAATGGGCCCGCTGCGAAGGAAAAGGCGCCGTTGCCTCAAAAATATCTATACAAGGGTACTTGGCGCTAAGACCTAGAATAGCCTCTCTATCAACTACACTCTGAATACTATCTACGGTACCGCCGGAAAATTGGGCGGTCACCTTCGCCAGAGGACCGATCAAAGCAGAGGAAGGATCGGAAGTGGTGGTAGACGGTGACGGTTCCATTACTTAAAAAAATATATTGACAAGAAAAACAAGAATGCACAAACGAAAGGCAATGAACACAAGTACACAAGAATGAAGAAAACGAACCTACTGTGGTAGCCGGAATCTCGATCGTGCGGTTAGGAGAGCGAAATTTTTGAAATTTGCAGAGAATTTGGATGTTGGTAAAAAAAAAGCGCAAAGTGGAAAAATGAGGGGTTAACCCTATTTATAGCAGGGTAATGCAACCGTCGCAGGCCCATGGGCCTTTGGGCTTTAATCTAAGCCTTACACGTGTACGGCAATCACAACACCTCAGGGAGGTACGCGCGTGATCAACCCTCATTAATGTTACACGCGTATGTACAGCCGTCAGCACGAATTCCAACACGCGCTAACGTCTTGAACAAATCAAAAGTCACACCATCCCCTGACACATTGATGGGACACCATCAGTCAAAAACGTAACGTTGAAATTTAGCCACGTCCTTCCTGACTAGAGGTGTCTCCTGGCCGGAGTGTTTCCTGTCAAATACTCACTAGCATAAATTATTAAGTATCCTGCGAAAGATGCTTCCTAGGGGATATGGTTGTCCGTCCTGAATAAGGGACAACTTCCATTCAAGCTGCCTGAAAAATACGAGCTGTTAAGTTCAGTTCCCTGACGCAAGCCTCAGCAAACTAAACTGGGGGGACTTAATCGTGTACCATCCTGAATGGACCTCACAAACACAGGCAAAGCCATTCGCAGGAGAGCCCAACAAACAGGCATGTCTACAAAATAAGCTTCGACAGGAGAGGCCACACTACAGGGAACCTCAATGGCAGGCAACAAACTATGGACAGTCCTGTATAACCCACAGGAAGGCCCATAAACCTAAAAGCCCAGCAAATGATGCAAGCCCATCAAAATAGGGTTTATGTACCCTGACAGGGGACAACCTTATGACGGATTCCGCCCACGTTAGTGGCGGTCTCCCCAGGAGCCGACAAGGTTTCCCTTTCTCGAATATCATTGGTCCACGTCATCACAGGGACCCCACACCCAGGCTGTGCTAATCATAACCGTACGATTAGAATTACCGCGATCATGAGTCCACCGTACGATGAACAGTACAACCAAGATCATGTGTCAGCCGTACGATTGGTACCCTCGCGATCGTGAGTACACCGTGCGATGAATAGTATCATCGAGATCACCAGTCAGCCGTACGATCAAGTGCCCTGAGATCATGACACGTGTCCAAACTTGGTGATCAAGGTGAATGAATGACACTATAAATATAAACACTTGGGTATTATTCAAAAACAACACCTCAGAATACACCTTCACAACTATTCATCCCCTACAATCATTATCCTTAGGAGATTACTGTTCATCTCCTATCACCGATTCATACCACCCTTATTGTTGTTCAATACACTATAACGGGTCCTTACGCACGTCGCGGAGAGTAACGAGTCGGCCCAATCCATCCAGCACTCAGGTATAAAATTATGCCTGATCAGTATAATACGATCTTTTTAATATTGTTTTTGGTGTATTTGAATGTAGTATGGTCCAAGGCCATGGGGCGTTAAGACGAATCTATTTTAGCAAATCACTTACGACAGTCAAAGCTAATAAGGAAAGTCAAGTCAAGATAGAGTTACTTTTCGATTAGTGCGTCTCGCACCTCCAATTCATTCCGAGTTAGAAAAAGCCAGTTCCTATCTCCATATTTTCATTGAATAATCTTTGAGTATCAAATTCTCGGAGCGCATTGAAAAGTTTGAAATTTATGCCCGTCTATGCTCCATTCTTCATGACCGATTAGAGTTATGATCTTGTTTTCAGGGTTTTGGTATATTCTTTGTTATTTTTAGGAAATTATTTACGATTAGTTTTTAGGCCTAATGTAAATGTAGATGGATGGATACCTACCCACCCAAAAAGTGTGTATTCAGTTAAAGACTCTGTGTTGAGCCAAGTATGAAGTAGACACGTTATTGCCACTGACAAATTTTTTGTTACGCAGTAAAAGAATTGGAACAGTTGTATAAAAAGATACCTAATTAGTGACTTAAGCTAAAGAAATCCTCTAATAATTAAATCACATATAACCCCGATTCACAATTCAACCGGGTTGTCTAGTCCTATTTTGAAAACAATGCCTAGTTCTCGTTAAAGCTACTACTATTTACTTTTAACAACTATATACCATCTAATAGAAAAACAAGTATTAATAATGCCTAATTTTCGTTAGAACTAATACTATTTACTTTTAACAACTATAAACATCTAAGAGAAATACATTTATTAAATTTAGATTTCCCCTCGGAACGTGAGGGTTTACAAACCAACTTATTATATCCCATGTTTATCTAGTTATATTCATCCAAAAATATGAATTAACAACTACGTTTGTTAGATGGATGTTAGTTGGTCATCTTTCGCCATTTGAGCCCGGATTTACTGATTCACGTGCTAGTTTAAGAAAGTTTGTGATAAACTATATACCTCGTCATTGGGATGATATTCTAAAGGGTGCCTTTATAAAGCTTGGTTGTCAAAACGTAATTGCCCGTGTGGTACATGCTGATGATCGGTCATGAGGTTTCGAATACGTTTGGCTGCAAGATGATGAAATTACTAGTGATGCAGTTAGAAGTATGAGCAGTCTGGAACTTCGTGGGAGGCGAGTACTTATGGGACAACAAATGACATGTTCATTTGATGCATGTGCTTGGAGGGACGGTTAATATTACTTAATTGTCATTGTTGATATTTGCTAAGTTCAGATGTATTAACGATTTTCAATTTCAATTATGTTTTAATGATTGGCTTACATTATCAAAAAATGTACGATAAAAATTGTCTAACAAAATATTGATTGGCCAAAAAGAATAAAACATGAAATGGAACTAATAACAACAATGAGAAATGTGATAAAAATAATGTTGAATTGTATATATAAGTGATATAAACTATACAAAGAAAGAGAAAAATATTTTTTCACATGTTAAGAGATAACTTAGTTAATGTAAATATTAGTGTTGCTAAGATTTGTATCACGATCATAAGATGTACCAATTTTATGAAATTGATTAACACGTGACTTTGTCAATCTTGCATAAGATTGATGGATGTATAAGATATATTTTATGATCCCGATTTCAAACTTTTTTATTTTTTTGAACGGCGGATAATCGGATATATATTAGCAACTAGCAAGAAGCTAGAAAAACACAAATTACAATAGGGGAGAGGGAGATGAACCTGGATCGCAAGTCCACTCAAACCAATTTAAAGTTACATTTCGATATCTATTACAAATCCAAAGAAATGAGTAGAGTTTTACTTCATCACCAAGAGTGACTTTTGTTGGTCTCCTTGAGTTGAAAATAATATCATTTCGATACTTCCAAAGGGTCCAAAGAGTTGTATGAATAACCACATCAAATAATTTCTTTCGCGGACCCGGGATGTGAACCAAACTCGCGAAGTTGAAAATATCATTTAGATTGAGAATGGACGGTTGAGAAAGCTTCCACCATTGTAATATTATTTTCCATAAGTCTTTTGCAACCGGACAATCTACAAAGAGATGCAATTCTGTTTCTAGCGCCTCATCACAAGGACACCTAATAGAAGGAACAACGTTGTCTAACCGCCGCCACCATTTAGCAAATAGTGATTCGGTTTTGTCTCACAAGTCCTTGCCAACTTTTTTCTTAAAGATAGAATGAAGGTTGACATTAACTTTTAAAAGGTCTTTGTTTTTTTTTGAACGACTAAAAGGTCTTTGTTTAAATTTGAAACTTGCTTCCATATTTCGGAAATTTTCGATGGAGTACCAAAATAATTAATACCACCATCTTTCCCGTGAATTGATTTAATTACCTTGCACCAAAGGGCATTTGGCTCAAGATTAAACCGCCGCCACCATTTAGCAAGTAAGGCTTGATTGCAAACACGAAGATCGTTAACTCCAAGACCACCTTTTTTAGTAGGAGATATAATTTTTTTCCAAGCAATCCAAGCGATTTTCCGATCTTCCAAAGACCCTCCCCAAAAGAAATTACTTCTTAATCTCTCGAACTTATTCAAAACATTTTTAGGATCTTTGAATAAAGAAAAGTAATATGTACCAAGACTTATAAGCACTGATTCGATAAGGATCAATCTTCCTCCAAAAGATAGAGTTTTTGATTTCCAAAGTGATAATTTATTTTGAAATTTTTCGATAACTCGTTACCAATTAGAGCTTTTTAACATGTTGGTACCAATCGGAAGGCCAAGATAAGTGGTTGGGAATTGAGAAGACTGACATCCAATTATAGAAGCAACCTCGGATTGAATAACTCCAATTCCAAAGATCTTGCTTTTTGAGAAGTTAACCTTTAGACCCGAAGCCATATGAAAGCAAGAAAGAATCCTAACTAGGTTTCGAGCGTTATCAATGGACCATTCACCCATTATAAGAGCATCATCGGCAAATTGAAGATGAGAAATTGAGACATTGTCATTGCCAACATTGACTCCATGGAAAATTCCTTTTGCTTTTGCATCATGCATGGTGACATTCAAAGCCTCAACCGCCAAAATAAAGAGGAATGGTGAGAGAGGATCCCTTGCTTAAGACCCTTTTGGATTTCGAATTCAAAAGTGGGTGAGCCATTTACAATGACCAAGGCCCGAGCCTTGCTTAGACATCCCATTATCCAATTTCTCCAACGTTGGCTAAAACCCATTTGACTCATAACCGAGTCTAAATAAGACCAATTTAAAGACTCAAACTCCTTTTCAAAGTAAACTTTGAAAACATGATCTTCTTTTTCTTTCTCTTTCCCCACGAAATTATCTCATTCACTATTAGAGGCCCATCTATGATTTGTCAATTTTGAAGATAAGCCGTTTGAGCTTCACTCACCACCGAACCAATGACTTTGGAAAGTCGCAAAGCAAGGATTTTAGCAATAATCTTGTATTGACATCCAATTGGACTAATGGGTCGAAAAACACTAACAAGAAGTGGATCACTAACCTTCGGGATAAGAGAAATGAATGAGGAATTACAACTGATAACATTAAATTATGTTATATTTATTTTAATAATATTTACTATTTTTATTATATTTATATTGCATTTATTTGATAATAGATACTGATTTGGTTAATATTTGTAAATAGATATATAAATGAGTTGGGATAAGAAAATGTACAAGAAATGAATAAAGTTCGCGAATAATTGACTTTGATAATTTAAATGGATTGCGCAAGAGAAAAATGATTAGATTGAATATTTATTGAAGTTTATAAGTTGGACCAAATAATTAGTTGGGCTAAATAATAATAATAATATTATCATAATGTTACTAGTTAATAATAAATAGTTAAATAAATAATAATAATAACATTAGTAATAACGTAGAGTAATAATAATATTAACATTTAATAATAAACTTAATAAGAATAAAATAAATAAATAATAAATATTTAATAATGATGATGATTTGGTTGAAGGTCACGAGAAAGCAGAAAACATGCCAAGTCAAATCCAAGTCAAACGGTCAAACGAAAGTCAAAGATCAGAGTTCACATAGTGGGCCGGTGGAGTTAATAAATTGGGATGGATCAAGAGAAATGGGCCAAACGTGAAGGGAAGCAAGAAAAAGGACGGCGGAAGCAGAATTTTGGGGGAAAAGCACGTGCAGTGTCGGTGGAGCTAGCTTGTGGAGTACGTAGATTTAATCCATACGGCGGATCATTATTCCATATGTCGTATGGATTTTGGCCCCAGAAATTATAATAGCAGCCTTCTGCCTACGAAAAAAAAGGGATACTTTTTCACATATTAAAATTAGGGTTACGAATTTTCTCTGCATTTTTGAGGGTTTTTCATACTTTTGAAGATCTTTCATTCATCTAAATCATTCGGCTACTACGGATCATCATTTAATTGTTGTAATCATTCGTTTACTCTTTTATTTCAATATAATTATGTTTGCGGTGATTTCAATTATTATATGTGTTTATTTTAACGTGATTATGCGTAGCTAAACCTTTTAACACTTACTTGGATGAAATAACTATTGATTAGGGGTATTATCATTTGATGTTTATACGATTTAATTACGTTTAATCAAGAACCTTATATATTTAGGTTTAATTATTAATTCTAATTTATTTGGTAAATGAATAAGTGATTATAGCAAATGTTTGTCACTTATATATTTATTATCAATTGTTTGTCTATGAATAATTGAGCTTTGATTGCGGACGCAGATAAGTAATAAATTAGACTATTAAACTCAAACGTGTAAGATAGTGATTTTGGCGAACGTCTTTCACTAGATTAATTGTTAAGCCTAGTCTAATCGAAATGAACATGAATTACTAAATAAACTGGTTTTAACTAAATACCCCGAAGTCATTAGTGAAATAATCCAAGTAAGTGTTGTTTTAATTATCTCAAAATCAAATTAATCAATCTGACTCTTCCTGAGTCCACCTGTCATTAGTTTAAATAAAAGTAGTTTGTTAAGCAACGTGACAATTCGGTCACAACAAACCCAAGTCTTTTCTGTACTAAGTTAATTACATTTTTAGTTTTAATTTTTAAATTCACAATCCCTGTGGAACGAACTTGGACTTATCATAGCTATACTATACACGATTGGGTATACTTGCCTAGTTGTGTAATAGTAAGTAGTGGTACCAATCTGTCACACCCCGTCTAAAGCGGAAACAACCCCGTCTAAAGCGGAAACAACGGAATGCAACGCATGACTAGATCATAACACATTGATATAAAAGAAATTCACTAAATGAAATTCAACAAAATGTTATGATACCGCTTCACAACGTTACAAATAAAATCGTTCACAAAACCAAATTTAAAATGCACTCTAACAGTCTTGCTAAGCCACCTTAGTCTCGGTCCTTGAATTACTAGCTTCACCTGAAAAGAAATGCTTAAAAACGTCAACACATGGTTGGTGAGTTCGTAAGTTTTTAAATTAACAATTTATCAAGTCATATTCGTTTTGTTAAAACACATGAGTGCAATGTATACAATGTATAATAATACAATGTTCAAGAAATCACACGTTACCCACGTTACAAATAAGTTACACGTTTCAACGTATCAAATAAAATACACGTTCCACGTTTTGAATAATCACAACAACGTTCCGTTACGCCATACGTTTCTACGTTCCTACGTTCCTACGTTTCTACGTTCCATCGTTCCTACGTTTCTACGTTCCATCGTTCTTACGTTTCTACGTTCCATCGTTCTTACGTTTCTACGTTCCATCGTTCTTACGTTTCTACATTTCAAGATAATCTTACCTCGGCGGTGGAAATATCCACATGTGTAAGATCACAGCGTTTCATCGTTCCGTACAAAATAACAACACACAAAAGCTATGCTCTATTCACGTTATCATTCCACACAAACAAACAATACACATTAATCTATACAAGTATTTCAAAGCAACTCATGTTCAAAACAAGTTCAACGATTGTTTCCACAGCAATAAAAACAGTTTAAGATATTTAAGCATTCTTTTCCCCAAAACGTTAAAAATATAAATTAAAAATTATAACACCCCAAGTTTTAAGACATTTTTTTTTTTTTTAATTTCGGAAGCGTAAATCCCATTCATACCAATATAGATATAACATTATATATACGACATTTAGTCATACCAAAACATTACAAGTTTATAAGTATTAAGTATAATTACAACGCTAATACAATAACTGGGTGTTATGTTAACAAAACATGATTTATCCAAAACGATCAGAGTTCCCATTGTCAAACATTTCTTCAAAATAACACCGTTGCCTAATCTTATCCCAAAAGTTAACCTGCAAGAGTAGGTGGGGAATTAGCACAAAGCTAAGTGAATGAACTAAATCTAACAATCTAACTTAGTATAACAATCAATTCACAACAATCATCTAAATAAACAATCAAACAGAGGATCGGTGGTTCTTGAGATACCCTCAGTCCGCGGTGGCACTCCAAGAACACTTAATAATCAACTGCAGGCCAATACAGAGATTTTTACCGATAGTTTATTGCTATCTTTAACCAATATGGATTAATTCACAACGAATGTTCATCCGACCCATAAGGATTAACCTATAGCAACTAAACCCAAAATTGACCTCTATCATTCCAACCTATCATGGAATTATTCACTAGCAAACAATCAATCTATCAAACCACAAGTTTAATCAACAATCCTATCATTATCGTAATGATAAATCAGTCAATACAAGCAACTTAAAAATTGATGCAACTAACTGTTAACACCAAGATTAAATTGTGAGAACCAGTCCACTCACCTGTCAGTTTCAGTCTCTAACTCAAAAGTCTTATTTTATTGAGTCTTCGGTGTCTCTGTAAACACAATAAAAACACAAGTTAATAACTTGCCTAAAAATTCAAATTATATCTATATTTAAATACTTACATCAATAATCAAGAAATATCAACGGATAAATGATATAAGTATTGAATTCTAACAATTTCACAAAACATCAAATTCGTCAAAATAACAAAGACAAACGCGATCCAGCTAAAGGTAGTGGGATCGCGTTCCCAAGAAGAAAACTTTCGGTTACCATATAACACTGAGCAACGCGATCCGGGTCAGGGGTTCGGGATCGCGTTCCCCTTCACAAAATTTTCTGTTACCGAAAACCACAGAGGAACGCGATCCGGGTTAAGGGTCAGGATCGCGTTTACATGACCAAAACACGAAGGATCCAGTTTAGAACTAATGAACGCGATCCAGGTCAAGTTGTGGGATCGCGTTTCAAAGCGTTTCAGCTCCAAACAGACCTGCAACTTACAACTACGAACTACAACTTCAAAATCGATCAAATTCAGTTATGTACTCAAACTTTTACCCATATTTGACCACAATATCATCTATGAACATAATGTAACAATAAACAATAACATCTAACATAAAAATCCATACATGCATCATCATTTTACCCAAATTTCAACCAAACCCACATTCATTCAAATAGAGTATGAAACACAAGAAATTTAACCTAATTAATCAAGAATTCAGTTTATAATCACTACACAAAACATTTTCAAGTATAACTTACTCCATTCCATCATTAATTTGACCTAATTCAACATTTTCAAGCTTATGAATGAAGATGAGCATTATACACTTACAAATCTTTGATGATGATGATATGAAGAAGATGAAGAGCAAGATAAAAACTCAAAATCACAGTCTTCACTTGAAGAAATCAGTTCCAATATGATTTGTATGTGAAATGTGTGTGTTCTTGAGAGATTTAGGCAAAATGATAGAAGTGAGAACAAAAGGGATCGACCATTTCATTTAACACAACTGCATGAAATCTTAAATTATACCCCTTCTAAACTTATTGTCTGGAACCTAAATTTCAAACACGAGAAAATTATTTTATTTTACCGTCATCTAAAATTATCTAAAACAGCTAACATTTCAATAGTCACAATATTTCCTGAGGCTCATTTACCTATTAAATTTAAAATCGAACACGGTAAAATTTTAAATCGCATAAATAATTTAAAGAAAAATACCTTTTTCTTCTAGGCCCGATTTGGGGATGTTACAAATCACCCCTCCTTAGAAAGATTTCGTTCCGAAATCTAACTAGACACAAATAAATTAGGATATCTAACCCGCATACTCTCCTCCGTTTCCCAAGTGAGATTCGCACCCAAACTATGTTTCCACTTAACCAAAACCATAGTAATTTCTTTTCTACGTAATTTGGTCACTTTCCTATCTAAAAGCTCGACAGGTTCTTCTACCAATTTCTTACTTGAGTCAACCCGAAGATCTTGCAAAGGAAGGATTTGGGATTGATCCTCCACATTGCACTTTCTTAAATAGCAAACATTAAATGTATCGTGAATACCAGCTAATTCAGGCGGAAGATCTAAAGAAACCGATTGTTCATTAATCACATGACGGATTCTAAATGGGCCAATATATCGGGGAGCTAACTTACCCCGTTTACCGAATCTAATAACACCCTTCCACGGAGAAACCTTTAAATATACAAGTTCACCTTCAACAAAAACAACAGGTCGCCTACGTGGGTCAGCATACTGTTTCTGTCTATCACGAGCCGCTTTCAGTTTCTCACGAGCAATCTTAACTTTGTCAGCTGTAATTTGAACTATATCGGGTCCCGCAAACTGTTTTTCTCCCGCTTCTAACCAACATGTAGGTGTTCGACAACGGCGCCCATACAACATCTCATACGGCGGCATACCAATGCTAGAATGATAAGAATTGTTATAAGCAAACTCTATCAATGGTAAGTGTGAATCCCAAGAACCGCCATACTCAAGTACACAAGCTCTCAACATATCCTCGAGTGTCTGAATAGTACGCTCTGACTGCCCGTCTGTCTGAGGATGGTACGCTGTACTAAGATTTACTCTAGTACCTAATTCACGTTGCAAACTCTGCCAAAAACCAGAAACAAACCTGGAATCTCTATCGGAAACAATGGATAAAGGAATACCATGTCTAACAACAATCTCATGAATGTACAATTGAGCAAGTCGAGTCAACGATGCCGTCTCACTGGTGGCTAGAAAATGTGCACTCTTGGTTAATCTATCAACTACCACCCAAATCATGTCATTACCTTTCTGAGTGCGGGGAAATTTGGTAACGAAATCCATAGTAATGTGCTCCCATTTCCATTCCGGAATATCTAACTGTTTCAATGAACCATAGGGCTTCTGATGTTCTGCTTTAACCTGGGAACATATATGACAAGTCTCCACCATTCGAGAAACATCGGTTTTCATAGTTGGCCACCAATACAATGGTTTCAAATCATTGTACATTTTCGTACTCCCTGGATGAACAGATAACCTCGATTTGTGTGCTTCTGACAATATCAAATCCCGAAGTCCCCCAATCAATGGAACCCAAACCCGTGACTGGAAAGTTTTCAATCCTCGAGAATCATCAATCAATAAATCTTTCCGTTTCAACAAAATCTCAGACTTTAAATTTTGATCCAACAATGCCTCTAACTGTGCAGCTTTCAACTGAGAAATCAAATCAGAAGATATTTCCAAACGCATAAAATAAATTCGATCGGAAGGTACATTTCGGCTTAAAGCATCGGCAACCACATTAGCTTTACCCGGATGATATCGGATTTCACAGTCATAATCCTTAATCAACTCCAACCATCGGCGCTGTCTCATATTGAGTTCTTTCTGAGAAAACATGTACTGGAGGCTTTTATGATCCGTGCATACAACACATTTAGTTCCGTACAAATAGTGTCTCCAGATTTTCAACGCAAATACCACAGCTGCAAGCTCTAAATCGTGTGTGGGGTAATTTCTTTCATGAGTTTTAAGCTGACGAGAAGCGTAAGCAATAACACGATCATGTTGCATTAAGACAGCACCCAAACCAGCATGAGAAGCATCGCAATAAACCACAAAACCCTCGGAACCATCAGGTAGTGCTAACACTGGCGCCTGACATAACAACTGTTTAAGAGTCTGAAAAGATGTTTCTTGTTGATCACCCCACTGAAATTTAATATCCTTTCTAGTTAGCTTGGTTAACGGGCCAGCAATTTTGGAGAAATCCTTGATAAATTTTCGATAATAACCCGCTAAACCAAGGAAACTTTTGATCTCAGAAGGTGATTTAGGAGCATTCCAATTCATAACAGCGTCCACCTTGGAAGGATCTACTTTGACACCATCCTTACAAATAATATGCCCGAGAAACTGTACCTCTCGGAGCAAAATTCACATTTGGAAAATTTAGCGAAAAGATGCTCTCTTTTCAAAATCTCAAGAATCAATCTTAAATGATGTTCATGTTCAGCCTCAGACTTAGAATAAATCAAGATATCGTCAATAAATACAATCACAAACTTGTCTAGAAAAGGTCGACATACACGATTCATTAAGTCCATAAAAATAGCAGGAGCATTAGTCAATCCAAAAGGCATAACTAAGAACTCGTAATGACCATACCGGGTACGAAAAGCAGTCTTAGGAACATCTTCCTCGCGAACTCGTACCTGATGATAACCGGATCTCAAATCGATCTTAGAAAAATAGGATGATCCCTGTAACTGATCAAATAACTCATCAATTCTGGGCAATGGATATTTGTTTTTCACTGTTCTTTTATTGAGCTCTCTATAATCAATACACATTCGAAGAGTACCATCCTTTTTCTTAACAAACAATACCGGAGCACCCCACGGGGAAGAGCTCGGTCGAATAAACCCTTTATCTAACAGTTCCTGAATTTGACTCATCATCTCACGGATTTCAGAAGGAGCTAATCTATAAGGAGACTTAGCTACAGGAGTCGAACCAGGAATCAAATCAATCTGAAATTCTACATCTCTTACCGGGGGTAAACCAGGCAATTCATCCGGAAAAACTTCTGGATATTCAGAAACCACCGGAAAATTTGTCAAAGATTTCTTTTCTAACTTGCTATCTATCACATATGCCAAATAAGAATCACATCCCTTAGATAGAGATTTCCTAGCTTTCAACAAGGAAATCAATGGTAGACTACCCTTTACTCGTTCTCCTCGAGCCATGACGTATGACCCATCAGAAATCGGAATTCTTATAATCTTTTTATGACAATCAATGTTGGCCTTATTCAAACTTAACCAATCCATACCAATAACTACATCGAAACTAGGAATTGGCATTAACAAAAAGGAGACTAAGAAATTATGACCCTCAATAAGTATACTAGCTCCAGCTACCGATGTGGTAACAGGAACTAATTTACCGTCAGCAATTTCAACTTCTAAAGGTTTAACAATCAAAGAGGGGATCAATTTCAGTCTATCACAAAAGTTCACAGATATAAACGAACAATTGGCACCAGAATCAAACAATACACGAGCTGGTATAGAATTTATGAGAAATGTACCAGTGATGACATCTTCAGTGGTGACAGCATCATCAACTGTCATTCGGAAAGCTCGGCTAGCAGCTACTGGTGGATTTTTCCTCTTTTGACCAGATGATGGCGAACCTTTACCCGTACCCATACTCTGTCTCTTCGCCTCAAGACAATCCCCTGCACGATGCCCTTCTTTATGGCAATTCCAACACACGCTATTTGGGTAGGTACAATCCTTTGCAGCGTGACCAAAAATTCCACACTTAACGCATCTAGATGTCTGGGGAGTACAAGGACCATTATGTCTAGCTCGACATCTATTACAATAGTTACTATCCATTGGAATACCAGAATTCGATCTCCTGTTTTGTTGACTACCTTGTCCTTTCTGTTTACTCGAAGAATCTCCTTTGTTTTTCTGTGAATACCTTTCTTTATTCAACACTCTTTTAGCCATAATATCCCCATCAACCGAACGAGCTAAATCATAAGCTTGAGGAAGTGAACCTGCTAGTCTCACTGTGGTACGGTAATCAGGAGGTAATGTTTTCACAAAGTGATCAATTTTGGTCCGGTCAGTTGGAACCCACTGTTGCACAAACCGCAATTTATCTGAAAACTGCTTAATTAATTCATCAATCGTCATTTGATCAGTCTTTTGTAAGTCAAGAAACTCTTGCCTAATCCGGGAAAGATTATACTCCGAGCAAAATTGCTTGCAAATCTCAGCATGAAAATCTGACCATCTTATATCATTCAACTGTTGCGGAGATAATGGTGCAGTAATTGAATCCCACCATGACATGGCTTGACCCTTTAATAATTGAACCGCATAAGGTACCTTATCCTCCTCCTCACAATGACATACATTTAGTTTTCTCTCTACATCTCGAAGCCAGTCAAGAGTGACCGTAGGATCGGTACTTCCAGAATAAGTTGAAGGATTGCAAGACATAAAGGTTTTAAGAGAACAACCTTTCTTCAACTGTTGAAAAGGTGGAATAGGTATTTGATAAGTAGTATAACCAGACGAAGGAAAAGGACCCGAGGCCTGATAAGTATAACCCTGTTGCTGCTGTTGTGAAATAAAAGGATTAGATACCGGAATCCGTGTAGAAGATACAATAGGTGGTACATTAGTCACAATGTGGGGACGAATAGAAACTGGATGTTGAGAAGATCCAGCTCGTTCTCTCTGAAGTTCCAACACTCTATTCTCCAATCTCATAATATACTCCTGATCAGTTTCAGTTTCTCCACCGGCTAAATTAGATGTACCATTATGACCCTGGTTCTCTGGTGGTGCATCTGTCCGCGTAGTATCATTGAGAGTATGGGAAGGTGGCTCATTATCCGCCATACCTGTCATCACATCACATCTCAACATTCGTTAATTGTTAGTACTAGCAACTAACCAAATCAACTATCATAACTAATCCCCACCACAAGAAATGTTTGACCAACATGACTAAGTTTAGGATTGAACACTTTAAATATTCAATTCACCTAAACTTACGCTCTGATACCAACTTATAACACCCCAAGTTTTAAGACATTTTTTTTTTTTTTAATTTCGGAAGCGTAAATCCCATTCATACCAATATAGATATAACATTATATATACGACATTTAGTCATACCAAAACATTACAAGTTTATAAGTATTAAGTATAATTACAACGCTAATACAATAACTGGGTGTTATGTTAACAAAACATGATTTATCCAAAACGATCAGAGTTCCCATTGTCAAACATTTCTTCAAAATAACACCGTTGCCTAATCTTATCCCAAAAGTTAACCTGCAAGAGTAGGTGGGGAATTAGCACAAAGCTAAGTGAATGAACTAAATCTAACAATCTAACTTAGTATAACAATCAATTCACAACAATCATCTAAATAAACAATCAAACAGAGGATCGGTGGTTCTTGAGATACCCTCAGTCCGCGGTGGCACTCCAAGAACACTTAATAATCAACTGCAGGCCAATACAGAGATTTTTACCGATAGTTTATTGCTATCTTTAACCAATATGGATTAATTCACAACGAATGTTCATCCGACCCATAAGGATTAACCTATAGCAACTAAACCCAAAATTGACCTCTATCATTCCAACCTATCATGGAATTATTCACTAGCAAACAATCAATCTATCAAACCACAAGTTTAATCAACAATCCTATCATTATCGTAATGATAAATCAGTCAATACAAGCAACTTAAAAATTGATGCAACTAACTGTTAACACCAAGATTAAATTGTGAGAACCAGTCCACTCACCTGTCAGTTTCAGTCTCTAACTCAAAAGTCTTATTTTATTGAGTCTTCGGTGTCTCTGTAAACACAATAAAAACACAAGTTAATAACTTGCCTAAAAATTCAAATTATATCTATATTTAAATACTTACATCAATAATCAAGAAATATCAACGGATAAATGATATAAGTATTGAATTCTAACAATTTCACAAAACATCAAATTCGTCAAAATAACAAAGACAAACGCGATCCAGCTAAAGGTAGTGGGATCGCGTTCCCAAGAAGAAAACTTTCGGTTACCATATAACACTGAGCAACGCGATCCGGGTCAGGGGTTCGGGATCGCGTTCCCCTTCACAAAATTTTCTGTTACCGAAAACCACAGAGGAACGCGATCCGGGTTAAGGGTCAGGATCGCGTTTACATGACCAAAACACGAAGGATCCAGTTTAGAACTAATGAACGCGATCCAGGTCAAGTTGTGGGATCGCGTTTCAAAGCGTTTCAGCTCCAAACAGACCTGCAACTTACAACTACGAACTACAACTTCAAAATCGATCAAATTCAGTTATGTACTCAAACTTTTACCCATATTTGACCACAATATCATCTATGAACATAATGTAACAATAAACAATAACATCTAACATAAAAATCCATACATGCATCATCATTTTACCCAAATTTCAACCAAACCCACATTCATTCAAATAGAGTATGAAACACAAGAAATTTAACCTAATTAATCAAGAATTCAGTTTATAATCACTACACAAAACATTTTCAAGTATAACTTACTCCATTCCATCATTAATTTGACCTAATTCATCATTTTCAAGCTTATGAATGAAGATGAGCATTATACACTTACAAATCTTTGATGATGATGATATGAAGAAGATGAAGAGCAAGATAAAAACTCAAAATCACAGTCTTCACTTGAAGAAATCAGTTCCAATATGATTTGTATGTGAAATGTGTGTGTTCTTGAGAGATTTAGGCAAAATGATAGAAGTGAGAACAAAAGGGATCGACCATTTCATTTAACACAACTGCATGAAATCTTAAATTATACCCCTTCTAAACTTATTGTCTGGAACCTAAATTTCAAACACGAGAAAATTATTTTATTTTACCGTCATCTAAAATTATCTAAAACAGCTAACATTTCAATAGTCACAATATTTCCTGAGGCTCATTTACCTATTAAATTTAAAATCGAACACGGTAAAATTTTAAATCGCATAAATAATTTAAAGAAAAATACCTTTTTCTTCTAGGCCCGATTTGGGGATGTTACAAAAATGGGCCACGAAACTCACCTGAATAGCAGCTCAAAGTAAGATAAGTATCACACACAAGCCGCGGTAAAACATGAGCATCCTATAATGTTTAAGTGAATTGTTCATGAGTTATATGTCTTAAGAATTATTTACACGAGTCGAATCGAAGGGTTTCTAGGTGTTCACATTCATCTTAAGCTTATATCCCTTTAATATCTTTCCCACCAATTTCAAAATGAACTAAGTCTTATAGTTAATTCGAAAAATTGAAAGAGATATTAATTTACAAAGTTGACACAAAATCTGTCTCCGAAAAATCAGAATGTATACGTTGCCTTACAAAAATTATTCAACTGCCTAAATCCCAAAACTACGACTTGAGACCTATACCAACAGAAAGTAGATGTTTCAAACTTAACTTTAGACCTAAGAATCAACCAAAAACACGGATTTATGGCCAAGTTACGACTCCATGAACATCGGTTTCGAATCTGTCCAGATTTCAGTTTCCAATTTAACCCTAATCCGTTATTACAAACTCGTTATATATCAAATCGAAATCATCTATTTACTCAAAACTTTTTTTCTATATGTATCCTACCCAGATCCCATGTGATCCATAAAAATGCATAATTTCCAATCAATAGGAAATCAAATGACGATACGAAACATTTAGAAATCAAAAGAAATGTAAGAGATATACCATCAACAACTCTTGAATCTTGAAACGGATGATTAAAAGATGAAGTTTGATGATGAAATTCGAATTATTGATGTGGGATACGGCTAGAGTGCAGAGAAAATACTTAGGGTTTTGGGTGTTTTGGTTTAGGTTAAGGGCTAGGTTTAATTGCAGAGAATATTATGGAATTAACTAAAAATCTTTGCTTGCTCCCTACTCCTCCCTCCTTGGACGGATTTTTCCATGATATAATGGGATGGAGTCTGGACATATGGTAGCCTAAGGAATTTAGAGATCATGGGCTTTGGATTCAAGTCATTTGGAGTCCGGATGAGAAAGTTATGGCCTAAACCGTAAAACCTCGCAGAAAATTAAGCTTTTATCTTTTTAACGTGTTATATGTTTTTACTTAGCTTATTATTAATGTATTATAATTTTTAATATTCTTATTATATAAATTACTATGATTACTATTATTATTTATTTTATAATATTTCGCACGTTCTCTTAAGTTTCCAAACTATGAATGTGTTTACGTTTTGGGTTGTATCTTTTTCGTTATACTTCCGATTGCGATGATTCTTTTTGCTTTCGATTCGTTCTTTGAAAATGAAGACTTTGAGAGAAAGAAATCTCTAGAATATGTCTTAATACAAAAATGTGTTCTAACATTCAAACTACGATTACTAGGGCGTTTTGGTGACGGTTGTCACAGTGGAGAGGCGATGGAGTGGCCGGAAAAGATGGAGAACATCATGGTTGGTTACGTCCGGTAGATGCCGGTTCACCAACGGTGGTGGTTCACATCTCAACTCTCCGGCAACAAAAACACTCGTTTCTATACGTTTCTTTTCTCCGGTTACAAACACGACGACGGTGACGGTGGTGGCGCGACGGTCGTCGAGCGAAGGTGACGGTCGTCGAGCGAAGGTGACGGTCGTCGAGCTGCGATGACGGTTGTGAAACGGCGATGACGGCGATGATGGTGAAGTAGGTGGCGGCGGTGGTGAAGGAGGTGGTGGTGGTTTGTTGGTGTATGGGTTTGTGTGTTTTGTGAATAAAGAGAGGGAGAGAGAATTAGAGATTGTGTGTGTGTTTTTGTGAAAGGTGAGAGAAAATGAATGGAGTAAATGGCTGCCCAAAGAAGTGCCCCATCTTTCTAACTTACATAAATTGCAAATAAGTCCCTCCATCTAAAACTATTTGCAAAAAAGACCCCGCGTGAGTTGGCTTAATCTGGACCATTGATGAAGGGAATAGATGGTTAAGATTCCCTTGCCCTCCTTGCCCTCTTTAAAACCCATTCCCCTCTGATCTCAAATCATTATTTTATGACATATATAAATAACTAGTGTTATACCCGTCCATTGGACGGCTAAAAATAATAATTTTATACGATAACAGTTTACAAAATACTAATATGCATGAAAGGTCCATACAATTTCTGAAGAAAAAAATTTTTGTTAAGATATACATGAGAATTTCAAAAGAAATTGTATATAAGCATAGTAATTATACAACCTAAAATTAAAAACGAAAAATTTGTCTATATTAAAATCACGTCTCAAATTAAATCCTTTTATAGACATTTGAAAGATGAAAATGGTACAAAGATTGAAACTCTTACAAGTGATAAGCATTCAAAATTACTACAACCATAATAACCAAGTTTAATGAAATGACATTTAAAATATTCCATGATAGTGTTCATCTTCGTGTATGAGACGATAGAGTTGATCATATTTTTTATTGTGATCTTTATCGATTTGATCCATTTTGTTCCTATAAGTAACAATTCACATACTCAACTTATTCATGTATGTGAATACTATAAAATATTATTTGTATAATACGGAGTATAACAAATGAAAATTTTAATATGATAAAAAAGTATCTACCTCATGAAGTTAAACACAATATTTATTTGGATGTTATATATTCTTGTTTGTTAATATAATAATCATTGTTTATACTTTATTACATAAAATGTAAAAAGAAAATTATAAAGAAAGAAAAAACAACAAAAATTAAAGACATTATACTTTTAAGTTGTTAGACATCTTGTTATGCTTTCACATCGTAAGAAACTATGCAAAGGATGAAGATATTAGAACCATTTATTTCATATATTTATAATTGTTGTAATTGTGTAGTTTAAATAATAATGAAATGCAAATCGTTTCCTTGATAATAGTTAATAATATAATATCATTATAATTATCAACCTTCCACAAATATACGATAAACTTTATGGAATAATAATGACTTTCTAAAGTTAAACTCTTATATGATGTGACACATATATTTGACAATTGAAGGGTATGACAACACGTAGGACGATTGCTTAGTTGTCGAAAGAAGAGATGTGCCACATAGGAAAAAAGGTTTCTCTATTAGTATATGTAGAGATAAAGCGAACATTTATTTTGTAACATATGAAGTATTTAAAAGGGTGCAGCCACACACAACAATATTTTAAATTTGATATTGATATATAATGAAAAAAAGTTATTTCAAATAATCTATAATTTAAGTAAAAACACAAATCATCTCATCTCAATCTTTTCATGTTTTTATTTTCTTGTTGCCATTGTTATAATATATGTCAACAAAACTCGACAAATTTTTCTCACATAGTCACATCATATTGTTTTTTGTTTTTAATGCAAAACTATTTATATAATTTTACTATAAATTATAGATTGATTGACAAACTAAAAATAATATAAGTGTACTCTAGTTTAATCATAAAATGTGTTCCTAATTATGACCCTTAACACAATGATAAAAGCATCTATGTTTAAAGTAGATCTGAGTGTGTGTTTATAAATTTAAATAAAAAACCTTAATTGTAGTTTAACACTATGATTATATGTAACGCCCCTAAAATTCGTAAGTTTAAATTATATATAATATGTTTTATTGTCTAAGTTATACAATATAATATACGTTTATGTCTAAGTTATATGTGTATAGAATATATTAAATGTGTAATAGGTTTAAATGTATTTGTATGTTAGAAATAGTTAATGGGACTAACTAAGTAAAAGAAAAGTTAATTAGAAGGGTGATATGTGTCAAGTAGTATTTATGAGGGGTGTAATGTGTAAGTTAGTTTAATTAAACCCCTACAGCCTTCTACTCCCTTCCACATACAGAAATTTAACATAAATTGAAAGTATGTATATGTGTGTGTGTCGACTTTGAGAAACAAGGAAGAAGAAGAAAGCTGAATTAAGCTAGGGTTAGAGTGAATTGAGCCTTGTAATCTTCAATTAACCTTCACTAAGGTATGTTTAACCTTTCTAGTAGTTTAATTTGATTTTAGGGTTGATTTCATAAACCCTAGAATTTAAGAAAGTTGAGGTAAGTGGGTTAATTGAATAATTTTGTGTTTCATACATGTTTTTAGGACATGTAGCATGATTAATTCATGTTAGTTTTGTTAAAGAAGTTATAATTATATGTTAATGGGTATTTGAAAGATTTTGTATATGTATGTAATATGATGAGATGATGTTCTTGATAATTAATAATGGTTATGATTAAAAAAGCAACTAAATACCCATTTATATGTGATTGTAAAGCTAAGTGTATGAAACCTATTGTAAGAAAAATGTGTTATGGGACTTAACACCTAGATCATGTGATAAGTTAAAGTGAGAAGTAATTGTTATGTTAGTTAATGACTATGTTATGTGCTTATGTGCTTAGGTGGTCAGGGAGTTAAAGTTATTTCAAGTTATTCTCATAATCAAGTAAAAAGGTAAGTAGATGGATATGTTTTGTGGAGTCAAGTAATGATGTTATCATTAGCTTGACGGTTTTCAAGTAATGAATCATGATCATTAGCTTGGTATATATGTTAATTCTTAGTAATGAACATGTGGATGGTTAAGGATCCTTAATATGTGAATGATGTTATATTTATGTGTTTCCATTACTTACTAAGCAAAGTGCTTGCGTTGTTATGTTTAAATGTTATAGGTGAGCCAAGTGAAAATCGGGAAGATTTGGGCAAGAAACCCGTTTAAAGCTAGTGATGGAGCTTGTTGCTCGGTTCGGTAACAAGCTTAATCTTTTAAATCATGCTCATGATACGAATTCACCCCTTTTGTTAAGTAAAACTTGTTTTGACACTTGAAGTTTTAAGTATGAAGTATGTCTATGATTATGTAATGTAAATCAAAGTGAGTCAAGTAAATGGTTATGTATATGTTAAGGGTTGATGATGTTGATTCACTTTGATGATTTTGGTTAACAAAAAGTAATGTCATGTAATTAGTTAAAGATATGATCAAGTGTCAATTACTAATGTTGTGGAGAAAATTTTATGTAAATTGTTAAGTTGACTTTATTAAGTCAATTGTGTGATAAGTGGTAAAGAAATGGTGTCAATATGGTCATTAATCCAAATGGGTCGTTTTGGTGCCCAAACAGGTCACCAATGAGTTAAAGAGTCGAATTGAGTTAGAGTTATTATGTGATGGATGTTTTTATGGTAATAGTTTCCATGTGTAATGTTGAAAAAGTGGTCAAAAGCTTGAAGTCAGATTTGATGTAGTTTGAAATATGAAATGCAATGAAAATGGTCAAAAACGACCATAAATTGGTCAAGGGTCCAGATTTTGATAAAACGCGATTTCGGAAAAAGTGTGAATTAGAAAATGTTCATTTTATCATTATATACATGCTTGCAAAATTTGGTATTACCAGGTTTTATAGATTTAAAGATATGCGAATCGGAAATTTGATTGAAAATGGCTAAGTGCAGGAAATGGTGCAGGTCATCTGTGCAGGCAGACTACCCGGCGGGCAGTCTAGTACCCGGCGGGTACTTATGTTAATAATAATAATAATAATAATAATAATAATAATAATAATAATAATAATAATAATAATAATAATAATTTATTATTATTATTATTATTATTATTATTATTATTATTATTATTATTATTATTATTATTAATTATTAATTATTAATTATTATTATTATTATTATTATTATTATGTTAAATTCATTATCTAAATAGCTATAAATGATTTTATCATTGTTTATATCTTTGATGTTTTAATGTTTCTATCACACTTTCACTTTTTAAAATGTATGCGTTGAATATTAAAGGTAAAAATAAGATTTCATTAACCCATTATCAATTAAACTTTTTCTTTTTCCGACCGAAAATTAACGTGACAAAGAAAGTAAAAACTGTTGATTTCATATATTTATGCATTTAATAAATTACTACTTGTTATCAATTTTCAAACAGTATCACAAATTTAATTATCATGAGATTTAAAAATCTTTATCACGAGTTTATCATGAAATGATGATACTTGAGATTTTCATGATATTTAAAGGACTATTTTATTCTTTCCACTATAAATTAATTGTTACCAACTTCCCACCTAATGCCACATACAAAGATGATTAATTGATTTTTTTTTTGGTAGCAAAAATGCAAAATTATTTGTCTTAGCTTCAACTTAGTTGATACTTGAGGCCTTTGATTATTAACAATATTAATAAACAAGGAATAAATTATAAAGTTCGAATCAAAATATTATATCATTAAAGGTATAATTAAACTTTAAACGATCGTAAGAGTTTAGCAATTATGTATGATTTCACAAATTATTATTATTATTTTTTATTATTATTATTATTATAGAAAGGGATCAAAGGAGCAGGGTCAATGTGAGGAGTAGAAGGAGCAGCTCCATCCCATCCGTCCTTTCAACCACGAACGGTCAAGATTAAGCCATGTCACTCAAGGATCCATGTGCAATTATTTTTGAATGAAGGACTAAATTGTAATTTTATATTTTAATGATCTAAAGGGTGAAAAATTTGAGCAGGATGTCACTTTTCAAAAACTTCTCTCTTTCTAGAAAACACACACTAAAATTCTCTCCTACTCCAAAAAAAACACACACTAAAACACACACACACATCTATACTAACACACACAATAAACCACCACCACCGTCGCTCCTCCGTCACCACCACCACCATGGCTCCTCCGTCACCACCACAACCGTCTCTGCCGTCTGCTCCACCGTCGTTCCTCCGTCACCATCACCACTACCGTCTCTGCCGTCCGGTCCACCGTCTTCTCCGTCACCACCACCGCTGCGCTCCACCTTCACCGCCACCACCACCTGCACCGTCCACCTTCAACGCTACCACCGCCTTTTCTACTACCACCTTCATCTCCACCATCACCTTCACCGTCCACCACCACCTTCAGCGTCACCGTCCACCACTGCCGCTCCTCCGTCACCACCACCACCATGGCTCCTCCGTCACCACCACAACCGTCTCTACCGTCTGCTCCACCGTCGTTCCTCTGTCGCCATCACCACTACCGTCTCTGCCGTCCGGTCCACCGTCTTCTCCGTCACCACCACCGTCGCGCTCCACCTTCACCGCCAACACCACCTGCACCGTCCACCTTCAACGCTACCACTGCCTTTTCTACTACCACTTTCATCACCACCATCACCTTCACCGTCCACCACCACCTTCAGCGTCACCATCCACCACCGCCGTCATCGTCCACCCTCACCTTTAACGTCCACCAACACCGTCTACCTCCATCTTCATCTTCTAGATCTAAATTTGTAGATATAGATCTATTTTTCAGATCTAGATCTGAAAAAGTTCAGATCTAGATCTAAAAAAGTTCAGATCTAGATCTAAAAAAGTAAATCTGAAAATAGTCACTGGATTTTACGCCTAACATACTGCATCTATTAACAATATCTGAAAAATTCACTGCATTTTACGCTTTATCGACTTCGTTTTACGTTTTTTCAGCGTTTTTATGCATTTTACTTTGTTTACTGCATTTTATGTTTTTCACTGCATTTTACGTTTTTTCACTGCATTTTATTTTTTTGTACGGAATCTTGCATATTATCATTTTTTTGAATAAATATTTTTTTTGCAATTTTTGGATAAATTTTCGGTAATTTTTCGGGCAGGTCCCCAAATTTTTCGAAATTGCAAAATAGTCCCTGATAGGAAAAAAGGGGACCGCAGGTGACACATGTCACGTTTTGGTTGGCTAAAAACCTGCATTTTCTGCCCCTCTTAAAGGGCCTGCTCCTCTGAACCCCACCTTATTTATTATTATTATTATTATTATTATTATTATTATTATCATTATTATTATTATTATTATTATTATTATTATCACATCAATCATAGAGACCCGAAACCTTCTCAAAGCATTTAATTATCGGGTCCAGATCAGAGAGGAACCCTTCATTTTGAGAGGGAGGGAGAGCACTTTCAATATTACCCCTCCACCTTTTCAATTTTACATTTAGCTCCCTTCAACATCCTCCACCTACACTCCCCCTCCTCATTACCCAACACCACCTCCCCTTTTGCAGCCGCCGCTAGCAGCCGGAATTTTTTAAAAATTTTTTTTTTTTTTTAATTTAAAAAAAAAAAAATTTTTTTTTAAAAAAGTTTAATTTTTTTTTTGTTTAATAATTTTTTTATTCACCAATGATGCAGTGTGATTGATTTAAAAACAAGATCTAATGTTTTTGTTTGGTCAATGATGCAGTGCGTTATAATTTACAATATGATGCAATAAGTTCAATTTATGAATGTGATGCATCGTGTTATACTTTAAAATCATTATGCAGTATTTTAAATAAACATGATGCGGTGATTCTAATTAAACATGATGTATTATGTTTAATTTAAAGCATGATGCGTTTGTATTTAATTAAAAAAAATGATGCAATGTATTCAATTTAAAAGTTTGATGAAATGTGTTTAATTTAAAGTATGATGCAATGTATTTAAATCACGCAATGTTGCTAATTAAAAAACATGATGCAGTGGTTTTAATTTGATGTAATGTATTAATTTAAAATCAAGATGCATTGTTTTAAATTAATCACAAGATGCAGTGGTTTTAAAAAGTATGAGTTTTACATTGTCATGAAACTCTAAATTTTTTTTAATGTTTTAGTAATTTTTTTATTCACCAATGATGCAGTGTGATTGATTTAAAAATAAGATCTAATGTTTTTGTTTGATCAATGATGCAGTGCGTTGTAATTTATAATATGATGCAATGAGTTCAATTTATAAATGTGATGCATCGTGTTATAATTTAAAATCATGATGCAGTATTTTAAATAAACATGATGCAGTGATTCTAATTAAACGTGATGTAGTGTGTTTAATTTAAAGCATAAAGCGTTTGTATTTAATTTAGAAAAATGATGCAATGTATTCAATTTAAAAGTTTGATGCAATGTGTTTAATTTAAAGTATGATGCAATGTATTTAAATGATGCAATGTTGCTAATTAAAAAACATGATGCAGTGGTTTTAATTTGATGTAGTGTATTAATTTAAAATCAAGATGCATGGTTTTAAATTAAACACAAGATGCAGTGATTTTAAATTAAACACAAGATGCATGGTTTTAAATTAAAAACCTAAACCCTAAAACGTAAACCGTAAACCCTAACCTTAATCACAAATAAAATTTTCAACCAATCACTAACACATGTATTTAATTTATAAGTTTGATGCAATATAATTAACCGAAAGTTTGATGCAGTGTATTTTATTAAAAAGAATGATGCAGTGTTTCTAATTAAAAAATATGATGTAATGTTCCAAATTAAAATCAAGATTCAGTGGTTTAAAAGTAAACACGTGATGCAGTGACTTTAAAAGTGTAATTTACAAAAAAAAAAAAAAGAATTTCAAACAAAAAAAAATTTTAAAAATTAAAATATTTTTTTTAAAAGAAAAAAAGTTAAAAAAAAAAAAAATTTAAAAATTGCCGCCGAAATCCGCCGGAATCTGACGGCGGCGGCCGGAATCCGACGACGGCTAGGTGGGGGTGGTGGGGTAGGGTGGGGAATAAGAAGGAAGGAGAAGAGAAAAGAAAGTGGAGGGGTAAAAAGAAATGAGAAGAAATGTGGAAGGGGTGTAAATGTAAAATAAATGTTATGTTTTTTTTTCTTAACATATGTTCTCACTTTTCATCATAATTACAAAAATACCACTCCACCCTTTTTTTACTTGGTGCCCTTTAGTGCTCTCCAAAAAGAGGGTCTCCTCTGATTCTGGAACCTTCATTATCCTCATTAAGTTTCTTACATTTCTCAAGCTCCATTCTCTTATAATCATGGTGTCATCCACATATCGAATGTGTGATAAGTGTACATTTTCTAACGTCTCTCTCCACATTGAATCACTGGGTAACCACTTAAGACTCTGGAAGGGCCAAGGCCTGCCTTGAATTTTTGTACCTTAGTAACAAAGTATATAGAAATCAGTAAGAGTTTGATCGGTAACTAACTTTTGGCCCACTCTAAGACAAAAGATTAGCCCACCCAGTTAAAAGTTCATGATAAATACTAGCGTATCTTATAATTACTTGATTTGTTTTTTTAGTTTTTATCTTAAACTGATCACGTTCTATGATCACGGAAATTAGCTCAGAGATCAGGTACTCAACAACTTAAATTTAAATCTGTTATATTGGGTTCATCCAATGAAATTGTTGATTTGGTAAGTTAACTTTAATTTCTTGAAAGTATTCTTTTAGTTTAAACTTGTGGTGCTTGAAGTCTCGAACTTCCATTTTACCAACGAGAAGAAAACATCTACGGATCAGCGTACAAGTGGTCAATACTTTTCATTTTCAGAGCACGGTCTATTGGGGTCTTGGTGGGTACTATATATTGCTCCTGTGTTTAGATGTTTTACGGTTTTGAGCTTCAAGTTGGTCACTAAATGGGACGAGATTCAAGAACTGTCATTCTAAGCATTTGCAAAGATTTCAAAAGGTAATTGTTGTATCGTGCAAAGTGACACGTAACCGATGAGATGGAGATGGAGGTGGCTGCAAAAACACTGAAGGGCAGTTTCAACTCTATGAATTTCTTCTTCTCAATGGCTTAGAGGGAACAAAGCAATAATCTTCAAAAGCTTCTGGAGAAATCTATTGCATTCAATGGAGTAGATGTCTTTGACAGTGATCATTTTCAACCTCTGCTTCCTGTTGAACTTGTAAACAGTTGGAGCTTACCAATAGTAACCTTAATATGCATCACTGCATCATCGTTGCTCTCCCTAATATACGCAGGGACATTGTTGTAAACTTAGTCAAAAGTGTCGGAGAAGGTCTTTCATATACCCACTTTGGGGAAGAAAGCCTCACTAGAGAAGTGAATACGTAAATATTCAAAAGGCCACTACGACCTTATAGCATGAGTTCGAAAACAATTACAAGTGGTTAAAGCATACTTTACCAAACGATACTTTCAAAGGGCATACAGAAACTGAGATTCTTAATTGGTTTACTGAGAAAGCTGAAGAAATTGTGACATAATCACGAAATGGTGGAGAACACTCCTAAGAAGTTGATTGCTCTAAACACAATGTACCGAATTGCATGAACAATCTATCTTAGAGATGAAAGAAACACTGAACGGATTAGAGAAGAGCAGTTCTTTGACCTTCTAAATGGCCTGCAGATACACTGTCTACTTGTTTCACCAACATACCAAAAGTCGTAACAATGAAATGCGATGAAAGTGTGATGGAGAAACGAGAGACATGTGTCAAGGTTGCAGCCATGCTTCTTGGTAAGACTACAAAGATAATAGGAAGACTGGAGGCATGTGATCTACCAACCTTGGATCCTGATAAGATGTCTTTTTCTGAAGCAATCATCAACATATGAATTATGCTCATATGATGCATTGGGAGGGCTGTGTATCCATTTTGTCTTGCTAAGTTTTCTATGTTTGGTCTAGCTTTCTACTACACCTTTCTGAAAGGTAATGTACAGCTAGACGAGTGTCCTTCTTTGACAGGTCTTGTGTATCAAACATCGAATGTCGTCATATTTGTATATACGGATGTCTAATATGTTCACTAGAAGAGTTATCATGTTGAATCAATTAACCATCACAATGCGCAGTCTTCACTTTTAGCAATCAATACGCTAAAACTAGTGACCATCTCACCTGAATCAAGCTAATTAGTTAATTCCATCACCTTCATTATCTAATAATTAGTTATATTCTTGTTATAAGTTATAATGTACCTTTAGCTCAACAAAACTCAAAAAGCATTTAAAAGAAAGCCTCCGGTGAGATTCAAAACTCAAAAAGTTTATCAAACATACAGAAATGACAAAAACACACATATACAGCTATGGGCGTGTACCCTTTCATTCTTCCCCAAAAATGGCCAAGTGTTGATCCATTACTTGGATATAATCCATTTCACCACGGAGTCGTAAGTCAATGGAAATTTTAAATTATATCTTCTTCAGTTTTTACTTTTACCATGTTTTCCAACAATGGGTTCCCGATTAGGTTCGGGTCCAATAAAGAACATCTAAAGATCATTTGAACCAACAATTTCAGATCATTTAGCGTGCTATGGACGAACCAAAAAAGTATTGGACTGACTCACTAAAAGACTCGTGTGTAAGCACAACACATCCTATTCTAGCATTGCAGTTCATCAGAAATAAATTTGAACAGACATAAATTTCGAGACTTCAAAGTAGTTCAAAAAGATAAAGGCTCGTCCAGCCAAACTCAGATCACGAAAAGGTATCTTCCATAACTTGAAGGTCTAAACATCACATAGGTTTTCTAATCTTGCTTCTGACCTAGCCTTAAACAGGTACTGCCATTTGTTCATCAGTAATGACAATTGGCAGCCTATATTCCTCCACCTCTTTAGGTGGTAGCGCAACAACATCATCCTTGGGCATGTTAATAATAACATTGTCAGGTAAGGGAGTCTTGGGGGCAAGGGATCCGATATCCTCAAGTGACCACAAGAGAAATTAAAATTTCGAACATATTGTAGAAATTTAAGGGTGACAAGATGGTCAGGCAGGTTGCATAACAGGTGTGTCAGTTTTTAGTACAGATTGGACAGGGTGGGCTGGGGATTACTTAATAACACCTATTCTGCATTTTTAAAACATTTGTCACATAAAATGCATGCATGATGTATAATCACAAAAACAAATCATACACTTAGAACTACCAACCACTTTGAAGTTGAAGTGGTCTCCTACTCCCAATTATGGTCAACTCATTACCACGAAAAGTTAATGTGGTCGATACCTTAATGCATAAAATAACAAAGCCAATGTTTTGAAGCCTGAAATTATAAAGTAACGCTAGAATATGAAAATTACATGCCACCGGGTCGGCCTCTATCCTGCATCTCAGCAGCCTGCTGCTCTTTGAGCTTGTCTACAATTTCTAGGATTCTGGGATTGAAGAAACGGTCATGGACGTATTTCTTCTCCTCAGCTTGTATCTGCTTTAAAGCACTAGGATATGGGTTTGGAGGGGGTTTTGTTCCTCTCAGTCGTGCAATTTCTTTCAATCGTTTGTATGCATTCTTTTTAGCTTTTTTCTGTAGCCGATACTCCGTCTGTAATGATAGACAGCGATGATTTATATGAACATCCAATTAGAAGTTCTACAGTCTAGAGGCGGCAAGATGGGCGGGTCAAGGGGATTGAGAAATGGGTAAAAACAGATTTGGTTGAAAAGGCCCGTTTTTAGAATGTTTGGGTTAAGCTACAAACACTTATTGTCCATTTATATCTTATAATATCAATGAGTTAGGTACAAACAAAAAAACAGATGACAACAATAATCTAATCTAAATTTTTGTATAAAACAATTTATTTGTGGATGTTTGCAATTAAAAATTCAGTGATTTTGTTCGACATGTTACCTTTTTAGCTGATTTTTTTTACCCATATGAGATAAAACACAGCCCAAATTGATGCATTCATAAGTATATGAGTCAAACTTGCCACCTCTACAATATTCTCTTAAAGCACTTGACTTATAAAGGTTTTAGTTTCTAGAAACTTACATCTGCCACATCAATAGCATCCCCTTCACTGACACCTAGCTCCTTCAACTCCAGCACTCGGCAACCAAATATACGAGATGGGGTTGGCTCAAAATCACAAATTCTTTTGTCCATTAGTAAAACAAGCTAAAGTCAGAAAACAAGAGATGAAACAAAAATTTGAAATTTAAGACTGCAGAAAATAAAACGTATATGATATAATAAGTACTTGATAGGATCTTCATGCAATGATTCAGGATGCTTCTTATAAAACTTATTGATATAAACATCCTCGGGAAGACAGATCCGCTCAACTTTCTTTTCTGCTCGAGGAAAGACCGCGGGTGGGGACCTACAAAATCAAATCAGATCATAGTCCAGTAAATTACTAGTGATACATTTACACTCTTTCATATACGTAGAGCACTGGAGTCGTTTTTTTGAGCATAACACAGATGATACTCAATATAGACATTATATACTGACTAAAGTGAAAACCTATTACATACCACCTCTGAAAGAATCTATTATTCACAAAAACAATTACTTGACTGAGACGCTGAAGAGTTAACGGAAAAAATATAGATGACGACATAGAGAAACATGGTACATACTTTTCCATAGCTTTAAGCCAAACAGGCTTCACCTTGGCCAAGCCATTTACTAGCTTTCTTGTTTTAGTAAGCAAGTCACCTTTTGTAAACGACATATCTTTATATCTGCAGAAGTAGCGTCAAGGTGCTTCAGTTTCTGGTATTAACAACAACAGTATTGTTCAACAATTGATATACAACAAAACGTTAAGGTGGGACCTGTTCAATAAAATGGATCTGTTTCATAATCAAAACATACAATTTCATCAGTGTTCTTCATGACATAATATTCAAGTTTAGATTACATTATGATGATTTAAGGTTGAACAAAATGCTTGGGATACAAAGTCCCTGATGGCCATCAACACATTTTGATTTTGGATATCAAACAGGTACCTTCAACTTCAACATGGATTGTTCAAACTCGGTGATAAAAATAAAAAATGAAAAATAGATCAAATCAAATCAAGCATTATAACAATTATTACTATATGAACATGTTCGTTAGCAATTTCATCTAACCACACCTTACATCAATCAGAACAGTTATAAAATACTACTACTATTACAAATTGGAACAGAAAAGTAAAGAATAGAAAGCCTAATATGTAAATTAAAGAAACCAAAAGTGAATGCCGAAAATTGTTATGATCCAAATCATTGTGGTTGGATGAAAATCCATGAAATGAAGTAAATAGGGAAAAATAATAATTCATAAACAAGTTTTTGAGTAGCACAAGGAATTATAAAAAAACAAATAAATTAAACTATGCAACAGTATGTAGGATAACATCATAACATAACTAAGAGTTAAATAAAGACCATAATTGACATTAATTTGAGTTACATCAGAAGAAATTAGAGCATTGCATAAGCAGGAACCGTACCATAAATTAAAAACCCTAATTTTGTAATTGTGTTGACGTTAAAAAAGATTAGATTTTTAACGGAGTTTGATGAGAAATAGAAATGGAATTAACGGCAATTATGTGTGCTTACCGGCGATTGACGGTGTTCGGAGATCGGAGGAGAAACGATGACGATGAGTAGCAGTGAAGCTACACAATTGGTGATTTTTTTTTTTGGGTAAGAAACGAAGAATTAGATATGGGCCCAGATACAATATTTTGTTTGTCAGAAAATGGGCCTGGGCCTGGGCATGGCCTTTTATACACGCAGATTATTTGCCAGTTGGTAAAAAAAAACATATCCACCAAGAGAAATACTTTGTTCACTAAAATTTTACAAAAAAATCTTTACAAAACGAGATGTCAAAATGTCATGAAGAGAGAGAGGGATGAAAGAGAAAAAAGTGATTAATGTGATTGGATGATTCTACATGGCATATCATTTTGTGAGAAGTTATTTATAAGAATTTTGTGAGTGTATAATTCCTCATCCACCAATTCAAAAGTCGTTCAATAGTTAATAACACCGATTATTGTAATAAAACATCTCAGAAAGAGGTTTAATACGATTCATACACTCACCTTGTGGAAGAAAGTGAATATGTAAATATTCGAAAGGCCACTATGACCTTATGGCATGAGTTCGAAAACAATTCCAAGTTGTTAAAGAATAATAATACTTCAGCTAAAGATACTTTCAAAGGGAAAACAGCAACTGAGATTCTAAAATGGTTTGCTGAAGAAATTGTGACGTAAATCAAGGAAAGTATCAATGGGGAAATGGTGAGGAACCCTCCTAGAAAGTTGATTTGTCAATTCGATGTACCGGATTACACCAAGTATCTTGCTTAGAGATGAAAACAACACGGAACCAGTTAGCGAAGAACAGTTGTTTGGCCTTATAAGTGGCTTGATTGCAGACATACCGCAAGTCATACAATGAAATGCCTTGAACGTGTGATAGAGAAACAAGAGGAAAGTGTCAAGGTTGCTGCCAAGCTTCTTGGTAAGACCACAAAGATATTACACAGACTAGAGGCATGTGAACTACCAAGCATAAATCCTGATAAGATGGCATATGTTGACGAGTGGCATATTTATCTGAAGCAATCAGTCCAGTAAGGTAGGAGTCTCCATCTTCATACTCCCATGAAGATTGGGTGTAGTGTGTATCCATTTTTGCTTGCAGAGTTTTCTCTGTTTGATCCAACTTTCCTCTAACACCTTTCTCAAAGGTAATGTACAGCTACACGGATTGTCCTTTATTGACAAGTCTGTGTATCAAACATCAAATGTCGTCACATTCATGTATACTGGATGTTTGATACGCTCACTGAAAATTTGTCATATTGAATCACTTACCCATCATTGTGCCCTTCTTCACTTTTACCTATCAATACGTTAAAACTTGTGACCTTTTTTTCACCTGAATCAAGCTAATCAGTTAATTACTTAATTTGATCACCTTCCCTATCTAATAATGTATATTCCCGTTATAAGCTATTATGTACCTTTAGCATTTAAAAGGATTCAAAACCCAACAAGTTTATCAGACATAAATAAATGACAAAATATTGGTTCTTACCGAAAATGGCTAGTTGTTGATCCACGACTTAGATTTAAGTACATTTCACCAATTTCATGCCGGTTTTAAGTCGATGAACATTTCTAAGTATATTTTGTTCAGTTTCTAAATCTTCCAGGTTTTCTAATAATGGGTTCTCAATCAAGTTCAGATCAATAAAGACCATTTGAACCAACATTTCCAGATCATTTAGTGTGCTATTAGTGAAAAAAACCAAGCATACCACTACCTCACTAAAAAGCTCATGTATAAGCACAACACATTCTATTCTTGTAATGCAAATCTTCAGAAATAATTTCAACATAAACATAAATTTCGAAACTTTAACAGTAGTTCAAAAAGAAAAAAGCTCGTCCACCCAGACTCAACAGATCACGAAAATTTATCTTCCATAACTTGGAAGGTCTAAACATCACATAGGTTTTCTAATCTTGCTTCTGACTTAGCCTTAAACAGGTACTGGCATAGCCATAGGCAAGGGCTCATCAGTAACGACAAGTGGCGGCCTATATTCCTCCACCTCTTTAGGTGGTAGTGCAACAACATCATCCTTGGGCATGTGAATAACAACATTGTCGGGTAAGGGAGTCTTGGGACCAAGTTTGCCCGTAGGGTCCCAGTCAAGCATGATCTTAACCTTAATACCAAGAACACCCTGTACACAGATTAAGAACTTTGGTCATCAAATTGTATAAATTATGATATCAGTGTTGGCATAAATGTCAAAAATGTGTTCTTTTTGAATCTTTCATCAAGCTTGGAAAAAGACATCCTCAAGTGACAACAAAAGAATTTACTAATTTCGGCATATTATTGTTATAATTTAAGGGTGACAAGATAGTCATACAGACTGCATAACAGGTGCATCAGTTTTTAGTTAGCTTGAAACAGTGTGGGACTGGACTGGGGATTAGTTAATAACAGTTATTCTGCATTTTTGAAACATTTGTCATATAAAATATATTCACCAATACAAATCGTACAATTTAAGACTACAAACAAATTTAAACACATCTCCTACTTCCCTTTCAGCTACATTTGTTAGTAGACAGGTTTGAGATAAAACACAACCCAAATCGTCCCATTCATTAGTCAATAAGCAACAATTGACTCCTCTTGCGAAAAAAAGAAAGAAAAGAAGACAGAGACCCATGCGTGTTTACCTGTCTAAGAAGCACGTGTCTCACAGCAGAGTCGATGTACTCCTTGACGGGTTGACCAGACGATACCATGTATCCATCCTTGAACTTCATTGATTTAGCACGCTGAGCTCTAAGCTTTCCGCTAACAATCACCTGAAAGGGACGAACACCACTAAGAACAGCTATAGCCTGCTGTATGAAACAACAAAAGATAAATCATGTATATACATACCTCACACCCTTTAGCTCCATTCTCCATAACAAATCTCAAAACACCATAACAAGCCCTAAAAACAGTCAAACAAAACATTAATTCATAAAGTATAATCTTAATCAAACTCGACTAAATTTAATACTAAGTAACATGAAACAGAAAAGGATGAAATTTATACAAGAACCATTAAAAATAAAAATGTACTTGGTTAACCAAATCTTACCATGAAATATCTAGTTTTAGACAACTTCAATAAAAAGAAATTTTTATAGCTTCAAATATTTATACTAGTATTAGAGAAAGAATGACAAACAAAATAGGCAAACAATCAACTTCAACTATGATCATCTGCCAGAGATTTAATTCAGTTTACACTTAACACTAAAAAACCGATAATCAGTTCTTCACTAACCAAAAATATTCACTATAAACAAATGCCCTTCGGCCAACTAAATACCATGTCACTGTAATTACTAGGGCAAACAAATTATAATGACAACACGATACAAAACGAATAGGGATAACATCTACACACCTGCGGACCGCAAGCCCTCCAAGAAGCTTGTATCGCAAAGACTCAGCCTGGGCAATGGCACAAAGCCCTCTGTTGTTAACCCTCTCAGCATAAAGCTCCACACTGTTTTCAGGGAACTTAAATCTCTTCTGAACAAGAGATGTCAACTCCCTTATTCTCCTTCCCTTCTCACCTAATAAAATCAATTTCAATACACAAATAACCATGGCATTAGCATGTCTAATTATAAAACCATCTTAAGTTAACAATACATAATACCAAAGCTTATAAAAAAGCAAAGATTGTATTTACAAAGTTAAGCTAAAAAACTGACATCTTAACCACAATGCAAATTTTGTATATCAATAGGTACTTCTAACTGTGTAAAATTCATCGATACCTAAACTCAGACACAACTGATAGAAATAAATCTATAAAAATCAAATATATATGCATCATCACATACAAATGCTTTATGCATACACAAAAGCACATCGTGTAACCCTAACCTAACTTCGTATCAACAAATTCACTATAACTCTTTATCTGAAAAACAATTGAATTAGAATTATACCTAAAACGTTCTGTGTACGTGTAGCTCTGATGATGATCTCCGTACGCATAGGCGTAACCCTAACTTCAACGCCGGAGTAACCATCCTCCGCCAATTCTCTGGTAAGAACTTCGTTCAATTCGGCGAAAAACACACCGTCAGCTACAAACTGATACACAAAATAACAGATTATATTTAAGATCTATCAAAAAAATGAAGTTGTGAGACTGATTAATTGATGAAATTAACATACCTTTCGTTTCTTGCTCAATTGAGTCGCCATGATTGCAGGAAGTAAATTAGTGATGAACAGTGACCACAACTGCTCCTGCTGCTGCTACCGAAATGTATACGGAATGTAAATTATATCGATAGAGATATAAAATTAGGGTTTGTAAAATGTATATAAACAGGATAGGTTTAAAGCCCAAATTAAAGTGGGCTAAAGAAGCCCATTTAAGTTTTCATGGAAGGTGGTGGTGGGCTTTTATTATGAGCTCTAAATAGAGGTGTAAAAAAAACCCGGTTTCTAGAACCCGACCCGATTTTAACCCGAAATCAACCCGGTCAAAATCGATTTTGACCAAAACCGGTTCGGGTTTTCTAGAACCCGACGGGTCCAAACCGGTTTGGACTTTAGGGTTTAGAAACCGGTTTTGAAACCGAAAACCGGTCAAAACCCGGTCAAAAAACCGGTCAAAACCCGAAAACCGGTCAAAAAACCGGTCAAAAAAACCGGTCAAAAACCGGTTTGAACCCGGTATGGTTTGGTCAAACTCGGTTTTGACTTTTTTAGTCAAAAACCGGTTCGGTTTTCGGGTCGGGTCAGGTTGGCCCGAACCGGTTTTTGTGCACGCCTAGCTCTAAATAGGCATGAACAAAAAAACCGGGTTGAAACCCGAACCCGATTTTGAACCCGAATACCGACCCGATCCTACCCGGTTTTACCCTACCCGGTTCGTGTTTTCTTAGTACCCGGCGGGTATGGAACCGGGTACGGTTTTTTGAAATCGAAATCGGGTTGAACCCGGGTTGAAATAGGGTCGGGTTGAAAACCCGGTCAAAAACCCGAAAAAACCCCGAAAACCCGGTCTTAACCCGGTCAAATACCCGGTTCGGGTTGGTCAAATACCCGGTTTGACCGGGTTTGACCAAAACCCGGTTCGGTTTTAGGGTCGGGTCGGGTTGGGCCAAAACCCGGTTTTGTTCATGCCTAGCTCTAAAGAGGACAAACTATATTGCAATTTAACTAACGTTTAGTTGTATGTATGTATATTTAGATTTGTAGAAGTTGATATATAAATCGTCAGTTTGATGTATCAGTTGTCGTGGCACTATCGTAGTTAATGCTTCACTAATGTTAGAATGTATACATATATTTGATAACAACTGCTTGGAGCTTGAGTTAGTGACCGCGATTAAAGTTGGTGAACAGGGCTTGTGGTTAGAGCTGAAGCTAGAGAAATCCTTATAGTTATTTTTTCAAAATGTCTCACTATATTTGATTTGTCAAACAAGAATTATTTCTTATAAGAGTTTAAGCTTATAACTATATAAGCTCTAGCCCCTAGAAGTCGCAAAAATAGAGGTGCCAATTAACACACCCGATGATAAAGGTGATATTTATATTAAATTTTTAGATTCATATATTAATTGGACAAACTTAAGGCTCTTAAGAATCAAATTCTTTGATGTTTTTTGCAAGTACAATAGTATTTGGACAAAATTATGGCAAAATGTTATGCATTCATAGCTACGTACTATTATTACCATTTTTGTGAATATCACTTTAAAGTTCTCATTTACGATGGTGGACGATTGGATATATATATATATATATATATATATATAATTGCATCTATTTCTATCATTGATGAAGTTTTGCTACTAATAGGTAATTTCGAAATGATATATTACACGTATACGTTACATATAATCACCTGTAAAGTTCTACGGTAATTGTTGAGCGTAAAGTCGTTTTCGTGCTTTTTTAGTTCAAAATCGTGTAAACACAGATCATATCACTAGTCAATCTACTAATCAAGTACAAATACACACACCACAGGAGAAGTGAAGATCTACAAAAAGACACAAGATCAATCTTGCATCACTAATTAATCCGAAATGGATGACTCCTACACCTCCGATTTGATTAACCTTGTCATCTTCGAATTCTATTTTCTTGTTTTCGTATCACACATCCTTGCCATCATAATCATCTTCGCCTCCAAACGCACAATATCCTCCATCTCTAAGCACATCTTCATCAATTTTATATGGATGGCTCATCTGATGGTCGGTTTAAACATTTTGTTACTAGCATTTGCTGTATATGCTATTGCCGTCTACTACATCATGGGTTGGATCAATGTGATTGTTGATTATAAGATTGTGATTGGCTTGGTTGTTGCAAAGAATATCTACATCATTACCATGAGGCTCTTGGCTAGAGGTTTTTGGTTTGTTGAGCGTGTCGATTGTTTCCCCACGTTGAACAAGACACTCGAGATTTTCAAACGAGAGGCTCTAGCGATTGCTATTCCTTATTTAATGTTCTTCGTGTTTTACATCTCACTTTATGGCTTGTATCAATACATCACTGTGTACGAGTCCATCTCTATGATGTCCGTTGTGGATATATCCGTGCTTGTTCTTCGTGTCATGGTGGACATGCTAAGTTTGCATATTAAGAGTTTTTATCATTATTGGGTTGATATCTTAGAGAGTGTCGTCTAAATCTATTATAAAGTTGTAAACTTGTTATTGCTTCAATAATATTTTCAGTTATCATACTTTGGTGCAGAAAATGAAATTTTTTATTTACATGAGTATGTGACTAGGTATACCTTGGATCCCTCTATTGAATTAACTCAACAATTCATGTACATACGCAATCAATTGTAGTAATAAAGATTGATGTAATATCCTCATTTCATATGTAAGTTATCGTGAATCGTTGATTAATGAGAATATTTATTAAGAAAAGTAGTATAGTCTATCTTCTAGTCTTTGGAAATTGATCATCTTGAACTCGACCTTATCAATCAGGCTTTCGTTGCTCGTATATAACGTTATTATATATAGGTTACAAGATAATTACACATGTATAATTTGAAAGGTATTGATGTGTCATCACCTAAATGGTAGCAATTCTTCAGAATTTGCTGACAACTATGGAGTTGTTTGCCTTCTCAGTTCTAAAATTTGCTTCTGAGGTTTGAATTTGTATTGCAGAAGGGATCCTGATTATTATGAGTACGTAAAAAAAGTAGCAAAGCCTTATAGATTAAGCTAACCTCTACCTGATCATGAAGTGAGACAATATGAGAGTGTACGTAGTTGTATATAGAAATTGTGAAATCGTCATGCTCAAATAACACACCAGTCCTAAGCTCAATGAACATATTTACAGTCACGGTGATAATGAGAACGGACAGTCCTACGACATTTGAAAGAAGGGATTTGTTGTCCATTAATTGACCCCAAAGAAGGCAGTAAGTTGGACATCATTGTGCACATAAAGGCCAAGTTTCGCAAGTTAATTGCCTATTTTATCACTATAATGGAAGCAGCATTTAGAGAAATTACATACATGCATGTAAACCATAACTTTCAATATAATATTCCCTATACGAAATCCAATGCCATGGCAATAATGCAAAATACTGATGCTATTAAGATGTACTCCCTATACTTACCTTCGATCGATCTCCAAATCGGATACGTACTTCCCGCAAAAATACATCAAGGAATTGAAGTTTTTGTTGGTGAGATTTACAGTAAGTTCACGATATCTTAACACTATAGACATGAATGATAGTATGAAAGACCATGTCAATCCGATTAATATAAATTGGGCAAGTAATATGTAACTTGATGCTAATTGTAATTTGGAAAATTAATAATATATAAACATCTCATATGTAACGGTGCCTTCAAACATGACAAAGTCACTATATACAAAAAGCAAAACTATAATAGGGTAGGGTTCAAATGAGAATAGGAATTTGTGTGAGAATGAGGGAACCAATGATATCAAGCCATGTGTACAAAGAGAATGTTCCACATGTACAAAACCCATTTACACTCAACATCAATTATCTCACAAACGACAAATCGAAAAATTATGAAAATTGCACCATTAAATTCGTCGTTTTCTCCTCTTCGATTTTCCGTCCCTCAAGACATACTTTCGAAAAGTTTTTTTTTTTTTTTTCATTTTTTTGGTGGGTTTCACATTTACTAACACATGTGTTAAAGTGTTGCGTTTAGGGTTTAGGGTTTAGGGTTTGAGGTTTGGGGTTTCTCCCCGAAATCCCAAACCTCAAACCTCAAACTCTAAACCCTAACCCCTAAACCACAAACCCTAAACCCTAAACGATTTACAAAACGCTAAACCCTAAATCTTTCTAAACCCTAAACCTTGAACCCCTTCTAAACCCTAAACCCTTGTAAACCCTAAACCATAAACCCTACTAAACCCTAAACCTAACCCTAAACCCTAACCTTAACCACAAATTAAATGTACAACTAATCACTAACACATGTGTTACTAATTTGTGAAACCCACCAAAAAAATGAGAAAAAAAAAAAGTTGTCAAAAGTATGCCTTGAGGGACGGCAAATCGAAGAGGAGAAAACGCTGAATTTTATGGTGCAATTTTCATGGTTTTTCGACTTACCGTTTGTGAGATATTTAATTTTTAAAAATGTAGAGGAGAGAGAATAAAGTGTGGAGGTGAGAGAATAAAGTGACACATGGCAGAAATCTGTTGGTTCTCTCATTCTCACTCAAAATTGGTATACTCATTTGAACCTTACTCAACTATAATATTCCACAATATAATAATGGTAAAAGAATTAGCATTCTCAAATAAATACTGAATTAGGGTTTTACATGAACAATAATCAAACACACTACAAGAAAAAGAGGATAATCAGACGGAAGCCTTTAGCGACGACGAAAAGTCGTCGCTAAAAGCCGCAAAATGACAAAAAATATATGCTTTTTGACCTTGACGAGTAAGAAACTTTGACTTTTCCTATTGCGACGTCGTAGTAGTAATTTCCATTTTATTTTTGATTTTTCGTTTGGAGCCAACGCAAAAAAATGTTTCCCTCGTAGGATTTAGCGACGACACAGTCGTCGCTAAAGCATTTTCTCTCTATTTTTAATTTTTTTCGTTTGGCGCTAAGGGGGAAAAAATCCCGCCAAACCTTCAGCGACGACAGTGTCGTAGCAGTACTATTTTAGCGACGACTATATTTGATTTTTAAAATTTTAAGGTATTTTAAAACTTATAATTAAATAATATATGGATACAAACAGAATTGGCCAACAAGGTTTTACAAAAAAAAAAATATTTACATTAATCACATCGTTATCTTACATGAGCCGTACGGTAAAGTCATTGCATGTTCGAATGACATTGACCCCTAAATGACACTTCAAGTTAGCGAAACCCTAAAGCGTTTACACCCATATACGTTTTGAAGTCTATATTGGTGATATTTAAGAAGATACATCAACTCTAAAATGAACTGGTGTACAATGAGTACGAGTTAAGGCATCAACTCTCTTAAAACATTCGAACGATCAAAGTAAACCCTAAGGAGTCAACCCCGTATCGAACCTTTGAATGATATAAATCATATGGCATCAACTCGCAATATGTATACATGATAAAAGAAAAAGTTGTTGATGATATATTATCAATCGAAACGAATACATATTCAACATATAGTTGTTCAGGCGAACCATAGTTGTTCATCGAACCCTAAGACGTTTACACCTTATATTTTATAAATTTACGTTGGCGAAAGTGTTTGCGACTATATTGGCGATATTCAAGAGAATACACAAACTCTAAAATGAGCGGGTAACAATTAGTACGAGTTAAAGCGTCAACCCTCTTCAAACATTCGAATGATCTCGACAAACTCTAATGCGTCAACTCTCTTTGAATATTCGAATGATATAAACCGTAAGGCATCAGCTCGCAATATGTCTACGCAATATAAATAAAAAGTTGCGGAGGATATACTATCACACGAAACTAACATTTGTCCAATATATAGTTGTTCATCGAACCCTATAACGTTTACTCGATTCAATGTATAGTTGTTCATCGAACTATAGTTGCCCATTATCATAACGTGCAGAGGTTTATAAACATCATCAAATACTCTCATAAACATATCACTAATTACATTATAAAATGACATGAATAATTTAATAATTTCCCCCCTAAATTTCCTTATATAAGTTTTTGAAAAGTAACATTTACGATTAGGGGTGTAATCGAGTCGAGTCGAGTCGATACAGTGCTAATTAGAAAACTCGAAGCTCAAAAGTCAACTCGAACTCGATCGACCTTGTATTTTCAAGTTCGAGCTCGACTCAACTAATGAAGCGACACTTTCGAGCTCGGCTCGACTCGACTCGACTCGATTATTGGTATTAAAATATTAATATTAAGTTAACTCACATTTTCAAGCTCGACTCGACTAATGAAGTGACACTATCGAGCTCGGCTCGACTCGACTCGACTCGACTCGACTCAACTATTAGTATTAGAATATTAATATTAAGTTAACTCACATTTAACACTACTCGGCTCGGTAATTTCAAACTTGACTCGACTCGACTCGACTCGATACTATCATGCTCGGCTCGACTCGAAGTTTAATGAAAAGTATGGTAAATGTGTTAATATTTATATAAATAGAAGGTAAAAATGTAAATTAATGTAAGCTCGATTAGGCTCGCGAGACTCTCGAGCCAAGTATATTGATACTCGAACTCGCCTCTAAAATGTACTCTGCTAGCTCGAGCTCGAGCTCAACTCGACTTGTACCGAGTCGATTTCGAGTATTCTTCGAGTCAATCTCGAGTAGCTCATGAGTTATATCGTGTCGTTTACACTCCTATTTACGATAATCTTGTATAAAATATACTCTATAATTTTTTTATATAATATTTATAAAGTAATTAAAAAGTACTTTAAATATAATATTTTAGGATTATATTTATACGTCGTCGTAATAGATCTACAGAGACTACTTAGTCCTCGCAAAAAATCAAAATTCCCACCAATAAATATATTTTCCCGGGTTTAATTTTATTTGTCATCGCAGTAGATTTTTAGAGACGACGAAGTCGTCTCAGTAGGCTCACCTATAAATAGACTTTATCCCCCTTTTCTTCTTCTTCTCCAAAACGAACCCTTAAATAAAATACCATGGATCTGCAGCAATTTCACCACCGAAATCTTCCTTGAACACCTCTAAACACCACACATTGACCTCCCAAACTCACCTCCTCTTCACCACCACCGAAACCCACCTCCTATCCACCAATTTTTCACCATCTCCGACTCTCCTCCTCACCTTCCCCCGTCGCCGCCGTGCTCCTCCGTGCCCACCACTGCACCAGAATTGATCATCACCACCACTCAAGGTTTTTTTAACCCTAAAATTCTTCATTTATTAATTTTTTTTTTGTTAAAGTTAATTAATTTAGTGATTCTTAGTTGAAGTGTATGTATTTTTTATGTTAGTTAACTGTGATCATTGCCGCCACTCCACAACAGCTGTCACCACTACTAAAGGTAAGTAAAAATTTAAAATTGTTAATTTGTAAAGTAATTAGTTTATTTGTTAGTTAATTTGTGAATTTTTTTGTTTGTTTGTTTGTTTGTTAGTTAAAGATGGTTAGTTTGTTAATTTGTTAAAACGTAAATTTGTGAATTTGGATGGTTTGAGAAATAAAGTGTTGAATGTATATGTAAAATGTAGTTAAAGATGGTTTGTGAACTTAGTGATTTTGTGTTTAAAACCATCAGACTTGTGTTTAAATGGCTTCTCCTCTTTGTTGCCAATTTCAACACAAGAACCATGGCTGCACCCTAGTGACTTACTCCTATCAATCCTTTGTTAAGAAACAGAAACCCGAACAGTGAGTCTGCATCTGTTTCTAGCGACTTAAAACCTTTCTTCTATGACCAAACACTGAACATCGTTATGCTCTACTGTATATAGACACCAGAAAATTCAGTTTATTATAGTTTAACAAGTTGCATAAATTCTGTTGTTTGATCTTATTACCATTATCTGTTTGGAGTTGCTAGGTGATCTATAGAGCAAGGCCATTAAAAAGGATTGTATAAAGGTATTAAAAATGTATGTGTGGTTTGTTATAATTGTATGATTTAAAGAGTAATAGATAATTTAATGTATCAGTTATATGCATTTATATATGAGAAAAACCATTCAAAGAGTGGGTCAGGATTGCCTTCCATAGTTGGACACCCTCGGACAAATCGTATGATACAAACCTTTAAACAGATTCTTTATACTATTCCAATTAAACATTAAATTTTGCAGTTATGACGATTGATAAGAATTGGACTAAGATTGGGAATCGTTTTTCCAATGAATTTAAAATTGGTCTTAAAGCATTCATCGAGAGGTGCAAGAACCACTTGAATCCAGACGGTCAATGTTGTTGCCCATGTGAACGTTGTAATAACCATAAATTGGGTAATCTTGAAGGTATTCACGCCCACATACAACGTTGGGGGTTTAGCAGTGTTTATAATACCTGGAATTATCATGGTGAACAATTAGAACAGTCAATAGTATATGACACAATAGATGAGATGGTCGATGTCCTCCACGATATTCGTATGGAGAATACTAGCAATGAACACAACATGAATAGTGATGAGACGAGTAATGAGCCAACCGAAGTTCCGATTGGTACAAATGATGATATTGATGAATTATTTGAGTTGGCTGAAACTGAGCTATACCCTGGTTGCACGTGGATGTCTTCGTTGAACTTTTTGGCAAAGTTGTCACACATGAAGGTCCTGAATAAATGGACAGATAGTTCATTTAACCAGTTGCTAGAATTACTCAGAACTTCACATCCAAAAGACAACAAAATTCCGTCGTCACACTATGAAGCTAAAAAGATAATGAAAAAGATTGGTTTAGGTTACGAATCAATCCATGCTTGTAAGAATGACTGCTGTTTATTCTGGAAAGAGTACGAAAATATGCAAAGTTGTCCAATATGTGGTGAGAGTAGATGGAAAGACAAAGACACAACGGGTAAGAAAGTTGCTAACAAGGTGTTGCGTTACTTTCCTTTGAATCCAAGACTAAAGCGTATGTACAGCTCCAAACATACCGCAAAGTATATGACTTGGCATGCTACTAGACGATGTAGGGAAGAGGGTAGGATGTGTCACCCGGTTGATGGTAAATCATGGAAAGATTTTGATGAAAGGTTTCCAAATTTTGCCAGAGAAACTAGAAATGTACGATTAGGGTTGGCTGCTGATGGTTTCAATCCGCATGGCAACATGAGTTTGTCTTACAGCATGTGGCCAGTCGTATTGACAACATACAATATTGTAACACCCCCAAATTCGCCTGTTTTGTTTAGCGGAAGCATTTGGATTAAGTACGGGGGTGCCACAATAATAAGGCATGCATACGTATCAGAGCATATGATTACAACAGAACATAATATATTAAGATGCCAAAAGTATTAATTACAAAGTTTACGATTCATCGAATCGTACCAGTTAAAAGTAATAAGTTTACAAAAGTAGATTTCTGGAATATGACTAAAACAATTTCAGTTATACTAAAGAAATCCATGTGTTTCCAAAAGTTGGCATCCTAAACTTCACGGGTCGCCTAGTTCTCCATGTGTGTCGGCGATTCTTACATGTGCAGCTAATTCCCTGAAAAACATAGTAAAAGTCAACAACTAGGTTGAGTGAATTCACAGGTCTTATGTTTGCAAGTACAGTTGATAACCCGCTTGTTGTTTATATAGTATCGTTGGGATGTCACCCAAAAGTGCAATTCGTAAAACCAAATACGTTTCCAATTGGTTGTTTGTAGGAAAGTTCGTATCCTAGTAGTTGTAGGAAAACAGTATCCTATTTCCAAGTATGTTCTGTAGGAATATACGTATCCTAGTAGTTGGTATGTTTCGTTGGGATGTTGCCCAAAAGTATATTTCAAGTTATAGTAGGAATGTAGGTATCCTATTAGTTAATCGTAGGAATGTCAGTATCCTAATAGTTGTGTCTCGTAGGAATGTCAGTATCCTAATCGTTTGGTGGGTCCATGTCAGTAGGAACCCAGTGCTCATGTCAGTAGAGGCTTTTCATCAGTTTAATAACAATAGTAGACCCATGTTCGCAGGATCTAGTGCCCATGTCAGAAGGGACTTTTCAACAGTCGGTGCCCATGTCAGTAGGGACTTTTCAATAGTCTGTGCCCATGTCAGTAGGGCCTTTTCAGTAGTTTGTTGCCCATGTTAGTAGGGACTTTTAAGTAATGTTGCCCATGTTAGTAGGGACTTTTCAGTAATATAATAACGATAGTAGATCCGTGTTAGTGGGATCTAGTGCCCATGTCAGTAGGGACTTTTAGTTACCCAGTCCGTTACATAAAGTGTTGCTGATTATCCTCCAGCGTTCTCAAAACATGTTTATGTGTTTACAGCGTTGGTAGTATGAAAGTATTATGTTGTAATCGTCAGTTTGTGTATCATTTTACCAGTTCAATGTACTCCACTTGTTTGAGTAAAATAGTATACAACCATGTTTGTATAAAAGTGTTTGACTATGTTTTCCACCCCTGTTCAAAGCAGTTAAAACAGTAAAAGTAGGGGCTGTGAACTCACCTGTTGAGTTAAGTAGTTGTGCGAGTACTAGCAAACCTAAGCCCAAGTACAGTCCGAGATCTCCTAACGTCCTAAACGTACGAGATTTAATAAGTATATGGATGTCTAAACTAATCATCCATGCTAGTGTTCGTACCACCAAGTTATATTCCAAGTGTTTGTTAAATGTTTACGTTTGTATTTCGTTGTTTGTGAAAAGGTATACGACTCGTTGGTGATAGTTTGAAATCATAATTTCAATAAAATAGCGTGTTTGTAATGTTTGTAAAGTTCACATATAGCATTGTATGTAAGTATTCATTATCGGTTAAGTTCGACACTTAGTGTAAAAATAGTTCGTAAAGTTTCTGTTTTCTGCGACACAATATGCGACACAACAGTTTGGTATGCGACACAAGGGTTGTGTCGCATGAGAGTGCGACACAAGAGCTTAGCGACACAAGGGTTGTGTCGCATAAGCGATCGGTGCTAAATCAATAGCGACATAAAGGTTGTGTCGCAGAGAGTCTGCGACACAATGGTGCGACATAGTGGTACGACATAAGCTACGACACAAAATACGACATAGCATGGTTTATACGACACAACATGGTTTATGCGACACAAGCCTGCGACATAAGCGTTGTGTCGCAAAGATGAACACCAGCCCAGAAACAGCGACTGTCGCGATTTTTCCGGCCAAAAACCCAAACCAAACGTATTTTTAAGCTATAAAATCGTGTTTTCTTTGTTGTATGGGTTAATACTAAGTATATTAACACTAATTATTAACTAAAACTTCAAAATCAAAGAATTTACGGGATTTGTCGGAAAACTTACGAGTGTCGGATTTGAAATCCGAAAAGGTAGAAATGTAGATCGTGGTCTCGTGATCACTTTATTCCAAAGGAGCTAGGTGATTTGATGCGTTTTTGTGGTAGTTTTGGTGTGATTTGTGAGTATTTGTTTGGTTTTTAGAGGGAGAGAGAGATGAGAGAAAAGAAAATGAAGAGAGAGAATTGAAAGAGTGGAAATGAAAGAAAAATGGAGGTGGAAGGTGGTTTTGTTCCACTTTTCATCTCCTGTGTTTGCGTTCCGTGTTTGTTCACCCGATCGTTAAATGTTACATTATTTTAACTAATACATTTTTAAATTACCTTATCCATTTTATTTTTAATTAGGGTCTTTTTATGGAATTGATTTGATTTAGCTATAAGATTTTTAACTTTGTTTTATTTTAATTATACAAGTTTACGTTTTACGTTATAAAATGATATGTAAATATTATCGACATAATATTTAATTGTTAATATCGTTATCTAAATATTTTGGTTTATTAAATAACTTTGTTCACCAACAGTCGTATATTTTTATCGCGTTCGCTCAATTTGTTTCGTACGTAATTACATCTAATTACAAATAAGTAATACTACGCGTATTATCTAGTTGGGCTTTGCTAGACTTACCTCTAAAATGTGTTGTGAATTCACTCAAGTAGGGAATTAGCCTAATAATGCAAGTGATTAATGTTTATAATTGCGTTTAAATTTGCGGGGTGTTACAAATATGCCCCCGTGGTTATGTATGAAAGAGTCATCTTTCATGTTAACATTGTTAATTCCTGGCCCTAAATCACCTGGGAAGGACATTGATGTTTTCTTGAGGCCTCTGGTTGATGAATTGAAGAGTCTATGGTCTCATGGAGTCCAGACATGAGACGTTGCTACAAACACTTTCTTCACAATGCGTGCAATGCTATTATGGACCATCAATGATTTTCCTGCTCGTAGTAGTTTGTCTGGTTGGAGTGGTCAAGGCTACAAAGTATGCCCTACATGCAATGAGGATACTCCATCTACTCGTGTGTTAGGGAAAACTGCTTATGTTGGTCATAGAAGATTCCTTCGCCCGCATCATGCTTGGAGGAATAGCAATATGTTCGATGGTAAGGTAGAGAAGAGGCCTCGTCCTAGAAAATTTAACAATGATGTAATCTTAGAACAACTTGCTCGTGATGATGTTATTTTATTGATAACAATGATGTAATCTTAGAACAACTTGCTCGGAAATTGATGACAATGTTATTTCTACTTCTGTTCGCGATGATGATGATGATTTTATTGACGATACAGATGACGATGCTGATGTCATTAGTGATTCTGAAAGTGAAGATTTCAGTTCTGATGGTGAACCTGAAGTTAATTATTATTCTAGTGACGAGTGTGATTGATTTGTCATTGATATATGTACAATTATAGTTGTATGTTTAATGAATTCTTTGTTTAATTATGTTGGCTATATGTTAATGAATTATTGGTTTGGTTATGTTGATTATATGTACATTGAGACTGTGGATTTAATTATGTTGCTTATATGTTTATTGAGTTTGCAGATGGTATGTGTTTCACAAAATCATGGTGGCGATGGAGGTGGTGATCCACCAGAGGATCTTAATTGGCGTCCTCCTTCTGTTATTTGCCAAGGTAATAATTTCTAAAATAAAATGTTTATTTGAATTTGATGGTGTCGTATTTTGGTTGCTTGTATTAAATATTTTTTAGCTATTTTTTATTTGATGGTGTCGTATTAATGTTTAAGTGACTGTCTCAACTCAAAAAGATCAGTAGTTTAGTTGTGGGCCTTGTGGCATTGCTATAGTGATCTCCAGAAATCCATTTATTGATGTTGCTACTTATTGCATCCACATGTTATGCAGAATTCCAAAACATACTATCATTATTTGAAACTATTATTATTTGAACACGCGGATTGAATGAAGCATGCATATTATATTATACGCATTTACAGGAACACGCAGATTATAAACCCATTTTTACATAGTGTTTGATAACCTGCATATATATTAGGCTTGTTAGAGATATCACAACAACTATTGCCACTTTGTTGGCACATAAACGCCATTGTCATATGATAATTTAACATATGGAGTCCTGATATTTTTTTCTCTTTAATTTTGCAGAATCTGAGTCCAATACGCGAGGTGTTACTACGAATCGTGAGCTGTGAAAAATCTTGGCTGCCAATAAAGGTAAACCCCTTCCGATGAGTTTGACTTGATTGATTTGCTGACGGTCCGACCCGTAGGACCTAACTGCAACTACTTTGTTAATTTGCTCGGGACCTTGGTGGAGCGGATCCCAAAGTATTACAGAGAATGGAAAAAAGTTCCAGCCACTGAAAAATTAACGATTTGGCCAGAGATTGAGGTTGAGCTTTTTAAATATATTACCTTAGACTTGTATGTATGTATGTATGTATGTATGTATGTATGTATGTTTCAGATTCAACAATATACACTACCTATTTATTTTCTTTTAAAATGCAGACTTACTTTGATATGGAGAGTCATTGGAGAGGACCGCATGCAAGCAATGTTAGAAAAAGGGTTGAGAAAAACTTGAGTGAGAGATACAGGGATCATAAATGGCGTTTTAAGGATACGTGGTTTGTGAAACGGGATGGGGAAGGTCATCCCCGAGAAATTAGGAGATTTCCACCAGAAAACATGGTGATAGGTGAGTGGGGAAAGCTCGTGGACTTCTATACTCTCGCGACAACCAAGAAACAGTCTGCTGCTAATAAGGCCAATCGGGGAAAGAAAAAGGATAAGAGTCATCATGGAACCAAGTCTTATGCAGCGCGACGACATGATGACGCAAGTTTCTTTATACTTGCTGATTTTTAAACTTATATCTATAGTGTAGCTATTACTTTTAATGATTATTAATTTATATTCATTATTTATGAATAGCGAGACGAAGTGACAGGTGAATATCCAAGTGTCATCGACCACTGGGGAAGTATGCATTGTCCAAATGGAAAGTGGGACGACGAAACTGTTAAAGGAAAATATGTAAGTATATAACTCTTTTTGAGCTATTTAATCTAATCACTTTATTAATTTACAGTAATTATATAGATTATATGGGTCGAATGGGTCATGATTTATATGGGTCAAATGAATCATGAGTTATATGGGTCTAATTGGCCAAATGGGTCATGGGTTATGTAAATGGATGAAATGGGTAATGTGATAGAATGAGTCATGGTTAATTGTTAGAATTGTATAAAATTGGTAATTGTTGATCTAGAGTTGCTTAGGTGTTCAGGTTTGTTAAAGAGTTGAATTGTTAGATAAATATAGAATATATCGTATTGATTTGTTAACTGTTATAATTATTGTTTTGTAACTTCAGCTGAAAATGGTGGTTGATCGGAATCAAAAACGAAAGAGTTCTACTTCCGTCGATGAGAATGCTATTATGGATGAAGTCTTGGGAACCCGTCGCTGGTGGAAGAAAGGACGTGGTAGAATTTTATCGATTGGAGAATCAAGTACTCCTAACAACCAATCACAAGGACAAAGATTGTTTACCCAAGAAGAAGTCAAGGAAGTGATAGCAAATCAAAGAAAACAAAGTTCTTACATGACTTCTCTACATTCCATCTTACAAAAGGCGGGTATTGCTGTTCCCAAGCTTCCAAAGTTCCGATCACTTACCATACCGGGTGTTGAAGAAGATTATGAAGAAAACGACGATGATGATGACGAAGAAGAAAATGAAGATGACGACGAGGATGAGAGTGAAGAACTTGGGGATGACTAAGGTAGATTTGTTATGTGTTCTCGTTTATAAGGTTGGTAGAATACTTGATACATTGGCGTTTATGCTTTTTGAACATTTGGTACTTTAGTATGTGTATAAGTTATGAATGTTTAAACGATTGTGTAATGGTGTTTTGAATGCATGAAATGTAGAAGAAATTTCTCTGTATCTATTTTAAAGCTGTAGGAAAGGTGAATACTAAAACAGGGTTCAACCTGGGAAAATTGTAAAAACGAGAAAATTCTGCAAAAACTTACAGGGACCAACAGCGACGACCCATCGTCTCAATAGATCTACAGCGACGACACATTTCATAAGGTATTTTCTTTTAAAAAATAAAATAAAAAATATTTAGCGACGACGAGTGTTGTCGCAATATATTTTCTATTTTAATTTCCATTTAAATTTCGCTCGTCAAAAAGATGGTGGGCCCAATTTGTTTGTCGTCGCAATAGTCGTCGCAGAAGAGGTACTCATGCGAGGCTACTGAGACGGCTCTTTTGCGACGACGTGTTGCCTGAGAATCTTTTTGGGACGCTTTTCGGGGCTTTAGCGACGACATTTGTGCGTCGCAAAACCCCTTTTTTCTTGTAGTGACACCTATAGATGGCTTAATTAGAAGAATCGATTCATTGGATGCTTAGAAGAATCGATTCATTAAAACCTACCTAGTTCTAATCATTTTGAGAAGCAATCACTGATTGAAATTGTATTTGAAAAAAAAGTATGCCAAGGAAATTTCATTGAATGGAGGGTTGTATTATTAATTTTAGGAGGGCTAATTATGTTCAGTATGCAAATTCAAGGGCATGTGAGTAAATCGAAATTGAATATCAGGGGTTCGGTTATTATGGAAGAAATCCAATCAAGGATTCGGGTTTTTCCATCGTATCCTCCTGAAGAATTTATAAAGATTTGTAAAAGTTGATATATAAATCGTCAATTTAGTTCAATGCTATGGATCGATTCCCGTACTTTGACAAACAAAAAATGATGTATACCGTCGCAATTAATGCTTCACTAATGTTAGAATGTATACGGATACGTTTGATAACAACTATTTAGAGCTGGAGCTAGTGACTGTGATTGAAGATGGTTTACGGGGCTTGTGGCTGATGATAAAACCCTCTAAGGGCATCTATAATCTATTTGAAATAGGTTCTATTTTAGCTCTTTTGGAGGGTTAGTCTTTCAAAATGTCTCACTATATTTGATTTGTTTAACCAAATTAAGTTTTATAAGAGGTTGTGCTTATAATTATAGAAGCTCTAGCTCTTAGAAACCGCAAAATAAACGTATAAAGGTGGTATTTTTTAGATGTGGCAAAATGGGTGGGGGGGGGGGGGGGGGGGGGGGGGGGGGCTATGGGTCAAAATGGGATCGGGCTACAACGGGCTCAGGTGTTAATGGACTCGGGCTAAAATGGGCTCGGACAAAACGGGCTTAGAGAAAAAAAAACTACTTGTGATTTGTTTTTCGGTTTTCTTTTGAATTTTTTTAATATCTTATCTAAGTATAAAAAAAATTATCTAATATAAATTCAGTAATTATGCATATTTAAACCGTAAAAAAAAAAATCAAAGAAAGGAAAAGTAAAACCTCAAATATTTCAGGATTTAATTCGTATACATTGATGCTTGAATTATAAAGTAACTAGAAAAATGATTTAGTATAAATCATGTATAATCGGTTATATAAATTCAAGGATAGTAAATGTATATGACTTTAAGTTATATTTTAATACTTACGACTTACGATTTGATAGTAAATAGATTTTATTAAAATGTATGTATTAATATTTGGTGGAGTTACCGTTTATGGATTGATTATATAGAAGCTAAGTACGTGTACGTCCATTTGTACCCATGACCCATCAAAGGAAAGCAATTAGCCTAATATAGCCCAATATATCCCATTCTAAAAAAAGTTGGAGCCCAATATCACCCAATCTCCCCTCCAAAATAGTCCATTATAGCCCATTTTCTAGATATATGGCAATATGGCATAGAATCATAGATTGCCAGCTCTAGTATTTTTAATTCTTTGATCCAAATATCATATCACGTAAGTTAATGCTTTTCTGCAAGTACAATTTACAGTATCATTTCATCAAAGATTATGGAAAAATGTTATGCATTAATAGCGTTACGTACTATTATTACCATTTTCGTGAATTATCACTTTAGATCGTGGAAAAGTTCTCATTTTTGATGGTGGTGGACTATTGGATTGGCATTTATTCCCATCATTAATAAAGTTTTGCTACTAATAGTTAATTTCGCAATCAAATTTTACACGTAACGTTTTGCGAACATAAAGTCATTTTCGTGCTTTTTTAGAACCGTGTAAATTCATATAGCTAACACTAATCAATCTAGTACAAATACACATACACATTACACATACCACATTATAACAACATAGTTAAATTTGGCATTGTATCTCATCTAACTTCTCTTCACCTCATTCAATTCCTAGTCATAAGAGATTTGAAGATCTACAAAGATACACAAAATTAATCTTGCATTCCGGCTAGCTAGTCCGAAATGGATAGCTCATACACCTCCGAATTGATAAACCTCGCGATCTACGTTTACTTTTTTCTCATTTTCATCTCACTTATCTTCGCCACGATCGTCATCATCGTCTTCACCTCCAAACGTACAATTTCATCCGTCTTCAAACGCTTCTTTCTCACCTTTCTATGGGTGGCTCATCTAATGATCGGTTTTACCATTATGTTACTTGCATTTGTTGTTTTTAATACTGCCATCTACTACAACGCGGGTGTGGTCAATGTGATTGTTAATCATAAGTTTGCGATTGGTTTGGTCCTTGTAAAGCATGTCTACATCCTTACCATGTGGCTCTTGGCTAGCGGTTTTTGGATTGTCGAGCATGTTAACTGTTTCCCGACCTTGAACAAGACGCTCGAGATTCTCAAAAAAGAGACTCTGTCGACTTCTATTGCTTATTTCAAGTTCGCTTTTAATTTAAGTGTGTTTCATAGCGTGTTTGAATACATTATCGGGTTCGATTCCATCTCTATGTTCGTTGTGGGTGTATTAGCCGCGCTTGTTGCTCGTGTCATGGTGGACATGCTAAGTTTGCATATTAAGGGTTTGTATCATTATTGGGTTGATATCTTAGAGAGTGTCGTCTAAATCTATTATAAAGTTGTTAACTTGACATGTACTCCTATATATATATTTTGTTAGCTTCAATAATATTTTCAGTTATCATACTTTGGTGCAGAAAATATTTATTTACATGTGTGCCTGTGTGGTATACCTTGGATCCCTCTACTGAATTGACTATTTGACTCCACATAATTGAAGTGGAAAAAATAATAATAATAATAATAAAAAGATTCCAAATTAATTAGGTTAACGAAAATGGAATGCAATTGTAGAAGGCAAATTTATAGTAAGCAGAAGTTGGTGCCAGTGCAAGTGAAAGGACATATTATGAAATTATTGGATGATTACTTCATACTTGCTTTAACTATTCACATAAAGTAAGATAAAAATTTAGAACACTTGGATTACTACTAATTAGGGTTAATAGTTGATAATCTATCGACTTATATTGTTGTATATAAATTTACTTCGATTAAAGTGTGGAAACCGTCTATTTTATGCATTTAACTTTTATTGTATGTACATAACTTACTAGAGTAAGGTTCAAATGAGTACACCAATTTTGAGTGAGAATGATGGAACCAACAGATTTCTGCCACGTATCACTTTATTCTCTCTCCTCCACACTTTATTCTCTCTCCTCCACATTTTTAAAAATTAAATATCTCACAAACGGTAAGTCGAAAAATCATGAAAATTGCACCATAAAATTCAGCGTTTTCTCCTCTTCGATTTGCCGTCCCTCAAGGCATACTTTTGACAACTTTTTTTTTTTCTCATTTTTTGGTGGGTTTCACAAATTAGTAACACATGTGTTAGTGATTAGTTGTACATTTAATTTGTGGTTAAGGTTAGGATTTAGGGTTAGGTTTAGGGTTTAGTAGGGTTTATGGTTTAGGGTTTATAAGGGTTTAGGGTTTACAAGGGGTTCAAGGTTTAGGGTTTAGAAAGATTTAGGGTTTAGCGTTTTGTAAAGCGTTTAGGGTTTAGGGTTTGGGGTTTAGGGGTTAGGGTTTAGGGTTTAGGGTTTAGGGTTTAGGGCTCGCTTTGACCATCGGTTTGTGGATGGTAGGCGGTACTCATGTCGAGTCTAGTGCCTAAAGCTTGTTGCAGTGTTTGCCAGAAGCGAGAGGTGAAACGTGCATCTCTATCAGAGATGATAGATAATGGAACTCCATGTCTAGAAACAACTTCTTTTATGTAAATTCTAGACAGCTTTTCCATCTTATCCGTTTCCTTAATGGCAAGAAAGTGAGCTGACTTTGTCAGTCGGTCGACAATCACCCATATGGAGTCCATTCCAGATGATGTTTTTGGTAGCTTAGTGATGAAGTCCATCGTGATGTGTTCCCATTTCCATTTGGGCAACTCAGGTTGTTGCAAAAGCCCGGACGGCTTTTGGTACTCAGTCTTAACTTTCGCACAAGTCAGACATCTACTAACATAGGTGGCAATGTCTCTTTTCATGCCAGGCCACCAGTAAAATCCTTTCAGATCGTGGTACATCTTATCCGCACCAGGATGTATCGAGTAATTGGACTTATGAGCTTCGTCCAATACTAGGCTACGTAGTTCATCAACACAAGGAATCCAAATTCGATTCATGAAGTATAATACTCCATTTTCCTTAGACTCCAGTTGCTTCTCCATCCCTTTGAGGGATTCGTCCTTCATACGTTCTGGAGTAAAGGCTGCTTGTTGAGCATCACGAATTTGGGAAATCAGATCCAAGTGGATTGTCAATCCTAAGGCTCGAACTCTTCGAGGTTTTACTCGTTCCTTACGACTCAAGGCATCCGCTACTACATTAGCTTTGCCTGGATGGTACTTGATTTCACAGTCGTAATCATTCAGCAATTCAACCCAACGTCTCTGTCTCATGTTGAGTTCCTTCTGGTCAAATATGTGTTGGAGACTTTTGTGATCGGTAAAGATCGTACACTTCGTACCGTATAGGTAGTGTCTCCAAATCTTAAGTGCAAAAACGACTGCTCCCAGCTCTAAGTCATGCGTCGTATAGTTCTTCTCGTGAATCTTCAATTGACGAGACGCATATGCAATGACTTTGTCGTTTTGCATCAATACGCAACCTAATCCTTGATGTGAAGCATCACAGTAGACAACAAAGTTTTCTACTCCTTCTGGTAAGGATAGGATAGGTGCGGTGCTCAATTTCTCTTTTAGTAGTTGAAAAGCATTCTCTTGCTTCTCGCCCTAATCAAACTTCTTATCTTTTTGCGTTAGGGCGGTAAGTGGCTGAGCTATTTTCGAGAAATTCCCGATGAATCTTCGGTAGTAACCGGCTAGCCCAAGGAATTGTCGTATCTCAGTTGGGGTTTTTGGGGCTTCCCAATTCTTAATCGCCTCAATTTTGGATGGGTCCACGTGAATTCCTTTGTTATTGATCACATGACCAAGGAAATGAACCTCACGCATCCAAAACTCGCATTTAGAGAACTTTGCATAAAGCTTCTCTCTCTCCAGTAATTCAAGAATCAGCCTCAGATGTTGTTCATGGTCTTCCTTCGTTCTCGAGTATATCAAAATATCATCAATGAACACTATGACGAACTTATCCAAGTAAGGTTTACATACTCTATTCATTAGATCCATGAATACTGCTGGCGCATTCGTTAGCCCAAATGGCATAACTAGGAACTCGTAATGACCATATCGAGTCCTAAACGCAGTCTTAGGGATATCTTCATCCCGTACCTTCAGTTGATGGTAGCCCGATCTCAAGTCGATCTTTGAGTAATAACTTGACCCTTGCAGCTGGTCAAACAAATCATCAATGCGTGGCAGTGGGTATCGGTTCTTAATCGTCACTTTGTTCAGTTCTCGATAATCGATACACATCCGCATTGATCCATCCTTCTTTTTGACGAATAAAACCGGAGCTCCCCACGGTGAAAAGCTCGGTCGGATGAATCCTAAATCCAACAGTTCTTGCAATTGTGCAGACAGTTCCTGCATTTCTGATGGAGCTAGACGGTAAGGCGCACGAGCAATTGGTGCAGCTCCCGGCACTAGGTCGATATGAAATTCGACCTGCCGTGGTGGTGGTAACCCTGGTAGCTCGTCAGGAAATACTCCTGGGTAGTCGCGTACTACGACCACATCGTCTATGCGTCACTCCTCGGGTTTCTTGTCCACAACATGTACCAAAAATGCTTGGTACCCTTTTCGTAGATACTTATTTGCCTTCATGCATGTAATCGTTTTCACCATACGATTACTCTTTTCTCCTTGAATCATCAACATTTCTCCTGACGGTAAAGGTAACCGTACAATCTTCTCATGACAGATGATTTCCGCGCGGTTCAGTGACAACCAATCCATACCAACCACTATATCGAAGCTCCCTAATTCTACCGGTAGTAAGTCTATTTTGAAAGAATGACCTTCTAACGTTAAGGAACATTCTGGTACTATTTCTCCTGATTCAATCAACTTACCATCGGCTAGCTCTACAGTGTATTTGTTATCTAGCTTAAGGGATTCGATTTCTAACAGTGGTCTAAACTCAGTGGACACAAAACTTAAATCAGCACCGGAATCAAATAACACAGAAGCAAAATGGTTGTTTACAAGAAACGTACCAGTGACTGTGTTAGGATCCTGACGTGCCTCTGGTGCTCCTAACATGAACACGCGTCCATGAGCTGGTTGATTGTTGTTGTTGTTTGTACGGTTGTTGTTGTTGGCTCGGTTGTTGTTGTTTCCACGGTTGTTTCCATTGTTGTTGCGGTTACGAGCGTTGTTGGCGTTACTATTTTGATTATTGAGTCGAGGGCAACGGTTCCGATAATGCCTCGTGTCGCCACACTCAAAACATCCTTGGTTTTGACGAGTAGTGTTTCCCTTAGGGGTAGGGTTTACCTTACAGTTTTGGGCTTTGTGACCCCATCCCTTACAGCTGTCGCAAAACCAACATTCACCCTCATGGTGTTTGCTACACTTATCACACTTAGGTTTGTTACCCAAGTATGGCTTTGGTTCTACAATGGTGGCAGCGTAAGACTTTGGATTTCCAGATCCCTTCTTGTTGGATTGACCCTGGCGGTCATTCCATTTACGCTTCTTACCTCCAGAACTACCAGCTTCAGTACTGATCGGCTCAACCTTGGCTGGCACAGTTTTCTGTGTCAGCGTCCCCATTCTAACTGCTTCATCAGTCAAACTCTGCGCTAGAGTAACAGCGCTCCTGAAGGTGTCAGGTTTGGAGGACGTAACTAAACTCCTGATCTGTGGTGCCAGTCCATACACATAGCGTTCAATACGCTTGTACTCAGGTGTTACCATATGTGGCACAAGACGAGCTAGTTCTTGGAACCTAGTTGTGTAACCAGTGATATCAGCACCAATCATAGCAATGTTCCACAGCTCAGTCTCAATTTTCTGCATCTCACTGCGAGGGCAGAATTCTTCCATCATCATACGCTTCAATGTTTCCCATGTCATGGAATAAGCAGCTGGTCATCCCATCGACTGGACTTGACTGTTCCACCAAGTCAAAGCTTTATCAGCTAGTGTACAGGCGACATATTTCACCGCAGTGTCTGGTAGACAATCACTGATGTCCAACACAGAATCCATCTTTTCTATCCAGTGTATAATACCAATAGCACCTTCAGTGCCACAGAAGGGAGGTGGTTTACAAGCCTGAAATGTCTTATATGAACACCCTCGGCGAGTATTCACAACAGTCTCAGCATTAACAGGGGTCGATCCACTGTTATGAATCCCATTCTCACGGTTTCGACTTGCCTCATACTCGGCAATACCTTCAGCTATGCGTCTAGCTATCATCTGCTCAGTAGTTTCCTCAGTGTTAGGGGGTGGAATGGTTTCAGATGTAGGGGGTACAGTTGTCTTCTGACTGTTCCTAGTAATTCGTCGTTTTGGCGGCATAGTTTAGTTCTGCGATGAATAAAATGCAGAAGTCAATGCCAAAATAATGAATGTGATGAACAAGATTTCACATTGTCTATCAAATGAATAGTATGGAGAATTTGAAAGAATAAGGTTTCACATTGTATATTGCACGACTTTGAAACACCCATATGTATTTTGTACAATATAATCACGTTGGCCAGGCGTCATTATATAATGCCAAATACATATTTCTTTTCATCATCGTTTAAGTGCAATCAATGTTTTATGGGATTCAAGATAAAATCAATAATTCAAAGTATGGTAGGTTTCAAAGTTTGCAAGAAATGGTTTCAACAATTATTACGTGGTAACTTTTCTATCACATGTATATAGAGATGAATATCATTCGCACGAAATTTCGAATCGAACCTAGGTTATATTATACATTAACTAGAACGTTCTTACATCGTTTCATTACAAAACTTGATGATATCTTCTATATCCATCAAGAGTGGTTTCCAATACAACACGAGTTGCTACAGTACTAATTAGGCTAAACTTAGCTATACTTAAATCTAAACAAAATGGTTATATTCCTACGACAGTTCTTCATCAGTTCATTATTAAGCTATCTTTAGCTATATTCTCTGTCGCAGTGTAGATCTTTCACTTTTACTCCTGATTCAGATTGGGAGAGAAGTAGCGTGTTTCCAGCATAGTTTTGTATCGCAGAGTCGGATAATAGTCCAGATCATTCTCAGTTGAGCATTTGCACAAACGTTTGATCCAAGACTTAACTCTTTTCTTGCGATTACTAGCCACTTTCTTCCAGAAGCGTATTTTATCCTTAACTCGGACAATCATAGGCCTCTTTAGGATTCTCAATTCTAGCTCATGGTTCCTACATTTGAACACAAGCTCCCAATATTGACCATCCAATCTTTCAGCCTGATCTTGTACTCTTTCGTACTCCTCTATGTTGACCATGCCGAATTGGTGGTTTTCAATTTCTTCTTCCACAAGTTCCACTATCGGAACTGTTTCGGTATCGACATATACATATTGTATCTGCTCGTCGATGGTTATGTCCTCATCTGAGGAGTATTCATTTATAACTGGTTGTGCCATTTTTTTCCAGTTTCAAGAGATCTATAGGTTACAAAGACATTTTTCAGTATCCACAGTTATGTAGTCTCTATTGTCAATATATAATCCAATCACAACGCACAGTAACATAAACAATAATAATAAACCAAATACATATGTCATATCATATAACCGATCGTAGTTAGTTCTCAGGTTTTTTTTTTATACAAAACACGATGGATCTATCCTAGATACCCATCGATCCAGAAACTAATCAAAGCATGACGGGTCTGTCTACACACCGTCGATCCAAATGATATACAAAACATGACAGGTCTGTCTATACCCGTCGAACCAAAGTTCCAAGTCTAATACATAGTATATATACAATCCTAAGTAGGCACAACCCGCCCTACATAGGTCTAACGAAAATACGGTAGAAATGATCCCACGGCTGTCCTCAACACAGCCATCACTACACAAACACCAACCACAAGCCCTACAATCCTAACACGTCTCTCAAGTGTCCTCACACGAGCACGTGCAGACTCAGCTATCTCCTGGGCAGTAAACACATGGTTCAACAGAAAGTGATGATGCTCATGTATACCAGCCATGTCCCCATACAGACGGGAGACCTCATCCTGTACCTGTCCAAGGTGAGAACTCCTGCTAGAGGTAATACAGAACAATGTACGCATAACAGCAACTAATGTAGGGAGAGTCTGCTCTATCGGCTCTCCAGTGGTAGGCAGTGGTGCTGGGGGTCGTGAGGACTCTCCTGTCTCAAATGTGGAGGAAAAACCCTCTAATGACCTCCAGTGCCTCAACATAGGAGTCATCCACTCTAGATGAGCAAACCTGGGTGCCCTTTGTGGAGACTCAACAGACTCGTCCGCTGGTGCTAACGGACCAATAGGAAGATCTCGGACACACATCCTCGGTGTCCTCCTAGATACAGGCCTGCGAGAAGTCTCAGCAGCCTGATGGTGAATACCTGTAGTGATAGGGGTAACCTCATGTGCTGTCGGTGGTGGCGCGATGTAAGCGTCATTAGTGTCATCTGACATGTCTCTCAAATGAACAGATGACTCATCCCCTACAGTGATCGCAGGACCCTCAAAAGTAGCCTCAGTCGGCTCCTCATCCGAAGCATAAACATGGTAAAGTGATTGACTAGACATACTGTGACAAAGGAAATTGTGTGTGACATGTCAGTCGTATGTTAGATGTATGCAAACGTATGTATGTATGAATGCATGAATGTTCTAGCCAAGGCTATAGTCTAGGTCTCTAAGGTTTTCAGTCACCTAAAGACTTCTAGTTCGCTATAACCAATGGCTCTGATACCAAGTCTGTCACACCCCCAAAATCCATAATTGTGTTTATTTAATGTTTAGCGGAAGCAAGTTAAGATTTAGCGGAAACATCTTGTTTAAACAGTTTAACAGCGGGGTGATGACGTATCAATTGTGCATTCATTGTATCAGAGCTTATGATCATACAGAACATAATATATTAAGGATGCCAGTTTAAAACAGTTGTTACAAAGGTAGTACGACTATGTAAGTCATACAGTAGTAATAGAGTTTAAAACATTTGAGTTTTACAATACTTATGTTAAGATAAGATTTCATGAGTATAACTGCAATGTCTGCAGTAATACAGAGGAAATCCTCAAAAGCTGTCCCAAAATATATGGCATCCTAAGTAGTCCAGGGTTGTCCATCCTGAATGCATGCGATCCTTACTTACATGGCTAATTTCCTGTAAAACATAGAAAGAAAGTCGTCAACAAATATGTTGAGTGAATTCACAGGTTTTGTATAAATATAAGGTATGTTAAACCATTTTTGTTTAGATTATTGAATTGTTATTCAATAAATAAATGTTTGCAGGTTTTGCAATTTATAAGGTTGTAGGGATAGTTACCCTAAAATATAGTATTATGTGGGTTGTTACCCAAAATGTATATCTGGTAGTTTACCACCATATAAATATGACCAGTAGGTATACTGGTATAAAACAGTTGTAGGATACGTTCATCCTAAATAATGAGTGGGAATACTTAGACTATAATCCCCTGAAAGGTGAGCTAAACCTCGCAGGTTAAAGTAACGCGACCTAACCCTATAACCAAACCACAACCAAAACTTATGTTTCTTGCCTGAAGGACAGTTAAGTATACGCTCCATCCACAGGAGGGTCGTCACGGCAATAGTACTATTCGTATACTCAGTGGCTAGAGTCACCTAGCTAATGGTTATAGTCTACATGACATAAGGTCTTTCATGCACACATCTCAAGTCTGGTCCGTACTAGGATACAGTGTCTAATTCCCAAAACAGTTGTGAAAATGTTATTTCGTATCAAACAGTTGTATAAAGCAATAAAGCATTTATATAATTTGCTGCATGTGTTTGCATGCAGTTTCTATGTTTACACCCCTATGTTTAAAAGCATAAAACATTTGCAAAGTAGGGGCTGTGAACTCACGGTGATTTGCTCGGTATGAAAGCTAGCAGCCAAATAGATAATTGCCCAAGGTTTGTTAACCTATATGCAATAAATATATTAACATAAGTACGTTTGATTTGTTTTAATCACTCATGTTAACAGTTTGTTTGTTTGAAGAAATGGTTGATTTCTTAGTAATATAAGTTGTTAACTTTATTAGTGACATATCGTTGAAACATTGTTATTATTCCTCAAATCGTACACTTGTTAAGTGTACAAACAATCATTTAATTGTCTATATATAACGGAAGATCGTTTTGTTGTCTTTTGCACATATACTTTGTATATAGTTGTACGTATAATTCGAATGTTGTTCCAATATCATTGTATATATATATATATATATATATATATATATATATATGTTTGTGAATATATATTCTTAAGTGTCGTATGTATATATATATATTTAATCAATACATTGTTTACGTATATCAAAATATATATATAAGTTTTCATTTGTTTAAGAAAACGTATACGTTTGTGTCTATATATATCGTGTGTCCTCGAATATATATATATATATATATATATATATATATATATATATATATATATATATATATATATATATATTGTAATACGTTGTTTCGTATTTTTAAAAAGGTTGCAAGTTTTATTTGTTTTAAAACTTAGATTGTTTTTATAAAACGAATGTCATTTGTTTTTAATATCACTACGTTTGTTTAGTAAATGTTAAAAAGTTTAAATGTCCCGATTGTGTAATCGTATCCAAATCGTATAATTTACAAAGTTCGTATATATATATATATATATATGTCATATATCGTTTGTTCATACGAAACAAATAAGTCCAATGTCCGTATTCATAGTTTGTCTCGTTTTATAATGTCATTCAACAATTTATCATGTCTCGTATATGTCTTGTACAATTGTAGTCGTTAACGGAATTGTTTTGTGTTTTAAAATAAAAGTCAAGTGTTTTATAGTTTGTTGGGCTCGGCCCGATTCGTTGGCCCACTAATAATAATGTAACTCGTTTGGTCCGTTAACTAGTTTATATAACCCATTTATTTAATCTTTGGTTTAACCCATTACTTTGGCCCAAAAGACCACCGGCCCAGCCTGAAGCCCAGCCCAGTATGTGAATCCGCCGGATTCTATTTGAATCCGCCGGATTCTCGTTAATAGAGAAGGTGTTGCCGGATCTTCGGGTCAAACCGCCGGGTCGGGTCAAAATTAAGTGAATCCGCCGGATTGAGTTGAATCCGCAGATTCTTTTGTGTTCACAAAACGTTCATGTGAAGCTTTGGGAATCCGCCGGATTTAGGTGAATCCGCCGGATTCGAGCGTGTCTTTTACTCGTTCACAAATGTTTAACCGATTACGGGGTTTGCGAGTTTTGTAGGGAATCCGCCGGATTCTACATGAATCCGCCGGATTCATGTTAGTTCCAGAGCCTGTTCGAACAGGGCAAAACACAAACTCGAATTTTTGGTTCCAATCTTTTATACATCAATACCAAATGTTTATATAAGTGTTATATGTCGTTTTTACAAGTTATTACATCACTTTAACAAGTTTTTATATAACGATTTTGGTTTTGTAATTTTGGGTTTTATAAACCATTTTCATGATCAATCCAACAAACCTTCATATATATATGTTATATGTTTAGATTATGATATATAAACATGTTAGAAAACGAATTTAAAGGGTAGAAATTAAAAAGGAAGATGTTTCCTTACAAAGTGAAAAATGGTGGTGATGATATGTCGATGGTGATGATGATGATTATTATTAATGTTTTAATATTTTTGTTACTTCCACCTCACTACTGATGTTGTTGTTTGCCTCTGCTGATTTTGATCTTGTTAATTTTGAAGAAGAAGGAGAAATGATAAGTGATCATGTATGTGTGTGTGTATGGCCGAGAGATAGAGATCAACAGGAGGGAGTATGGTTTTAAAATAACCATGCTTCTGCATTATTGAAGTTAGGTGCCCATTTTGGGTACCTCAATTTCGAGTACGGGTATAATTTTAGCAATATAAAAATGAACAATTTATATTTTTATTTCGTAGGTGTTCTCCTGGTTCGTAATTTATAATCAGAGTAATGATGTTATCATTATTTTAAATAGTTGTACAATTTTGTACATTTTACTGCGTTCAACTATTTGAGCGCCAAATTTCAGTTAATTTAGGATTTCATATTTTGAGGTAATGTTCTAACTTCCTCCAAACGAATGAGAAAATTTGTATTTTTATGATTCGACCTTTTATGAGCGTTTTAGAATTGTTTCTGTTCGTGTTATAATACGTTTTATGTTAAACGAATATTTAGACCTTTATATCTACATGTTATAGATATGTAAATACTCGTAATTAATAATTATATTATTAATTATTTTTGTATCACGAAACTTTTGTTATTTATTTTTGTCGGGTTCGTTCCGATATATTTGTACGTAACTTTTAAATACTTACGTATTATGTATTACTTTTTGTTTAAAAGTACCGGGCTTGCTAGGCTTATATCATGACAAAAAGTTTTGTTAAAACTTAACCAGGAAATTAGCGTAAGAATGCACATGCTTAAATGTTAATTAATACCTAATTTGGAGAGTTGTCACATTCTCCCCCTGTTAGGGAAATCTCGTCCCGAGATTTAATTTGTGTCGTGAGTCGTGGTCACGGTTTCAAATAGGTGGGGATACTTCTTGCGCATCTCGTCCTCACGTTCCCAGGTGAACTCTGGGCCTCTTTTCGAGTTCCATCGAATTTTGACAAGTTTGATCCGACTGTTTCGGAGCTTCTGTGTTTTCGTATCCATTACTTCAAGCGGTTCCTCCACGAAATTGAGTTTTGAGTCGACATAAATTTCGTCGGGAGGTATGATTAACGCTTCGTCGGATAGACACTTCTTAAGATTACTCACGTGAAACGTGTCGTGAATATTACTAAGCTCTTGCGGAAGTTTAAGTTTATAAGCTACAGGACCAATCCTTGCTAGGATCTCAAATGGTCCAATGTAACGTGGATTCAGTTTACCGCGTTTTCCAAATCGCACAACTCCTTTCCAAGGAGATACTTTGAGTAGGACTCTGTCACCTACCTGAAACTCTAAAGGTTTCCGTCTATTGTCTGCATAACTCTTTTGTCGGTCTCGTGCCGTTTTCAATCGATTAAGCACTTGAGTTATCTTGTCCGTTGTCTCTTGGACTATCTCAGGACCTGATAACTGTCTGTCATCCATTTCTGCCCAACAAAGTGGGGATCGGCACTTGTGTCTGTACAACGCCTCAAAAGGTGCCATTTGTATACTCGTATGATAACTATTGTTGTACGAGAATTCGGCTAAAGGGAGATGAACATCCCAGTTTCTTCCAAAATCAATCACGCAAGCTCGTAGCAAGTCCTCAAGCGTTTGTATCGTTCGCTCGCTTTGACCATCGGTTTGTGGATGGTAGGCGGTACTCATGTCGAGTCTAGTGCCTAAAGCTTGTTGCAGTGTTTGCCAGAAGCGAGAGGTGAAACGTGCATCTCTATCAGAGATGATAGATAATGGAACTCCATGTCTAGAAACAACTTCTTTTATGTAAATTCTAGACAGCTTTTCCATCTTATCCGTTTCCTTAATGGCAAGAAAGTGAGCTGACTTTGTCAGTCGGTCGACAATCACCCATATGGAGTCCATTCCAGATGATGTTTTTGGTAGCTTAGTGATGAAGTCCATCGTGATGTGTTCCCATTTCCATTTGGGCAACTCAGGTTGTTGCAAAAGCCCGGACGGCTTTTGGTACTCATGAAACGCCCCGAAAACAGAACCATTTTTTTTTTTTTTTACCTAACACTGAAAACACACTCTATTAGGTCCCACATCTAAAATATGATATTATAGACTCGTTATATCGTTCCCTTAATCAAATAATGACTCAAATAACAAAAATGTGAATTTACAAGAGATTCCCCAGGAATGACTCCCATTCCTCAGGAATCAGACATGCTGTTAACACTTGGATTCGGATTCCCCAGGAATGACTCTCATTCCCCAGGAATCAGGGTTGCTGTTAGAACTTAAGTTCAGATTCCTCAGGAATGACTCCGATTCCCCAGGAATCAAGGCTGCACACAAACTAATACCAAAATACGAATTTCCGACGCGCATAACTTTTTACTCGTAAACACTTAGACCCTGAAAATTTGCAGGCACCTCCATAATGCCAAACTGAAACTTTCTATTTTTGCACTTTTTCAAAATTCACGTTTGATGATCCCAGCTAGAGATCTTAGTATGTATTACTTTGATGGATTATTAATAAGCTTGCGGAATAGTTTATTAATAACTTGAAGAACAAACTTGTATATAACAGAATATCTAACCAAAAGCTTCAATATTATTAACAATAATACGAACACACAACTTGTGTTAGGGTTTACAACCTTGAAGCTAATAACTAGAATGAATTCGTCTCTCTTATCTACCTCTAGGGTTTTACAGAATCTCTATTTATAACACATAGAGTCCTTTACAGAATCAAACTATTATGGAAATCCTATCTATTCCATAATTCTCTAACCGACTAACCAACAGTGGTTGAGTATATAACTAACAGGGGTAGTACTCGTATATTATCAACAGTGGTTGAGTACTTGATACAAAACACTTTACATATACCAACAGTGGCCCTGTTAGACAAATGTACTAACAGCGGTTGTCTTCTTCTAACAGTGGTTGACTTCTACTAACAGTGGTTGAAGTCTTATACCAACAGCGGCATGATACTTGTATTCTGAGCAAATCTAGCAGTGTCTCAGGTCTCAACAATCTCCCCCTAAACTTGATCATTCAGAGTAATGATTCAAGTTTCAATCCTTCTTTTCTTCTTCTTTCTCCTTCATCGTTTGCCTCTTATGCAGTTGATTGAACACCATGTATAAAGCTCTGTAAGCTCCTTCAGTAATGATGGTTGTAGATAACTTCAAATCAATCAATCTATTCAGCAGCCCTGTTCCCAGCACATAATGTCGATCATCAAACATGTAGATCACCTGCCCATTGTTGAATACTACCATGTGTACTCCAGCTCTGGCAAAATATCTCCAGGTTATAACCCTTTGATAACAATGAAAGAATAAGTGATACAAGCTGGCTGGTTCAAACAGGCTCTGCAATAACTCCATCATTTGTCTTTCAATCACTGCTTCAGAGTTCTTTCTATTCCTGATTCTGCTCACTTGATACAATTCCATAAGATCATCTCTTGTACAAATTCTGAGCAAATCAACCATACTCCCAACATGATCATCAAATCCTCTTTCCCTTTCAATCTTGATCTCAAGGATCATTTTTCTGAAACCATAATCAATTGCTACTCCTTCCCAATTTATAATTCTAGCCTTTCTTGGTCCTTCAGAAATCTCCTTGCTATCAGTCAGAATCTTGATTCTCTTTTTCAGCTCTGGATCAAATCTTGGAATATCAGGAATAACATTGTCTTTAGAAATCTGATTTTTCCATGAATTTCTTCTGACTTCATTCTGCTTATCCTCTAAAGCTTTCTCTGCTGCTTCAACAGCTGCCTTTTCTCTTCTTTCTTCTTCTTCCTTCAAAAACTTTTCCATTTCCTTATCTGCCTTTTCTTTCTTCTCCTTCATCAATGCATTCAAATGCCTATTCTCTTCCATTTTCTTTGTCCACTCTTCATCTCTTCCCATATACCTATCATATGCCTGTTGCAGCTTCTGCATATTCCATCCTCTAACAATTTTAGCTGGAGCATAATTTTCAGACAGTGCATTGATCATTTGTCTTCTCCTTTCAGCATATGGTAAAGGTTTACTCCTCTTCTTGGCTAATTCCTCTTGCTTTTTCTTTCTAGCCCTTTCCTCATTTGCCCTTTTCATCAACAAAAATCCAGAAGATAACTCTTCCTCTTCATTACCTTTCTTCTTCTTTAAATAATCATGAACTCTCTGAGCAGGAAGCTTTAATCCTTGTGCAGTCTTTTCTTTAACAATCTCTGCAGCTTTCTGTGTAATAGTCACTACACTCAGATCATCCAAAATCATTTTCACATCATTACCCTCTTCTTCAGCTTCAGCTTCTGCAGCTCTCCTTATCAACCTTTCTCTTTCTTCTACTTGCATTCTCAGCATATCATGAGACTCAATATGAGGTTCTTTAATTTCTTTCACTTTTGATTTTTCTTTCAACTTTCCTTTACCTTTGTCTTTTGGATCAATCACAGGCAATTTAGACTTAGGTTTAAGTGGTGAAGTTGGTTCTCTTATTGTAACAGGTACCTCTCTTGGTCTTGCTGTTGTTGTAGTTGTGACAGGGGTTGACATGACAGCAGTGGTGATTGGTGTATTAACAGTGGTAGGAGTTGGTGTACTAACAGGGGTAGATGTAACAGTGGTTGTGTTAGTGTTGACAGGGGTTGTGTTAGTGTTGACAGGGGTTGTGTTAGTGTTGACAGGGGTTGAAATTGTGACAACAGAGGTAGAAGTTTTGACAGGGGATAAACTTTTAGTTGACTTTCTTCTTGGAATTGATTTCTTTCTTGTAAAGGTCTGCAACTTTTTCTCTTCAGCAATTGATTTTGATTGCTCCCCCTTAACCTCTACTTCTCCTTCTTTCATCTCTTTTTCAACATCATCAACCACTTCATACACTGGCCTATCACTGAAACTAACTCTTTTCTTATCATCCAGGTTAGCACCCATCACATCCCAAACATATAATCTAAGTGCAGCTTTCTCAGGCAACCCTTTATTCAATGGAAATACCTGATAAACTGTTTCATCAGTCTGCTCTGCTCCTGCACCATCAACTACCTCATCATCTAAACTTTCATGTATCACATAATCAGATACATTGAGCTCCTCCTCAGCCTTATCCATGCTCTGCACATAATCATCATCTTTATCATCAAACACTAACTCCACAGTGTCTTCTGATTGTGCCACATTATGCTCACATACATTCATCTCAACTGTATCATCATCAAGCTCAAACACCTCTGTAACTGCATTATCATCAAACACCTCTGTAGCTGCAGAATCATCATGCATCTCATCAACATTGATCATTACTCCACTCATATCATCATGAGGTCCATATGAATCATCATCATCATCATCACCTGCTCTTGAACCATCATCTTCAGGCATAATATCATCATCTGCTTTCTTCTCCCCCTTGCCTGAAGATTCCTTTAACCTATTTGCAGGTAAAAGAATATTGTTGACAGCCTCCTCAAGCATTAACAATCTATTCTGCACATCAAGCAACTCTGCCTTCTGATGATCAATGACCTCCTTCTGCTTAGCAATTAACTCATCCTGAGCTTGAATTTTCTGTTGAGCCTCTTTTCTATAAGCCCTTTCCCTCTCATATTTGCTCCATAGTTTATTGACATCATGTACAAGATAAGAAATCGTCAATTCATCAGTATCACTAGGCTCATCAACATTAGAGTGTGACCTCTTAGTTGAATCCTTGCCCACATCTGCCACTGCAGATGTCCCTTGGTTATTGGTACTGGGACCTACATTTGAATCATCACCCATAGGTTCATCAAACATAGTTGCCTCTGGTTGGGTCTGATTAATGTTACCACTATCCTGCCCTGCCAGTGGGCTAGAAACAGTAGTGGCAGCCCTTCCAGAATGAACATTTTCATCAAGTATGTTCACCTGTTGTGTTGGAACAGTTGACTGAGACTGTGGAGAAACAGGAATCTCCATAGCCTGTGTAGCCTTCTTGGATTTCTTGGCTTTAGATTGGGTAGGCTGTTTGTTCCCTTGTTTTCTTTTGATGCCACCTCTTGATGTGTGTTCAGAACCAACTTGTGTTGTTGGTCTGTCATCATTTGGTCCAGATGGTGTTGGTAATACACCACCAGTGGCAGAAGGAGTAACTAGCATTGTAGAAAATAATGCAGTTTCCTTCTTAGAAAAGGCATTCTGATACTTATTCATAGCCTGAATAGTCCTCAAAGATAGAGTAGAACTAACAATCACACTATCCTCTGCTAGCAGATTTGACAATTGATTATTCAATAATAGCTGAACAAATCTAGGGTACATAATGAATGTATCACCCTTTACATTCCTAACCATATTATCTAAAATAAATCTAGACATATTAAATTTAATACCCTGTGCCAAGCAGATAATAGGATATGCAATCGTAGAACTAAATTCATTAAAACTAGTTCTCTTTTGAGACAAACATACCAGAAAAGTATGAATGTAGAACTTCCATTGAGGACAAAACCAAGACTTCAAGAAAGTATATTCTGATCTTGTCTTTCCTGAACCTTCATACCCCATATCCATAATGCCTTTAAACAAATCTTCTCTCGATAATTCCAGAATTCCACCTTCATCATCAAACTGTAAAAGTTCTCTCAGAACAATCTCAGTAACCATTACCTTCTGACCCTTGACAGTGGAATGAATATGAGTAATGCCATTAACATTTCCTTCCTTTGCATTCTTCCAAAATTCTTGAATATGCGATCGAATCAATCGTGGAGCGACAGTAAGAGCATAAGTAACTGTACAATTACTCAAGAAATCGATGATAGGGTGAAAATACTCATCGGCAAGTTCTTTATTCAAGAAAGCCCTCATGTTGTGTTCAGAATGAACACTTAGCGTAGAAGTACCAGAATCAGATGACGATGAAGATGCCATTGATGTAATCGATGAACGAACGAAGAGTGAATTACAATAAACAACTCAAAGCGAGAGCGATTATTGAAGGGTTTTGTAACTTTTGAAAGCGTAATTGAAAAAGTGAAGTATTTGAGTATTTATTTGATGACAGTGCCAAGCCCTAAAAATAGAACTAGCAGTGGCACTTCTGGTTATACCCAACAGGGGCACAATTTACAAACAAACCCAACAGGGGTACCTCACTTGATCAATTTATAGTCAACCCTTTCTAACCATCTAACAAAGCTAGCAGCGGCTGAAAGTCTAGCAGGGGCATCCGACCAAGGAAACACCAACTTAGAACTAACAGGGGCATAAACTTAGTTAGACAACTAATATTTTATTATTATTTTTTTTTTTATTTTTTATTTATTTATTTTTTTTTTTATTTTTATTTTTTTTTTTTTTTAAACCAAACAATAAGAAGAAACAAATAAAACATTAAATTCCAGCTCAAGTGATGTCTCTTGACAGTGGCTGAAACCTGTAATATTAAACTAAGAAAAACAACTAGCAGGGGTTAAATTACACACATATACAGCAGAGGTTTAAAATACATTGACAGTGGCAAAGGTAGACTAACAGTGGCACCATCTGTTATCATGATGAAGCTAACAATGGCAACACCTGACCCTGTCACATACAATATATTTTACCCCTGTTAGTATCAAATCCAGACCAAAACACTACGTGAGATTGATCATACCAATATTAGTTATCAAAAATGTAAATCTTCCTACATCAAATGCTTTTGTAAAAAGATCTGCAAGTTGATTATCAGTATGAATTTTAAAAATATGAATCAATCTTTTATCATAACAATCTCTTATAAAATGATATCTGATTTCAATGTGTTTGGTTTTTGAATGCTTAACTGGATTCTGAATGATACTAATAGCAGAAGTATTATCAATATAAATAGGAGTGTTCATGAAAGTCAAACCATAATCCAGCATTTGATTCTGAATCCAAAGAACCTGTGCACAGCAACTTGATGCTGCAACATATTCTGCTTCTGCTGTAGAAGTGGAAACTGTGGTCTGCTTTTTACATTGCCATGACACTAACCTATTTCCAAGAAATTGACAACCTCCACTAGTCGATTTCCTATCCATATTCTCACCACCATAGTCACTATCTGTGAATGCCTTTAGCTCAAACTCTGATCCTTTAGCATACCAAAGGCCCAAGTCTGGTTGACCTTTCAAGTATCTAAAGATCCTCTTCACAGCATACATGTGTGACTGCTTTGGATTGGTCTGATATCTAGCACAAAGACACACTGCAAACATTATATCAGGTCTAGATGAAGTTAAATACATCAATGAACCAATCATTGACCTGTATAAGTGCACATCTACTTCCTCCCCCTCAGGATCAGAATTAAGATGTTTATGTGCCTCCATGGGAGTGCTAGCTACCTTCACGTCTTTATAACCAAATTTATTCAAAATATCTTTCACATACTTCCCTTGGTTAATAAAGATTCCATCTAACTTTTGCTTGACCTGCAACCCTAAAAAGAATGTGAGTTCACCCATTGAACTCATCTTGAACTTCTTATGCATTAAATCTTCAAACTCTTTGCACAATGAATCCCTTGTAGACCCGAAAATAATATCATCAACATACACCTGTACCAGCAATATATCTCTTTGAACCCTCTTGGTAAACAATGTCTTGTCAATAGTACCTCTCTTGAATCCATTCTTGAGCAAGTACTCAGATAGAGTATCATACCAAGCTCTTGGAGCTTGATGTAATCCATACAATGCTTTCTTCAATCTGCACACTCTATCTGGATATGTTGGATCTTCAAACCCTGGTGGTTGGCAAACATACACCTCATCATCAATTAGACCATGAAGAAAAGCACTCTTCACATCCATTTGATAGACTTTGAAATCCTGATAAGATGCATAAGCTAAAAATAATCTAATAGCTTCTATTCTAGCAACAGGGGCAAAGACATCATCATAATCTATGCCTTCTTCCTGTGTGTACCCCTGTGCTACCAACCGAGCCTTATTCTTGATCACTATTCCTCTTTCATCTCTCTTGTTCTTGAAGATCCATCTTGTGCCTATAGCTTTCTTTCCTTTTGGAAGATCAACCAAATCCCACACATCTTGCAGTTTGAATTGTAACAATTCTTCCTGCATAGATTCAATCCAGCTTGGATCTTTGAGAGCCTCCACTGCCTTCTTTGGTTCCATCTGTGAAAGAAAACATACATATAATGAAGTATGTACATCTTCTTCTCTTACCTTGGTTTGATGTCTTGTCTGAACAGGAGTCATAATATCACCAATAATCAAATCCAAGGAATGATCTTTATGAACCACATATTTAGATGTAGAAGTATCCAGTAGTTCTCTTTCCAAATTAGAACCCAAAAGATTATCTATCTCAGAGTCTGAAAAAGACTCTCTTTCCTCTCTTTCCTTTGATGGCTTTGGAGTTGCTTTAGAATCTGACAAAGAAGTCCTTTCCAAAACTTGAAATGGAGGACTTTGTTCAACAAATTTTGGAGAATCGTGCTCTCCTTCTGAATCATGCTCTGAAACTATATGAGAACTCTTTGAACCATTTTCTGTTGGAATTGAACCATCTTCATCCTTTGAACCATTTTTGCTACTTGATCCACTTGAATCATCTGAAGGTTCATCTTGCTCTAACTGGAATACTTCTGGAGGATCTGGAGACCAAATAGGAAACAAGACATACTTCAAGTCATCCTTTTTAGTTTGACTTGAGGTTGATTTCCCATCTTTACCTGCATCTGTACCTGCATCTGTACCTGCACTAATAGACAAATCTGGATATCTAAAAGCATGGGTTAGTGCATCAATATCAAACAAAACTTCTGGACCTTTTCCTTCTACATTTGATGTATGTTCATTAAAGGTCACATCCATGGTCTCTTCTATGATCCTAGTCCTTTTATTAAATACTCTATAAGCCTTGCTTTGAATAGAGTATCCAACAAATACACCCTCATCTACCTTACTCTGAAACTTACCAAGATGATCTCTGGTATTTAAGACAGTACAAGGACATCCAAATGGTTTTAAAAAGCTAACCAAAGGTTTTCTCTTAAAGAATAACTCATATGGTGTCTTGTTATGAGGTTTAATAATCAAAATCCTATTCAAAACATAACAAGCAGTGCTAACTGCCTCTGCCCAAAAGGACATTGGTAGTTTAGCATCTGCTAGCATGCTTCTAGCAGCCTCAATTAGTGTCCTATTCCTCCTCTCAGCTACTCCATTTTGTTGTGGAGTCCTAGGTGCACTATACTGTCTTTCTATACCTTTATCCTCACAGAACTTATTCATCTCATGATTCTTAAATTCTGTCCCATTATCACACCTGATGATCTTAACCTTTTGATTAGTTGAATTCTCAATCCTAGTTATGAATGATCTAAGTATTTCACCTGTCTCATCCTTAGTCCTAAGAAAGAACACCCAACTCATTCTAGAGTAATCATCAGTTATTACCAAACAGTAAGATTTCTTCCCTTGACTAGCTACATTGGTAGGGCCAAACAAATCCATATGTAACAGGTGTAAGGGAGTGGTATTGGTATTCACAAGCTTGGTCTTATAAGAGGTCTTGTGTTGCTTGCCTTTGAGACATGCTACACAGTGGTCACTACATTCAAATAACTTTTCAGGTAAGCCTCTCACTAGCTTATTCCTAACAAGTTTATTCATGGTCTTGAAATTCAAGTGACACATCCTCCTATGCCATAGTTCAGATTCAGATACAGTAGCTTTAGAAATGAGACAGTTAACATTTTGAGATTCCATCTTGTTTAAATCACTACAGTATACATTATCCTTTCTTGGAACTCTCATTAAAATCTTATCTTCAGGTATTTTGAGTTTTTCAGAAAGTATAAGGCATTCTGTGTCAGTGAAATATACAGGATTTTGCTTATCTGTGATTTGACTCACACTAAGCAAATTGTATCTCAATTGCTCAACATAATAAACATCATTGAAAGTGAGCTTACTGCTTTTTACCTTACCTTTACCTGTGATTTTACCTCCTTTAGGATTGCTTCCAAATGCTACATCTCCTCCAGAAAACTCTTTAATGTCCTGTAGCTTTTTCCTGTCTCCAGTCATGTGTCTTGAACAGCCAGAATCAATATGCCATAAGCTTGGTGGCTTGCCCTGCACATATATGAGAAAAACAGTTAGTTTTTCTTGGGAACCCAAACCAATTTGGCTTTGGGTTTCCCTTGAGCACCATTGACATCAACCCTTTTGACAGTGATTGATCTCAGTGCTGCATTGGTTTTGGACACTTCAGATTTACACTCATTTTTATGTCTCCAAAAACAATCAATTTTAGACCTGACAGGGGTTAATGGTTTGACAGTGGTCACCTTTAAGTTTGTATTGATTACCCTGGCAGTGGTAGCTTTACTTGGTATAAACATTCTTTTGAAATGTTTAATACCAGCAGAGGTACCATGCCTGACAGTGGTCAAACCCTCCCCTGTTCGTGTCTTGCCTCTGTTAGCCGTTGACAGGGGCACTGCTGTAGCATTAACAGGGGCTGCAGCCTTGCCTCTGTTAGGCTTATTTATCAACACATGACCTGTACCACTGTTCCTATTATTTTTAGGATTGTAGTAACAGTCCTGTTGAAGATGATTATATCTACCACAAATAAAACATGACTTTCTTTTCACACATTCAAACCCATTACCCAACCTTTGTGAAACCAATTGGTTCCAATTTCTTTGATTACCCCTGGGAATGGATTTATTCACATTACTTGCAGTATGTAACTCAGACTTCTTTGATTTACATGTACACTTATCACACTCAGATTTCAACTTGTCTTTTGATTCAGTATTGACCTTTTTGTGTACATATCCTAAACCTGAATTAGCCTTGTTGGTTTTCCTGACTTGATCTATTTGAGCTTTTGCTTTCTCAACAAACATCTTTTTACCCTCTTCTAGTTTAGTACCATTAAGTTCAGAAACTAGACCAGTAATAGATTTAACACTACCATCCACAGAATTACCACTAGATGAGCTATCACTATCACACTCATCTTCCTCAGTCCAATCAGATACCTCAACTTTATCAAAATTCACATTATCATCACAATTAACAACTGGATCTACCTTTTTGACCTCCTCAGACACACCTACCTTAAGTGTTTCTAAAACAAAATCAGTTTTAGGTGGGAAATAAGTATGATTATAAGGTGGAGGAACAGCATTAAGGTTGTAACCTAATCCAAGTTTTAATTTATCATGAATTTGAGACTTGATTAAGTTTTGAACACCTTTTGAAACATTTTCCAATTCATCAACTTTCAATTTTATTGACTCCTTATCAGAAATTGCCTCAGCCAACTTAGCACTTAGCATATCAACTTTTGTTTGTAAAGCTTTCTTTTCCCAATTTAGATACTTAACATCTAAGTGAAATTGAGATTCATTCTTTTCATAAGCTTTTATCTGATTTTCTAAGTTTTCAATAGCTAAAGTGGCATGTTGACTCTTTTCCTTACAAGCTTTTAATTCATTACACACAACCATATTATGATCCCTATAAAATTTAACCATTTTCTTACATGCAGGAGAACATAATTTAGATTGTACCTCATATGGAATGTCTGACGGCTCTGGTTCTTCTGTGACAGCCATCAAAGCTTGATTCTGAACTACAAGCTCTTCTTGGTCACTCCAGTCAAATCCTCCCATTCCATCTTGAGCAACCAATGAATCTGAAGTGGTGTTCTGAACAGGTACCAATCTTCTTTGTGGAGCAGAACTATTTCTCATAATACCATTCTGAGATCCTCCAGCCTGTGTGCTCTTGCATTCTCTAGCAAAGTGTCCCATCTTGTGACAATTGAAACACTCCACCTTGCTCTTGTCAAAACCAGCTACACCATCTCTCTTGTAAGAAAAGTTTCTATTCCCAGACCTCTGCATAAACCTCTTTGCCCTGATTGTAATCATGGCCATTTGCCATCTTAAATCCATCTCTTCCAGGTCCTCTTCACTAACCTGCTCCAAATCTTCTGTAGTTAATGAAGAATTCACATGGCTTGCAAAGAATGCTTCCAATACATTATCATTAGCACCAGATGTGCTACAACTACCAGATTCACCAACAGAAACAAAAGCAGCATTGTTAGAGCTACCATTGGACTGTTTCAATGCTAGAACTTCAGGCTCAAAATTCCTCAGATCATTATACAGGTCTTCAATCTCTTTCTCTTCAAGATCTGGACTTTGTCTAAGTCCCACAGTGTACATATTCCAATCTGTACCAAGTGATCTTAGAAACTTCCTGTTCAAGTCATCTTTATCAATCTTGACATTGTGATTTTCTAAATCACCCACAAGTTTTTGAAACCTATCAAAAGTCTGAGTCAGAGTTTCAGACTTTACACCTGCAAAGTTTTCAAACTGTTGTTTGAGAAGAGATCTCTTATTCTTCTTGGTGTTATCATTACCACCAAATCTCTTAACAATTGTTTGCATAAGTACCTGAGCATCTTCACAGTTTTCAAACTTCCTTTGATACTCATTAGGAATAGACAAAAGTAGAGTACTTAATGCCTTCCACTCTGTTGCTCTTTCTTTTCTCTCTGCATCAGACTTTGGTGGTGGTCTTTCTTCCTTTTTACCATCTGCATCCTTAGTATAGTTTGGTCCATTAGTAACCACCTCCCACATCATATAATCCGTAAGCAACATGTATTGCCTAATCCTAGTCTGCCATAGCTCAAACTCATCAGGTTTGAGCATGGGAATCTTTGTAGCTTGAATACCTTCCATTGATTCAGTAGACATCTTGTTATTTGTTGAGAAAGCTGCGAAATTCAATTACCTTCTTCAAGATCAAAGTAATATCAAGCTCTGATACCACTTGATGATCCCAGCTAGAGATCTTAGTATGTATTACTTTGATGGATTATTAATAAGCTTGCGGAATAGTTTATTAATAACTTGAAGAACAAACTTGTATATAACAGAATATCTAACCAAAAGCTTCAATATTATTAACAATAATACGAACACACAACTTGTGTTAGGGTTTACAACCTTGAAGCTAATAACTAGAATGAATTCGTCTCTCTTATCTACCTCTAGGGTTTTACAGAATCTCTATTTATAACACATAGAGTCCTTTACAGAATCAAACTATTATGGAAATCCTATCTATTCCATAATTCTCTAACCGACTAACCAACAGTGGTTGAGTATATAACTAACAGGGGTAGTACTCGTATATTATCAACAGTGGTTGAGTACTTGATACAAAACACTTTACATATACCAACAGTGGCCCTGTTAGACAAATGTACTAACAGCGGTTGTCTTCTTCTAACAGTGGTTGACTTCTACTAACAGTGGTTGAAGTCTTATACCAACAGCGGCATGATACTTGTATTCTGAGCAAATCTAGCAGTGTCTCAGGTCTCAACAACGTTTTACGAGAAAACGGACATATAACCACTTTTCGACCATTTTAACCACTTTTTGACTACAACTCAAATCACAAACCACACACAATTAAACTCTACTCTTTTGCACACTTATTTAACTCCTCAAAACAAACTTGAAGCAAATAAAAACCAACCCATGACACCACCACACATTAAATTCACCACATGACCACTTTCAACCCATTTTGACACCTTAATGACCCATTTCATAATTCAACCATTTTTCAACCAATTCAACACTCAAACCACATTTGTTTGACCAATTCAAGGCTATTGACAATGTGTCCACTTCACATTTGACCAACCAATCACATTCGACACTAAATCACTTTTCACCACTTTAACCCAAACCAAACCAATCATACGACTTCATACACTTGACAACCACATACACTAGACACCATAACTCTGTTTGACTTTCAAAGTCAACTACTATACATTGACCAACATATTTAATTCGAAAACTCATTGTTTGGGCGATTTACACAATTGAGCATCAAAACAACAATTCAAAAGAAAGAAGCATATTCTAACCATAAGCATGCTCCATATCCATGTCAATAGCTTCTCATAACCCTTCTATCCACATGTCTCTATCAAAACATCAACCTACAACATAAACACTGAAACGGGTAAGCACAACTGCTTAGTGAGTACACAGGCAAATCAAACAAGCAATTCACATAAACACAAAATCATTGATCTCTGAAAACACTGAACACTGATCACTGAGCACCATACCACATCGATATGCATGCTAACACTATTTCACTGAGTACCATACCACAACGGTATGCATACTAACACTGTTTCACTACATAAGCATATTCCATAAAATCCACAAACTACATAATCACCCAACAATCGATTCACATAACATTATAACTACACTATCTTCATTAATTAATCCACATATGTAAACACATTTTCTTCCACCCAATTGTGTAGCCTCTTGCTCGGAAGCAATCCGGATCCAACACAATCGAATCATACACTATCAATTCAAAATAACATCATAACTACATAATCTAAATTATTTAATCCACATAAATTAACACATTAATTTTCACCCAATTGTGTAGCCTCTTACCCAACAGTAATCCGGATCCAACACAATTGAATCATACACTATTCTCCACCAATTCTTTCCTTTACCTTCAAGCTAGTGACATACTCATTACTCGCTAATGAGATAATCACTACTGACTTTTCCAAATAACATGTATTCACATAACAATTAAGCATAACAAGTAATTTAACACAATTAACTATTATAAGCAATAAACATAAATAAACAAACTTAACAATTAACTTTCCTTGATTGTGCAAACCTTTAGCCCGCAAGCTATACGGTACTACACAACCAAATCACCTGTTTAACCCCCCGTATCACTCACCATACTCTATTAGTCGATTTCACCATCTTGATCAACATAAGCTTCCATGTCTCTAATCACCTATTACATAAACATGTAATCATAACAACACTTTTAGCCAACCATAATAATCATCATCGACTACTTATCTTCATTAACCACCACCTCACTATTACCACTTTTAAACTTTCACTAGTTAAACTATTACTTCATATTATTCATCATTTACTCTATCATCATAATCACATTCTTTTAACACCATTAGATTCATCATTAAGCTTATCAACATGTTCTTAACATAATTCATATAAATCACCATGAACACTCATAAACATCACTTCCATCATTATAATTACACTCTGCTAATATCATTAACAACCTTCTTAAGCTTGTTACATCATTATACAAGATTTAACATAAACCCTAGAATTATTCATAAACACCAAATCCCAAATTCATCCTTTTCAACATGTTATATGATTCACAACAATCTCAACAACACTAATTAACATCAAATCAATCATCTTCTAGCTTTAATTTCGGATTAAAACCTTCAATTATACAAAACCCATCAAAACCCCATAAAACCCCAAAACTAGGTCAAGAACATATGAGAAATCACTTACATGATGTTAGAAGATGATCAAAGGATGAAGAATTAAACCCTACAAATCTTGAATCATGAATTAGGAATTAAAATTGGAGTTTGAATTGTCTCTGTGATTTTTTCTCCATACATGAGTGTGTGTATAGATTATTTTTGAATGAAATGAACCACAAAGAAACCCCGTACATATCCACATAGGTCTGCCTAATTATTTTATCCTCTTTAAACTCTACAGTCTGGAACTGGTAAAATCGTTTACGTTTTTCACTATATCTCGTTATCTACATAATACTATTTCATAATAAAAATATATCCGCGTACGATATTTATTTACTGAATTTCTGGGTGTTACAACTCAGTCTTAACTTTCGCACAAGTCAGACATCTACTAACATAGGTGGCAATGTCTCTTTTCATGCCAGGCCACCAGTAAAATCCTTTCAGATCGTGGTACATCTTATCCGCACCAGGATGTATCGAGTAATTGGACTTATGAGCTTCGTCCAATACTAGGCTACGTAGTTCATCAACACAAGGAATCCAAATTCGATTCATGAAGTATAATACTCCATTTTCCTTAGACTCCAGTTGCTTCTCCATCCCTTTGAGGGATTCGTCCTTCATACGTTCTGGAGTAAAGGCTGCTTGTTGAGCATCACGAATTTGGGAAATCAGATCCAAGTGGATTGTCAATCCTAAGGCTCGAACTCTTCGAGGTTTTACTCGTTCCTTACGACTCAAGGCATCCGCTACTACATTAGCTTTGCCTGGATGGTACTTGATTTCACAGTCGTAATCATTCAGCAATTCAACCCAACGTCTCTGTCTCATGTTGAGTTCCTTCTGGTCAAATATGTGTTGGAGACTTTTGTGATCGGTAAAGATCGTACACTTCGTACCGTATAGGTAGTGTCTCCAAATCTTAAGTGCAAAAACGACTGCTCCCAGCTCTAAGTCATGCGTCGTATAGTTCTTCTCGTGAATCTTCAATTGACGAGACGCATATGCAATGACTTTGTCGTTTTGCATCAATACGCAACCTAATCCTTGATGTGAAGCATCACAGTAGACAACAAAGTTTTCTACTCCTTCTGGTAAGGATAGGATAGGTGCGGTGCTCAATTTCTCTTTCAGTAGTTGAAAAGCATTCTCTTGCTTCTCGCCCCAATCAAACTTCTTATCTTTTTGCGTTAGGGCGGTAAGTGGCTGAGCTATTTTCGAGAAATTCCCGATGAATCTTCGGTAGTAACCGGCTAGCCCAAGGAATTGTCGTATCTCAGTTGGGGTTTTTGGGGCTTCCCAATTCTTAATCGCCTCAATTTTGGATGGGTCCACGTGAATTCCTTTGTTATTGATCACATGACCAAGGAAATGAACCTCACGCATCCAAAACTCGCATTTAGAGAACTTTGCATAAAGCTTCTCTCTCTCCAGTAATTCAAGAATCAGCCTCAGATGTTGTTCATGGTCTTCCTTCGTTCTCGAGTATATCAAAATATCGTCAATGAACACTATGACGAACTTATCCAAGTAAGGTTTACATACTCTATTCATTAGATCCATGAATACTGCTGGCGCATTCGTTAGCCCAAATGGCATAACTAGGAACTCGTAATGACCATATCGAGTCCTAAACGCAGTCTTAGGGATATCTTCATCCCGTACCTTCAGTTGATGGTAGCCCGATCTCAAGTCGATCTTTGAGTAATAACTTGACCCTTGCAGCTGGTCAAACAAATCATCAATGCGTGGCAGTGGGTATCGGTTCTTAATCGTCACTTTGTTCAGTTCTCGATAATCGATACACATCCGCATTGATCAATCCTTCTTTTTGACGAATAAAACCGGAGCTCCCCACGGTGAAAAGCTCGGTCGGATGAATCCTAAATCCAACAGTTCTTGCAATTGTGCAGACAGTTCCTACATTTCTGATGGAGCTAGACGGTAAGGCGCACGAGCAATTGGTGCAGCTCCCGGCACTAGGTCGATATGAAATTCGACCTGCCGTGGAGGTGGTAACCCTGGTAGCTCGTCAGGAAATACTCCTGGGTAGTCGCGTACTACGACCACATCGTCTATGCGTCGCTCCTCGGGTTTCTTGTCCACAACATGTACCAAAAATGCTTGGTACCCTTTTCGTAGATATTTATTTGCCTTCATGCATGTAATCGTTTTCACCATACGATTACTCTTTTCTCCTTGAATCATCAACATTTCTCCTGACGGTAAAGGTAACCGTACAATCTTCTCATGACAGATGATTTCCGCGCGGTTCAGTGACAACCAATGCATACCAACCACTATATCGAAGCTCCCTAATTCTACCGGTAGTAAGTCTATTTTGAAAGAATGACCTTCTAACGTTAAGGAACATTCTAGTACTATTTCTCCTGATTCAATCAACTTACCATCGGCTAGCTCTACAGTGTATTTGTTATCTAGCTTAAGGGATTCGATTTCTAACAGTGGTCTAAACTCAGTGGACACAAAACTTAAATCAGCACCGGAATCAAATAACACAGAAGCAAAATGGTTGTTTACAAGAAACGTACCAGTGACTGTGTTAGGATCCTGACGTGCCTCTGGTGCTCCTAACATGAACACGCGTCCACGAGCTGGTTGATTGTTGTTGTTGTTTGTACGGTTGTTGTTGTTGGCTCGGTTGTTGTTGTTTCCACGGTTGTTTCCATTGTTGTTGCGGTTACGAGCGTTGTTGGCGTTACTATTTTGATTATTGAGTCGAGGGCAACGGTTCCAATAATGCCTCGTGTCGCCACACTCAAAACATCCTTGGTTTTGACGAGTAGTGTTTCCCTTAGGGGTAGGGTTTACCTTACAGTTTTGGGCTTTGTGACCCCATCCCTTACAGCTGTCGCAAAACCAACATTCACCCTCATGGTGTTTGCTACACTTATCACACTTAGGTTTGTTACCCAAGTATGGCTTTGGTTCTACAATGTTGGCAGCGTAAGACTTTGGATTTCCAGATCCCTTCTTGTTGGATTGACCCTGGCGGTCATTCCATTTACGCTTCTTACCTCCAGAACTACCAGCTTCAGTACTGATCGGCTCAACCTTGGCTGGCACAGTTTTCTGTGTCAGCGTCCCCATTCTAACTGCTTCATCAGTCAAACTCTGCGCTAGAGTAACAGCGCTCCTGAAGGTGTCAGGTTTGGAGGACGTAACTAAACTCCTGATCTGTGGTGCCAGTCCATACACATAGCGTTCAATACGCTTGTACTCAGGTGTTACCATATGTGGCACAAGACGAGCTAGTTCTTGGAACCTAGTTGTGTAACCAGTGATATCAGCACCAATCATAGCAATGTTCCACAGCTCAGTCTCAATTTTCTGCATCTCACTGCGAGGGCAGAATTCTTCCATCATCATACGCTTCAATGTTTCCCATGTCATGGAATAAGCAGCTGGTCGTCCCATCGACTGGACTTGACTGTTCCACCAAGTCAAAGCTTTATCAGCTAGTGTACAGGCGACATATTTCACCGCAGTGTCTGGTAGACAATCACTGATGTCCAACACAGAATCCATCTTTTCTATCCAGTGTATAATACCAATAGCACCTTCAGTGCCACAGAAGGGAGGTGGTTTACAAGCCTGAAATGTCTTATATGAACACCCTCGGCGAGTATTCACAACAGTCTCAGCATTAACAGGGGTCGATCCACTGTTATGAATCCCATTCTCACGGTTTCGACTTGCCTCATACTCGGCAATACCTTCAGCTATGCGTCTAGCTATCATCTGCTCAGTAGTTTCCTCAGTGTTAGGGGGTGGAATGGTTTCAGATGTAGGGGGTACAGTTGTCTTCTGACTGTTCCTAGTAATTCGTCGTTTTGGCGGCATAGTTTAGTTCTGCGATGAATAAAATGCAGAAGTCAATGCCAAAATAATGAATGTGATGAACAAGATTTCACATTGTCTATCAAATGAATAGTATGGAGAATTTGAAAGAATAAGGTTTCACATTGTATATTGCACGACTTTGAAACACCCATATGTATTTTGTACAATATAATCACGTTGGCCAGTCGTCATTATATAATGCCAAATACATATTTCTTTTCATCATCGTTTAAGTGCAATCAATGTTTTATGGGATTCAAGATAAAATCAATAATTCAAAGTATGGTAGGTTTCAAAGTTTGCAAGAAATGGTTTCAACAATTATTACGTGGTAACTTTTCTATCACATGTATATAGAGATGAATATCATTCGCATGAAATTTCGAATCGAACCTAGGTTATATTATACATTAACTAGAACGTTCTTACATCGTTTCATTACAAAACTTGATGATATCTTCTATATCCATCAAGAGTGGTTTCCAATACAACACGAGTTGCTACAGTACTAATTAGGCTAAACTTAGCTATACTTAAATCTAAACAAAATGGTTATATTCCTACGACAGTTCTTCATCAGTTCATTATTAAGCTATCTTTAGCTATATTCTCTGTCGCAGTGTAGATCTTTCACTTTTACTCCTGATTCAGATTGGGAGAGAAGTAGCGTGTTTCGAGCATAGTTTTGTATCGCAGAGTCGGATAATAGTCCAGATCATTCTCAGTTGAGCATTTGCACAAACGTTTGATCCAAGACTTAACTCTTTTCTTGCGATTACTAGCCACTTTCTTCCAGAAGCGTATTTTATCCTTAACTCGGACAATCATAGGCCTCTTTAGGATTCTCAATTCTAGCTCATGGTTCCTACATTTGAACACAAGCTCCCAATATTGACCATCCAATCTTTCAGCCTGATCTTGTACTCTTTCGTACTCCTCTATGTTGACCATGCCGAATTGGTTGTTTTCAATTTCTTCTTCCACAAGTTCCACTATCGGAACTGTTTCGGTATCGACATATACATATTGTATCTGCTCGTCGATGGTTATGTCCTCATCTGAGGAGTATTCATTTATAACTGGTTCTGCCATTTTTTTCCAGTTTCAAGAGATCTATAGGTTACAAAGACATTTTTCAGTATCCACAGTTATGTAGTCTCTATTGTCAATATATAATCCAATCACAACGCACAGTAACATAAACAATAATAATAAACCAAATACATATGTCATATCATATAACTGATCGTAGTTAGTTCACAGGTTTTTTTTTTTATACAAAACACGATGGATCTATCCTAGATACCCATCGATCCAGAAACTAATCAAAGCATGACGGGTCTGTCTACACACCGTCGATCCAAATGATATACAAAACATGACAGGTCTGTCTATACCCGTCGAACCAAAGTTCCAAGTCTAATACATAGTATATATACAATCCTAAGTAGGCACAACCCGCCCTACATAGGTCTAACGAAAATATGGTAGAAATGATCCCACGGCTGTCCTCAACACAGCCATCACTACACAAACACCAACCACAAGCCCTACAATCCTAACACGTCTCTCAAGTGTCCTCACACGAGCACGTGCGGACTCAGCTATCTCCTGGGCAGTAAACACATGGTTCAACAGAAAGTGATGATGCTCATGTATACCAGCCATGTCCCCATACAGACGGGAGACCTCATCCTGTACCTGTCCAAGGTGAGAACTCCTGCTAGAGGTAATACAGAACAATGTACGCATAACAGCAACTAATGTAGGGAGAGTCTGCTCTATCGGCTCTCCAGTGGTAGGCAGTGGTGCTGGGGGTCGTGAGGACTCTCCTGTCTCAAATGTGGAGGAAAAACCCTCTAATGACCTCCAGTGCCTCAACATAGGAGTCATCCACTCTAGATGAGCAAACCTGGGTGCCCTTTGTGGAGACTCAACAGACTCGTCCGCTGGTGCTAACGGACCAATAGGAAGATCTCGGACACACATCCTCGATGTCCTCCTAGATACAGGCCTGCGAGAAGTCTCAGCAGCCTGATGGTGAATACCTGTAGTGATAGGGGTAACCTCATGTGCTGTCGGTGGTGGCGCGATGTAAGCGTCATTAGTGTCATCTGACATGTCTCTCAAATGAACAGATGACTCATCCCCTACAGTGATCGCAGGACCCTCAAAAGTAGCCTCAGTCGGCTCCTCATCCGAAGCATAAACATGGTAAAGTGATTGACTAGACATACTGTGACAAAGGAAATTGTGTGTGACATGTCAGTCGTATGTTAGATGTATGCAAACGTATGTATGTATGAATGCATGAATGTTCTAGCCAAGGCTATAGTCTAGGTCTCTAAGGTTTTCAGTCACCTAAAGACTTCTAGTTCGCTATAACCAATGGCTCTGATACCAAGTCTGTCACACCCCCAAAATCCATAATTGTGTTTATTTAATGTTTAGCGGAAGCAAGTTAAGATTTAGCGGAAGCATCTTGTTTAAACAGTTTAACAGCGGGGTGATGACGTATCAATTGTGCATTCATTATATCAGAGCTTATGATCATACAGAACATAATATATTAAGGATGCCAGTTTAAAACAGTTGTTACAAAGGTAGTACGACTATGTAAGTCATACAGTAGTAATAGAGTTTAAAACATTTGAGTTTTACAATACTTATGTTAAGATAAGATTTCATGAGTATAACTGCAATGTCTGCAGTAATACAGAGGAAATCCTCAAAAGCTGTCCCAAAATATATGGCATCCTAAGTAGTCCAGGGTTGTCCATCCTGAATGCATGCGATCCTTACTTACATGGCTAATTTCCTGTAAAACATAGAAAGAAAGTCGTCAACAAATATGTTGAGTGAATTCACAGGTTTTGTATAAATATAAGGTATGTTAAACCATTTTTGTTTAGATTATTGAATTGTTATTCAATAAATAAATGTTTGCAGGTTTTGCAATTTATAAGGTTGTAGGGATAGTTACCCTAAAATATAGTATTATGTGGGTTGTTACCCAAAATGTATATCTGGTAGTTTACCACCATATAAATATGACCAGTAGGTATACTGGTATAAAACAGTTGTAGGATACGTTCATCCTAAATAATGAGTGGGAATACTTAGACTATAATCCCCTGAAAGGTGAGCTAAACCTCGCAGGTTAAAGTAACGCGACCTAACCCTATAACCAAACCACAACCAAAACTTATGTTTCTTGCCTGAAGGACAGTTAAGTATACGCTCCATCCACAGGAGGGTCGTCACGGCAATAGTACTATTCGTATACTCAGTGGCTAGAGTCACCTAGCTAATGGTTATAGTCTGCATGACATAAGGTCTTTCATGCACACATCTCAAGTCTGGTCCGTACTAGGATACAGTGTCTAATTCCCAAAACAGTTGTATAAAGCAATAAAGCATTTATATAATTTGCTGCATGTGTTTGCATGCAGTTTCTATGTTTACACCCCTATGTTTAAAAGCATAAAACATTTGCAAAGTAGGGGCTGTGAACTCACGGTGATTTGCTCGGTATGAAAGCTAGCAGCCAAATAGATAATTGCCCAAGGTTTGTTAACCTATATGCAATAAATATATTAACATAAGTACGTTTGATTTGTTTTAATCACTCATGTTAACAGTTTGTTTATTTGAAGAAATGGTTGATTTCTTAGTAATATAAGTTGTTAACTTTATTAGTGACATATCGTTGAAACATTGTTATTATTCCTCAAATCGTACACTTGTTAAGTGTACAAACAATCATTTAATTGTCTATATATAACGGAAGATCGTTTTGTTGTCTTTTGCACATATACTTTGTATATAGTTGTACGTATAATTCGAATGTTGTTCCAATATCATTGTATATATATATATATATATATATATATATATATATATATATATATATATATATATATATATATATATATATTTGTGAATATATATTCTTAAGTGTCGTATGTATATATATATATTTAATCAATACATTGTTTACGTATATCAAAATATATATATAAGTTTTCATTTGTTTAAGAAAACGTATACGTTTGTGTCTATATATATCGTGTGTCCTCGAATATATATATATATATATATATATATATATATATATATATATATATATATATATATATATATATATATATATATATATATATATTGTAATACGTTGTTTCGTATTTTTAAAAAAGTTGCAAGTTTTATTTGTTTTAAAACTTAGATTGTTTTTATAAAACGAATGTCATTTGTTTTTAATATCACTACGTTTGTTTAGTAAATGTTAAAAAGTTTAAATGTCCCGATTGTGTAATCGTATCCAAATCGTATAATTTACAAAGTTCGTATATATATATATGTCATATATCGTTTGTTCATACGAAACAAATAAGTCCAATGTCCGTATTCATAGTTTGTCTCGTTTTATAATGTCATTCAACAATTTATCATGTCTCGTATATGTCTTGTACAATTGTAGTCGTTAACGGAATTGTTTTGTGTTTTAAAATAAAAGTCAAGTGTTTTATAGTTTGTTGGGCTCGGCCCGATTCGTTGGCCCACTAATAATAATGTAACTCGTTTGGTCCGTTAACTAGTTTATATAACCCATTTATTTAATCTTTGGTTTAACCCATTACTTTGGCCCAAAAGACCACCTGCCCAGCCTGAAGCCCAGCCCAGTATGTGAATCCGCTGGATTCTATTTGAATCCGCCGGATTCTCATTAATAGAGAAGGTGTTGCCGGATCTTCGAGTCAAACCGCCGGGTCGGGTCAAAATTAAGTGAATCCGCCGGATTGAGTTGAATCCGCCGGATTCTTTTGTGTTCACAAAACGTTCATGTGAAGCTTTGGGAATCCGCCGGATTTAGGTGAATCCGCCGGATTCGAGCGTGTCTTTTACTCGTTCACAAATGTTTAACCGATTACGGGGTTTGCGAGTTTTGTAGGGGAATCCGCCGGATTCTACATGAATCCGCCGGATTCATGTTAGTTCCAGAGCCTGTTCGAACAGGGCAAAACACAAACTCGAATTTTTGGTTCCAATCTTTTATACATCAATACCAAATGTTTATATAAGTGTTATATGTCGTTTTTACAAGTTATTACATCACTTTAACAAGTTTTTATATAACGATTTTGGTTTTGTAATTTTGGGTTTTATAAACCATTTTCATGATCAATCCAACAAACCTTCATATATATATGTTATATGTTTAGATTATGATATATAAACATGTTAGAAAACGAATTTAAAGGGTAGAAATTAAAAAGGAAGATGTTTCCTTACAAAGTGAAAAATGGTGGTGATGATATGCCGATGGTGATGATGATGATTATTATTAATGTTTTAATATTTTTGTTACTTCCACCTCACTACTGATGTTGTTGTTTACCTCTGCTGATTTTGATCTTGTTAATTTTGAAGAAGAAGGAGAAATGATAAGTGATCATGTATGTGTGTGTGTATGGCCGAGAGATAGAGATCAACAGGAGGGAGTATGGTTTTAAAATAACCATGCTTCTGCATTATTGAAGTTAGGTGCCCATTTTGGGTACCTCAATTTCGAGTACGGGTATAATTTTAGCAATATAAAAATGAACAATTTATATTTTTATTTCGTAGGTGTTCTCCTGGTTCGTAATTTATAATCAGAGTAATGATGTTATCATTATTTTAAATAGTTGTACAATTTTGTACATTTTACTGCGTTCAACTATTTGAGCGCCAAATTTCAGTTAATTTAGGATTTCATATTTTGAGGTAATGTTCTAACTTCCTCCAAACGAATGAGAAAATTTGTATTTTTATGATTCGACCTTTTATGAGCGTTTTAGAATTGTTTCTGTTCGTGTTATAATACGTTTTATGTTAAACGTATATTTAGACCTTTATATCTACATGTTATAGATATGTAAATACTCGTAATTAATAATTATATTATTAATTATTTTTGTATCACGAAACTTTTGTTATTTATTTTTGTCGGGTTCGTTCCGATATATTTGTACGTAACTTTTAAATACTTACGTATTATGTATTACTTTTTGTTTAAAAGTACCGGGCTTGCTAGGCTTATATCATGACAAAAAGTTTTGTTAAAACTTAACCAGGAAATTAGCGTAAGAATGCACATGCTTAAATGTTAATTAATACCTAATTTGGAGAGTTGTCACACACAAGGTAACAAGTAATTGGGTTTGGACGACGGAATCATGAAAGTCCTCCCGACATGAATTATTATTCAAATAATTATAGTATTTTTTTTTCACTCATCTATAAGATAAGTTGTAGAATTAAGTACGTATTTGGGTATAAGATCAATGAAGTGTTTAAATAGATTATAAAAAGTAGCAATTACTGATCGTGTACTATGTACTTGGGCTCCCAGCCCATGGGCTTCCTTATTGGGCCTGCCCCCTCCCCTTTATAAGGAGGGAAACCCTAGCTAACAAGCAACCAATCTAAAACCCTTATAATGCATTTCACTTATTAGGCTTAAATCTTAGTTAAAGGGATATCGAAAATCCCCAAAATACCCTTTTCATTCTAATAATATATTAACTACAAACATTTATGTAGAATGCCATCTAAAAAGGAAATTAAATAAAAACTACATAATTAACCTTTATAAATCATACCTCTTCCTATAATATCCTTTTATAAACTATAATAATATATTTTCGTCAATCTGATCATATCTTAACCCTTATAAAAATTATTGAGTGTATTCTTTGATCCTTAAAGTTTTTTAAATTGCAAATTACTAAATGAAAAATAATTGTGAATACATACTTCGTATTGGTTATGCTCATATAAGTCAAATAAAAATTCAAATAACATAGAAATGTGTCAATTGGGCTACGATGAAAATCACGGAGATAGAAATTCCATTGATATTTGTAACACCCACTATTTGGGCCTAGTAGTTTATGATATTTCCTGACTTTAAATGATTATTTAATGTGTTAGGAAATAGTATTGTATGTTTTACCTGAAAATAATAGGTAAAGGAGTCTAAGTACTTATTGTGACTAGTGAAATATTAATTGTCTTAAATTAATAAAGTTGTAGGAACAATAAAATAGTTGTTTGATGAACGCCAAAATGTGCTATTTTATAGTGCTAATTACCCCCTTGTTTAATTAAATTCTTATGCATTTTGTGTGAATAAGATACTCAATTCGTTCATATTTGCATTTAGGAATTATTTGGACCTTGAATTGGAAAAGAAGCAGAAAACGAGTCATTATTGAAGAAAAGGAGGTGAAAAGTTTTAAGTTTGAAGATTGGAGGTCGGCTAGCTGAAAAGTTGCATTTTTTTAAATCCATACAGCATATGGATGTCCATACGGCGTATGGATTGAGTGAGCCGGGCCGCCAGAGTACGCGGGTTGGATCCATGGGCTTTTCAATCCATACGGCGTATGGAAATCCATAAAACGTATGGATTGCCTCGGCAGAAACCCTAGATAGCTTATTTTCACTTCATTTTGAGGGCTATCAATTCTCATTCTCTCTCAGCTGTTTTCTTTACATTCTACCACCATTTCAGACCACTTATGAAGGATTGAAGCTTAGAGAATCAAAGGCTTTCGTTCATTCATCCATAATTTCAATTATTCTGTTCGAATACGTTTCTTCTTTTCATTTGATTATGATTATGGTTTCGTTTTCAGTTCTGATTTTCTGTTTAGAAATGATTGGCTAAGTTTTTAATACAATTGTTTAGATGATAATACTCAGATGATGATTTGATTATTGTATTGCGGATTTATATTGGATTTTATGAATGTTTTTATGTTTACTTGATGATCTATGTTTAATTATTGATTATTGATGATAACCTAGCGTGATGATCTATTAATTTATGATTGAGTTCTTTATTGATTGATCATTATCAATGATTGTTAATTTTAATTGATGATTATCACTAAATAGATTGAGTTTGATAGGCTAGGGTTAATTATGATTAATAATTGGTAATGAACATGATAGCTATTGATTAGTTATAAACTTTGTTGATTGAAGTTGCAAAAGTAAATCATATAAACGGTGTAGTTTTAACTCATAATACAATCTAGTGGATAACGTTAAATTGAACTGTTAGCGGGTTGAAAACAACTTCATATCTTTCTTGATTGTGTTTAATCAATTAATCTTGTAAGGATAATTGATACATTTGTTATGTCACAATAAAATCTATATATTAGCAATTCAATAAAATGATAATCAGATTCTGAGGAAAATAATCTAAACAATTGTGTTTCTTTTATTATTTGAATTAAATAATCTTTTTAAGTAATTCTTTTATCATTTCTTTATTTTCTAATTAAGTTTTATTTAATAAACCATTTTTCATAATTGTTTGCCAATTGTTCGATCGGAACTAAAACGCCACCATTATTTACTGCTTTCATTATTTGTATAAATTTCCAATTTATTTCATTAAACATCCGTTCCCTGTGTTCGACTCGGACTTATCATACTATACTATTATATGACCAGGTATTCTTGCCTGAGTTATGTATAGTTAGTAAGGTAATTTCCATATTAAAATAAAGCTCTGTTTACACAGCATCAAGTTTTTGGCGCCGCTGCCGGGGAGCGGTTTTGTTTTGATTAAATAAATTGGAGTTGTTTCATTGTTTAATTATCTATTTGTGATTTATTTTTCTTTTAGTTTGTTAGATTTATTTGTGTTTTTGTTTAAGGTTTTGTAAATTCATTCTTCTTCTTTAATTTAAGTCAGAATAAATAGTTGAGCTGAGATATTTTGGTAGTCTGTTCTACTGAGTTGAAAAGTTCATTGCAGGAGTTTATGACCCGAACAATAGTTCCAGACCCAACCGACCCTTTTGAAGAACCTGAACGTATATTTCATCAAAGAAGACGCGCCACCTCCGCACCACCGAACTCACCATTAATCAACACTTTTCTTGTCGACGATTTCGAGATTTTTACTAATAACCTTTTCACCCCGCGAACCAGAAATTACCATTCGTATCTAGAAAGCGATTTCGGAGAGTACCCAAAATTCCTTTTTAGAGATCAGTCAGAACCGGACATCATAATGGCAGACGATATCGCCAATATAACTCTCGAGGAGTATTCGAGTCGAATGCGTAATGACCGAGGCACTGGAGTAGTAAGGCCGGCAATTGCGCAAGATGTGGAGTTTGAAATCAAAGGACAGTTCCTCAAGGAGCTTAGGGAGAATCCTTTTCGTGGAGAAGAAAGGGACGACGCTAACGATCATGTGGAGAAGATCGTGGAGATAGCCGATATGTTCAACGTTCCCAACATTACACGCGATCAAGTCATGCTCCGAGTATTCCCTATCACATTCAAGGGAGCCGCTAAAAGATGGATTCAAAACGAGCCAACTGGATCCATCACCACATGGGAAGACCTTCGCACGAAGTTTCTTAAGATGTATTACCCTCCTTCCAAAACTTCGAAGATGATTGACGAGATTAGGAACTTCAAGCAAGAAATTGATGAGTCGCTACACCAATCTTGGGAGAGATATAAGGACCTGATGCATAAGTGCCCGCAACACGACCTTAACGATCAGCAAATCGTGAGTATTTTCTACAAGGGTGTGGATCGTGCCACGAGACAACAACTGGATGCACAAGGGCCTATTCCTAAAAAGATTCCTCGGGATGCTTTAGCTGCCATTCGTGACCAAGCAAAGCACTCTCAGCTATGGGATGATGGTACCTCTAAAAGGAAGAGGACAGTGGATAATGAAGATGGGCTTGCAGCCATCACTGCTAAGATAGACAGCATGGGTAGAGATATAAAGAAGGTCACGGAGACTGTTCATGCTATCCAAGTAGGATGTGACAACTGTGGAGGAACCCATTTAGTGAAGGATTGCCCTGAGATAGGAACGGGAGAAGTGACCGAGGAAGTTAAGTTTGGGGAAGCTCAAGCACCATATCGTCAGGGCGGTGGAACATTCTTCAGAAGACCATACCAAGATGGAGGTCGTCAGTTTCGCCAAAATCAACCAGGATTTTACACCAAGGAGCAACAGACTGCACCATCTTATGATAAACAAACCAACTTAGAAGAGATGATGGGAAAGTTTCTCACCACCAATGAGAAATTCATTGCCAATTCTGGACAAAGGATGGATGCCACTGATGCAACATTAAGAAATCAAGGGGCTGCAATCAAGCAGATTGAAGGGAATATTTCCAACATTGCTAAAGTTCTCCAAGAGAGATTTCCTGGAACTCTCCCTGGATACACTGAAACCAACCCACGTGATCAGGCGAAAGCTGTGATCACCAGAAGTGGACAGATTCATGAAGATCCGGTTGTCAAGAAGAAACCTGTTTCTCAACCCCTACCTGAGAAAGAGAAGGAAGTAGAAGTTGTTGAAGGTCCTAAGGTGGACACTGAGGCTGATAGAATTGCTAAAGATAAGCAATATGCAAAGGATCATGCACCGCCACCACCTTATCCAGCAACTTTGAGAAGAGGGAAGGATGATGCTCAATACCACCAGTTTCTAGAGAATCTGAAGCAACTCCACATTAACATTCCGTTTGTAGAAGCCATTGCTCAAATGCCCAAGTATGCAAAGTATTTGAAGGAACTTTTAACCAACAAGAGCAAGCTAATGGAGGCTACCACGGTGACAATGAATGAGAGATGCTCAGCGGTGATGCAAAACAAACTTCCGCCGAAGATGAAAGACCCTGGGAGTATCACTCTTCCTTGTCTTATTGGAAGTTTGGATATAACTCATGCACTGGCTGACTTAGGAGCAAGCATATCAATAATGCCTTATACTATGTATGCTAGACTTAAGTTAGGGGAACCAAAGCCAATTAGAATGTGCATTGAGTTAGCGGATCGTTCAGTTCAATATCCTAAAGGAATGATTGAGAATGTGTTGGTCAAGGTAGATAAGTTTGTTTTTCCTTGCGATTTTGTGATTCTTGACATGGTAGAAGATTCAAAGGTACCTATCATCTTGGGAAGACTTTTTCTAGCCACTGAAAGGGCATTGATTGATGTTTTTGATAGAAAGATCACTCTGAGGGTAGGAGATGACGAAGTAGTATTTGATGTTAACAAGTCAAAGCAATATCCTGCTGCAATTGATGATACTTGTTACTTTGTGAGTGCTAGAGAAATGTTTGATGATGAGGAATTCATACAAAGTCTCATGGAAGATGAAGATTTTGATCCCATGATTCTTGAAGGATGGACGGGAAGTCTAGAAGCAATCCGTGATATCAAAGAATTCGATAAGTTGCTTGAGGAACTAGAAATCACGAGTGATGAGGAATTAGAGAGTGATGAAAATAAGCTGATGGAGAGCGAAGAGTCGGTCTTGACTGATGGTATTTTAATTAAGAAAGAGACTCGCATCACTATGCATGGGATTCCTTGTTCAAGAGAAGAGGTGTTGGCCGTAAAATCTTCGTTTGAAGAACCACCAAAGTTAGAATTAAAGGATTTACCGACCCATTTGGAATATGCATACTTGCAAGGAGAGTCGGACCTGCCAGTTATCATTTCATCTCAGCTATCAGCAAACGAGAAAGAAAGTTTATTGAAGGTTCTGAAGGAGCATAAGCATGCTATAGCATGGACGATTAATGATATCAAGGGAATAAGCCCCTCTACTGCACTCACAAGATTCTCATGGAATCTGATTTCAAACCAGTTGTGAAACCATTGAGACGGCTGAATCCAAAGGTTACGGATGTAGTGAGGAAGGAGATCATTAAGTTGCTTGACTCTGGGTTGATATACCCAATTTCTGATAGTCCATGGGTTAGCCCCATTCATGTTCTGCCCAAGAAAGGAGGTATGACAGTGGTTGCTAATGAGAAGAATGAATTAATCCCCACAAGAACTGTCACCGGATGGAGGGTCTGTATCGATTATAGGTAGTTGAATGATGCTACACGCAAGGATCACTTTCCTTTGCCGTTCATCGATCAAATGCTCGAACATCTGGCTGGAAAAGAATACTACTGCTTTTTAGACGGTTTTTCCGGGTACTTCCAAATTCCGATAGATGCAAATGATCAAGACAAAACCACATTCACATGCCCATTCGGAACTTTTGCTTATCGGAGGATGCCTTTCGGTCTGTGCAATGCACCCGTAACATTTCAGCGGTGCATGATGGCAATTTTCGATGACATGGTGGAGGATAGTATGGAGATATTCATGGACGATTTCTCCATGTTCGGAAATTCGTTTGATGAATGCTTAGCAAATTTGAAGAAGATGTTGTAGAGATGCGAGAGTTCGAATCTGGTGTTGAATTGGGAGAAGTGCCATTTTATGGTACGTGAAGGAATAGTGCTAGGACACAAGATTTCAAGTGTTGGGATTGAAGTAGATCAAGCCAAGATTGAGGCCATCGCAAAGCTGCCACCTCCGACAAATGTTAAAGGAATACGAAGTTTCCTAGGACATGTTGGGTTTTATAGAAGATTCATCAAGGATTTTTCAAAGATAGCGCGTCCGATGAATAAGTTGCTGGAGAAAGAGGCTAAGTTTGAGTTTTCAAAGGAATGTCAAGATGCATTCAATCTTTTAAAGGAAAAGTTGGTATCAATTATGATTAGTCCAAATTGGAATCTCCCATTTGAATTGATGTGTGATGCCAGTGACTATGCGGTTGGAGCAGTTTTGGGACAAAGGGTTGATAAGAAGTTTCAACCAATCTATTACGCAAGCAAGACTTTAACAAACGCACAGGAGAATTACACTACGACTGAGAAGGAATTGCTCGCTGTTGTTTTTGCTTTTGACAAATGTCGCTCTTATTTGGTTTTGTCAAAAACAGTAGTTTTTACCGATCATTCTGCATTGCAATATCTGTTTAACAAGCAAGATGCGAAGCCAAGATTGCTGCGATGGATTTTATTGTTACAAGAGTTTGATATAGAGATTCAAGATAAGAAAGGAGCGGAGAATCTAGCTGCCGATCATTTATCAATATTGGAAAATCCAGAATTGGATAAGTTGGATGAATCGGAAATTCGGGATAAATTTCCTGATAAAAGCTTGTTGAAGGCAATTTTGAATGAATTTCCATGGTTCGCCGATATTGCAAATTTCCTAGTTACAAACACTCTTCCGTCTGGATTGGATTTCAACCAAAGAAAGAGATTTTTCTCATCTTTACGATATTACTTCTCGGAAGACCCGTACTTGTTCAGACAGTGTGCTGATGGAATTGTTCGAAGGTGTGTAGCTGGAGAGGAATGCGATATATATTTAGAGCATTGTCATGATGGTCCGGCTGGAGGACATCATGGTCCAAATTATACTGCAAGAAAGGTATTTGAGGCAGGTTTTTATTGGCCAACAGTTTATAAGGACGCATTCAAGTATGTGAAGGAGTGTGATGCCTGTCAACGTACTGGGAGAATTTCTAAGAGAGATGAAGTGTTGCAAAATCCAATAATGGTAAGTGAGATTTTTGATGTCTGGGGGATAGATTTTATGGGCCCGTTTCCACCTAGCAATGGAAATAAATACATCATTGTGGTTGTGGATTATGTTTCTAAGTGGGCCGAAGCAAAAGCATTACCCACAAATGATGCTAGAGTTGTGGTGAATTTTCTTAAGCAGTTGTTTTCGCGTTTTGGAGCACCGAAAGCTTTGATTAGTGATCGGGGGACGCATTTCACAAATGCTCAATTGGAAAAAGTGCTGCGGAAGTACGGAGTAAACCACAAGTTTTTGACTGCTTATCATCCACAGACAAGTGGTCAAGTGGAAGTGACAAATAGAGGGTTGAAGCGTATTTTAGAACGTTCAGTTGAAGGAAACCCTAAGAATTGGTCGTATAAGTTGGATGATGCGTTATGGGCGGCACGAACAGCTTTTAAGTCATCAATTGGAACAACACCTTATCGTCTTGTTTATGGGAAGGCTTGTCACTTGCCTTTTGAGTTGGAGCATAAGGCATACTGGGCTCTAAAGCAGTGCAATCTTGATGATCAGTTAGCTGGAAAAGAGAGAATGGCACAACTAAATGAGTTGGATGAGTTAAGGGTGAATGCCTATGACAATTCACGCCTGTTCAAGGAGCGAACAAAGAAATGGCATGATGCTCGTCTTAAGTCGAATCATACAATTGAGAAAGGTGATAAAGTTCTATTGTATAGTTCTAGGTTACATCTATTTCCAGGTAAGTTGAAGACACGCTGGACAGGACCCTTTGTGGTTGAGAAAGTTTATCCTTTTGGTGCTGTTGATCTGCAAGGACATTCTGGAAAAACCTTCAAGGTAAATGGAAGTCGGTTGACGAAGTACTATGGTGATGTAAGGGACTCCAAGCGTGATTTGGAGATGAATTTGAGTTAAGATTTGGAGCAGAGTGTCGAGCTTACCGACGTGATAAACAAAAGCGCTTTCGGGAGACAACCCGTTACTTTGTTTTTCTTGTTTTTATTTGCAGGCTTGAACTTTGTGGGTGTGTTCCCTGGAAACCCTCACGAGACTACAACTCGTCCACTCAGGATGCTGAGAGGTTTAAAGGCTTGTTGTATGCGCTAAATGCAACCGTGTTGCCTACTGAAGTGTGCTGTTGTATAGTTTTGAAGTATATCGGCCAATAAGTTTTCTTCTAAGATCATGGGAGTTTCTGTTTCACTTCTTTTCTATTCCCTTTATTTTTGTTTTCTTTTGCAATGAGGACATTGCATACTTTTAAGTGGGGGATGGGGGAAAAGAAGTCTTTTTGTCCTTAAGATATGAATGGTAGATATTGGAAAAAATTTAAAGTTGAAGGGCATTCTACGTGTTAGTCATTTTTCAGCCTAAAATTTTTCTTTTAAAATTGTATTCTATGTAAAGTTTAGCGAATCTTGTAACATATTTTGGGAATTAAATGGATGAAATGAATCTAATTTTTAAATATTAGATAGTTCATTATGTGATGTATCGATAGTCAATCTATTTGAAGGTTATTGAGCTATTAAGAAATTTAATACTTAAAGTAGGGATTTATCTTAAGAGGATCTTTAGCAAGGTATGATTTTAGTCTTAATTCTTATATGATAGCGTGTTATAATCCATAATTTTGGGATCCTAATTATCTTCATTTGGGAATATACTTGGTGTTGACTCCTCTGTTGTACGAAAGTACAGACCTGGTTTCCGTCAGTATATTTGATAAAAAATAAGAAAGAAAAGAGTACAAAGGACTCATGAATTGAAAAAACCAAAGCCAAGTCATGTCGCTCTCTTGTACTGAGGTACAGATCTGTCACCAATGTCTTGATTTGAAAAATGGTTGATTTATTTGGATGTTCATTATTTGGAGAATTGTGACACGTGTGACACTCCTCCAAATTAGGTATATAATTATACTTAATACATGCATTTCTTACGCTAATTCCCTACATTTGTTTTAAACTAAACCGATGATGTGATGTCAGTCTAGCGAGCCCTAAACAATAATACAAAAAGAATTACATAATACGTAGTTATTTATAAATTACGTACGAACGTATCGGAGCGAAGCTGACAAATAAATGACAAAAGTTTCGTGATACAAAAATAATTAATAATATAATTATTAATTACGAGTATTTATATATCTATAACACATAGATATAAAGGTCTAATTTTACGTTTAACATAAAACGTATTATAACACGAACAGAAACAATTCTAAAACGCGCATACGACGTCGAATCATAAAAATGCAAAGTTTCTCGTTCATTTGGAAGAAGTTAGAACATTACTTCAAAATATGAAATCCTAAATCTACTGAAAATTGGCGCTCAATTAACTGCGCGCAGTAAAGTGTACAAAAATGTACAACTATCAAAAATAATGAAAACCTCATTATTATGAAAACATATTACGAACCAGGAGAGCATCTACAAAATAAAAATATAAAATGTTAAATTTTATATTGCTATAATTATACCCGTACTCGAGATTGGTGGGACAAAAATCCCACCAACCTACAATAATGCAGAGACAGATTTGGGTTTAAACCCATACTCCCTCCATATCTCTGTGATCTCACGACATAACACACACACACAATGATTTTCATCAATCTCCATTTCCTTCCTCTCTAAAATTGTAACAAAATCAGGAGCAGCAAAAGGCAGTAAAACAACAAGATCAGGAAGCTTTATCATCATCATCACCATCATCGGTCACTTCATCATCATCTTCATCATTTTTACTTTGTAAGAAAAACTCAATTTATTTGATTTCTATACTATGATTTCGTATTCTAACATGTTATACATCATAATCTAACAACATATACCACATATATTTGAAGATTGATGATTGATTCTTGAAATTGGTTTTTGAAACCAAACTTTGAATCCAAAAATCTAACCACGAAAACTTGTTAAAAACGTGATATTAAGTTGTTAAAATGTTGTACTATGATGATATAAACATTTGGTGTTGATGTATAAACGATTTGGAACCAAGAAAATCGGATTGTGTCTTGCCCTGCTCGAACAGGGCCTGGAACTGACATGAATCCGGCGGATTCATGTAGAATCCGGCGGATTCCCCTATGAAACTCGCACACCCCGTAAACGGTTTAAACATCTGTGAACGAGTAAAAGACACGATCGAATCCGGCGGATTCACCTGAATCCGGCGGATTCCCAAGCTTAATATGAACGTTTTGTGAACACAAAAGAAATCCGGCGGATTCAACTAAATCCGGCGGATTCACTTAATATTGACCCGACCCGGTGGCTTGACCCGAAGATCCGGCAACACTTTTCTCATTAACGAGAATCCGGCGGATTCAAATAGAATCCGGCGGATTCACCTACTGGGCTGCAGATTGGGCCTAAGTCGCGAACTGGGCTGGGCTGGGCTTTGAACTGGGCTTCGTGTTTTGGGCCGAATGATTAATGGATTATACGTTAAATAAGTACATTATGGCTAATGGGCCAACAAATCGGGCCGAGCCTAACAAACTACAAAACATACGACGTTATAAAACGAGACAAACTATGATTACGGACATTGGACTTATTTAATTCATACGAACAAACGATATATGACATGTATACATACGACACTTAAGAATTATATATTCACCGATATATACATACATTGAGACTTGTGTTTTTGGAAACTTAAACGACAAACTTTTATATATATCTATATATATATATATGAACGAGACAACGGACAATAATATATATATGCGAGAACATATACATATGCAACTATATAAGTATATATGTATATATGCTTACACATTTTGGACGATTCGACAAACAAACATAACTTGGGAAAATATTATTTATTTTCAAACAACAATCATCAACGACATACACAAACTTAAGAAATTGATAATTTCTTCAAACAAACGAATTATTAACGTAAGTAAAATATAGTACTTATAGTTAATACATTATTGTGTATAGGTTGACTACGTTTGGGCTACGCTATCTTATCTCGCTAGCATTCACATCCGAGCACTCACCGTGAGTTCACAAACCCCTTTTAAATGTTTTAATGTTTTAAAACTTCGGGGTGGAAAACATAGAAATCGTATGTATAACTGCATGCGACAACTGTTTGAATACTTGATGTATTTACTTAAACTATTGATGAAATGAGATTTCATGTTGTGACTGATTAAATACTGTAAGTATTTGCTTAAACTGTTTATGAAGGGGTACTTCATACTTGAACTATTTGTGAAAGGGTATTTCACACAACTATTTGAACTATGTTTTTATGAAATGTTTTTCATAACTATTTTGGGAATTTAGGCAACGAATCTTGGTACAGATCTAGGCTGAACGATGTAGTGCATAAAAGACCTTATGGCTACAGACTATAACCATTAGCTAGGTGACTCTAGCCACTGAGTATACGGATAGTACTATCGCCGTGACGACCCTCCTACGGATTTGGGAGCGTATACTTAATTGTCCAGCATGGCAAACAACAACAGATTAGGGTTGTGGTTTGGTTATAGGGTTAGATCGGGTTACCTTACTCGACAGGTTTAGCTCACCTTTCGAGGGATCACCGTCTAAATATTCCCACAAAACTATGGTTTAGGAAGTGATTTCCTATGTACACTGATTTGGAAATGTTAATCTTTACCTAGGTTAACCTGTGTTTCCTACTAATGACTGAATTAGGAAATGTTATCTCTTGATTGAAATAACCTGTGTTTCCTATTACAACTACAACTGATTTGGGAAATGTTAATTGTTAATAACTTGTGTTTCCTACTTGATAAACAACACTTATTGGAAATGTTATTCTTAAATGTTTAACTTGTGTTTCCTACATAACGAACAAACTTGTGAATTCACTCAACAATTTTGTTGACGTTTTACTCTATGTTTTTCAGGGAATTAGCAGCGTAAGTAAGATCTGCATGCATATCAGGACGGACTACCCTGGACTTGTTAGGATGCCACTACTTTTGGGACACCTGGATTTCCTCTGTATAACTGCAACTATTGCAGTCATACCTATGAAATCTACTTTTGATATTATGTATTTTATGAAATACTGATTTCAACTACTACTACTACTGTTATCACTTCCCAAGTGGTAATCATTTGTAAAACTGTAACTAATGGCATCTTAATCTATTTCGTTCTGCGATAATCATATGCTCTGAGTATGTATGTAACTGTTGGTTGTTATTACTGCTCGCACCCCCGCCACGTCACTAAGCTTCCGCAAACCACTCTACGTAATTGTAATTACCGTTTGGCGGGGTGTGACAGACTTGGTATCAGAGCCATTGGTTATAGCGAACTAGAAGTCTTTAGGTGACTGAAAACCTTAGAGACCTAGACTATAGCCTTGGCTAGAACATTTGTGCATTCATGCATACATACTTTGCATACAACTAACATACGACTGACACGCCACACTCAATTTCTTTTGTCACAGTATGTCTAGTCAATCACATTACCATGTTTACGCTTCGGATGAAGAGCCGACCGAGGCTACTTTTGAGGGTCCCGCGATTACAGTAGGGGATGAGTCATCAGTTCATGTGAGAGCTATGTCTGATGACACTAGTGATGCTTACTTAGTACCACCTCCGACCGCACCTGTGGTCACTCCTACCCCTACACCACCTGTTACGGGTACCTCTCGTGTGCCTGTACCTCGGATGACAGCTAGGATCTGTGTTCGGGATTTTCCCAGGGGACCACTCGCGCCGCGCGATAAGGCGCCAGTGACTGAGTCTGAGGTTCCAGTTGTCGAGCCGCCTCAGAAGAGGCTCCGACCTTCTCATCTGGACTGGATGCCTCGAGTATTGAGAGAGTGGAGATCACTAGAGGGTATCCCCTCGACCTTTGAGTTTGGAGAGTCCTCCCACTCACCACCATCTGCATATCTCACTGGTGAGCCTCTGGAGCTCACTGTGTCTACCCTTGTGGCTGTGGTTCACACCATGTTTAGGATATCATCTAGCAGGAGCAGAGATGTGATGGAGTTACTGAGCGATGCCTCCCGCACTGACATGGATATGGCTATGCTCCATCAGAGGATGGATTTTGTGGAGACTCACCGTCTGACAGACTGGCAGAGTCTAGCATTCACCCGTGCACGCGTTGCAGCTTTAGAGAGGCGTGCTAGGGTGTCAGAGATTGTAGCTAGTGTTTGTGTGATGACTGCAGCAGTGATGGTTGCGGTTAGGATGTATTTCCCATGGTTCCGTTAGGACTGTGTATGGCGGTTGTGCCTACACCATATTGGACTATTACTTTTGGGGAAATATATGTATGTATTAGTTATGGACTAGCTGTATGTTGTATGGAACTTTGTGAGTAGAATGGGTATATGTATAGGAAACCCATCATCTTTTGTATAACGCTAACCACCGATGGGTATATTAGAAATTCCATCTCATTTTGTACTAAACTCATGTAACAGCGTTATGATCTTTAATATATAAAGTATGTTTGGTTTACATCTCGTGTTCATTATACATATTATCAATCATATTATTTTCTTTTACAACTGTCGACTTATGATTAAAACAATACTTTATCGACACTTTGTGATCAATTCTTGTAAACCCTGAAACATATTACAGCTTGATGATTGATTATTCTTGAGAACCTCTGAAATTTACAGTGTTAAACGACAATGAAAAGAAATATGTATTGGACATTATATAATGACGCCTGGCCAACGTGATTATATTATGCTAGTTACATGTGGGTGTTTCAAAGTTGTAAGGCACGTGTTGTAAAACTCTTTTCATTCATCATCTCCTGTCATTCATTTCAATCAAATGTGAATCTTTGATCTATTCACATTCAATATCTCAATATTAACACTCTGCATTTTATTCATCGCAGAGCTGAATCATGCCTCCCAAACGACGAGTCACTAGGAACAGTCAAAAGACGACTACGCCTCCACCACCACCACCACCTACTGAAACCACTGAACAAATGATCGCACGAAGAATAGCTGAAGGTATTGCTGAATATGAGGCAAGCCGTAGTCGCGAACCGGGAGTTAATAACAGTGGATCTACCCCTGTTAATACTGAGACAACCGTGAATGCTCGCAAAGGGTGTTCATACAAAACATTTCAGGCTTGTAAGCCGATTTCTTTTCGGGGCACCGAGGGTGCAATTGGTATGATTCATTGGATAGAGAAAACTGAATCAGTATTGGACATTAGTGACTGTGCACCTGACTGTATGGTGAAGTATGCTACTTGCACTTTGGCTGACAAAGCGCTCACTTGGTGGAACAGTCAGATCCAATCACTTGGTCGACCAGCTGCTTATTCAATGTCATGGGGAACATTTAAGAATCTGATGTTGGAGGAATTCTGCCCTCGCAGTGAGATGCAGAAAATAGAAACGGAGTTGTGGAACATCACCATGATTGGTGCTGATATTACTGGGTACACCACTAAGTTTCAGGAACTTGCACGTCTAGTGCCACATATGGTGACACCCGAGTATAAGCGTATTGAGCGCTACATATTTGGTCTAGTACCACAAATCCGCAGTCTGGTGACGTCATCTAAACCGGACACTTTCAGGAGTGCTGTTACTCTAGCACAAAGTTTGACCGATGAGGCAGTCAGGATGGGAAATCTGACTAAGAAAGCTGTGTCGGGAAAAGGTGAACCGAACAGTACTGATGTTAGTAGTTCTGGTGGTGCAAAGCGAAAGTGGAACGGTAGTGGTACTGATCGTCAGGGTCAGCAGAACAAGAAATCTTCTGGAAATGCGAAAGCATATGTTGCCACTACCACCGAATTAAAACCATACCTGGGTAACAAACCCAAATGTGATAAGTGCAACCGACACCACGAAGGCGGGTGTGGGTATTGTGGAAACTGTAGGGCATGGGGACATAGAACCCGAGAATGTAAAACTAACCCTCCCCCACGAGCAAACACTGAGCGTCAAAACCAGGGATGTTTTGAATGTGGTGAGCAAGGACACTACCGTAACCGATGCCCTAAGCTCAACAACAACAACAACCGCGGTAACAACAATAACCGAGCCAACAACATCAACAATCAACCGGCTCAAGGAAGGGCATTCGTGATCGGAGCACAAGAGGCACGCCAGGACCCCAACACCGTCACTGGTACGTTTCTCGTAAACAACCATTATGCCTCTGTGTTAATTGATTCGGGTGCTGATTTAAGTTTTGTGTCTACTGAGTTTAGACCACTATTAGAACTTGAATCCCGTAAATTAGACAACAAGTATACCATAGAATTAGCCGATGGTGAGTTGATCGAATCAGGAGAAATAGTACCGGGATGTACCTTGGAGTTAGAAGGTCATCTCTTCGAAATAGACTTACTACCGGTTAAGTTGGGAAGTTTTGACATTGTAGTCGGTATGGATTGGTTATCTAAGAACCGCGCCGAGATCATATGTCATGATAAGATGGTTCGCTTACCGTTAACGACAGGAGAAACTTTAATGATTCAAGGCGAGAAACGAAAGAGTGCCACTAAAATGATTTCGTGCTTGAAGGCCAGTAAGTATCTCCGAAAGGGGTACCAATCATTTTTGGCACACATTGTAGAAAAGAAAACGGAGGAGCAACGTATAGACGATGTGCCCATTGTACGCGACTATCCAGGAGTGTTCCCTGATGAGTTGCCGGGATTGCCACCCCCACGGCAAGTTGAGTTTCACATTGACCTGGTGCCAGGAGCCGCACCTATCGCACGTGCACCTTATCGTCTAGCTCCCTCGGAAATGCAAGAGCTGTCTACGCAACTGCAAGAACTTCTAGACTTGGGATTCGTCCGACCGAGCTTTTCCCCTTGGGGAGCTCCGGTTTTGTTTGTTAAGAAAAAGGATGGATCTATGCGGATGTGCATCGATTATCGGGAACTGAACAAGGTAACTATCAAGAACCGATACCCGTTACCACGCATTGACGATCTGTTTGATCAACTGCAAGGATCGAGTCATTATTCAAAAATTGACCTGCGATCTGGTTACCACCAACTCAAGGTACGAGAAGAGGATGTACCGAAAACTGCGTTTAGGACTCGTTACGGTCACTACGAGTTTTTAGTCATGCCTTTTGGGCTGACCAACGCACCAGCAGTATTCATGGATTTGATGAACAGAGTATGCAAACCCTATTTGGATAAATTCGTCATTGTGTTTATTGACGACATCTTGGTATACTCACGATCGAAAGAGGATCACGAGCAACATCTGAAGCTTGTCCTCGAACTACTACAAAAAGAGAAGCTTTATGCAAAGTTCTCTAAATGCGAATTTTGGATACGAGAGGTTCAATTCCTTGGTCATGTGATAAATGACAAGGGAATTCACGTAGACCCATCCAAAATTGAGGCAATCAACAACTGGGAAGCACCGAAAACCCCAACTGAAGTACGACAATTTCTTGGTCTAGCTGGCTATTACAGGCGATTCATCGCAAATTTTTCAAAGATAGCACAGCCACTTACCACATTAACTCAAAAAGACAAGAAATTTGAGTGGAATGATAAGCAAGAGAATGCATTCCAACTACTGAAACAGAAACTGAGCAGCGCACCCATACTATCACTACCCGAAGGAGTAGATAACTTTGTTGTTTACTGTGATGCTTCGCATCAGGGATTGGGTTGCGTACTGATGCAAAACGAAAAGGTCATTGCTTATGCATCACGACAACTAAAAGTGCATGAGAAAAACTATACGACTCATGATTTGGAATTAGGAGCCGTTGTTTTTGCACTGAAGATCTGGAGACACTACCTATACGGTACAAAGTGTACAATCTTCACTGATCATAAGAGCCTGCAACATATATTCGACCAGAAAGAACTTAACATGAGACAACGACGTTGGGTCGAATTACTTAACGATTACGACTGTGAAATAAAGTATCACCCGGGTAAGGCTAACGTTGTAGCAGATGCCCTGAGTCGTAAGGAACGGATCAAACCTCGAAGAGTTCGAGCCTTGGGATTGACAATCCACTCGAATCTCATTACTCAAATTCGGGATGCACAAGAAACTGCTTTCACTTCCGAACGCCTTAAGGAGGAATCCTTAAAAGGGATGGAAAAACAACTCGAGAAAAAGGACAACGGGGTGTTGTACTTCATGAACCGAATTTGGGTACCATGCGTAGATGAGTTACGCAAGCTGATTCTGGACGAGGCACACAAGTCCAATTACTCGATACATCCTGGTGCGGACAAGATGTACCAGGACTTGAAAGGCTTCTACTGGTGGCCTGGAATGAAACGTGACATTGCCACCTACGTTAGCAAATGCTTAACTTGCTCGAAGGTAAAGGTGGAATACCAAAAGCCGTCTGGGCTTTTGCAACAGCCTGAGTTGCCCAAATGGAAATGGGAGCAAATAACAATGGACTTCATTACGAAGTTACCTAGAACGGCATCGGGAGCAAATGCCATATGGGTGATTGTCGATCGATTGACGAAATCAGCCCACTTCCTCGCTATTAAGGAAACGGATGGAATGGAGAAACTAGCTAAGATCTATATTAAAGAGATTGTTTCTCGGCATGGTGTGCCACTATCCATCATCTCTGATAGAGATGCACGATTCACTTCTCGCTTTTGGCAAACATTACAACAGGCAATGGGTACTCGACTTGATATGAGTACTGCCTATCACCCGCAGACTGACGGCCAAAGTGAACGAACTATACAGACGCTCGAAGACTTGTTGCGAGCATGTGTGATAGACTTTGGAGGTAACTGGGATACTCACCTACCTCTAGCTGAATTCTCGTACAACAATAGTTATCACACGAGTATACAGATGGCACCATTTGAGGCGTTATATGGACGCAAGTGCCGATCACCACTCTGTTGGGCAGAGTTGGACGACAGACAACTATCTGGACCCGAACTTGTCCAGGAAACCACTGACAAAATAATTCAAGTATTGAGCCGACTGAAAGCGGCACGAGATCGACAAAAGAGTTACGCTGATAACCGCCGTAAACCTCTTGAGTTTCAAGTAGGAGACAAGGTCCTACTCAAAGTATCTCCCTGGAAAGGAGTAGCACGATTTGGCAAACGAGGAAAGCTGAACCCACGATACATCGGACCATTTGAAATCCTTGCTAGGGTTGGTCCCGTCGCTTACAAGCTCAAACTACCGCAAGAGCTTAGTAGCATACACGATACTTTCCACGTTAGCAACCTCAAAAAGTGTCTTTCTGATGAAACACTTATCCTTCCTCCTGACGAAGTCTTCATTGACTCAAAACTTAACTTTGTGGAGGAACCGGTTGAAGTTATGGATTCTAAAACGCAGAAACTTCGACACAAACGAATCAAACTGGTTAAAGTTCGTTGGAACTCAAAACATGGCCCAGAATTTACCTGGGAACGAGAGGATGAAATGCGAAAGAAATACCCCAACCTATTTGAGAGCGTGACCGAGACTCACGGCTCGACTTAAATCTCGGGACGAGATTTCACTAACGGGGGGAGAATGTGACACTCCTCCAAATTAGGTATATAATTATACTTAATACATGCATTTCTTACGCTAATTCCCTACATTTGTTTTAAACTAAACCGATGATGTGATGTCAGTCTAGCGAGCCCTAAACAATAATACAAAAAGAATTACATAATACGTAGTTATTTATAAATTACGTACGAACGTATCGGAGCGAAGCTGACAAATAAATGACAAAAGTTTCGTGATACAAAAATAATTAATAATATAATTATTAATTACGAGTATTTATATATCTATAACACATAGATATAAAGGTCTAATTTTACGTTTAACATAAAACGTATTATAACACGAACAGAAACAATTCTAAAACGCGCATACGACGTCGAATCATAAAAATGCAAAGTTTCTCGTTCATTTGGAAGAAGTTAGAACATTACTTCAAAATATGAAATCCTAAATCTACTGAAAATTGGCGCTCAATTAACTGCGCGCAGTAAAGTGTACAAAAATGTACAACTATCAAAAATAATGAAAACCTCATTATTATGAAAACATATTACGAACCAGGAGAGCATCTACAAAATAAAAATATAAAATGTTAAATTTTATATTGCTATAATTATACCCGTACTCGAGATTGGTGGGACAAAAATCCCACCAACCTACAATAATGCAGAGACAGATTTGGGTTTAAACCCATACTCCCTCCATATCTCTGTGATCTCACGACATAACACACACACACAATGATTTTCATCAATCTCCATTTCCTTCCTCTCTAAAATTGTAACAAAATCAGGAGCAGCAAAAGGCAGTAAAACAACAAGATCAGGAAGCTTTATCATCATCATCACCATCATCGGTCACTTCATCATCATCTTCATCATTTTTACTTTGTAAGAAAAACTCAATTTATTTGATTTCTATACTATGATTTCGTATTCTAACATGTTATACATCATAATCTAACAACATATACCACATATATTTGAAGATTGATGATTGATTCTTGAAATTGGTTTTTGAAACCAAACTTTGAATCCAAAAATCTAACCACGAAAACTTGTTAAAAACGTGATATTAAGTTGTTAAAATGTTGTACTATGATGATATAAACATTTGGTGTTGATGTATAAACGATTTGGAACCAAGAAAATCGGATTGTGTCTTGCCCTGCTCGAACAGGGCCTGGAACTGACATGAATCCGGCGGATTCATGTAGAATCCGGCGGATTCCCCTATGAAACTCGCACACCCCGTAAACGGTTTAAACATCTGTGAACGAGTAAAAGACACGATCGAATCCGGCGGATTCACCTGAATCCGGCGGATTCCCAAGCTTAATATGAACGTTTTGTGAACACAAAAGAAATCCGGCGGATTCAACTAAATCCGGCGGATTCACTTAATATTGACCCGACCCGGTGGCTTGACCCGAAGATCCGGCAACACTTTTCTCATTAACGAGAATCCGGCGGATTCAAATAGAATCCGGCGGATTCACCTACTGGGCTGCAGATTGGGCCTAAGTCGCGAACTGGGCTGGGCTGGGCTTTGAACTGGGCTTCGTGTTTTGGGCCGAATGATTAATGGATTATACGTTAAATAAGTACATTATGGCTAATGGGCCAACAAATCGGGCCGAGCCTAACAAACTACAAAACATACGACGTTATAAAACGAGACAAACTATGATTACGGACATTGGACTTATTTAATTCATACGAACAAACGATATATGACATGTATACATACGACACTTAAGAATTATATATTCACCGATATATACATACATTGAGACTTGTGTTTTTGGAAACTTAAACGACAAACTTTTATATATATCTATATATATATATATGAACGAGACAACGGACAATAATATATATATGCGAGAACATATACATATGCAACTATATAAGTATATATGTATATATGCTTACACATTTTGGACGATTCGACAAACAAACATAACTTGGGAAAATATTATTTATTTTCAAACAACAATCATCAACGACATACACAAACTTAAGAAATTGATAATTTCTTCAAACAAACGAATTATTAACGTAAGTAAAATATAGTACTTATAGTTAATACATTATTGTGTATAGGTTGACTACGTTTGGGCTACGCTATCTTATCTCGCTAGCATTCACATCCGAGCACTCACCGTGAGTTCACAAACCCCTTTTAAATGTTTTAATGTTTTAAAACTTCGGGGTGGAAAACATAGAAATCGTATGTATAACTGCATGCGACAACTGTTTGAATACTTGATGTATTTACTTAAACTATTGATGAAATGAGATTTCATGTTGTGACTGATTAAATACTGTAAGTATTTGCTTAAACTGTTTATGAAGGGGTACTTCATACTTGAACTATTTGTGAAAGGGTATTTCACACAACTATTTGAACTATGTTTTTATGAAATGTTTTTCATAACTATTTTGGGAATTTAGGCAACGAATCTTGGTACAGATCTAGGCTGAACGATGTAGTGCATAAAAGACCTTATGGCTACAGACTATAACCATTAGCTAGGTGACTCTAGCCACTGAGTATACGGATAGTACTATCGCCGTGACGACCCTCCTACGGATTTGGGAGCGTATACTTAATTGTCCAGCATGGCAAACAACAACAGATTAGGGTTGTGGTTTGGTTATAGGGTTAGATCGGGTTACCTTACTCGACAGGTTTAGCTCACCTTTCGAGGGATCACCGTCTAAATATTCCCACAAAACTATGGTTTAGGAAGTGATTTCCTATGTACACTGATTTGGAAATGTTAATCTTTACCTAGGTTAACCTGTGTTTCCTACTAATGACTGAATTAGGAAATGTTATCTCTTGATTGAAATAACCTGTGTTTCCTATTACAACTACAACTGATTTGGGAAATGTTAATTGTTAATAACTTGTGTTTCCTACTTGATAAACAACACTTATTGGAAATGTTATTCTTAAATGTTTAACTTGTGTTTCCTACATAACGAACAAACTTGTGAATTCACTCAACAATTTTGTTGACGTTTTACTCTATGTTTTTCAGGGAATTAGCAGCGTAAGTAAGATCTGCATGCATATCAGGACGGACTACCCTGGACTTGTTAGGATGCCACTACTTTTGGGACACCTGGATTTCCTCTGTATAACTGCAACTATTGCAGTCATACCTATGAAATCTACTTTTGATATTATGTATTTTATGAAATACTGATTTCAACTACTACTACTACTGTTATCACTTCCCAAGTGGTAATCATTTGTAAAACTGTAACTAATGGCATCTTAATCTATTTCGTTCTGCGATAATCATATGCTCTGAGTATGTATGTAACTGTTGGTTGTTATTATCCGCAAACCACTCTACGTAATTGTAATTACCGTTTGGCGGGGTGTGACAACACGTTATTTGTATAAGAGTATTTTGCTATTGAGAATCAAGGGTAAAGCCTACTAGAATAATAATAAGTTGAGCTCAATTTCTGAATTTTAGATTGTTTAAGTGGACAACAATATCGGTAATCTGAGTGAATTATCTTTTATGTCTAATAATAATGTATTAGAAGTTGTTTCCCTTAGAGAGTTTCTTGATTGCTAAGCTTTAAGGTAGAATCGATTTTAAGATAGGAATTTGGTTTGTCGAGTGCTGTGTAGTATGTAAGTCCTTTTGCACTTTTGTTTGCCATTCATAGTTAAAGTTTTGAGTTTTAGAATCGATAGTCTACTTGAGGACAAGTAGGATTCAAGTGGGGGATGTTTGATGAACGCCAAAATGTGCTATTTTATAGTGCTAATTACCCCCTTGTTTAATTAAATTCTTATGCATTTTGTGTGAATAAGATACTCAATTCGTTCATATTTGCATTTAGGAATTATTTGGACCTTGAATTGGAAAAGAAGCAGAAAACGAGTCATTATTGAAGAAAAGGAGGTGAAAAGTTTTAAGTTTGAAGATTGGAGGTCGGCTAGCTGAAAAGATGCATTTTTTTAAAACCATACGGCGTATGGATGTCCATATGGCGTATGGATTGAGTGAGCCGGGCCGCCAGAGTACGCGGGTTAGATCCATGGGCTTTTCAATCCATACGGCGTATGAAAATTCATACGGCGTATGGATTGCCTCGGCAGAAACCCTAAATAGCTTATTTTCACTTCATTTTGAGGGCTATCAATTCTCATTCTCTCTAAGCCGTTTTCTTTACATTCTACCACCATTTCAGACCAATTTTGAAGGATTGAAGCTTAGAGAATCAAAGGCTTTCGTTCATTAATCCATAATTTCAATTATTCTGTTCGAATACGTTTCTTCTTTTCATGTGATTATGATTATGGTTTCGTTTTCAGTTCTGATTTTCTGTTTAGAAATGATTGGCTAAGTTTTTAATACAATTGTTTAGATGATAATACTCAGATGATGATTTGATTATTGAATTGCGGATTTATATTGGATTTTATGAATGTTTATATGTTTACTTGATGATCCATGTTTAATAATTGATTATTGATGATAACCTAGCGTGATGATCTATTAATTTATGATTGAGTTCTTTATTGATTGATCATTATTGATGATTGTTAATTTTAATTGATGATTATCACTAAATAGATTGAGTTTGATAGGCTAGGGTTAATTATGATTAATAATTGGTAATGAACATAATAGCTATTGATTAGTTATAAACTTTGTTGATTCAAGTTGTAAAAGTAAATCATATAAACGGTGTAGTTTTAACTCATAATACAATCTGGTGGATAACGTTAAATTGAACTGTTAGCGGGTTGAAAACAACTTCATATCTTTCTTGATTGTGTTTAATCAATTAATCTTGTAAGGATAATTGATACATTTGTTATGTCACAATAAAATCTATATATTAGCAATTCAATAAAATGATAATCAGATTCTGAGGAAAATAATCTAAACAATTGTGTTTCTTTTATTATTTGAATTAAATAATCTTTTTAAGTAATTCTTTTATCATTTCTTTATTTTCTAATTGAGTTTTATTTAATAAACCATTTTTCATAATTGTTTGCCAATTGTTCGATCGGAACTAAAACGCCACCATTATTTACTGCTTTCATTATTTGTATAAATTTCCAATTTATTTCATTAAACATCCGTTCCCTGTGTTCGACTCGGACTTATCATACTATACTATTATATGACCAGGTATTCTTGCCTGAGTTGTGTATAGTTAGTAAGGTAATTTCCATATTAAAATAAAGCTCTGTTTACACAGCGTCATTGTTCTCGCAAATGGTTTTAGGTTCCAGACAATAGATTTAAGAGGGGAATAAAAATTATAACAATAATTGGGTCTGTTGGTGTATTGGCCGACTTGTGTTTTACTTTCCCAATTTTGGTCACCTCATTTACATTTGATTTAACTTCACCTACATACTCAAAGAGAAAATCATATAAAAAGAAACCTCGAGCTGTGGTTGTGAATTAGAATCAGATTAACATCATCACCTACTTGTTCCTTCTCTATTGATTTGTAAGTATTCTTATGTTTATAACTATATATATATTTGATATTGTAAAGATTGGTAGAAGGTGTTAGTGTTAATGATGTTTATATGAAATTGAAGCTTATTGTTGTTATAGTATGCTTGAGTGGTGCTGTTTGAACAATAAGTTTCTGCAGAAATTGAGTTGTAAGCTTTGGGTTATGAAATTCGGGTGCTGGGTTTTGGACCAGATCGCACAGGTCTGGAAGACGGGTCTTACCCGGCTGGTACGACCCGTACCCGGCGGGTAGACTGGTTCAATGGGAATCTGGCGGGTAAAACCAATCCGGCGGGTAGCTTGTGTGCAATTTGGAGCCGCAGTTGGACTTGAGTTTTTGCTTTGATTATATCCGGCGGGTACCCCTTTTAGCCGGCGGGTACCCGACTGGCTAGGCTGATTATTGTTTAAGTTTTAAGTATGATGGTTTATGTGTATCATTATTATTAAACCATGTTTCTAATGATTATTGTTTAAGTTGCATGCTTATATCATATAAGTTTTGCAAATGTTTAAGTATGTAATACTTAATTGTTGATGTTATACAACTGAATTAGGTTGTATCACTTTTGAAATGAGTTACTAATTTGTATTCTGTTGTATTCTCAGATTATGAGCAGACTCAGTGACATTAGACTACTGAGTGGACGACTGAGGTATTGGTGAGTGGATCTGTACCCTCAGTATGATTTGGTTGTAACAGGTTTGGGTTACAACGGGTAACCTTAGATGTTACTGTTGATACAAACTGTTAGTCTGATATGATTCCATGATGATTGTGGATTATGTGTTCCATGGCCTTTGAGGCATATATGTGATGAGAAAGAGGTCAACATGAGTTGGGATTGGTTGCTATTGATTGGCCGATGGGGGTTCCTTGTACACATCGTTAATGAGAACCTATGTTGAGTGAGTGAATAGCAATAGGCTATCGGTAAACCGCTGTATTGGCCTGCAGCTCAGTGGGGTTTACAGGTGTTGCTTGAGGGCCACCGCGGCATTGAGGGTTCCTCAAGGACCACCGATCCTCTTTGATTTATGTGTGTTTACGATTATTTGTTGTAAACTGATTTGTTATTGCTAAGTTGTGCTGATGGCTATAGTTTCATTCACTTAACTTTGTGCTAATCCCCCACATTACTTTTTGCAGATTATGATTAGATAACTGGCTGGGCAAGAAGCTGTTGATTGGAATGGAATGTTTGACGACCAGGCGTTTAACTCTGATATCTGATTTGTATAAATCAATGTATATTTTGGAATTATATAGCACCCAATTTGTGATAATATGTTTTGAAACGGTTTGACTTTATATATAATATGAAATTGTAAGTTTTGGACGTACGCTTCCGATGTAAAATATATTTAAATAATGTTATGAAATATGGGGTGTTATAATATTTTTAGTACAAATACACATTATATTTTTGGTATAATATTTTTTTCAAGATATAACACATGAAACGTGAATTACGTTGTGGGTCTTCGAAAATATCAATAAATGGATTATTGGTTTCCTAGAATATTATTGATGAAGTGAGGTACTATACACCTAAATCACAATAAAGTACTATACACTCCGCAACATTGCGCGGATACCCTACTAGTATTACAATACACATACAAGCATCAAGAGGAGCCATGCTCTCTTCACCATCTTCATCTATGGTAAGCCTTGCTCACCACCAAAAACCCATCTTTTAAGATGGTTCATCCCGATTATTACCACCCTTTGCTTCGTTCGATACGAGTTTAAGGGTTACCCGCGTAAGCCACGGAGTGTAATGAATCGGTCCAATCCAACCCGCACTCAAGTGTAGAAATATGCTTGATCAAATGGTGCCATCCATGAAACCGGCATACAAAGCTCGTTCTACTCTTCTTTCGCGTCTGAGTTGCTCGTTTTCTCTTTTTCAAACCAAGATAAGTTTTCTGTTCAAATCTTTACAAGAAAACACATTGTTTTCGGTTTAACACATTTTTAAAATCTCTTATCATTATAGAGTGGTGTTTCCAAGGAATAAATGATATATTTTTTGCGCTAATGATCAATTAATCACTCACTGATTTGCTTCATCATCATTTGTTTTTCATCATCATTCTAATGCTATTGTGATCTTTAGGTAATTTAAAAACAGAATCTTGTTGCCATTAATCCATTTGGTGTATTCAAATCACTTATTTACTTCAAAATACATGGCATGAATAAGGCAAAAAATATACGAATGAAAAGATCACAGTGGCTACAAAATAAAGTGTGAAGTGCAATGACTAAATCAAAAACGAATTTTGAAAGACAAATTGTTTGTCACAAATAATATTATTGGTCTGATTGTAGCTGAATGTTGTCGATTAAAAGTTGTAAAAACAATCTGGTGCCCTGGTGGGTCAGTAAATTAAAACAACTCAAAACCAATAATGTTTAATATGCACTCCAAGTGCTCGATGAAATGTCTCAACCACTTGTAGAACTATTTTCATCATTTTGTATAACACTTCGTTGTTGTGATTACTCTACTTTTCTTAGCAGGAACAATTGGTGGTAATAATATACTCAACACAAAGTGTTCATTAAAATGTTAATGGGTTGATCTGCAGCCACGATTGGACCCTGGTCTGCAGCCATGTATAGACCCTGATCACAGCCTTATTCGACTGTACTTGGCACCCATTTTTGGATCCTGCTTGCAGCGTTCTTCGAGCCAGATGGCATCCCCATTTGGACCCTACTTGCTTCCATGTTCGCGGCCTGTTGGAAGCCACTTTCAGGCCAACTCGTAGCCACATTTCAAGGCCTGATCGCATGGGCATTATGGGTTCGTTTGCTGCCACACCTAGGCGTGATCGCAGCTCTGTTTATGCTTGAATCTTCTGACCTCAGCTGGAATCGTAACCCCTGCCTCTTCTGGCAGACCATTGTGCCACCTGCCTTTTATGGAAGGCCTCGAGCATCCTTTTGGCAGACCACCGTGCCACCTGCCTTTTATGGCAGGCCTCGTGCATCCTTTCGGCGGACATCTATGCCACCTGCCTCGTTCGGCAGGCCCCATGTAGCCTGCACATGTGAATATAACGCCTATTAAAACAATGGTAAACAAAGACAAGCAGTCAAGCGCATGTGAGTTCAAATTACAGAGAGTGTTGGGGACTAGTCGGCAGACCCGTTACCCTGCTTCATGTAGCAATCATGGGCTCGCAGCCACATTTCAAGGCTGATTTGCAGCCACATTTCAAGGCAAATTTGGAGCCACATTTCAAGGCCTGCTGGCAGCCTCTTTTGGGCCTGTTCGAGATACCTACCCAGCCATCTATCACATTCGGTTTGTAAGTCATTCTACTAAAATAGTAAGAAAAAAGAAACACACACACATGATATGTGTGAAACTCTCGGTGTTAACATATTTTCTTCACAAAAGTTTATTTTTCAAGAGTAAAGAACTCAATTATTTGAGTTTAAGAATCACTTACATGACTTCTAAAGTGCAAGATTTAAATATTTTTTTTGTATTTTAAATACAACCATCAGACTTGGTTTTTATACCACACAAAAATACGAGTTTGTTTATATACAAAACCTAGGGCAAATCAAGAATCTATTTATATTTGCTCAATTGTGCCTGTGCTCTCCGTGAATAAATAAAAGTAATAGGCCATATCAACCTGGTGGTTCCGCGAATCAACCCAGCCTAAGGTTAGCAAACATTGAAATCGCACGTCAAGTGCTCAATATAATGTTTTAACCAAGTGTACAACTATTTTTGCATATTGTACTGCATTTTGTTGGCTAGTATCTTTTTGTCAGCAGGTTGCAAAACGGAAATAATCACAGCTGCTATAAATGGTCTGCCCAGCTTAATTTTGGGCCTGCTTTGTAGACCCCTCGTAGCCCTTGCATGCAACTGATTGCAGGCCACACTTCCAGCCTGCTTGCAGTCCTTTCGGGCCTAACTTGTATGCATATTCGCAGCCATTTCGGGCCCAATTTGAAGTCATATTTGCTGCCCTTTCGGGCCTGATTTGCAAGCATAATTAACAGCCCATTCGGGTCTGATTTGCCGCCCGATTCGCGGCTAATCTCAGTCACGCTCATGCCTGAAAGTAGCCCTTTCGGGCATAATTTGCATCTCCTTTCGGATAAAGATTTTGCAGCCATGTTCGCCCATGCTCGCAGCCACATTCAAGGCCTGCTTGGAGCTATGTATAGAGGCTACTTGAAGCCACTATCAAGTTTGATCTCAACCCTGCTTCTGCCTTATCATAATGCCCGCTGCCTGAGTTCTCTGGTGCATCTTCTCGGTGCTCTACCGAGCTTGCTGCTGCCTGATTTTTATGCCCATTATGAATTCGGTCTGTAAGTTTACCATCTAATTAACACACATCCCTATATTTAAGTTTTGATCCAAGTTCATGTGTTCAAAGATTGGGATCACCATCTGCTTATATATTTGTAAAAGTCATACAAACATTCCAAAGATTGTTGCTCACAAAAAGTTGTATTTGTGTTTTATTAACAGTGATATGCAAATAAAAGTTCGTAAAAAGGTTTTTTTTAATAAAAACTACATGCTGCAGCCATGACATATGGGAAAATGTGTGCCAAAAATTTCCAAGTTCGAAAATAAAAAATAATTACAGTAAGACTTGCACTTTATTCTTTACAATGGTCACAAAACTTTTGGTTTGTGAATTGCAAGCAGACTTCCTTATTTATTAATATATGGGACCAATCGAATGTGAGCAACTATTAAACATCTAAACACGAGCAGATTTATCTTATATCATTATACATACACAAATCATGATGCCCATGATACAAAACGAGAAAGCATTGGTACAACTTAAAAGACATATGCTCCTGCCATCTCTTCTTTAACTTTGCCGACACGATTTGAGACAAACATTTACATATGGAACTTCTTTTATAATCAAAAAATGCAGAAGAGCATAGGCAGGCGAAGCATTTTATGATAGCACATTTGTCTTGATGCTGCTAAATTTCGCTAGTCAAATGCTTCACATTCCTTTGGCAAAATTCATGCTTTTGTTATTTTCAGTAAACAATATAATTCATGCTGACACATGATGTGTTTAAGCAACTTGGTCATTTAATATGCAATAGTACCTCATTGCTCAGATAATCTCAGTTGTTAGTTGGGTGCTCGATTAAATGACCTAACCAAAAATGAATTTCGAAACACAAATTCTTCATTTCAACTTGTTATGTTCCGGACTAAGTCTTGTTGACAGTTTTCAACTCAAGTTGTACAATCAACCCGACAGTTCCACGAACCAAGACCACACAAAATCAGTAACAGTTTTGATCGCAATTACAGATCACACACTACTCATGATCACAACCCATGTGTTGTTCTTATCGTATCCAGGCAAGTTAGTTGCACAATAATAATGGGACGTCTACTCATTATTTTAAGTTCAAGACTGCTAACAATGTTAGCAATATTGAACTGGGGGAACCATGATACAATATTGGCCTTGATGGGTCTTTCCCTAGTCATCCTTCTTTTGAGTCGGTTTGAAACCTCTCATGTCATAGATTTTCTTAACCCAAATAGACCTAACTCACCGACCAGCAGAAATTGAGCTTTCTAGCTCAGCTATTCTGTTTTGTGTTATTCATCACAGAGTTCGACAACATCAAGCTTTACAGTTATGCTATTTATTATTGGGCTTTCCAGCCTTGCTTTCGGAATTGCGCTCTGTATTGAGCTTCACAAACAGGGATGAGCAGTGAGCTTTTGAGCTCTACTTATCAGACAGGATTGAGCTTTTAAGCTCTACCTTTCAAATTGAGCTATTAAGCTCTACTTATCAAACAAAATTGAACTTTTAAGTTTACTTTTCAGATTGAGCTATTAAGCTCTACTTATCAAACAGGATTGAGCTTTCAAGCTCTACTTTTCAGATTGAGCTTTTGAGCTCTACTTATCAAACAGGATTGAGCTTTTAAGCTCTACTTTTCAGATTGAGCTATTAAGCTCTACTTATTAAACAGGATTGAGCTTTCAAGCTCTACATTTCAGATTGAGCTTTTGAGCTCTACTTATCAAACAGGATTGAGCTTTCAAGCTCTACTTTTCAGTTTTAGCTTTTGAGCTCTACTTATCAAACATGATTGAGTTTTTAAGCTTTACTTTTCAGATTGAGCTTTTGAGCCGTACTTATCAAACAGGATTGAGCTTTTAAGCTTTACTTTTCAGATTGAGCTATTAAGCTCTACTTATCAAGTAGGATTGAGCTTTCAAGCTATGCTTTTCAGATTGAGCTATTAATCTCTACTTACTACACATGGTCGAGTTATTATGTTGTGCTTATATATTGAGCTCTTAAGCTCCGCTTTCCAGAATGAGCTCTGCCTTCAGATTGAGCTACCATAAACCTTCAAGAAGGTCGTTAAGGCCCATATACGGTACCAACATAAAAATTGTTACTTGTGAACAACCGATGCAAGCCTAGAGGGGAATGATCACCCCCTCTACCATTCTGTGTTAATCAATTTTTTAAAAGTTCAATTGAAAAAAGTTGTTCACTCAAGAAGACTTGTCATATTTTCCATGTTTATGTAAGTCAAAACAAGCAAAAGTGCAAACAGACACTCATGGCCACCCCGTTGGTACCGAATACCGGACTGTTTAAAGCGGGACGGTACCGATATGGTTTCCGTACCGGTACGGGTAAAAGTGGTTTCATACCGCTTTGGTACCACAAAAATAGTTATAATAAGTAAACATATCTACGTATTTTTTACTCGATAAAAATCAAAGAAAGATAAATATCAATGAATCTCAAATAAAAAAAATCATCATTAAGTGACATAGATGGATATTGGCGAAGAAAAATAAATATATACAACAACGTTATTGTACAGTGTTAAGTGATTTGGTAATGACACAAGTCACGATCCTTACCTTTATAATAACAAATAATATGTTTGGAATTCGATATAACTACGGTACTACAAACGTGATAGTTTGTGTGGCAAAGAGTACTAGCTAGACTTCTATAAAAATAATATTGTATACACACGTGAGGGTCTAACTCTATTTTTATACTTCTTAATCACCCAAAAAAATATCATTTTTGTATTTATAGACATATTAAATGATCACAGAAATGAGGTTCCAATCAAATCTTTTGAAAATATAGAATAAACCTACCGACATTTAAGAAAGAAGAACCTGTATATTTCGGATATGGTATCAAAGCGGGACAAGTGGGAAATTACCGGTACTGAACCGGTTGGTACCAGTTATCTTTTTGGCCCTAAAGTGAGTATCAAATATCGAACCGTTTGAAGTCGGTTGGTACCGGTTCAGTACAGTATCGGTACGGTACGAGTATGAGATCGGGATTTCGGGTACGATGCTCACCCCTATTTCAACCTAACCCAAAACTCGATAAACCCGGAGTCCCAGACCTAGCCCGAGTCACTCAATTTTCAAGTCAGTTTCGGTTCACTCGGGTCAAATGGTTCAATCTTTTCAAAAATAACAGCTAACCATATATAAGCATAAAAATGCTTATACAATTCCAAAAATAATCATAATATATATTATATCCGTTTGGATACATTACGAAAACATTATTTATTCACTACTTCTACGAAAACGTAAAAGTAAAAGATTTTGGAATCAAATTTTAATAATTCAAATGTACTATACAAAATTAAAAATGATTATTCTCCATCATGATCAGCTTTATTTATTTATTTTTTTGGCAAAAATTGAAGATTGTATTGAAATAGGATTAAAATAGATCCTTTGAAGTTACATGAAGAGTTGCAAGAAGCATACTCATTGAAATTACATGCTACATACACCCTACATACACCCTAACCAACCTGTGACCATTGTGAATTACATTGAAACTAGTGAAGTTAGTTTAATACTAGCTTGAAGTCATCATTAATTAATTCAAATCTTGAAAAGTTGAAATTATTACCCGAAGAAGAATCAAGTTATGAGTCTTGGAATTGTGTGACTTTTTTCTATGACTATTATATTAGCAAATGGAAATGCTAATGACAACTCTAAGGGCTGTCAATAAGACACATATGATGTATTTATTGTACTTAAAGTTTCCTTATTAATCCAAAATTATAATTAATACAACTATGATTTGCATTAAATTCACTGAAACTTTCCTTTTATTTATAATATATTAATTGAAATCTCTGACTATATAGGAAACTTTAAGTTCAATAAATGCATTATATCTGTCTTATTGACAGCCCTTAAGGCTGTCATTAGCATTTCCCATTATGAAAATACAAAAGTATCAAGCAACATCCAACCACCTAAATTACAAGAAGTAATTTGGGCTAATAGACAACAAAAGGCCAAAAGCCACGTGACAAAAGTAACTAGTTCTATGTAAAACTTTCATAGATTAGTAAATGAAAATGTACAAATTATGTGTCATATTTAAATTAAAATAATTCTATAATGAGATCGAAATGATTTTGGTCTGGTTGTCAGGTTCAACCTGAAAATTCATTTGATGATCTGGATCCAACCCAAAAAAATATCAGGTTGTCCGAGTTCGACTAAGCCTATCATCTTCAAGTTGGATTTGTGTCGTGTTTTGTGTAGAAATGAAAATTGTTAGCCCTTAGTACCAAGCTACCACAAGGTAACTAGTAATTGGGTATGGATGACGGAATCATGAAAGACCTCCATAAACATTCATGGCAATGAATGTCTTTTGGATTTCAAAGTGAAGATCCCTGGTTTATGGCATTCCATTTGTAATACGTTTGCTCAATTTCATAGGATCACCTCTCTACCAACTTCTATTATTTCAAAAAAGTTAGGCAATGGCAACTCTACTCGATTTTGGAAAGATCCTTGGACAGGAGAAGGTAATCTTGCTCATCAATTCCCACGGTTATTTGCTCTAGCGGTGGAAAAAGATCAATCCGTTTATAATTGTAAAACTGAAGAGGGATGGTCTTGGAATTGGAGACGCGCTATTCGATCTGGAATGGAGATGCAACAGTATACATCGATGTGTGCCATTATAGATTCGGTCCAACTGAGTGATGAAGATGATAAGTGGAGCTGGAATTTACATGGATGCAAGGAATTTTCCGTTTGTAGTTTACGATTAACTCTCGACCTAGAGCTACTGCCTTATGAGCTTCACTCGACGAGATGGTCAACAATGGTTCCAAAAAAGATTAATATATTTATGTGGCGTATGCTACGTGACAGACTTCCTACCTGATATAATCTAAGTCGCAAGGGTAGTGACATCCCTGAGATTTCATGTCCTCGATGCAAATCAGGTATGGAGACTTCATCCCATTTATTTGTTGAATGCCAATTCTCTCGTGAATTTCACTCTTTTCTTGTATCATGGCTCCGGTTTGACATTCCACTCACTAGTCCCAATCAAGTGATGGAGTGGCTCGATAATTTGCATGCTACCAGTAAATGTAGAAGAGTTTTGGAAGCAGTCTTATTTGTTTGGTGGTGGGCAATCTGGAAGAATCTGAATCAAGCAGTGTTCAAGGATAAAGCCCCTAATAGTGTTGAACTTTTTATTTTGATTGTATCGTTGTCTTATTCATGGTTGTCGAATAGATGTAGGGATTTCTTTATCTCATGGCCTATATGGTCGATGAGCCCTAGCTTTATATTGTTATTGTTCTTGTTTCCTTTCTTTCCGGTGCCTTGCCGGTTTTTTTTTCAAATTTTGCGGTTAAAAAAAAATTATAGTATTTTTTTCACTCTTCTATAAGGTAAGTTGTAGAATTAAGTACGTATTTGGGTATAAGATCAATGAAGTGTTTAAAGAGATTATAAAAAGTAGCAATTACTAAAAGAGGAAGTACGTGCCTTTAGAGCATAAGAAAGTTACCTCCCTATTTTGAGTACGAGATGCGAAACCAGATGCCCTAAACAAACATCTCGATCGCCACCTTCTTTAGATGTCCACTGCACATTTATATTCATCTCGAACTGTGCAAAATTTATAATCAACGTACGTTACATTTTTATTATCAGGTACGTATGTACGTACGTGTTTCTTAATATTTTTTCGGTCGGTAAATTTATGATCATCCCGACCATTAATTTCTTAATATATCGGCAAACTGGTGTTAGCTGCTAATAATTAAGTAACTTATAATCACCGAGCAAGAAAAAAGAATTATAGTACATAAAGACGAATTAAAAAGATCGAGCTTGTTTTTTAAGTTTACGTTTTAAACCTTCCAAATAAAAGGATAAAACTTTAGTAACTTCATTAATATATATTTACTATACGTAGTCTCTTCTAGTTACTTATAAGGCCACTCCCAACCATTTTCTCATCACTTCTGCTACATCAGCGTCACGTTAGCTTTTCACAAAGTGATTCAAAACTGATTACCCACTGCCATCAATGACTAATCACTTAATTTTTTCCGACCCCACATTTACCAATATACCACCATTATTATACACTAAACAAAAAAAAGTCACGCGGGCCCATACCGATTGCAAATCGGTTATCCGATACCGATTGAGAAGTGATGAAGAACCGATTGAATGGATGGCAACATTTCTATAATCGGTTGAAACCGATTACAAGCGTTGGGAGCAGCCTAAGTTATAACTCCTCCCATTTCCACATTCTTAGCCTCAATCCAACGTCGTTCTCAAAATGCTAATGTACTTAACAGAGCTATGTCCCTATATCGAAAGATATTACGATATGACGTTTGTCCTCATTACGACAAACTTATTCCTAATATTTTCCTATACTCATTGGCATGTTAAACTTTCATGTTTTGCCTCGCACATATGTCCGTTTCTAAATGGACTAGCGCGCCTTGCCATCTATGAATACTACTGTCTGATGTACCCCTTATTATATACACTAATCGTCGCTACCCTCATCGTCTTCACCACTGAACTACGAAAAGTTCCTTTTGTTTTCAAACGTCTTTTCATCACCTTTCTATGGATGGTTCTTGTATCGATTGGTTACAACCTTGTGTTTCAAGCAATATCCGTATGTGGCACCATCCTCCGATACAACATAGATGACGACATTGTGATTCTTAATCATGACATTGTGTTTGTGTTGGCCCTTGCAATGTATGTGTACTTCACGGCCCTCGGGCTCCTAGCTGGTCGGTTTTGGATCGTTGAGAATGTTCATGATGGTTTCCCGACCTTGAACAAGAACCTCAAGAGTCTAGAGGAAAATATTGGCTATGATGTCTTTCTATCTGTTGATTTAATAGAACTTTTGGTTTATGGTCTCGTTTATGGATTGTTTAAATCCATTATTGCGCATCGGATTATCTCGATGATCGTTATATCTGCATTGAATAAAGTTATCTGTAGAACGGTGAGGTTGATAAGCTTGCAAATAGAGAGTTTGTTTTGTTATTGGGTTTACATCTTGGAGCATGAGAAAATTTAGAAGTACGTACCGCGTACGTGATTTATTGAGTGTCGAATAGAGTACGTATATGATCAGTGACGGATCTTGAAATGTGAGGTTGGATATGCATAAATGCACTAGGTAAAGTGGACTTTTTTTAGGTGGAAAGTCAAAGGTGATTATCGGGTCGGGTTTCGGGTTCTTCGATTCAAATTCCCGGTTAGAATTTTTTTTTTAACTTGTCAATCAAACTTGAACTAGAAAATCGTTTTTAAAGCATAGCCAAGAACATACAAGCGTATGGTTACAAACACATACAAGCGTATGGTTACAAACACATACAAACATACGGTTAAAAACTTAGATACATACAATAGGAATTTCATAACAATAATAAAAGGTTTTAACTTTCGTACACTTTGAAAATTAAAACCTTAAAACCTGTAGAAATTTTTATAGTTAGATTTTCTAAAACAAAAGAGAAAATAAAGAGAAAAAAATGATTGTTTTGAATAGTTGAATGTTAGAGTTAAAAGTTTTGTCGAATGGTTAAGTTATATATTGGGATAGAAAGGCAAAAGAACCTAGAAAAGAACAAAAAGGGGAAGGGAAAGTGAAAAAAATTTACAAAATAAACGAGTCCAAAGAAAAAAGATAGCAAGATCTTTCTTTCAAAAACAAAGCCCATTAATTAAAAGCCACAATTTAGTTGAGTTATCACTGAATAATTTTTGTATTTTTTTTTAAGGATAATTTGTTGATTCTTTATATTTATTTTTGTGATTTTCTTTTTGATTGGGTTATCAAAACAATGAAGAATATGAGACGGAAATAAACTAGAGGGTGTACACCTTTAAAGGGTATGCATTTTACATGAACTATACTAAAAATATTTTATAAATTTTTTTTTTGCACTACTCATGAAAACCCAAGGGTATGCAAGTGCATATCCTTCACAACATGTACATCCGCCACTGTATATGATGTGTCATATATATTTTCAAAATAAATATTGGTCCTGTTACTTTATAGTTTATATATATATATATATATATATATATATATATATATATATATATATATATATGAGTGTCCTCATAATCAAAATCAAAATATAATGTAAAGTTGTTATTGTTATATATTTTAAGTATTTACGTATATATATAGTGACTCGATCGGTATACCCACAGACGGAGTTAAAATTTTTTAATGGAAATGGCGAAAAAAATTTATTTTTATTTCTTTTATAGTATTGTGGAGGTGAAAATTTTAAAATGTCATTAATACCTTAATTTTTTTACGTAGTTTTAAAATTCTTATGTGAGTGTGTAACACCCCAAATTTTAAAGTATTGTTGTGGTAAAGGTAAAAGTAATTGTTTAAGTTATTATTATTTTAGGTAAAATAAAATAGTAATAATTGTAAGTCGGTTTTAAAGTTTCAGATAATGATAAGTACGGAATGTAAAATAAAACACATATATATCTAATTGCTTCATGTGTACGTATCATATATTCATCCCATATTTTCTAGGAGGTTCACGAATATGAAGAAAACGCAAGAACCTTTAATTCATTACCAAAATCAAGTGAAATCATGAAATTGAAGATGAAAACATTCAATTAATCACTTTCTTGATTCTTCTAAATCAAAGGTAAGTATGATTCTTCATTTTGTTAAACCTAGAAAATGAGTTTTAGTAAGGTTAAGGTAATTGATGAATTAAATCTGAAATTAAGGTTATGATTAGATTGAATTGTGATTGTTATCATTAAAATGATTGTTGGAAGTTTGATTACAAGTTAAAAGTGAAAGATTTCAACTAGGGTTTATGATGATTTTTAAGAATTATGATAAACCTTTACAAAATCATGTTGATTAGCTTCAAGTGTTATTAGAAGTGTCATTATATAATGTTTAAGTAAGAAATTGAGTAATTAAAGTGGTGGTACATGTGAATTATCACTTGAAGATAAACATGATCATGAAAGAATGAAGTTGTTAGTTAAGAAAAGGTGATTATAATATATGGTGACGTTTTAATCATGATATAGGTAGTAAGTCAAGCATGAAAAGTGTAAATTAGAGAGGATGATCATGTAAAGTGATTAAAGTTTGAAAGTAAATCATGATCATGAATGATGATTAGAGTATTAAGAAGAGGAAATGGTGTTATTATGCTTAATTCACCATAATTATTAGTTAAAGAAGTTTACTATGTGACAAGTATTAAGGTAGTTAATTGAGTAACTTAAACATGGTAATTGTTTATGATTAAATGAAGTGAGGAAAAGTGATGCTAGTTGATTAAAGATCAACTTATGAATGTAAAGAGTTAATAATGACGATTAGTGAAATTTGATCATCATGTGGTACTAAGTATATTGTTACATTTACATGCTATGTAATAGGTGATCGATGTCACTCCCCCAAATTTGTTAATTGGTTTATCAGATGTTCGCGAAAGCATTAGATCGAGTGGGGGTGTCGACGTATACAAAGTACATGCATACATATCAGAACATATGATTACAACAGAACATGTATATTAAGATGCCAAAAGTAATAGTTACAAAGTTTTACGATTCATCGAATCGTTCAAGTGTAAAAGTAGTTAAGTTTACAAAAGTAGATTTCGTAAATATGACTAAACAGTTTTAGTTATATAAAAGAAATCCAGTTGTCAAAAGTTGGCATCATATTCCTTCGTGGGTCTCCTATGTTCCATGTGTGCAGGCGGATCTTACGTGCAGCTAATTCCCTAAAAAACATAGTAAAAGTCAACAACGAGGTTGAGTGAATTCACAGGTTTTATGTTAACAAGTTCGGTTGATACGTTTGATACGTTCTCAAATCGTTATTGCCATAATAGTTGAAAGACGTTTTGTGGAATGTTATCCAATTATAGTTCAGTTGGGATGTTGCCCAAAATACAGTTCAAAGTTGTTTGTAGGAAAGTCCGTATCCTATCAGTTGTAAGAAAGTAGTATTTTAAAGGTTTGCCCAAGGAGTAGGGACTAAATAGTTTATCCAAGAAGTAGGATGTAAAGTCTTTGCCCAAGAAGTAGGGACTTGTCGTTTTGTCCAAGAAGTAAGACCTAGTATGCGTGCCCAAGAGGTAGGGACTTTTTAGGTTGTGTCCAAGAAGTAGGACTGGCATCCAAGACGTAGGACCCATCTGCTCAAGAAGTAGAGCCTTCACCCAAGACGTAGGATTGAACCTTGCCCAAGAAGTAGGGACTTTCTGTGTACCCAAGACGTAGGGACTTTTCAATGCATCCCTGATGTGTGAAATCTAGTTATTAAATTTTATCGTTGAAAAGTAACCAAGAAAGTACCGAGCTAGATCAAAACACAACCGGGCAGTGGACCCTGTCGAGTAGTAGTATAGTTTGGCAAGTTCGGGTTCGAACACAGGGAACTTGGTTAGATAATAAAGTTAAGTGTGAGCAATTTAAGAAAGTAAATAAAATGTGGGTGGTTGGTGTGACCGAGTTGTCACAATGCTTAAAAACTACAATTCAGTTAATCTAGGTAGGTGGACTCTGAAGAGTCAAAGTGATTGATTTTGAAACTTTCGAATATTTAAAACAATACTGCTTGGACTATTTCACTAGTGATTTCGGGGTGTGGAGTTATAACCGGTTAAAATATATGCGAGGTAACATTCATCAAACATAAGCTCAACGTTCGCTAAGACCTAATGTTCAACTTCAATTAACCAACCTATGATTTAATCTAGTAACAGACAATCGCCATGGTTACCATCTTGCACAATTTAGCTTAAATCATTTGACACATTCCAAATCTACATTCTCAATTTTGTTCAATCATTTATAGACAAATAATCAATAGCAATTTACTTAGTTGAAAACGTTCGCTATATCAATTAGTAAATCACCAAATGGCCAAATTCTTGAGATTAAGCTCAAACACACAAGGTTCTTCTATTTTAAACATAAATTAAGATTTTATGAGTTTGCAATTCATCCACACGACAAACATTCGCTAAAATCGCTAACTAATGTGTATCTAGCTCATTGTTGTTACACTCACCAAATGTTTTGTTCCACAAATGATGGTTCATTCATAATAAACAAACAACTTTGTAGGTATTTTTAATAAGCAATAAACATTCGCTATAATATCTTAGCTAAAATGCCAAAAGTTTCATAACAACAACAAACCAAATACATACAAATTCATGGATGATTCACAAACTCAAAGCATAAATTAACACCAAAAGATACACCCCTAATCAACTAGCTATTTCATCCAAACAAGCATATAAGTAACTAGCCACACATAATCACAATCATCAAGCAAAAATAATAGACACTTGACAAATTCATAAATAACTTGAATTAGCTTAAATTGAAATTGTACCAAAGTGATTACACAAGTATTTCCAAATGATGTTGCTTGATGTTCCTCTCACAATTCTTCAAGTAAAATGCAAATAAAAATTGAGAGTGAGGTGGTGATTTTTGTGAAACTAAAATGGGATGGAATAATGGTGTTCTTTGTTTTCTAGAGAGAAAACCAAAGAAAAAGTGAAGGTAAAGTATGGGTGAGAGTTCTCCAAATCTGGAAGTGGAAGGAAAATTAAAGTATGGTGATGATGATATATGATATGATGATGATGCGTGAAGCTGATGCCAACCCACTCCCTTTTTCTCTTTTTTTTTTTTTATTTTCTTTTAAATGTAAATTAGGAGAAATAAGGGACAAAAACCGTTGAAGCATTAAATGCCATCCAATAATAAATGCACAGCACACCATAATACCTCGGACCTCGATGCTTCAATCTCAGAAACGAGTCTCAGCCGATCGGCTGGAAGAGCCTAGCCGAACGGCTTTAATGGCTTAGCTGAACGGCTCTAAAGGCATAGCCGATCGGCTTCTTTACTTCAACCCCTCCAGCTCCAACTAAGGTAATCCATGACAACGAGAATGCACTAGAATAGCCGATCATCTTTGTTTAGCCGATCTGCTGGTCAGTCCAAGCCGATCGGCTTAAGTCTAATAGCCGATCGGCTATGGCGTTATTTCAGCCCAGGTTCAGATATGCTCCCAACTTATCAACTTCTCACCAATTCGCATGCGTTTCCAGCTTTTGACCTGAAATAGATTTTCAAACAAAATAAGTATCGAAAGTTCTCGAAATCTACTCAAATGCATATACAAAACGATGATATCGTGATAGATTTATATAGCCAAAATGAGCGATATCAAATATCCCCACACTTGAACTTTGCTTGTCCTCAAGCAAATCATAAGTTTACCATTTCATAGCCCACTCTTGCAACATCATAAGTGAATATCAAGTTTACCGAAACAATACTAACACTAACTACCAAAGCAATTAGGCTAGTAACATATGTATAAGCAATAGAAACTTGAGATGTTAAGTTTGTCAAGCCCGAATGCACGACCTAGAACCTCACATAAGGATAAGTGTTTAGTCACTCACTCTCAACCTATAAGACTACAAGGCAAGGAAGTAAATGATGTAACACTCAATCAAGCCAAGTCGTGATGCATTGTTACCATAGGCTTGCAAAAGGATCAAATCTCCACCGACTTGGCGTGAGCACCAAGTAAGATCTCAAAGGAGGTATTCTAATGTGTGTTGTAACAAATGTAGGCTAATTATGGAATTGGGAATGATAGACACAATAATTGGTGAAAAGTGGTAGTCAAGACCCATGAAAAATGTGGAAATGTTACCTAATGGTTTAAACACGTGACAGTAATGAAACTTAGGATTCTCATGCTAAATCAATTCAAATTATTACTTGTTCTCATTTATAACTTATACTCAACAATTGCACACAAATAACTCAAATTGATTTTTCACATTTTATTGAAATAATTGCATTCTATGACTTTCTATGAATCCTGTGTAACGAACTTTCATACCAACCATCCTAGACCGGATAAAGGCCTTCGGTAGCTAGGTGTAGAACACCCCTCGGGAACTACTTGTTCAGGAATTCAAAGGCCATTCAATTGACTACAATCATCCAACCATAAACTTTAAGCTCAATAGTTAACTTCTATTCATTTAATTGTTTCCAACATCAATCATAGAATTTAACACTAGAATCCTAATTCAAAACGATTTAAGTCACATTTTGGTAAAATTCATCATAAATTCCAACTAGGCAACATCTTAGAAAAGTAATGGTTCGGGAATTGACTACACAAAAATAAGGCTAATATTTTTTTAGTGGAATGAATGTGGAAGTTTTCTAAGGGTTTCTTAGCACTAAAAATGAGTACTAACGACCTGTGTAAACTGGATATAAATGGTTTTAAAGGAAAATAAGATCAAAAATCCTAAGAATACCTCCGCGTCATCGGTCAAGCTTTGAGCAAGATCCACTGCGCTCCTAAAAGTAGTTGGTTTGGAGGACATCACCATGCCTCTGATTTGTGGGTCCAAACCCCTGTTGTAACGCTCAATGCGTTTTCTCTCGGGAGTCACCATGTGGGGTACAAGGCGTGCAAGCTCTTGGAACTTTCTCGTGTATCCGATAATGTCAGCACCGATCATCTGGATGTTCCATAGTTCGGTTTCAAGTTTCTGAAGCTCGCTGTCTGAGCAAAACTCTTCCATTATCATTTGTTTCAAAGTCTCCCAAGAGATGGAGTAAGCAGTTGTACGCCCAAGAATTTGGATTTGAGCATTCCACCAGGTCAACGCTTTGTCGGCGAGAGTACACGTGGCGTACTTTACCATGTTGTCGATTGCGCAGTCGCTGATGTCGAGGACTGATTCCATTTTCTCAATCCAGTGGACTAGGCCGATGGCCCCTTCAGTCCCGGTGAAGGTGCTGCGTTTGCAGGCGAGAAAGGTTTTGTATGAACACCCCTGTTGGGTATTTGCCGGTGTTTCACTGTTGACGGGGGTGGCTCCACTGTTATTCACCCCAGTGTAGCGAGCGCGACTGGCTTCGTACTGAGCGATAGCTTCGGCTACACGTCGCTCGATAATTTGTTCGGTGGTCTCGACGACAGGAGGTGTAGTCGCTCGGTGACTGTTTCGGGTCTTTCTTTGTTTAGGCGGTATGATGACGTTCTGCGATGAAGGAAATGCAGAAGTCAATACCAATCAAAAGAATGTGAAGAATTAAGTTTCACATATTTTTAGTTATGGAACATTAAGAAGGATTGACAAGATCCTCATCACGTATCTTACGTCCATGAAACGCCCATATGTACTTAGTATAATATAATCACGTTGGCCAGGCGTCATTATATAATGCTAAATACATACTTCTTTTCATCAACCGTTCAATACGATCAAGTTCACGTGAGATCAGAGGGTGTATGAATGAAGTCGGATGCAGTACGGTTCAAATAATGGATTGCGCGTATCGATGTGTCGTAACGATAGTTAGACGTATGCAAATGTGTATGCATGTGCGTTCTAGCCAAGGCTATAGTCTAGGCCTCTAAGGTTTCTAAGTCACCTAAGAAATCTAGTTCGCTATAACCAATTGCTCTAATACCAATCTGTCACACCCCCAAATTTGTTAATTGGTTTATCAGATGTTCGCGGAAGCATTAGATCGAGTGGGGGTGTCGACGTATACAAAGTACATGCATACATATCAGAACATATGATTACAACAGAACATGTATATTAAGATGCCAAAAGTAATAGTTACAAAGTTTTACGATTCATCGAATCGTACAAGTGTAAAAGTAGTTAAGTTTACAAAAGTAGATTTCGTAAATATGACTAAACAGTTTTAGTTATATAAAAGAAATCCAGTTGTCAAAAGTTGGCATCCTATTCCTTCGTGGGTCGCCTATGTTCCATGTGTGCAGGCGGATCTTACGTGCATCTAATTCCCTGAAAAACATAGTAAAAGTCAACAACGAGGTTGAGTGAATTCACAGGTTTTATGTTAACAAGTTCGGTTGATACGTTTGATACGTTCTCAAATCGTTATTGCCATAATAGTTGAAAGACATTTTGTGGAATGTTATCCAATTATAGTTCAGTTGGGATGTTGCCCAAAATACAGTTCAAAGTTGTTTGTAGAAAAGTCCGTATCCTATCAGTTGTAAGAAAGTAGTATTTTAAAGGTTTGCCCAAGGAGTAGGGACTAAATAGTTTATCCAAGAAGTAGGATGTAAAGTCTTTGCCCAACAAGTAGGGACTTGTCGTTTTGTCCAAGAAGTAGGACCTAGTATGCATGCCCAAGACGTAGGGACTTTTTAGGTTGTATCCGAGAAGTAGGACTGTCATCCAAGATGTAGGACCCATCTGCTCAAGAAGTAGAGCCTTCACCCAAAACGTAGGATGGAACCTTGCCCAAGAAGTAGGGACTTTCTGTGTGCCCAAGACGTAGGGACTTTTCAATGCGTGCCCAAGAAGTAAGGACTTTCTGTGCGTGTGCCCAAGACGTAGGGACTTTCTGTGTGTGTTTGCCCAAGACGTAGGGACTTTTTAAATGTTTATGAAAATGTTGTTTCATAAAAGTCAGTTTGTATAAAAGTCTAATAGCATTTCATAAACGGTTTGTAATAGGGTATGAAATCATTCATAAATACGGTTTAAAAGTACTCAAACTGTAAAGTAAAACGTGGATACGTTCGAAGTCAACAATCTACAAGTATAAAAGCATAAAAGCATTTTATATAATCAAGGTAAGCTATGGCAATAGTAAAACGGAAACTATGTTTTCCACCCCTGTTCAAAAGTTGTAAAGCAGTAAAAGTAGGGGCTGTGAACTCACCTGTTGAGTTAAGTAAAGTGCGAGTGCTAGCAAAGCCTAAAGCCTAAGTAAACTCCAAAATCTCCTAATGCCCTAAACGTATGAGATTTTAATAAGTACGTGGATGTCTAGGTCGACCATCCATGCTAGTGTTTGTACAACCAAGTTATGTCCAAAGTATTTGTTAAATGTTTACGTTTGAATTCCGTAGTTGTGAAAATGTATACGACTCGTTGGTGATAGTTTGAAATCAAACTTTCAATAATATAAGTGTGTTTGTAATGTTTGTATAGTTCGTGTATCGCATCGTATGTAAACATTCGTTTTCGGTTAAGTCCAACACTTAGTGAAAAAGTGGTTATAAACCTTCTGTTTTTAGCGTCACTTGAGGCGTCACTTAATGGTTTATGGCGACACTCGGGAAGTGTCGCATAAAAAATGTAAGTTCGGTATTATTGGCGTCAGTTGAGGAAGTGACGCATAAGGTATGAGTGTCGGTATAAGTGTCGGGTATGAGTGTCGGTATGATTGCAAATCGATTTCGGGGCGACACTTAAGCAAGTGTCGGGTACAATTGTCGGGCATTGGATTCGCGACACTTAGGCAAGTGACGCAAAAAGAGACTTTTTAGCGACACTCAATGCGTCACTTAAGGAAGTGACGCTACGCTGGATCTGACTGTGCGACACTTGCGACTGGTCGGAAATTTTGAGTTCAAAAACGTGTTTTCTAGTTTCTGTTGGGTCCGATTCTTTTACCCAACCCATATATGGACATTTTAAGCTTATACAAACAACATTCAAGTAAAATAAACGAAATCAGAGTATTTTCGAGATTGTTCGGAAACTTACTAGTTAACGCGAGAGGAATCCGAAAAGATAGAAATGTAGCTCGCGACGAGGTGAACGTTTTTCTCCAAATAAGCGAAGTGATTAGAGGTCGTTTTATGGTGGTTTTTGGGTGGTGGTGGTGGAAGAATTAGAGAGAGAATGAAAGAGAGAAAAGAAAGAGTAGAGAGAGAGAGTGAGTTAGTGGAAATGAGGGGAAATGAGGGAAAGTGTGGGGGTTTTGGTGAAAGCCTCCCATTTTTCGTTCCCCGCAATTGCGCTCCGTGCGGTGTTCGTTTTCCCGATTGTTTAAACGTTAAATAATTATTTAATTGGTAAATTCTAAAATACGTATTCGGATATATATATTTTCAGTTGACATATTTTAAAAAAGTAAATTTTAGTTGAGTTATAAAATTTTAACTTTGTTTTATTTCGGTTTTACGTATATGTTTCGAGTTGTTTCAGTTTACGATATAAATGTTACACATTACAAAATACTTTGTAAATATTATCAACATAATATTTAATAAACGTTAATGTTATTTAATAATTTCATTTTATTTAAAAATTTTGTTCACCAACAGTCGTATAGTTTTGTCGCGTTTGTTCCAATTGTTTTGTACGTATTTATACAAGTCTCAAAATATGTAATACTCCGCGTATTAACTAGTTGGGCTTTGCTAGACTTATCTTTAAAATGTGTTGTGAATTCACTCTAAGTTAGGGAATTAGCCTAAAAATGCGTGCAATTAACGTTTATAATTATGTCTAAATTGCGGGATGTTACAATCAAGAGTATGGCATCCATGATCAAGTGTTAAGTTGCATAATCGTCTCTAAAGCTAAGGTGAGTATTATGTGGATTAAATGGATAACGGTTATATGTTTCTAATTGCTTTCGAGTAAGAGGTTCATAAAACCAGGTGGAAGTATTGTTTATGTTGTTATTAAAGTTTATTATTGATTCCTTATATATATCATTGAATGATCATGTTATTGATTTAGCATGTGACGTGTTTACACATGCTTAATGGTAAGTATTGATAGAGTTATATGGTTCAAGCTTTTGTAAAGATTTATATAAGATATGATATATATATATGTATATATATATATATATATATATATATATATATATATATATATATTTGTTGAGTCATTGGTCAATGACCATGATGAAGTCACTGGTCGCTGACCAACTCAACTATACACTACTCAATGAAGAAATGGATTGTATCGAAGCTGCTGTTGCTAATGATAAAGTTTCGCTGATCGTCATTCATTCTGGTCGATATTCTGAGGAAGATTTAATACTCAACTTGGTGTGTCGCTGACCTACGTCAGCGAGAGCATTACTTATTCAATATCAATAAAGGCAAAAGTCACTGCCAGAATAACAGCTAGTCACTAAAGATCCGTTGTTCAATTCATTCTACAAGAGCATGTTAGCTCACAGTGAGTGAGGAGGATTGCTGCATCTTCAGTGACTATTCAATAAAGCCTCTCAAATCACCAAGTACTAAAAAGTACTGTTCTTATCTATACATCAGCAAGAGTGTTCCAGTTCAAAGAATGTCCGAAAGATTACGTGGCAGCAAGTGATTGGTGTTAAGGTAACGAGATATTTGCGGTAACAGAATTGGGACCCGCAGAATGTCGGTTTATCAGAGATCAGGACCAATCAAGCAGCAACACGTGTCCTTCCGAGATCCTATTTTGTAGGCGATATTTTAGGAACTCTTGTAGTATAAATAGTTCAGTGTTTTGTACTATTGAGGCTAGTCGTCACATGCACCATTCTTCTGTTTGTCAGAGAACCAGTTTGTCTAGGTGTATGTTAAGACTCATCGAGGTTAACTATCAGCGTGTATGTCCCCTGTAGTTAATTCTCTTCATTGTAATAATCTAGCTAAGTGTTTGAATTGAATTAACTTTGGTTAATCCATTCCGCATTCAACACTTTGTGAATTTAATAAATACAATTCACTTTCAGCTACTATTACTTGTCTTTCCTTGATTCTGTTATATCTTTAACTTGTTATTTCAATACCGTCATACTCTGTTATAAGGTAATCAATTTAAGATAAACTGAAACACTTGGTAAAATCTGAAATTGTTTTAAATTGTATTCAACCCCCCTTCTACAATTAAATTTTACACTGTGTGATTCCAAATCACTAATTAATAGTGATTACGGGACTCTCAATTGGTATCAGAGCAGAGTTGGTTTAAATTCAATTAACCAGGTCTGCTATGGAATCAGTAAAGTACAGCTGTGTTGACTCTGATTATCAAAAGGGAAATGGTTCTACAACCAAACCTCCAGCTTTTGATCCTTCAAGGATTGAAACTTGGATGTCCCGGATGATGATGTTTTTGGACTTAGTTGATGACCGTCTCTGTAATATCATAACCAATGGTCCCCATATCCCAACTACTATTGTTCCTGCTGTAATTGCAACAGCTACTACTCCAGCTATACCAGAAATGGTTTTACCTAAAAGAGAGGAACAATGCACTGATGAGGATAGGCGATTGGTTAGACTTGATAAACAAGCTAAAATCTACATAGGCATGGCACTTCCTGATGAAGTGTTCGAATCAATTAGGCTTTGTAAAACTGCTAAAGATATGTGGGATACCCTTAGGAATATATATATTGGAACTCCTGATATTATTCGCTGCAGGGAAGTCAATCTCACTCGCCAGTATGAGCTGTTCGCAATGGAACCAAATGAATCTCTGTCTTCAACTTATACCAGATACCAGTCACTGATGAACAAAATGGAGAAGACTGGTATAGGCAAGGAATAGAGATTTGTTGTTGAAAAGTTTCTTGAGTTGCTGCCCAGGAAAATCTGGGGAACTATTGCAACGTGTACCAGACAGAGAAATGATTATTCAATTCTGAATCTAACTCAGGTCTATGGTATTTTGCTCAATTGGGAGCAGTCAGAAAAGCAAGCTGATCAGAGTGAGCATATTCTTGCTACTCTTGGAAGTCAGAAGATATCCAATGCCCTTGTAGCAGAGCTTGATGAAATCGATCAAAGACAGAAGTCAAAGGTGTCTAAGAAGAGCTCGAAGTCACTGATAGCTGAAGAAGAAGAAGGTCAGAATGAAGAAGAGTCAGAATATGAGTATGATGAAGGGTTGGAGAAGCTTGAGAAGGATATGGCCATGATGGTTGCTAATTTCAGAAGGAACACCAGATCAAGAAGATTCGCTGGTGCTCCATTATCTGATAAATTTCAATCTAAAGGTGAATGCTACAAGTGTGGCAGAATTGGTCATTTTGCAGCTGAATGCAGATCAAAGTCAGTGCATCAAGTTCCTGAACCCATGCCAGATGTCAGAAATGACAAGTACAACAAGTACAAGGCAAAATACAAGAAGTTGAAAGAATTGTCTAAATCTGGAAAGAAGAAGAGAAAAGGATTTGTTGCTGAAGAAAGTTCACTCAGCGACTCTGATTCATCCTCTTCATCTAATGATGAAGAAGCAATGCTTTGTCTAGACAAAGATTATTGTTTAATGGCTAATGATGCTGAATTCCATGAAAATATCAAGGAAGTTGCTCAGAAATGTTTAGCATCAGGATGGGATTCTGACAGCATCTACAAAAGCATTCTTAGAGAAACCATCTGGTATTTGGATAGTGGATGTTCTAGGCATATGACAGGATGCAAGTCGCTGCTCAGTGATTATCAGGATGAAAAAGGTCCTGATGTAGTGTTTGGTGATAACAAAGTTGGGAAAACCAAAGGGTACGGTGTCTTATCCAATGGTAATGTAATGTTCAAACGAGTAGCATATGTAGAAGGTTTGAAGCACAATTTATTAAGCATCAGTCAGTTCTGTGATTCAAAGAACAAAGTACTTTTCGATCATGAAGCTGGTGTTGTTTACAACAAAAAGGGAAGTGCTGTTCTTGCTGCAAACAGGAAAGGGAATACTTATGTGGTCAATATGGATTCAGCACAATCAGGAACATGTTTTTACTCCAAGACCGTTTCAGAAGAAAAATGGCTATGGCATAAGCGACTTTCTCATCTGAACCTCAAAGCAATTAATAAACTAAGCAAGAATGGTTTAGTCACTGGACTACCAAAGATGTCTTATGTCAAAGACAAGCTTTGTTCAGCATGTGAAAAGGGAAAGTATCACAGCTCGTCCTTCAAAAGCAAACAGACTTCTTCAGTAACAGAATGTTTTTACTTGCTACATATGGATCTGTTTGGACCAGTGAGTACAGCAAGCCTTGGAGGAAAAAGGTACTGTTTGGTCATAGTAGATGAGTACTCCAGATACACTTGGGTATTCTTTCTCAAAGCCAAAAGTGAAGCTGCCAGCGAGATCATATCCTTTGTCAGAAAGATGGAAAATCTAAATGATGTCACGATAAAACATCTGAGAAGTGATAATGGTACTGAATTTTGAAATTTTGACCTTGAAAATTTTTGTGATTCAAAAGGTATTTCCCAAAATTTTTCAGCACCACGAACACCCTAACAAAATGGGGTGGCAGAAAGGAGAAATAGAACCTTGATTGAATCTGCAAGATCAATGCTTATTGATGCTGGTCTTAAGACCTATTTTTGGGCCGAAGCAGTGAGTACTGCCTGCTACACTCAAAATAGGTCACTGATTGTAAAAAGGCACTGTAAGACAGCATATGAGCTATTAAGGGGGAGAAAACCTGATATAAGTTTTCTTCATGTTTTTGGTAGTACCTGCTACATTTTAAACAAAAGAGATCACTTAGGAAAGTTTGATCCCAAAGCTGATGAAGGAATATTTGTTGGTTACTCAATCATTTCTAAAGCTTTCAGAATTTATAATAAACGAAGGGAATGTATTGAGGAATAAATGGATGTTACTTTTGATGAATCATATGATAAGTCACTCACTGATCCAAAAGAATATGAAAATCTTGTTTTTAACAAAATGGATAGTGACTTATCAAATGAAATCAAATCAAATGATAAGAAATATAAAAATTTCTCATCTGATTATGAAGATGAAGATAATATTCCTGAAGACAATTCCAGTTCTACTTTAGCTGTGAATAATTCAGGAACATCATCTTTACCTACAGATGTCCCATCATCATCAACTCAATGTCCAAACCAAAACTCGCATAACAATAATACTTATGCTACAGATGTTGATTTGCCCTCTGAACCCTCACAAAGTAATCAAGTCACTGCTGAACCTCAGTGAATGACTAAGTGGACAAAACATATTGATAATCAATTGATTATTGGTAATCCACAATCCAGGGTTCAGACAAGATCAGCAACTGCTAACTTTTGTTTGTTTGTAAGTTTTGTGTCCCTAATAGAACCAAAGAAGGTTGATGAAGCACTTACTGATCATCACTGGATAGCTGCCATGCAAGAAGAGCTATCTCAGTTTGAAAGAAATAAAGTTTGGAAGCTTGTACCACAACCCACTGGAAAGTCAGTAATTGGAACACGATGGGTGTTCAGAAATAAAATGGATGCTGATGGCGTGGTTACAAGAAACAAAGCTAGACTAGTTGCACAAGGTTACTGTCAGCAAGAAGGCATCGATTATGACGAAACCTTTGCACCAGTAGCTAGGCTTGAAGCAATCAGGCTATTTCTTGCTTATGCAGCTCACAAGAAGTTTAAAGTATATCAAATGGATGTAAAAAGTGCCTTTCTGAATGGCAAGCTGCAGGAAGAAGTGTATGTCAAGCAACCACCTGGATTCATTAATCCAAAACATCCGGGTTATGTGTACAAACTCGATAAAGCCCTGTATGGACTCCCAGAGCGTGGTATGATACTCTCTCTGTCTATCTGATAAAATGTGGCTATGTCAGAGGCAAAATTGATAGCACATTATTTATCAAAAGAAATAAGAGAGATGTCATATTAGTCCAGATCTATGTTGATGATATCATATTCGGGTCTACTAACAGCGATATGTGCAAGGAATTTTCTGATCTCATGACCAAAAGTTATGAGATGAGCATGATGGGTGAATTAACATTTTTCCTTGGTTTACAAATAAAACAAACCAAAACTGGAATTTTCATTAGCCAAGGAAAATATGTTAAAGACCTATTAAAGAAATTTGAATTTGCTAATTGCTCAACCCTTGCTACACCTATGTCACCTGCAGTAAAGCTACATGCTGATCCTGATGGTAAATCTGTAAACATTACTGCTTACAGAGGAATGATCGGGTCGTTGCTGTATCTAACTGCTAGTAGACCAGATATTATGTTTGCTACATGTCTCTGTGCTAGGTATCAAGCTGATCCTAAGGAATCACATTTGCTCGTTGTTAAAAGGATCTTTAGATATCTGAAGGGTACTCCTAATCTTGGTCTCTGGTACCCATCTGGTTCAGATTTTTCCCTAAAAGGGTACTCTGATTCTGATCATGCTGGATGCAAACTGGATAGAAAAAGTACATCTGGTAGCTGTCAATTTCTTGGAGAAAAGCTCGTAAGCTGGTCCAGCAAGAAACAAAACTCAGTCTCAACTTCAACTGCTGAAGCTGAATATGTTGCTGCAAGTGCATGTACTGCTCAAATTCTCTGGATGAGAAATCAGCTTGCTGGCTATGGTTTTGACTTCAATGAAATACCAATCTACTGTGATAGTCAAAGCGCTATAGCCATTGCCAACAATCCAGTAATGCACTCAAGGACAAAGCACATTGATGTCCGATATCATTTCATCAGGGACCATGTGATGAAAGGTGATATTGAATTACATTTTATTCCAACTGATTACCAACTCGCTGATTTATTTACAAAACCTTTAGATGAGAAAAGATTTAATTTTCTTATCAGCGAGCTTGGCATGTTAAACTTAAATGACTAACTCGGCTATCAAGCTCAGTTAGTTATTTTTGTTTAAAGTTTTTTTTTATTTTTATTTTGTATCTATTATGTCTCTATATGACCTATATTGTTATTTACCTGTATTTTGTTTTGCTGATCTGGATAGTATTCTAAGTTGTAACTAGATCAGTGAAAGATAAATACAGTAAAATATTACATAGTTCATATCAGACATAATTTTTTTTTAAAAAAAAAAAAAAAAAAGGAGAGACCTAAGGAGACCTATTCTTTAGCTGATCTTGTTAGTATTCTAAGCTGTAACTCTTTCAGCGAAAGATAAGTCTCTATAAATTTTATTTGAAAAGATCACTCATACTAAATAAATATAAATAAAAATTATGATTCATAATTTACCAAGTGATAAATCTCTCTGACTTTGTTAGTATTCTAAGTTGTGACTAAATCAGTGAGATTACATCTCGGCAAATTGAATCTTATAATTTTTATTTAGTGTTATTTTTTTTACTTTCAGGGTCTCTCTGATTCTTTCATCATTATTTGAAGGGATGTGTCACAAAAATTGCATCTCTGACACTATTTCTTCCTTACGTCACATATACTTTTCCGGCGCACCTTTCAAATCACCATTAATACCACCAAGCTCCACAATCATCACCCCTATTCCATTTAAACATCATAAATTATCACCCCTATGCCACCCCTACTTACCACCACCATCATCCACGTTTTCCAAATCATCACCACTTGTTTAATCAAGAGATTCTATAAAATGATTTCATTTTTCAAATCAAAACAAACTCTTGGTTTTCATGTTCTTTTTCAAATACCCAAACCAATAAAAATCTTTCAGATTTCTGTAACGACAAACTCAAAACGTTTAAAAATCTTCATACATCAACTGGAAATTTTCTACCTCTCTCAGTTGATAAGGAAGTTTGTCATTACAGCATTCAAAATCACTTTCATTTAAACAGAGTATGAAATTAATCTCATTACTTGATGGATCAGGGTAAATTTCTCTTTTAAAATCAACATGGTCTATAATCACCTTGTTTTTTACTTAGTCCAGTGATGCCATTTTTATCTACTCTGCTAGGATTACAAGGTTTTCTTGTAATCCAGTATGAAACTGCTGTACACCCGTCTGATTCTGCCCCCCATCGATCACGTCACTGCTCACACCCCCAGTGACCAAAGCTGATCATCCTCCATCCAAGAAAAACTCCAACTCCTCTACCAAAAGTTTTAAAATAAAGGCCATGTTTCTAACAAATCAAGGGATCAAGAGTGAAATAATCACTGAACGTTCAGTCTCTATGGGCACTCTTGCTAAAACCAAAACTTACTTTTCGAGTCAACCCATAAGCCACTCATCATCCTCACAAAAGGATGCTGATTCATTCAAAGGGCAAGTGACATCAGTGGGTGATAACACACTCATATCTGGTGTCACATCACTGGCTACAGACCCGGGCCAACTCTCTTCTTTCACCACACCAGCTGTCAATGTCGCTCTCCAGTCACAGAGAGTGATACAGGCTGCACTTTCTATTTTTAAAGATCCATCAGTTAAAACACAAGCTGATGATGAGAAAACCAAAACTGATTCACAATATGATCACATAGTTACTATCACATTTTCTGTTATCATCAAGGGGGAGAGATATCTACATGAAGAAATTACTGATGCTTACAGAAAAATACTAATCCACTTTTTGATATCATCAAGAGGGAGAAAACGTGCAAATGAATGCAAAAATCAATGGTGTTCATATGTAGAATTGTTGCTGATTGGAAATCATCTATTTGGTTCATATTACAGGGTCAACATATCTACAACTCATGTGGAAAAGTTGCTGACGCTATTAGAACCATATAGAAAAGTTGCTGACGCTATATGAAAAAATTGCTGACGCTATGAAAGTTACTAATACATGGGAATCATCTTTGCGGCTTCTATCTCAAAAATACATATTCCCTGTATTGGTGTTACAATTTTCCTGGCAATTTTTATTTCATATCAGCTTAGCAATGAATCCTTCTCCATCAACTGCAGCTCAAATATGTCTCATTGATTTTCAGTCGGTTAAAGCTGCATGAAGAAGGATATTTGCATATAATATTTCCTTCACAGTATCTTCTCTCTGATGATAAAGTGCACTGTGATGAGGTATATTCTCACTGATGAGATTGTATTCACTGACGCCGTCTCTATATCTCTTCCTGATAAAGCTTTGAATCATATACCAAGAAGGATGAATGTTTGGCCTGATTTCTCTCTGGTTGAAGGTCTTCCCATTCTGATTTCTCTCTGGTTGAAGGTCTTCCCGTTTACAAAATGACATCTATCAAAGGAATGTGAGTCAAAACTGAAGATATCAAAAGTTGCTGAATTTCTTGATCACTGAAGAAGATTGTCTTATCTAAATCAGATTAGAGTATTGTAACTAAAAATGATCATGTACTGTATTTTTTTTTTTCCAGTTTCAATAATATTTGAGCTTAGTGCAAAACTCAGATCTTATCAAAAGAATCAAATCAGAAAGATGAATGGATCACAAGTATACAGTCACTGAATGTTTAAATTCTTAAACACTGACTATAAACTTTCACAGCAACTAGTTTGTCTAGGGAGCTTCAATCACAATCATTTAGGGGGAGATTGTTGAGTCATTGGTCAATGACCATGATGAAGTCACTGGTCGCTGACCAACTCAACTATACACTACTCAATGAAGAAATGGATTGTATCGAAGCTGCTGTTGCTAATGATAAAGTTTCGCTGATCGTCATTCATTCTGGTCGATATTCTGAGGAAGATTTAATACTCAACTTGGTGTGTCGCTGACCTACGTCAGCGAGAGCATTACTTATTCAATATCAATAAAGGCAAAAGTCACTGCCAGAATAACAGCTAGTCACTAAAGATCCGTTGTTCAATTCATTCTACAAGAGCATGTTAGCTCACAGTGAGTGAGGAGGATTGCTGCATCTTCAGTGACTATTCAATAAAGCCTCTCAAATCACCAAGTACTAAAAAGTACTGTTCTTATCTATACATCAGCAAGAGTGTTCCAGTTCAAAGAATGTCCGAAAGATTACGTGGCAGCAAGTGATTGGTGTTAAGGTAACGAGATATTTGCGGTAACAGAATTGGGACCCGCAGAATGTCGGTTTATCAGAGATCAGGACCAATCAAGCAGCAACACGTGTCCTTCCGAGATCCTATTTTGTAGGCGATATTTTAGGAACTCTTGTAGTATAAATAGTTCAGTGTTTTGTACTATTGAGGCTAGTCGTCACATGCACCATTCTTCTGTTTGTCAGAGAACCAGTTTGTCTAGGTGTATGTTAAGACTCATCGAGGTTAACTATCAGCGTGTATGTCCACTGTAGTTAATTCTCTTCATTGTAATAATCTAGCTAAGTGTTTGAATTGAATTAACTTTGGTTAATCCATTCCGCATTCAACACTTTGTGAATTTAATAAATACAATTCACTTTCAGCTACTATTACTTGTCTTTCCTTGATTCTGTTATATCTTTAACTTGTTATTTCAATACCGTCATACTCTGTTATAAGGTAATCAATTTAAGATAAACTGAAACACTTGGTAAAATCTGAAATTGTTTTAAATTGTATTCAACCCCCCTTCCACAATTAAACTTTACACTGTGTGATTCCAAATCACTAATTAATAGTGATTACGGGACTCTCAATATTGCTTCCATTACCTATTATGTAGGTAGATGGATATGTGGGAGTATCTCTATGACTTACTATGTAAGTATGGATAATTGTGGAAGTAGTGATGGTCATGACATCACTTGTGGAAGTGGTTAAGGATCGTTAACATTGTGGAAGAAGTAAAAAAAGTGGTCAAGTAAGCCTATGGTGTTAAAGTATATTAATTTAATAAGGTAAGACAATTGAGATGATATGTTTAGCTAATTAGTACCACTGAAATATGGTACATTAGCTTGGTAAAAGAAAGATTGATATGTTAAGTGTTCTTGGTAAAGATTGTGATAATTGTTTAAGTGATATTCAATTAATTACTCATATGCTCACTAAGCTTAAAGCTTACCCTTTTAAGTGTTTAATGTTGTAGGTACTTGGTTCGGTTGGACCAATTAGATAAGACAAGTGAATTATGGTGGCAAGAAGTAAAGTGGAAAGGGAGCTTGCTTATATGGTTAGATAAAGCTCCTTCTCTTTTAAATTGTCATTATGTATGCCATTGTGTAAATCGTCCAAAAGTATTTTGAAGATGTAAATATTGAAAGTATAAAGTAAATGGTGATTAAGAATGTATACTTTTGACTTGACAAAGTCAAAGTGGAAAAGTGGTTAAAGTCAAAGTTAAAAGATTTGGTGTCAAAGATGGGTATAATGTCTTGTTGAATGGTTATAAGTTTTGTTAAGTATTGAAAGTAAATTTTGATTGAATTTAATGTTGACTTATAGTCAACTATGTCGAAACGGTCAAATGTGAGTGAAAGATGTAAGTGAAAGAGTCAAAGTGTTCTTGAAATGAGAAACGGGTCAGAATTGTCGAAATGGGCATTAATTGGGTCAAAGCGTCAAAACCAGCCATGGTATAGGTTTGATACTTGTTGCTATTGGCTTAAGTGTCAAAAGTATGTTAGAAATTGTTGGTAAAGTGTGAAGGTCAGAAACCAAGTGGTTTGTGTTTTGACATGTCAAGCAAAAGTGCCGAAAATGGTCCAAAAATGGATTATGGTCCAGATTTTGAGTTATCGCGTATTTTGAAAAAGTATAAAAAGGGAAAGTTTCATTTTGGTATAATGGAGGTGCCTGCAAAATTTAGGTCCTAACTCTTAACGAGTTAAAAGTTATGCGCGTTTGAAATTTGTATTTTTATAATAGTTTGTGCAGGTCTAGGCTGTAGATGAACTACCCGGCGGGTAGTAGTTGTACCCGACGGGTACAATGTTGTGTTCGTTGACAGAAAGTGGTCTAAGAGTGAGTACCCGACGAGTACTGTTGTACCCGGCTGCTACTCTCTTTACCCGGCGGGTACTTCCCTTACCCGATGGGTATGTGTGAAAAACTGTGCAAAATTCAGAAATGCATAAGTGTTTAGAGTGTATTGTTTTTAGTGGCACTTTTTAATTTACCTTCTTTAGTGGCACTTTATTAGTACTTATAGTGGCACTTTTAGCTAAGGTATCCAATTATAATTGTGAAAAGTTTGAGTTAAGTCTAAACAAAAATGCGAGTCATCAGTTATAAAAAAAATGTTCACGTTTTCGGGGCGTTTCAGAGTGTCACCATGTCTCCACAGTTGATTTTGAATGACTAATAATATTAAGCAACTAATAGAATGTAGATTCCAATCAAGCCCTTTAGAGCACAAGGTGTGGGAACGAAAGCGTCGGCGTTCAAGGCCGAGAAAGCCATCGGACGGCGTTCCGCCGCACCGGGACAATGTTTCCGGCGGCGTTCAAGCCTCACCGTCCAAAATCCGATGCCACAAACGCAACGTTTTCCTTTTTTTTCTTTTTTTTTGGGTCCAACAGTCAGGTTTAAAAAAAATAAAAATAAAAACAAGTCGTTGCCAACGGCATTTTTTCAAATTTTTTTTTTTTTATTTTAAAAACTTTATACATTTTACCTATATATACAACACCTCTCCAACACCTCAAACCACACTTCAAACCATTCATTTCATTCCAAAACACTCTCAAAAACTCTCCAAAAATTATATATAATTCATCCCATTTTCTTACCATGTCGAACAACCCGTACCATTTACAATCCACTTGGAACCCGTTCATTGACGAGTGGCAATCCTCACAACCGTAACAAAATCCATCATCTTCCAACCCACAAATCTAAGGTTTCGCTTCATATGCTTACAACAACCCGACACCACCACCATACACTTCCGTATACAATCAACAACCACAACCGATGCAACCACCACCGCAAATGTCACCCGATGAATATGCTCAATTTCAAATGTGACGTCAAAGTCAACAACAACCTAACGTCCAATCCGTTGAAGAAACCAACCCGACATTCGAATCATCCAAAAAAACCAAGGGAAGAAAGTCCAAAAAAGACTCACCGGCGAAAACAAAGAAAGTCGTTCCAAACCGTAACCTTTGGACACCGGAGGACAAGCTTCGTTTGGTGGAAAGTTGGATTTCGGTATCCGAAAATTCCAACCGTGGAATTGACAAAGAAGGGTCTTCGTTTTGGTATCTTTTTATGGATTCCTACAACGCCCGCAATCCACCATTCGTACGGGGAAAAGACGCGTTGTCGTCAAAATGGCTAAAACTCAACGCGGATTGCAACAAGTTTCAAGGCGTATGGAAAAGGCTTAACGACCAAAAAAGGAGTGGTGAAGACGCAGCCGATTTGATAATCCGTTGTCACCATCAATACAAGGTGGAAAAAGACCAAAAAAGTTTCACAAATTTTATGGCGTGGAACTTTATGAAGGATAAACAAAAGTGGCTCCATCCCGATCCGTTAGTCGTCGGTAGACGAAATGTCCCCAAACGTCGCGAGACGGTGAATTTGGAAGACTTGAACTTTGATGACGAACCGGAGCAACAAACGGAGCAAAACCCGAATGAGGGTTGATGTGACTCAAATAGTCATGTTTTTAAGGGCAATATTCCGCATTTTTTGGACGTAACTTTAGTGAAAACATTCCAAAATGATCATTATTTACTAAACTTCACTAAAGTGGTCTAAATATAGGCGTTGCTGCAAAAATCACCTAAAACGTCCAAATAACAAGTAAATCAGGACGAATAAACGTGCACAAAATCACCCGGCCTCATTTACCTTATATATATCACATTCTAACTTCATCATATGATAAAACAGGTAAAATCGAGACGGGAAAATCAAGAATCATGCAAATCGGATAAAGAACGAAGAAGACTGAGCAGTATCAGACCCTATAAAGTCATTTCGGCTATGCTTGAGCTATACACATCCAATTTCAGTGAAGTTGGCATCATTAGAAGCGTAACGGAATTACGAAACCACAGGCGAAAGAATCAGGTCAAACGGACGCATAACGAAGGAGATACGCGCGTTTTAAGCAACGAACGAAATCAGACGAACACCGTATACGGCCCTGGGAACCGTATACGGCCCCACAGAGACCGTATACGGCCTACCTAACACCGTATACGGCCCTACCAAGGCCGTATACGGCCCCATGTACCTTGTATCGTGCATCGTTTGCTTGTACGTGATGTTTCGCGAGTTGTACGGCTGATTTTTGAGCTTTGCCTATAAATAGGGGATCACACCTCCTCATTTTACACACCTCAACACATTCACACATTTCTCGTTCTCTCACTTTTCTTATTTCTCTCTCTTCTTTCATTTTCCATCTCTAACTTTCTCTCTCTAGCACTACTCTTAGGAGTTAGAGGAGAAAGGTTAGGGTTGAGCTTACGGTTCGAGTCTAGAGGAAGTTTTAGCTTGGTAATCTTGTTGTAACGAGTTTTTCAAGTTCAGACCATTTGTAATCCTCAGTATTACGCTGCTGTATTCCCGGTGATATCTAAACTTTACTTACTGTTATAATGCTTGTGCTTTATGTTATTTCAGTTTGTATTCTGCATATTGCCATGTTTATAGAGTAGTTTAATATTGTGATTGTTGAAATGTAGATATTAGGAGTAGGGATGATGTTAAATTAATGTTTCATTTATACGATTGGAAATTGTTATGCTGTGTATCTGGTTAAGCTTATCCTGAATATAGATATAGTCTCTCATCACCCTTTCCAGACTTTCACGTGACTGTTGCCCTAAGATAGGATCTGATCAACCCTAATACTATGAATATATAGTTATCTCCAGTTACAGTATGAAACTATGAACTTTCCTTTAAAAAGGCACGGTACTTCGTATAGCGTTGGAAACACCTCGTGTGGTGTACAAATACGTGGAAGCTAAGGAAATGCCATGGATTGTTTCATCGTGAATTACCTAGAAGTGATCCTTCTAGAACTGTGGTCTAGGAATCAAAGCTGTGGAAATGCTTGTTGCATTGTACACCGTTAGTACACCTAAGATCTGGAACACTGTGGAAATGCTTAAATGCCCAGTACACCGTCAGTACATCTAGGGTTTGGAACACTGTGGAAATGCCTAATTGCCCTGTAAACCGTGATTATTCCTAGGGATGAACGTCTGACTGTAAAGGAGGGTCTATATTTATGATGGTTAAGTATGTGCTTCAATAGAAACAATACAGGGTAGTGTCAATCATATACCTAGACATGCAAAACCCTAATCACACCAATAGTTTAACATACACAGGATACAATCAGTATTTGCTTTAATGAAAGTAAATAGATGATTAGGTGTTAAGAAAGGTCAGTAAATACAATTGCGGTCTGTTGCCTTATGCCTGATCCCTAGAACATTTAGGGTGACTTTGTCTTAGTTAAGCAAAGGCTCAGGAGGGTTTGAAAACAGCCTGATCTGATCAGAATCATGATAACCTAGGATTCCAGTGACATATGTTTCTAGGGTTTCACCTGAACGTAGGGTCCTAGTGTTTACACCGAAAGTATGTCTACTCTTTATTTGGTGAATCTCCAATCAATTTTATAATGAACATCATCCCGAAACCCTAGTATTCAAGTTTCAGCAATCACATCTCTACATGTCTGCTTAAACCCTAATTTCATTTCTCGTTATTTACTTTTCTGCATTTAGGATAATTATAAAACCAAATCAATCCAAGATCTATCTACCTACCCCCATCCTAATTGCGACCATTATCTTTGGTGACCCGCTTCATTTCAATTCGCTCCGATTTAAGAACAACCTCGAGTTATACTTACTGCTTGCTCCCAAGGTAGGTAGTACTTATAGTTTGAGCCCCAGCTCATATAAATTTAAAACTCACTGTCCGCCGCTTCTGTTGCTGTTGGAACAACGACCGGAGTCAAATCCGACCGACCGATAGGGGCCACGACAAGGGTTTATTTGGTGCCGATCCGCATCCACGTCCGCAAGGAAAGTCAAGAAAACCGAAGTCCCAAAAAACCACGTCTTCTGTTCGGCTAGTTCCTCTCGTGCTTCGTTTGATGAATCACTCGTAACAACCTTTGAAGGCATCCGAAGCGACAAACAAGTCTACTACAAGACGAAGGATCCCGAGGCCAAACTTAGAATTTTGGCCATGCCGACTGAGAATTTATCGGAGCAAACGAGGTTCATCTTGGAAATGGAGAAGAACGAGGTTCATCTTGGAAATGGAAAAGATGAGGATTTGCGAGACGATGTGATGGCCATACGGAACGGGAGCTTCAGGTGATGCTTCGGGTTCGGGATCGGGGCCGGATATGACTGATTTTATTTCGTATTGAATTTACAATTTTTAGGACTTTTAAAATAGTGTCTTTAAATTTATGCATTTTAATTTTTATGGCTTTTTTTTTTTTTTTTTTTGAATGAATTAAATGTTGTTTTAATTTGATTTATGTGTTTTTAAATATTAATTTATATATTTAATTACATTAAAAAAATAAATAAAACATATAATAAAAAATTCCAGAACACTGTCACCACACCACAGAATACTCAGTCACAACATTCTTCAGAACACCGTACTGAACATTATCCTTCTTAGGGATTTTTTTTCAATTCAAAATTATACTAACATAATTAATACCACTTATTATATAAATGATGGGTGTTGATAAATGCAACATACTTTTTGATACATACAACAAATATGTGCATTGCAAAGTTATACTGTAATATATTGCATCAATATACATATAAGTTGGTGTACGAATAAAAAGATTTGTTTACCATAAATGATGGTCCAAATGTTTTTTTTTTTTTAATAACTACAAAATATTCATGCTTATTGTATAAACACCGATCGATTTGAAGCCCTATGCCCTAAATCATTTCTCGCTTCCGATCGATTCTGGTCTCAAATGTGAAAAATTCCTTACTTCATAAACCCCAGGTCTTCAAATCCGTTCAATTCGATTAGAATCTCTGATAGCTTAATAAGTATATCCATTTACGCCAACTTTTGCTGATCAATTTGTGCTTTTCATTATTGTTGCAATTCGATTTGTGTTCTTCAAAATGCTAATCTGTTGTGTTTCTAAGATTCCATCACTTTTGCTGAATGTGAAATTTGGACTGTGTGCAATTACAAACAGAAGATCTACGAATCATTATTTAAACTCGGTATGTATCTGTTTATTATCATCTACTGTATTAATTACAACGTCTTAGCTATAAAGTTTCTATTGATTATTATTAACATGAAAACTATAACTATTATTGCTGTTAGTAGTGGACTTGATATGATATTTAATTCTACTTTATCAAATGACAAGAACAAGTGCACTTGCTGGTTTTCAGTTTCACGTAGCCTCGTTTAGATGCTTTATAAATTATAATGGACAATCCGTTTCGCTCTTGAGTTGTTTCCCCTGCATCACCTTTTAGAGAGGTGTAAAAGAATAACTTAGACCAATATAACTCACTTCAACTAAATATAATGGCCTTACACACCAAGTGTCATATGCGTTATCAGATGAATAATAAGCTGGAGAAATTACCTTAAGGGAGTGTTTGCTTCAGATAAAGACGCCACTCATCAACATATGCCATCTGATCAGGATCCATGCTTGGTAGTTCACATGTCTCCAGTCTTTTTAATATCTTCGTAGTCTTACCAAGAAGCTTGGCTGCAACCTTGACACTTGCCTCTCGTTTCTCTATCACACTTTCATGGCATTTCATTGTTATGACATGCGGGATGTTGGTGAAACAAGCATACAGAATGTCTGCAATCATGCCATTACAAAGGTCAAATAACTGCTCTTCGCTGATCGGTTCAGTGTTGCTTTCATCTCTAAGCAAGATTGTTCGTGCAATCCAGTACATTGAGTTCGCAGCAATCAACTTCTTAGGAGTGTTTTCCACCATTTCTTGATTAATACTTTCCTTGATTTCTGTTGCAATATCTTCAGCTTTCTCAGCAAACCATTTAAGAATCTCAGTTGCTGTTTTCCCTTTGAAAGCATCTTTTGTTAAAGTATACTTCAACCACTTGCAATTGTTTTCGACCTCTAGCCATAAGGTCATGGTAGCCTTTCGAATGTTTTCATATTCACTACCACCATTAAGGCTTTCTTCCACTAGATACGTGCACATAAGACCTTCTCCAACTCCTCTGACTAAGCTCTCAACTCTGTTCCTATGTATATTAGGGAGAGCAACGGCGATGCATGTTAAGGTTACTATCGGTAAGCTCCAACTGTTTACAAGTTCAACAGGAAGCAGAGATTGAACGTGGTCGCTATCAAAGATCTCTACACCTTTGAATCCAGTTGATTTCTCAAGAAGCTTTAAAAGATTGCTGTTGTGTTCCTTTTCAGCCTTTGACACGAAGAAATTCACAGAGTTTGAAATTCCCTTCAGTATTTTTTCAGCAAGCTCCATCTCATCGTTAATTCGTAAAACGTATTTGCTAAGTTCTTCATTTCTATCATTAGTTCTTGAGACAATAGGTGGAGTAAACAACCACGCTTTCAATGATTTCCAACAGTATAAACTATAGACAGCAAGCCTTAAAATGACTACGGGGATAAGCCATATTACTTTACATGATATAACAGTAATTTTTTGAAATCTGATCCAAATGCTTAAAATGATATTTTTCAATCTATAGACGAAAGTTATTGATCTACGACTGCTTGATAGAAAAGGTACATGACTTTGTTTCCACTCATACAATTTTTGGGTCCAATACTTCTCTACATTAAAAACCATCAAATGATTCCCATTCCAATTAGCGATCAACTTAAAGTTCAAGACAGAAAAACATCTAAATATTGGAGCGATGCTACCCACCAAGACCCCAATTGACTGTGTTATGAGGATGAAAAGTGTTGACTTCTTGTACGGTGATGCAGATAGTCTTTGTAATGTATCATCATGGTTTACATGCCAAAGTTCGAACACCACAAGTAAGTTGACGAGCAAAACAATTACACAAATGACTCCAGAAGCAGTGGATAATGGATTAGTAGCCATCACAAGCTGAGGGCTACCAGTTTCTGCCATGACCCAATACCTTGTTACATACTGTTTTAGTTTCTCAACAATAGACATTTGGGTATGTTGTAAACGTTGATCAGTTAAAGATACTTTATTCGTGGCCTGGTATTTAAGTTCAAAAATATCCTTAGAGGTTGGTATTGTTAGAGATGAAGAAATTATTATTATCAATAACACGAGGATTATACCCGTGTATATGTATGCAACCATAACACAGTTTAACTTAGATATATAGTTACTACTGTAATCGAGTCGCATATCACTAATAACACTAGTAGTTATCTGAATGATAATATTCACAATCATGGTAATAACGAGAATAGCCAAACCTATGACATTTGCAAGAAGTGACTTGTTGTCCATAGACGCCAAAGAAGGCATTAAGTTAGCCATCATCGTGCACATGAAAGCCAAACTTCCTAACTTTGCTGCTTGGTCCATGTAACTTGGCATCTCACTATTTAGATCCACAGGCAGCTTCATAGCAACAGTTATGACTGTGATAGAGGCCGCATTAAGAGAGAAATGCTTAGATGGAAACCAGAACTTTCTATTTTTGAAACCATGCAACAAATCGGCTGCCATGGCAAGGATGCAAAGTAATGGAATTTTTTTCCGAAATAGTAGCTTTTTGCTACAAATTTTGAGATCTAATTTTTTTTCGAAAAGGTTTTCAAAACTAGTAGAAGCGGGGTTCCAAACCCCGATTTTAGCTATCCGTCGAATATGAAAACGCAGTTCGCAACCCCGAGTTTGAACGTGTCAGTGTGAATTGATGGAATCGGGGTTACAAACCCCGACTTTGAAGTTGTCCTTTTTAAGAATCGGGGTTCCAAAGCCCGGTTTTACTTTTGTGTCAGACAGAGAGATAGAATCGGGGTTACAAACCCCGACTTCACTTTCGGGTTTGCCAGACGAGAGACATAGGAGAACCAGTTATCTATATTATAATAAATACTTCGAACATAAGGTTATGCATGAAACTCTTTCATATTTATAATATTTATCACTTAATCAAAGCATATATAAAAATATGTCATATTTATTAAAACATATTAAACATATATAAAAACATGTCATATTTTATTAAAACATATTAAACATATATAAAAACATATCATAATAATAACATGTCATATTTATCACTTAATTAAAACGCATATAAAAACATACACGATAAACTCCTGGAATACATTTATTAAATATAAACGATACAAATTACGAAAGGCTTATCGCCGATGATGGGTACCGCAATTGGGTCTCACAATTTGTCTTCAACCTCTAGCATTAGCAATATTTCTCTCCTCAGTCACTTCTGTGTCAGAATCCTCCTGCATTTCCTCATGATCATTTTCCACCCTTGAGTTAAGATTTTCCACCACTATGTCATCGTTTCCTAAATCCGGTGTGGAATTGATATCCCACCTAAATGGTACAGGACTAAAAGTTTGTCTCTCCATATGGGGATTAAAATGCTCAAGATGTGGGGACATGTGAAGAGACTCTCTAAACGGGTCACTTGATTGGTTGAAATAGGTAAGCGGACTTTGCTCATATGGATGTGGGGTATAAAGATCTTCATTACACATGTCCCCAAAAACATTTTGGGTAGTTGATGGACCGCCCATATCATGCATACTTGAAGGATTGGGGTCTTGTTCATCTTGAAGTTGTCTACCACGTGCATTTAACCTTTGAACTCGGGTAGGTTCATATGGGTCCCTCACAAAAGGCTCATCTGTCACATAGGAAGTCTGATAGTTCATACGCTCATCCGCATGTGTAAGATGCATATACTGCCTTGTAATGTTATCAATGTTTTGATATTGTTGAGAGTTGATTGGATCGTTATCCATCATATTTATGGATGAGTGATGTATGCGAGTCATTCCATCTCTCTGTGTATTAATAAAAAAATATTAGTAGTAAACAAATATAAATGTAGGGTGACTGACTAAAAATTAATTAAAGATTAAATGATATACCATAAGTTGTAATTGGGTGCCCTGATCAGGAAATTGGCGAGAATTTTGTTGTTGATTACTTACACTAGTTACAAAAAGTAGCGTATGATTCAAATACCAAGACATGTATTCTCGAGTAGCATGTGGGTTTGTACTTGGGACTCCGTTTGCTGTAGTACCGTGACGATTGTTCCAAGCTTCAATGTAGCTACCATGTTTGTTCCTCCAATCAGTATTTCTTCTACCACTTCGTTTGACCTTGTGCATTTTCTGATGTTGTTCTGCTGTTAACAACTGTAAATTTGGAATTTGCTGAATAAAACCAAATTGTCTCAATACTCTATTTGGTAAGTGTGGTTCAACAACATCCCAAAATATCACAAAAGTATCACTTCTCCAACTTAGATTACCATTTGTACACCAATCCGGTAGTCTATGAATGATATCATGATACGGCGTCCAGTTAAACTGCAAAATAAAAAATGTAATTTATACTTCGAATCACTTCACGTATCTATAATAACCATAATAAGTATTCTAACTTTATCTGGTAATCCTGTAAGTCCGTGAGTACTGACCGATATGCTCGCAACACATACCTAGGTGTGTGTTGATAGGTAAAGAAAACATATAATGTTAAACTTTGACATACCGTGCACAATACGCTGTTTGGAAGTTATAATTGTTTCTAACAATTGAAGGGGCAAATGCTCCAATTCTCTCCCAAACCCATAGTTGTAGCAACAACATGGGTCCTTGGGTACAAATAGCGTCTCGTTTTGTCTCCTTACATAAGTTTCTATAAAGCGACGCAATAACAGCACTACCCCAACTAAGTTGAGATGTGCTATTTAGGTTTGTGAGATTTTTAAGATATAACAAAAAAACAGAGTTGGATGAAGAATCGGGGAATATTGTGCCTCCCAATAAACACATAATATATACCCTTGCCCGTTGAATATATGATTCTTCGTTAGGCTCCAGTGGATCACTTAACCTTGACACCAACGCCCTCATCTTAATTTTGTTGCCATTGATATCATTTGAATTTGGTATAAAACCCATCATAGTGTAACATGTTTGAGCGATTGTGTATATGTTTAATATGTTTTAATAAAATATGACATGTTTTTATATATGTTTAATATGTTTTAATAAATATGACATATTTTTATATATGCTTTGATTAAGTGATAAATATTATAAATATGAAAGAGTTTCATGCATAACCTTATGTTCGAAGTATTTATTATAATATATATAACTGGTTCTCCTCTGTCTCTCGTCTGGCAAACCCTAAAGTGAAGTCGGGGTTTGTAACCCCGATTCTATCTCTCTGTCTGACACAAAAGTAAAACCGGGCTTTGGAACCCCGATTCTTAAAAAGGACAACTTCAAAGTCGGGGTTTGTAACCCCGATTCCATCAATTCACACTGACACGTTCAAACTCGGGGTTGCGAACTGCGTTTTCATATTCGACGGCAGTGGCGGATTTAGGAATATGCTTTAGAGTATGCACTTTCTAGTAAAATTTTTTTTTTACCCAAGTCAGTTCGATAAGCTTCGGGTTGTCGGTTCGGGTTTTAGGTTCGGGATTTCGATTTGATTGTCAAGTAGTTTAAAGTACTCAAATGAAAATAAATATCATCAAGTCGCAAAATAACCATACCACATTTTCTTAATATTGAAGTTACAATTGTCCCCCTACGTCGATCTTGCATTCCTTGGAAACAATTTATGATTATATTGTCATCGTTAACTTTTAAAAACGCATCTTCTCAATAAAAATAATTAAACTGTCATTTAATTACAAAACTCTGATCTCTAAGTGAATCAATCAAACAACTAGATCATATCATATAAATATAAATTAAAGACCCTCAAAACAAAGATACAATACAAGAAAAATAACTCGATCTAAATGTAACCTAACCAAAAATCACAGTGGAGAGTGTATTTATTTTATGGTAAAAAGCTCAAAATAATATATATACAATAAATGATTAACAAATGATATTAATTCAAGAAATGCTTACATCAACTCCCATCGGTATGGATTTATGATGTTAATTAGACTTCTATCACTGACTTTGTATCACAATAACTATAATACTATATATGTGATTTCTATTATTAAAGTTAATCTAATCAGTTTTACTTGTTATTAACAGAATTCAAATTATGCCATCGGCTTTTGTGCTTGAATTTGTTATATTCATTGTGGGCTCAGATTTGGGTTTGGCCTGTTATTTATGTAGAGAGTCGGTGTGTTTCACCACAGGGGCACAGGGTATTCACCAATTTTTTAAGGGTATGCATTCTCTATGTTTATATCACTCAGAAACAACAATTATATTTTTTTAACACTAATACTTTCCTTGGTAGGGTATGCAAGTGCATACCCTACAATGCATGTACATCCGCCACTGTTCGACGGATAGCTAAAATCGGGGTTTGGAACCCCGCTTCTACTAGTTTTGAAAACCTTTTCGAAAAAAAATTAGATCTCAAAATTTGTAGCAAAAAGCTACTATTTCGGAAAAAAATTCAAAGTAATGATGCTATTGCGATGTAGATTCCAATCCATACCATAGGTTCGCTATATTTGTTATTGTCTTCCAAATTCCATACCTTCTTACAAGATTTGTACAACTGGTCTACGTCATATGTGGTGATGTTTACAGGGTATTCGTCATGATAATGATCTGTAAACTCGTCATGATAATGAAAATAGGGTTTTTGTAATTTGCTCACAATATAGAAACATTCAAAGGCTTTATCTAATGGACTCATGTTGGGAATTTTTATTTTTTACCCAGCTGATAAACAGATGGAAGATATATATGCATCTGTTCAATAAGTTACAATCCACTGTTTGTACCAACTAATTTCAATCTTGTTGCACCGAAACTTCCCTTCAATGCAAGTTCAGAAAGTAGAAGGCAGAAAAAAGAAATAAAATAAAAAAAACGAAAGAAAGAGGAAAATACAACCTATTAGAAAGTCCACATTTTTTTAGGTCTAAGATAACTAGATATGATATTTTAATTGGTATAGATTATGGTAGTCAGTAAAAAAGTTAGACCCTCCGCAACGCATTCGTTTTTGGGAGTGGTGGACATGCAGAACGCCCATAACGCCTGCACTGGGGCGTTCTGCATGGGGCGTTGAGTGGCGTTCGTGCTGCGAGAACGAGAGAAACAGTGGGCCCCACTCCCTTTTTCATTTCTTTTCCCTTTTTTCTTTCAGTTTAAATTCAAAAAAATTACTTTTAAAGGAGGGACGAGCTCACGAGTTTAATTCGATTAAAAAGGAGAACCCAAAATGTTGCAGGTTCTTGTTCATGAAGAAGAAGATAAAAAGATGTGTAGAAAAAAGGTGGGCTCCTCCCTTGTTGTTTCATACACGTGGGCTCACTTTACATTAGGCGTGAACAAATAAATCGGTTTGGAAAACCGACCCGCCCCAAACCCGGAAAACTGACCCGGTAGGAACCGGGTATAACCCAAGCCGGTTCGGGTTTTTTCACTAACCGGCGGGTAGGGAACCGGTTTGGGGTTTTGAATTTCAAAATCGGGTTGGGACCGGGTTGAAATTAGGTCGGGTTGGAAAACCCGGTAAAAAACCGGTTGAAATGGGTCAAAAACCCGGTTCGGGTAGGTCAACAACCCGGTTTTCATTTTGTTGACCAAAACCCGGTTTGGGAAATGGGTCGGGTCGGGTTGTGGAAAATACCCGGTTTGTTCACGCCTACTTTACATTAAAGTTTTATTCCCTTTTTTTTTATGTTATAACGGTACAAAGCAAAAAAAACAAAACATACAAAATAAAAATTGTATTCTATTTAATTAAATTGTATTTGTATCGTTAAATAAATGAATATTATGTGGAAAATAGTGGGGCCTAGGGGGGATAATGGACGTTCTGGTGTTATGATTGTGTGTAATGAAATGATGTTGTAGTGTTATGCTGATGTGGCAACTAAAAAATGAACGTTCTGATGTTACAAGTGCTGGTGGTCTCAAAAAATATGTGCCCACGATTTGATTCGGGACGGGGGAATATTTTTTTTGCCCCATTATTATAGACTTTTGGGACTAAAAAGTCCCAAGATATAAAGCCTGGACTCTTGACCAAGTAAATATTAAATTAAACAATTGATTGAGATTTTGTATGTAACGGTCCTAACGGACCAACTCAAAGATATATTACAAAAAGTTTTTCTTTTTTCTTTTTCGTTTATAGATTTAATGAATGAATGGAGTAATAAATAGTCCATCAAAACTACCCCATCACGAACACCTTTTATTTTAGAGTAAATTACATTGCCCGTCCCTGAAGTTGTACGTTATTTCACTCGGGATCCCTAGGTCGAGCTTTTTGCGGATTCAATCCCTTGACCCGGATTTTCATTTCACTCCTAGTCCCTGATACATATAAATCCACACAAAATTACTAAAATACCCTTGCTCTTTAGTTTTTTATCCTTTATTATTTTGTTTATTAATTAATCGATTCATGTGTTATGATAATAGAAATGAGTTATATTTTGATGTTTATTATGTAACTTAAATTATTGATATAAAAAAAAAATTTGTTACATGAGAACACCTTTTCCCCACCTGCAAATCTTCACTGCACTTGCAACTCCTTTGATCGTCACCCTCATCCAAACGTTTTCCTTGTTTTTTGACTTCCTATGTTCAATTATTTTCCTCCTCATTTGCTGTCATCGAACATACAAATGACCTCCACCAAAAATAATCACGTCATCTTCTCCAACGACCACCATCATCGCCGGCATCTTGATTATTAACTCATGTTTCCTGTTGGCGGTTAACAAGTTCCGGCATTCATCTTCAACCCCTTTCCCCTTCGTCGATTTCTCCGATCAAGAGCCTGAAATTCCGACGACAAAAAATGACCATTTCAGATCAGAAGTTGCAGGTCATCGGAAGCTTTGCTCGAAGTTCAGATCTGAACTTATATGTATTCGATGCCTTTTCCGGGTCTGATAGTGGTGACGTGATTTGCGACGGAGTGGTTGTGGTGTCGGGATTTTCTAATTTGTTTGTTGCCGGGGTAATAGGGTGGGGAAATGGCGAGGGTGGGTAACAGGAATGGTAGTCTTCAACCAATACTAGATTGAGATACAAAACAAATATAATCAGTATGAATCCCAAACTTAAATTGAATTGAATAGAGATAAATCATAAAAGAGGATCTTCAATTTTATTTTTCTCAGAAAATAAATACAATAAGGGAATAAATAAGGAAAAGACTATTTTACCCTTATCCTAATTGGACGGGGGACCCGGAGTGAAACGAAAATACGGGTCAAGGGACTGAACTCGTAAAAAATCTGACCCAAGGACCGGAAGTGAAATAACGTACATACTTTAGGGACGGGCAATGTAATTTACTCTTTATTTTATTTCTAGAAGAAATAGATATGGAGTAGGTGGGCTGCAATTATCAGTACTCAACCCACAATCGACCCAAATAACATGTACGGGTCCAAAGAGTTTGTGTGAATTCACCAAGGCAAATACCGTATCAGGACTTAGAGTTTTTCTTTAGCTAGTTAGTCGGCTTGAGAGTTGATGTGTAAATTCACCATCGTTGTATTTTCTTTAGCTACATGGTTTTTATTCTTTAACTGTTATCAAATCAATAGAAAAATATCAGCTGCAAAGTATTAATTTGCTATCGTGTTTATAATCTGTCATCAGGTGAACCCATGTTGGAGTTTATTAGACAAGTAATCTGTAAGTTGATTATATTTTGTTTCTAACACAGAAGATACATAAGCATCGTATCTCTCTAATAACAAGTCAATATTAGTGCATTGAAACTTCTTAATCATGCAATTTAATGGGCGGCAATGAATTTATCAGATGAATACAGACTTAAGACTTTCAATATCAAAGGAAAGTGGAAGGAAAAGAAACACATAATTAAAAAATGATAGACGTAACTTCATATCAGTATTTTAATGCACTGATGTTGATATATGATACGGGATGCGTGACCAAGACAAACAAGTTTTCTGAAATTTTGGTCAACCTCAAAGAATAAACTGGAACAATGTAGACGTCTGATAGCATCAAATAGTACTACTTTTATATAGTAATATTCCCTAGTTTTTGTATACTTTTATTACAATTACTTGATAAAATATAGTTATTTCGTTCATATTTACAAAATAGATATAAATAGAGTTTAAATTAGAAAATGAATAAAAATAAGTTAAATAATATAATTTTTGTATAAAAGTTGATTGCGCCTAAATATGATTGGGACAAAGTAGTTAAAAGAGTGATAAAAATAAATTAAGTTTGTAAATATTTGAGTTCGAAAAGTTAAAAGAGTTGAGTAAAAATAGTTAGATTGTATATTTATTGGAGTTTATGAGTTAGACCAAATAATTAATTAGGCTAAATAATAATATTAAATAAATATATATGTTACATTCGTAGTATCTATATTTATGTATATTAATATAAGTTAAATTAAATAATAATAATAATATAGTTAGTAGTAATACTAACGTTAGTTAGTTAGTAGAAATATTAATAATTAACAATAATAATAAAGAATTATGATTATTATCATTTTTTGGTTTTTGGTTTGCAGTAGAAAACGTGAAAAGTCAAAGTGATGGTGGGGCCCAAGCCTAAAGTCAACATCTCTAAGAAAAAGGAATACGCGTGAAGTTAGATGGAAAAACGAGTGAGCATTTAATGCTGGTAGGTGGAGCAAAAGGAGGCGGCTGCAGTTTGACGTGAGGAGTACACCATTTTGATCCATACGGCGGATCAATATCCATACGCCGTATGGATCTTTGGCCCCAGCGACTATATAATGCAGTCTCTGCATACGAAGAGACCTTTTCCTCATTTTTTGTATATAATAAATTTAGGATTACGAAATATTTAGTTTAGGGTTTATTATTTCAAGTTTCAAGATTACTTTTGGAGGCACGAAAAGCTACGGTTGAAGCCATTTCACTTTATCTTTTTGTGATTCATTATTCGGTTTGTATCTACTTTTTATTTAATTCAATTACTATTATGTTTTTGATATTGAATATTTTGTTTTATGCATATTTGAATATGAATTGATATTTAGTATTTGTGTAGTAATGAAACTTGGATAATGATTATTGACCGATTGTATTGCACGTTTATTGATTTGTTTGATTGAAGATGATTATATTATCCGTTGATCCTTATTTATTAGTGGTTATTAGTTACGAGTATTACTTAACGTGGTTGACTATGTCATTGAGATTGAGTTCCCTTGAGATTGTTGATTATTGATGGTTAGAACTTAGGTTTTGATCATTGCTGAATAGATTGAGTTTGACAGGTTAAGAGACTGATAATTAAATAACCTAACATGAATAAGACTAATAAGTAATTATTAGTAGGTATTGTTGAGTCATACCGCGAGGATCAATTATAATCAATCGTGAATATTTAATGCATGATTTAGGGAAAGGCACACAATTGACTGATCATCTTGTGACATCAGACCGATGTTTCAGGTTGGACCCTACATTGTAGGAATTAGTTGGACCAGAAACGTTGGCTAGTTCACATTCAATTTAATATCATTGAAGAATTTGGCATTAAGTTGATATAAAAGAATCACAATTAAACAATTAACGTGCAATGAATTGGAATATATGAATCTGAGTTAAATTAATTACACAATTACTTATTCCTTCCTATTGTTCCCTATCTGTTATTTTAATTTAAGTATTTTAATTGTTTTATTATTATTTCAATATTCAATGTTCGCACGGAACTAAAACGTCCCCCTTTATTTACTGTTTTCTTAGTTAATAGTTATTTCTTATTTAACAAATAAACCACCATTCCTGTGTTCCTGAGATCGACCTGGACTTACTATAGCTATACTATTCCGATCGGGTATTCTTGCCTGGTTGTGTGATAGTAGTGATTGATATATCCTGTACTTTATAAATAATAAAACAAGACGCGCTTTCACACGCATCAAGTTTTTGGCGCCGCTGCCGGGGACTCTTAACTGGTTGAACTATTCTGCCGGGGAACACTTAACCGGTTGGACTTTTGTTCTACCGGGGAACGGTGTTGTTTATTATTTAAATTGGAAATTTATTTTAGTTAAAAAAAAATATTGGAGTTTTTATTTTATTTTATTTTCATTTCTACTCTTTTTCTTTTTGTTTTATTTTGACAGGTATGTCTCAGAAGATGAATGATGTCCCTGAGAATTTTCCAAACTCGAGAAACATTTTCGTGATAAGTAAAGAGGATTTGAAGCGATCTTTAAATGAGATGATAGCATATTGGAATAAAGATCTCACTGTGAAGGATATGGAAAGCGACAAGGTGGAAAATTTTGACAAACCAAAAGATGGAGGATATAAGGCAAAATCAAATTTCAAAAAATATAAGCCTTCACCTTCTTACCCAAAAGCCTTATCGGAAGACATTGTTAAAAAATACACACCTCCACCTCCGTATCCAACTGCTTTGAATATAAATTACAATGAAGGATCAATTTTTTCAAAGCTTAATAAAGATACTGTTAAAAGCTTATCTCGTCCAATGATTGTGAAAGCTACGCAAATAAGGAGATATCAAGTGAAAGAGTGGAAGAAACGAAGACTATTGGCCATAGTCAAGGAAATTCCATTCAACAACTTGAAGAGATAAATCAAACAGATAAGCATTCTCAATCCTCTGATTCCTTATTTTCTAACGAGATTTTTAGTGAAATTGAATAGGAAGAAGATATGGAGATAGATTGGTTGCCTTTGCCAAGATTTGATCACTATGAAGAAATACTCTCGCTACTTGAATGTGATGAAGAGGAAATTCTTGAATTGAGAAACCAATGTGGGGTTATGACTGAAGAAGAATTAATAGCCATTACGGATCCAGCTATTAGTGAAACTTCGTCATTATACTCAGAGGTTGAACAATTAAAGGAAAATGATCAAGTGGTGGTAAGGATTGGAGAAGAATCAGAAAACAGAACTTGCGGTAATCAGATAGTAACCGAACCAGTTGAAATTCAAACAGTGGTTGAGTCAACGCAACCAACGGTTGAAGTATCTATAAGCACAAGTTCCTTGTTTTACCAGTATGAAGATCCTTTTTGGCAATTCGATCGGAAGGAAAGTTTCTCGCAATATTTGGAAGTTCACGGAGTATCTCATAAAGGACATCTACCTGTTATAAACGATAAGTATTTCTATTCTTTCATTATAATAAATTTACATTTTTGGATTACTTATCGATATTACCATCCATGCTTACTTTTAAGTGTGGGGAAAGTCAAGAGATTTTTTGGTAAGTAAGGTTGGAGTCAAGCTAGTGACTCGAACAAAAACAAGCGCTTCTCGGGATGCAACCCGTGCTTGTACATTATGTATAATTTTTTATTTTCCGTTTTTGGTATTTTATTTTTATACGTTTAATGTTCTTTGCTACTTTTTGAAGTTGGCAACCAATTCAGCTGAAATTGGAATTTTTGGAAAATAAAAGAACTTTGTGGGTGTGTTCCCTGGAAATCCTCTCGAGACTATAACTCGTCCACTCGGGATATCGAGGGGTTTAAAGGCTTATTGCATATGCTAAATGCAATCGTGATTAACTACGAAAGTGTGTGCTGTTGTATAATTTTTGAATAAAGATCGGAAGATGCCCCATTACGCCAAACCAGATCAAGATAATTGCGCCATATTCAAGGGAGTTTTTTGCTCTAATTTCTTTTCGTCCCTTTCTCACTGTTATTTTTACTTGTTTTTATACAATGAGGACATTGTATAATTTAAGTGTGGGGATGGGATCGGTAGAAAAGAAAAAATTATTTAACTTTTGTTTACTTGTCCTTATATTATAATTTTGTTAAATTTTCATCAAATTTAAAAAATTTTGAGTTAAAAACTAGGTATTTATTAGTTAGAATAATTTTTGTTAAAAGTTTTATTTTGTATTTAAAAGTTTAGACTTTAATGTGGATTAACTGTTTTGTACATATAACGTAAGAAAATTAATAATAGGTGATATATAGTTACTTGATATGATGTACTAATAGGCAATCTATATGAAAATTTCTGAATTTTAATAAATTAATAAAACAACTTGTATATTATTTTATGATACATAATATGATGTATGACCTAAAAGTCTTAATTCTTAGATTTATCATGCAATAATTTTATATGTCTTTATACTTATATGAAAAACATTTGGGGGTATATATTGATGGTTTCCTCTGTTATACGGAAGTATAGACCTGGTCTTTATTAATATATACTTAACATTAAGCAAACACAAGTCAAAAGTACTTGAAAAGTCTTAAAAATAAAAGATACCTAATGAGGTCGCAAAAATGGGTTGACCAAGTCTGGTTTTGCTTAAACCTGAATCAAGTTATGTCGCTCTGTTGCATAAAAATGCAGACCTGTCACCAATGTCTTGATTCTTAAAAATGGATTTAAGATATTTATCTTGAATATAGAAGTAAATTGCACGATTAAGTTTAAGAGTATATCATATGTGAAAATCATAAGTAATATACATACTAATAATAAAGATGTATTCAGAAATATAAATATAGATTGTTTAAAGTGGATAAATACATTAGTAATCATTCATGGACTATATGTTGCACTAATAATAATAATTTTTATTTGTACTTTATAGTTATCCATGTTAATTAAATTGTTTAAAGTTTTAAATTATGAAATAGATTTTTAATTTGAGTATTCTGATTCTTAAATATTAGTTTGATTCTTACTAAGTTTTATGATGAAAATGTATTCTACTTGAGGACAAGCAAAACTTAAGTGTGGGGATATTTGATAGCATCAAATAGTACTACTTTTATATAGTAATATTCCCTAGTTTTTGTATACTTTTATTACAATTACTTGATAAAATATAGTTATTTCGTTCATATTTACAAAATAGATATAAATAGAGTTTAAATTAGAAAATGAATAAAAATAAGTTAAATAATATAATTTTTGTATAAAAGTTGATTGTGCCTAAATATGATTGGGACAAAGTAGTTAAAAGAGTGATAAAAATAAATTAAGTTTGTAAATATTTGAGTTCGAAAAGTTAAAAGAGTTGAGTAAAAATAGTTAGATTGTATATTTATTGGAGTTTATGAGTTAGACCAAATAATTAATTAGGCTAAATAATAATATTAAATAAATATAGATGTTACATTCGTAGTATCTATATTTATGTATATTAATATAAGTTAAATTAAATAATAATAATAATATAGTTAGTAGTAATACTAACGTTAGTTAGTTAGTTAGTAGAAATATTAATAATTAACAATAATAATAAAGAATTATGATTATTATCATTTTTTGGTCTTTGGTTTGCAGTAGAAAACGTGAAAAGTCAAAGTGATGGTGGGGCCCAAGCCTAAAGTCAACAGCTCTAAGAAAAAGGAATACGCGTGAAGTTAGATGGAAAAACGAGTGAGCATTTAATGCTGGTAGGTGGAGCAAAAGGAGGCGGCTACAGTTTGACGTGAGGAGTACACCATTTTGATCCATACGGCGGATCAATATCCATACGCCGTATGGATCTTTGGCCCCAGCGACTATATAATGCAATCTCTACATACGATTTTGAAGAGACTTTTTCCATCATTTTTTGTATATAATAAATTTAGGGTTACGAAATATTTAGTTTAGGGTTTATTATTTCAAGTTTCAAGGTTACTTTTGGAGGCACGAAAAGCTACGGTTGAAGCCATTTCACTTTATCTTTTTGTGATTCATTATTCGGTTTGTATCTACTTTTTATTTAATTCAATTACTATTATGTTTTTGATATTGAATATTTTGTTTTATGCATATTTGAATATGAATTGATATTTAGTATTTGTGTAGTAATGAAACTTGGATAATGATTATTGACCGATTATATTGCACGTTTATTGATTTGTTTGATTGAAGATAATTATATTATCCGTTTATCCTTATTTATTAGTGGTTATTAGTTACTCCCTCCGTCCCATTTGAAATGTCCACATTACTATTTTGGGATATCCCATTACAAATGTCCACTTTGATATTTAACCAATCAAAAAATACTTTAGTGGGTGGATTTAGTATTTGATTGGTGAAAAGTGTAGTTAGTGAAGAATCTTAAAACTACGTGCAAAGTCAAAGTGGACATTTGTAACGGGACGGAGGGAGTATTACTTAACGTGGTTGATTATGTCATTGAGATTGAGTTCCCTTGAGATTGTTGATTATTGATGGTTAGAACTTAGGTTTTGATCATTGCTAAATAGATTGAGTTTGACAGGTTAAGAGACTAATAATTAAATAACCTAACATGAATAAGACTAATAAGTAATTATTAGTAGGTATTGTTGAGTCATACCGCGAGGATCAATTATAATCAATCGTGAATATTTAATGCATGATTTAGGGAAAGGCACACAATTGACTGATCATCTTGTGACATCGGACCGATGTTTCAGGTTGGACCCTAGATTGTAGGAATTAGTTGGACCAGAAACGTTGGCTAGTTCACATTCAATTTAATATAATTGAAGAATTTGGCATTAAGTTGATATAAAAGAATCACAATTAAACAATTAACGTGCAATGAATTTTAATATATGAATCTGAGTGAAATTAATTACACAATTACTTATTCCTTCCTATTGTTCCCTATCTGTTATTTTAATTTAAGTATTTTAATTGTTTTATTATTATTTCAATATTCAATGTTCGCACGGAACTAAAACGTCCCCCTTTATTTACTGTTTTCTTAGTTAATAGTTATTTCTTATTTAACAAATAAACCACCATTCCTGTGTTCCTGAGATCGACCTGGACTTACTATAGCTATACTATTCCGATCGGGTATTCTTGCTTGGTTGTGTGATAGTAGTGATTGGTATATCCTGTACTTTATGAATAATAAAACAAGACGCAATTTCACACGCATCAAGTTTTTGGCGCCGTTGTCGGGGACTCTTAACTGGTTGAACTATTCTGCCGGGGAACACTTAACCGGTTGGACTTTTGTTCTACCGGGGAACGGTGTTGTTTATTATTTAAATTGGAAATTTATTTTAGTTAAAAAAAAAAAATTGGAAATTTTTTTTAGTTAGTTTTTATTTTATTTTCTTTTCTTTTCTACTCTTTTTCTTTTTGTTTTATTTTGACAGGTATGTCTCAGAAGAAGATGAATGATGTCCCTGAGAATTTTCCAAACTCGAGAAACATTTCCGTGATAAGTAAAGAGGATTTGAAGCGATCTTTAGATGAGATGATAGCATATTGGAATAAAGATCTCACTGTGAAGGATATGGAAAGCGACAAGGTGGAAAATTTTGACAAACCAAAAGATGGAGGATATAAGGCAAAATCAAATTTCAAAAAATATAAGCCTTCACCTTCTTACCCAAAAGCCTTATCGGAAGAAATTGTTAAAAAAATACACACCTCCACCTCCGTATCCAACTGCTTTGAATAGAACTTACAATGAAGGATCAATTTTTCCAAAGCTTAATAAAGATACTGTTAAAAGCTTATCTCGTCCAGTGATTGTGAAAGCTACGCAAATAAGGAGATATCAAGTGAAAGAATGGAAGAAACGAAGACTATTGGCCATGGTCAAGGAAATTCCATTCAACAACTTGAGGAGATAAATCAAACAGATAAGCATTCTCAATCCTCTGATTCCTTATTTTCTAACGAATTTTTAGTGAAATTGAATAGGAAGAAGATATGGAGATAAATTGGTTGCCTTTGCCAAGATTTGATCACTATGAGGAAATACTCTCGCTACTTGAATGTGATGAAGAGGAAATTCTTGAATTGAGAAACCAATGTGGGGTTATGACTGAAGAAGAATTAATAGCCATTACGGATCCAGCTATTAGTGAAACTTCGTCATTATACTAAGAGGTTGAACAATTAAAGGAAAATGATCAACCGGTGGTAAGGATTGGAGAAGAATCAGAAAACAGAACTTGCGGTAATCAGATAGTAACCGAACCAGTTGAAATTCAAACAGTGGTTGAGTCAACGCAACCAACGGTTGAAGTATCTATAAGCACAAGTTCCTTGTTTTACCAGTATGAAGATCCTTTTTGGCAATTCGATCGGAAGGAAAGTTTCTCGCAATATTTGGAAGTTCACGGAGTATCTCATAAAGGACATCTACCTGTTATAAACGATAAGTATTTCTATTCTTTCATTATAATAAATTTACATTTTTGGATTACTTATCGATATTACCATCCATGCTTACTTTTAAGTGTGGGGAAAGTCAAGAGATTTTTTGGTAAGTAAGGTTGGAGCCAAGCTAGTGACTCGAACAAAAACAAGCGCTTTTCGGGAGGCAACCCGTGCTTGTACATTATGTATAATTTTTTATTTTCCGTTTTTGGTATTTTATTTTTATACGTTCAATGTTCTTTGCTACTTTTTGAAGTTGGCAACCAATTCAGCTGAAATTGGAATTTTTGGAAAATAAAAGAACTTTGTGGGTGTGTTCCCTGGAAATCCTCTCGAGACTATAACTCGTCCACTCGGGATATCGAGGGGTTTAAAGGCTTATTGCATATGCTAAATGCAATCGTGATTAACTACGAAAGTGTGTGCTGTTGTATAATTTTTGAATAAAGATCGGAAGATGCCCCATTACGCCGAACCAGATCAAGATAATTGCGCCATATTCAGGGCAGTTTTTTGCTCTAATTTCTTTTCGTCCTTTTCTCACTGTTATTTTTACTTGTTTATATACAATGAGGACATTGTATAATTTAAGTGTGGGGTTGAGATCGGTAGAAAAGAAATATTATTTTACTTTTGTTTACTTGTCCTTATATTATAATCTTGTTAATTTTCATCAAATTTAAAAATTTTTGAGTTAAAAACTAGGTATTTATTAGTTAGAATACTTTTTGTTAAAAGTTTTGTTTTGTATTTAAAAGTTTAGACTTTAATGTGGATTAACTGTTTTGTACATTGTCGTGGCCCTTATCGGTCGGTCGGATTTGACTCCGGTCGTTGTTCCAACAGCAACAGAAGCGGCGGACAGTGAGTTTTAAATTTATATGAGCCGGGGCTCAAACTATAAGTACTACCTACCTTGGGAGCAAGCAGTAAGTATAACTCGAGGTCGTTATTAAATCGGAGCGAATTGAAATGAAGCGGGTCACCAAAGATAATGGTCGCAATTAGGATGGGGGTAGGTAGATAGATCTTGGATTGATTTGGTTTTATAATTATCCTAAATGCAGAAAAGTAAATAACGAGAAATGAAATTAGGGTTTAAGCAGACAGGTAGAGATGTGATTGCTGAAACTTGAATACTAGGGTTTCGGGATGATGTTCATTATAAAATTGATTGGAGATTCACCAAATAAAGAGTAGACATACTTTCGGTGTAAACACTAGGACCCTACGTTCAGGTGAAACCCTAGAAACATATGTCACTGGAATCCTAGGTTATCATGATTCTGATCAGATCAGGCTGTTTTCAAACCCTCCTGAGCCTTTGCTTAACTAAGACAAAGTCACCCTAAATGTTCTAGGGATCAGGCATAAGGCAACAGACCGCAATTGTATTTACTGACCTTTCTTAACACCTAATCGTCTATTTACTTTCATTAAAGCAAATACTGATTGTATCCTGTGTATGTTAAACTATTGGTGTGATTAGGGTTTTGCATGTCTAGGTATATGATTGACACTACCCTGTATTGTTTCTATTGAAGCACATACTTAACCATCATAAATATAGACCCTCCTTTACAGTCAGGCGTTCATCCCTAGGAATAATCACGGTGTACAGGGCAATTAGGCATTTCCACAGTGTTCCAAACCCTAGATGTACTGACGGTGTACTGGGCATTTATGCATTTCCACAGTGTTCCAGATCTTAGGTGTACTAACGGTGTACAGTGCAACAAGCATTTCCACAGCTTTGATTCCTAGACCACAGTTCTAGAAGGATCACTTCTAGGTAACTCACGATGAAACAATCCATGGCATTTCCGTAGCTTCCACGTATTTGTACTCCACACGAGGTGTTTCCAACGCTATACGAAGTACCGTGCCTTTTTAAAGGAAAGTTCATAGTTTCATACTGTAACTGGAGATAACTATATATTCATAGTATTAGGGTTGATCAGATCCTATCCTATGGCAACAGTCACGTGAAAGTCTGGAAAGGGTGATGAGAGACTATATCTATATTCAGGATAAGCTTAACCAGATACACAGCATAACAATTTTCAATCGTATAAATGAAACATTAATTTAACATCATCCCTACTCCTAATATCTACATTTCAACAATCACAATATTAAACTACTCTATAAACATGGCAATATGCAGAATACAAACTGAAATAACATAAAGCACAAGCATTATAACAGTAAGTAAAGTTTAGATATCACCGGGAATACAGCAGCGTAATACTGAGGATTACAAATGGCCTGAACTTGAAAAACTCGTTACAACAAGATTACCAAGCTAAAACTTCCTCTAGACTCGAACCGTAAGCTCAACCCTAACCTTTCTCCTCTAACTCCTAAGAGTAGTGCTAGAGAGAGAAAGTTAGAGAGAGAAAGTGAAAGAAAAGAGAGAAATAAGAAAAGTGAGAGAATGAGAAATGTGTGAATGTGTTGAGGTGTGTAAAATGAGGAGGAGTGATCCCCTATTTATAGGCAAAGCTCAAAAATCAGCCGTACAACTCGCGAAACAGCACGTACAAGCAAACGATGCACGATACAGGGTACAGGGGGCCGTATACGGTGTTAGGTTGGCCGTATACGGTCTCTGTGGGGCCGTATATGGTTCCCAGGGCCGTATACGGTGTTCGTCTGATTTCGTTCGTTGCTTAAAACGCGCGTATCTCCTTCGTTATGCGTCCGTTTGACCTGATTCTTTCGCCTGTGGTTTCGTAATTCCGTTACGCTTCTAATGATGCCAACTTCACTGAAATTGGATGTGTATAGCTCAAGCATAGCCGAAATGACTTTATAGGGTCTGATACTGCTCAGTCTTCTCCGTTCTTTATCCGATTTGCATGATTCTTGATTTTCCCGTCTCGATTTTACCTGTTTTATCATATGATGAAGTTAGAAAGTGATCTATATAAGGTAAATGAGGCCGGGTGATTTTGTGCACGTTTATTCGTCCTGATTTGCTTGTTATTTGGACGTTTTAGGTGATTTTTGCAGCAACGCCTATATTTAGACCACTTTAGTGAAATTTAGTAAATAATGATCATTTTGGAATGTTTTCACTAAACTTACGTCCAAAAAGTGCGGAATATTGCCCTTAAAAACATGACTATTTGAGTCACATCAAGTTATCCCACACTTAGGCGTTGCTTGTCCTCAAGTAACACTCAGTTAGAAAAACATTTAAAATGAGGTTTTTAAGGGGTGAGTCAAAATAATTTCAAAATGATACCACTTCTAATATGACTAAGACTGTTTAAGAATAAGGGAAAGGATAAGATGATCCTTTCAGAAGCAAGAAGCAATTATCATCAAGCATACTACCAATTCTCGTGATCTTGGAGTACACATGACTAGGCGATCTCACTATAGGTGGTCACTCAATTCACTCAAAGTGTATCGGGTTCCCTAACAATCTAGAACAATTGAAATCGCTCAAATAAGCCAGTCATGCAGCACTCATTGTCATAAGCTTGGTCGAGAATCGGATCTCCACCACTTAGGTGAGGACGGTGCTAACTATCCCAAGACATTCAACGGGTGGTAGTGTTTGGTGAGGTTTAAGGGTATGGGTAGTGGTATATGTTTGGTTGTAAGGGTTTGACTTATCTTAAAACTCAAAGATAGTGAAAAACTTTATTTCAGAACGGAACGGAGGATTTTGTAGCTGCTCGTCTTCTATCGAATTTTTCTTGAGAAGGTGATACTTGAAGCACTCAGCTTTATTTGATGGAACTGTTTCTTTTTCTTTTCTTGATTTTTCTACTTTTTATTTTTCTTTTCTTCTTCAGAACTTCTTTGCCAGAGAATTTCTAAGGATATTTTATGTTGATCCTTTCAGAAATCCTTTTCGGAACTATGATCTTTGATCTTGAACCTCAATTTCTTTTGCCGTGCCAATTTTTCGCACTTTGACTTTTTAGAGTACACAGAAGAGGAAGACTTTAGAGCATAATTGAAGAGGATGTTCCAAAAGATGTTTTTCACGACCTTAGAAATTCTAAGATAAGGTTTTGGGAATTTGTGACACCCATCAAATTAGGACTAGTTATTAGATCCTAATCATCTAGTAGTACATATAATTAGTGCTATGTTTTAGGCTAATTGTATGTATCAATATGTATATTGTTATATATATATATCAGTACGCGATTTGTTTAAATCGTGCATTTTCAAATCGGCCGAATTCCGATTCATCTATGCGGCGTTGGTGAAAACAAGTATTAAGTAATATAGAATTATTATTTAATACAACTCATTATTTATTATATATTATTTCGATAATATTTCAAAAGAAACTCGTATCGTCTAAAACAATCATACGCAACCAAAAATGAGTGAAACGCGTTCGATAATCAAAACCAACCAAAGTTATATTTTTATAACTCATTAACAAGTATTTTGATAAAATACTTCAACTCAAAAATATCGAAAGCTTATTCGTTATTTAAAAACGTATATATAATACATAACGTCTAAATATACATTTAAACGATCGGATAAACGAACACGGATATAATACCAATTATTTGAGACAAAATATAACAAAAATCCACCTCCTTTTTGACTTGGAAAAATCAGCCAAACAAGATCCATGAAACATGGATCTTGTTCTTGACTTTAACCACCACCATCATCTCATCTCTCTTCATTCAATCACCAACTCAATCTCTCTCATTCTCTCTCTAATCTCTGATCTTTCTCTCTCTAAAATCAGCCACTTTCACCACCATAATTCACCATCAAAACCCCTTTGGATCATCAAGTCTATTGAAGCAAAAACGATCACGAGAACGCGAGCTACGCTCCCACCTTTTCGGATTCTTCATTCGATCATTGTAAGAATCCTGACACTTTCGTAAAATACTTGTATTATGTTTATATAGATGATATATTGTTCATACAACTTGTTAATGTCCAAATCTAAATCTTAAAAACGTTTTTCATAAGTATGTATGTATGACAGATTCTGTCTCTCAAAAACAGTCCAACAAAATCGTTAATATCTCGAGCTCTAAGATGAGTTAGACAACCAATTTTTTTTAAAAGTTGCGTATTGAAAAGAGCTACAACTTCCGTGTTTTACACTTTTTCCAGATCTGTACGGATTTAAGTATAGAAGCTGATCTTTGAATGTTACTCGTTTCCGAACCAAATCCGACTACCTTTCATGTTGATTTTTGTTAAAAATAGCAAATGAACTTATAAAATTACCATAAAGTGCAGATTTACACTAGACCCATAGGGGAACATCTGTGATTTTTGGTGGGTCTTGGTTTTGATTAAAAAGTGTAGAAAACGAGAGGGTTGTTAAGTCAAAAATCTGGAGATTATAACTGACAGAGGGAACAAGATTATAACTAACAGAGGCAACAAGATTATAACTAACAGAGGCAACAAGATTATAACTAACAGAGGGAAGGAAATTATAACTAACAGTGGGAAGGAAATTATAACTAACAGTGGGAAGGAAGTTATAACTAGCAGTAATAACGAGTTATAACTAGGAGTAATAACAAGTTATAACTAGGAGTAATAACAAGTTATAACTAGGAGTAATAACAAGTTATAACTAGGAGTAATAACAAGTTATAAATAGCAGTAATAACGAGTTATAACTAGGAGTAATAACAAGTTATAACTAGGAGTAATAACAAGTTATAACTAGGAGTAATAACAAGTTATAACTAGCAGTAATAACGGTTATAAAGAGGAGTAATAACAAGTTATAAAGGGCAGTAATAACGAGTTATAAAGGGGAGTAATAACTGAGATCGCAACATACAAAGGCAGTCATAACTCATAACTAACAGCCTTAACCATAACAAACAGTGATAATGTGTGTCATAACTTGCACTGGTAGTCTTAACTATTGTACACTAAGTGTCGAACACGCGCAACCTCAAACACTTATACGATGCGACTCCAACACATATAAAACATGCTTTATAAGTACATTATGACAACATTATAATAATTATATTTTGGAATAATTATTTCAAATCACACCAACGGGCCGTACATATTTTCAAAACTCAAACAAACAAATCTAATGTATTTGGACATTGATAGTTGAATGAACAACTAGCATAGATGGTCTGTTGAGACATCTAATCAGTTAAACCTTGCGCATTTAATACGCCCGGCAGGTTTCCACATCTAATCATTAAACCTTGCGCGTTAGGACACCCGACGGGTTTCAGTCGTCGAAACGACATCAAATCATTGTGAACCTTCATAATAGTTTGCTAACAATTCATTAGGCTCAAGTGAGTCTCATAGCCCCTTTTTAAATGCTTTTACCTAGGGGTGAGATACATGCTCATTTTGTTTTACATCTGAACACAAGTATCAAAACATCGCTATATATTACATGAGTAAATCATCTAATCATTTTAAGTCCTCATAGCATAGTTTGGTAATACTTTGTAGCGTGAATGTTAGTGTATGGATCCATATGGGACTGACAATCCCCGTCCGGGTCAGCAAGCACTGACTGGTCAAAACGGACGCATTATCATTTGTTCATACGTATGTTGATTAGGCATACGCATAGAGGCACCCTCGCTCAGGCACTTAATTGTGATCCTGACATCTCAGTTAAGCTCAGACTATGTGCTCATGGCTATATATACATTATATTTGATTAATTTCAAACATTATCATTAAATCTTGTGGTTCATACATTATATCTTATCATTAAACCTGTGAGCTCACCAGCTTTATAGCTGACCTTTTAGCATGTATTCTCAGGTTCTCAGCAGCAGTAGGACTGCCATTCAGGATGCCCATTAGTTCGAGTCGCATTCAGACATCAAGAGATTGTCATGCATTACTATATTTTGTATAATTTAGTTATGCCATAGAATCTCTATCATTTGAACTCAAGGGCTTTTGTAAACTATATTATAACGGTGTAAAACCTTTATTTTATCAACGTATTTATAAACGACGCATGTAGTGGTCGTTCATTATGTAATCTTGTGTGCTTTGTATATTGATTAGTCGCGCCCCGAACCGACCCGCTTCCGCATCATAATTTGGGGGTGCGACAGATTGGTATCAGAGCCTAAGGTTATAGTGAACTAGGTTGCATTTAGTGGGCCTAGACTATGACCGTTAGGCATTATTCTTTATTAGATATAACTGGTTCAGTGATTACACCATATGAGTTTAATTTAACATAGCTTAGCTAACTATGTACAATTAAATGAATACGATGTAAAAGCTGAAAGGGGTTATGTTGAACAGGAATGCGATAGTTGACTCTGACCATGAGAGAAACCGAGATTTATACTTGGTTTGTGCTAGACAATCATTAGGCTATTATGTGATATAGGCGTATATACATACATAGGCCTCATTTATGTGCTACCTCATAGGCTATTATATATTGAAGATATATGATTAAGCCCCACTCGCATATTATCTTCTAAGCTATTATATATATCGAATATATATATCACACACGATAATACACTCGTTAACATCTTCACTACAAAAGACGATGCGTATGAATTACTATCGTCTATCCCTTTTATATGCACATAACATCTCACAACACAATTCCGCTGTACCATCGTATGTTCGCGAGGAGTATATCATTTCGTATTTCCTCCATCATTCTATTTCCTTAGAATCACAAATCAAACTTATTGTTTGAAGGACTATAGGCTCCATACGTAAAACCATACCCCACCTACTCGCAAACTCGCATCTAGTATGCAACTCTGTTGTTTGTCAAATATGATTATCACTTGTGTCATTATATATTACCCCATAAATATATATATGCATATGTGATGTATCATGTTTTGGTGCAAACAACTCATCCACTCTATTTGCTTTTGTCAGAATCATGCCGCCAAAGAGGAAAGATTTCAGTCAAGATGAACTCAATGCTGCGGTTACCCGAGCTGTAGCAGAAGCCATGGCTGCTCGAGACGCTCAAAGGAATGAAGAGACAGTCAATACCACTCCTACTCCTGTTATCAAACCTTGTTCCTACAAGGACTTTCTCAGCTGCAAGCCACTCTACTTTAAGGGCACAGAAGGTGCTATTGGCTTAATCCGATGGATTGAAAGAATGGAATCTGTCTTTAGTCTCTGTAACTGTGCTGAAGATAGTAAGGTCAAGTTTGCTGCTTACACCTTTCAAGAAGGTGCACTAACGTGGTGGAACACCCACGCAAACTCTATTGGCGTCGAGATCGCAAACCGACTTCCTTGGCCTGAATTGAAGAAAAAGCTAAGGGAGAAGTACTGTCGTGAGGAAGAACTACACCGACTGGAAGTGGAGTTCTGGCATCTGGCGGTACAAGGGAATGATATTGCTGGGTACACCACCAAGTTCCAGCAATTCGCTCTATTGTGCCCAGGTCTGGTTGATACGGAAGGAAAAAGTATCAAGAAGTACATTCGAGGCCTCCCGGAGAATATCCAGGGGAATGTCGCCTCAGCTCAACCAACCACTCTGGAAAGAGCTATCGGAATTGCTCATGAACTCATGGCCATGGTTGTCAGCCGTGAGACATCTGTTCCATCTTCTGGTAACAACAACAAAAGAAAGTGGTCTGGGAACACCATTCAAAATCAATCATCATTCAAGAAGTCTGAGTCTGATAGGACCACCAACACTGGTTCTGGTTCTAACAAGGGCTACACTGGAAATAAGACCTACTGTTCAAAGTGCTACCGTCATCATGATGGTCCTTGCGGTACACCTTGTGGAAAATGTCAAAGGTATGGACATTTGACCAAAGACTGCAGGTCTACCACTGCCAACACCAACACCACCAGCCAACCAAAGTCATGCTATGAGTGTGGAGATACTGGACACTTTAGGAATGAATGCCCGAAGCTGAAGAACAAGGGTAACAACACTGCGAAGGGAAGAGCTTTCGTTCTGAACTCAGGAGAGGCCCGTCAGGACCCGAATGTGGTCTCGGGTACGTTTCTTCTCAACAATCTTACTGCTTCTGTTCTATTTGATTCTGGTGCTGATAGGAGCTTCATATCTGATGAGTTTAGGCAATTGCTTAACATTGCCCCTATTGGCTTAGATGTTAAGTATATTGTAAAATTAGCTAATGGCAAGTTAATTGAGACTAACAGTGTAATACCAAATTGCACTTTAAATCTATCTGATGAAATCTTCTCTATTGACCTTATACCTGTTGAGATTGGAAGTTTCGACGTCATTGTTGGCATGGATTGGCTATCCAAGCACCGAGCTGAAATTGTCTGCTATGACAAAATCGTCCGCATTCCTCTTGTCACCGGTAGTACTCTAATCATACAAGGGGAGACCGGTAGGACGAGACTGAATATCATATCCTGCATGAAAACTCGCAAGTACCTTAGGAAAGGGTACCAGGCGATCCTCGCACATGTCTTGGAGAAAAAGTCGGAAGAGAAACGACTTGAGGATGTGCCCATTGTTAGAGATTATCCAGAAGTCTTTCCCGAAGACTTACCTGGCCTTCCACCACCGAGACAAGTTGAGTTCTCAATCGATCTTGTGCCGGGGGCAGCACCTGTTGCACGAGCACCATATCGTTTAGCCCCTTCAGAACTTCAGGAGTTGTCTACTCAGTTGCAGGAACTCCTAGATAAGGGATTCATTAGACCTAGTTCTTCACCATGGGGAGCTCCGGTTCTGTTTGTGAAAAAGAAAGACGGTTCATTCAGAATGTGTATCGACTATAGAGAGTTGAACAAATTGACCGTCAAGAACCGTTACCCACTTCCTCGTATTGATGACCTATTTGATCAACTTCAAGGGTCAAGTTTCTATTCAAAGATAGATCTAAGATCAGGTTATCATCAGTTACGAGTTCGTGACATCGACATCCCAAAGACTGCCTTCCGAACTCGCTATGGACATTATGAGTTTCAAGTGATGCCATTTGGTTTGACTAACGCACCGGCTGTATTCATGGATCTTATGAACCGAGTGTGCAAACCATATCTCGACAAGTTTGTCATTGTTTTCATCGATGATATTCTTATTTACTCGCGTAATGAATAGGAACACGCACAACATCTCAAAACCATTCTAGAACTTCTTAGACACGAAGAGTTATATGCAAAATTCTCCAAGTGTGAGTTCTGGATGCAAACCGTTCAGTTCCTTGGTCATGTGATTGATAGTCAAGGAATTCACGTAGATTCATCAAAGATTGAGGCTATCAAGTGCTGGCAAGCACCGACGACGCCGACCGAAGTACGCCAATTCTTAGGACTGGCAGGTTATTATCGGCGTTTCATTGAGAATTTCTCCAAAATAGCTCAACCTCTCACAATACTGACTCAGAAGGAAAAGAAGTTCGATTGGACTGATAAACAAAAGTCAGCATTTCAGCTATTGAAGCAAAAGCTTTGCAGTGCACCAATTCTATCATTACCCGAAGGCAATGAAGACTTTGCGGTATACTGCGATGCCTCACACCAAGGTCTTGGTTGCGTGTTGATGCTACGAGACAAGGTTATTGCCTACGCCTCCCGACAACTCAAAGTTCACGAGAAGAACTACACAACTCATGATCTCGAATTAGGAGCCGTAGTGTTCACACTCAAGATCTGGAGACACTATCTGTATGGCACAAAATGTACCATCTTCACCGATCACAAAAGCCTCCAGCATATATTCGATCAGAAGGATCTCAATATGAGGTAACGTCGCTGGGTCGAGTTACTCACCGACTATGACTGCGAGATCAAGTACCATCCGGGCAAGGCAAATGTGGTTGCCGATGCCCTAAGTCGCAAAGAGCGCACAAAACCACTTCGAGTCCGAGCCCTTAGCATAACCATCCATAATGATCTAATCATTCAAATTCTCACTGCTCAACTCGAAGCATTGAAACCTGAAAACATCAAGGAAGAGGCCTTGCGAAATATGGAGAATCAATTTGAAACCAAACCCAATGGGGTCAAATATTTCGCAAACCGAATCTGGTTACCCAAGTTTGGGAATCTTTGAGACTTGGTGATGGATGAAGCTCACAAGTCCAAATATTCTATACATCCTGGATCTGACAAGATGTATCATGGCATCAAGGGATCATACTGGTGGCCAACCATGAAAGCAGAGATTGCCACGTATGTCAGCAAGTGCCTCACATGTTCAAAAGTTAAAGCTGAATATCAGAAGCCCACCGGTTTGCTACAGCAACCGGACATTTCAGAATGGAAATGGGAGCAAATCGCTATGGATTTCATCACTAAACTCCCAAGAACAGCTAGCGGTTGCGACACCATTTGGGTGATCGTAGACCGGCTCACCAAATCAGCTCATTTTATCGCCATCAAGGAAACTGACAAAATGGAACGTCTCACACGAATCTATTTGAAGGAGATCGTATCCCGACACGGCGTTCCAATCTCAATTATCTCTGATAGAGACATCCGATTCACATCTAACTTTTGGCAATCATTGCAAAAGTCATTGGGTACTCGTTTAGATATGAGTACAGCCTATCATCCATAAACCGATGGCCAAAGTGAAAGGACTATTCAAACACTGGAAGATATGTTACGCGCGTGCGTAATTGACTTCGGTGCAAATTGGGAGCATCATTTGCCTTTGTGCGAATTCTCATACAACAACAGTTACCACACCAGCATCAAGGCTGCACCTTTTGAGGCATTGTACGGTCGAAAGTGCCGGTCGCCTATCTGTTGGACTGAAGTTGGAGACAGCCAACTGACTGGTCCTGAAATCATTCATGAAACCACCGAGAAGATCGTTGGTATCCAACAACGGTTGAAAGCCGCACGTGATCGTCAGAAGAGTTATGCTGACGTGAGACGCAAGCATCTCGAGTTCCAGGTTGGGGATCGAGTATTGCTCAAAGTATCACCTTGGAAAGGTGTCATCCGTTTTGGTAAACGTGGGAAGTTAAACCCTAGATATATCGGACCTTTTGAGATCCTTGAAAGGATTGGTCCAGTCGCATATCGATTGCAGCTACCTCCAGAGCTCAGTAGCGTGCATCCCACATTTCACATTTCTAACCTGAAGAAATGTCTGTCCGATGAGACACTCATTATTCCTCTAGATGAGATTCAAATCGATGATAAACTTTATTTTATCGAGACACCAGTGGAGATCATGGACCGTGAGGTCAAACAGCTTAAGCAAAGTCGTATCCCTATTGTCAAAGTTCGGTGGGATTCGCGGCGTGGTCCGGAATTCACCTGGGAACAGGAAGACCAGATGCGACTCAAGTATCCCCATCTATTTTCAGACTCCACTCACGCGCCAACTCAGAGCTAAATTTCGGGACGAAATTCTCTTAACAAGGGGAGAATGTGACACCCATCAAATTAGGACTAGTTATTAGATCCTAATCATCTAGTAGTACATATAATTAGTGCTATGTTTTAGGCTAATTGTATGTATCAATATGTATATTGTTATATATATATCAGTACGCGATTTGTTTAAATCGTGCATTTTCAAATCGGCCAAATTCCGATTCATCTATACGGCGTTGGTGAAAACAAGTATTAAGTAATATAGAATTATTATTTAATACAACTCATTATTTATTATATATTATTTCGATAATATTTCAAAAGAAACTCGTATCGTCTAAAACAATCATACGCAACCAAAAATGAGTGAAACGCGTTCGATAATCAAAACCAACCAAAGTTATATTTTTATAACTCATTAACAAGTATTTTGATAAAATACTTCAACTCAAAAATATCGAAAGCTTATTCGTTATTTAAAAACGTATATATAATACATAACGTCTAAATATACATTTAAACGATCGGGTAAACGAACACGGATATAATACCAATTATTTGAGACAAAATATAACAAAAATCCACCTCCTTTTTGACTTGGAAAAATCAGCCAAACAAGATCCATGAAACATGGATCTTGTTCTTGACTTTAACCACCACCATCATCTCATCTCTCTTCATTCAATCACCAACTCAATCTCTCTCATTCTCTCTCTAATCTCTGATCTTTCTCTCTCTAAAATCAGCCACTTTCACCACCATAATTCACCATCAAAACCCCTTTGGATCATCAAGTCTATTGAAGCAAAAACGATCACGAGAACGCGAGCTACGCTCCCACCTTTTCGGATTCTTCATTTGATCATTGTAAGAATCCCGACACTTTCGTAAAATACTTGTATTATGTTTATATAGATGATATATTGTTCATACAACTTGTTAATGTCCAAATCTAAATCTTAAAAACGTTTTTCATAAGTATGTATGTATGACAGATTCTGTCTCTCAAAAACAGTCCAACAAAATCGTTAATATCTCGAGCTCTAAGATGAGTTAGACAACCAATTTTTTTTAAAAGTTGCGTATTGAAAAGAGCTACAACTTCCGTGTTTTACACTTTTTCCAGATCTGTACGGATTTAAGTATAGAAGCTGATCTTTGAATGTTACTCGTTTCCGAACCAAATCCGACTACCTTTCATGTTGATTTTTGTTAAAAATAGCAAATGAACTTATAAAATTACCATAAAGTGCAGATTTACACTAGACCCATAGGGGAACATCTGTGATTTTTGGTGGGTCTTGGTTTTGATTAAAAAGTGTAGAAAACGAGAGGGTTGTTAAGTCAAAAATCTGGAGATTATAACTGACAGAGGGAACAAGATTATAACTAACAGAGGCAACAAGATTATAACTAACAGAGGCAACAAGATTATAACTAACAGAGGGAAGGAAATTATAACTAACAGTGGGAAGGAAATTATAACTAACAGTGGGAAGGAAATTATAACTAACAGTGGGAAGGAAGTTATAACTAGCAGTAATAACGAGTTATAACTAGGAGTAATAACAAGTTATAACTAGGAGTAATAACAAGTTATAACTAGGAGTAATAACGAGTTATAAATAGCAGTAATAACGAGTTATAACTAGGAGTAATAACAAGTTATAACTAGGAGTAATAACAAGTTATAACTAGGAGTAATAACAAGTTATAACTAGGAGTAATAACAAGTTATAACTAGCAGTAATAACGGTTATAAAGAGGAGTAATAACAAGTTATAAAGGGCAGTAATAACGAGTTATAAAGGGGAGTAATAACTGAGATCGCAACATACAAAGGCAGTCATAACTCATAACTTACAGCCTTAACCATAACAAACAGTGATAATGTGCGTCATAACTTGCACTGGTAGTCTTAACTATTGTACACTAAGTGTCGAACACGCGCAACCTCAAACACTTATACGATGCGACTCCAACACATATAAAACATGCTTTATAAGTACATTATGACAACATTATAATAATTATATTTTGGAATAATTATTTCAAATCACACCAACGGGCCGTACATATTTTCAAAACTCAAACAAACAAATCTAATGTATTTGGACATTGATAGTTGAATGAACAACTAGCATAGATGGTCTGTTGAGACATCTAATCAGTTAAACCTTGCGCATTTAATACGCCCGGCAGGTTTCCACATCTAATCATTAAACCTTGCGCGTTAGGACGCCCGACGGGTTTCAGTCGTCGAAACGACATCAAATCATTGTGAACCTTCATAATTGTTTGCTAACAATTCATTAGGCTCAGGTGAGTCTCATAGCCCCTTTTTAAATGCTTTTACCTAGGGGTGAGATACATGCTCATTTTGTTTTACATCTGAACACAAGTATCAAAACATCGCTATATATTACATGAGTAAATCATCTAATCATTTTAAGTCCTCATAGCATAGTTTGGTAATACTTTGTAGCGTGAATGTTAGTGTATGGATCCATATGGGACTGACAATCCCCGTCCGGGTCAGCAAGCACTGACTGGTCAAAACGGACGCATTATCATTTGTTCATACGTATGTTGATTAGGCGTACGCATAGAGGCACCCTCGCTCAGGCACTTAATTGTGATCCTGACATCTCAGTTAAGCTCAGACTATGTGCTCATGGCTATATATACATTATATTTGATTAATTTCAAACATTATCATTAAATCTTGTGGTTCATACATTATATCTTATCATTAAACCTGTGAGCTCACCAGCTTTATAGCTGACCTTTTAGCATGTATTCTCAGGTTCTCAGCAGCAGTAGGACTGCCATTCAGGATGCCCATTAGTTCGAGTCGCATTCAGAGATGAGATTGTCATACATTACTATATTTTGTATAATTTAGTTATGCCATAGAATCTCTATCATTTGAACTCAAGGGCTTTTGTAAACTATATTATAACGGTGTAAAACCTTTATTTTATCAACGTATTTATAAACGACGCATGTAGTGGTCGTTCATTATGTAATCTTGTGTGCTTTGTATATTGATTAGTCGCGCCCCGAACCGACCCGCTTCAGCATCATAATTTGGGGGTGCGACAGAATTTTGGGTGAGTAGGGGTTTTGTACGAGGGTTTTTAAGAAATGAAAGGTTTAGGCTCAACAGGGTTTACTAGGCGGATCATCGATACTGAAAGTAAGTATCGGAAGGGTTTTGGGCTTGAAGAGATATGTAAGAATTGGGTTTAAATCCTAAGGAATGTCAAGGTCATCTAGCTGCACCTATACCGCGTACGGTACACACCAATGTGGTCTTGAAACGTATGTCTGGAGCAAGTTCTAATTCAGAGATGCAAGCATCGGCACACACAAGAAATGAAAGTGAAGCATTAAAGATGAATGCTTTTAGGCTCAAGATACCTCACTACAAAATAGGGTTGTATGTGCCTAGCCATGCTCCTTTCAGATTATTGTTTCTTGCTCGAGAAATTTCTACCTTATTTTCCCTATATTCCAAAATACCTTACTCATATTTCGAGAATGATTCTTTTCGAAAGTATTTAACTCAAAAACTTAGAGTTTAGTTACATAATTTAACTCATAATTTTAAATTTTTGAAAAAATTTGTTTGAAAAATTTGTTATTTGGGAAAACATTTTCTGAGTAACGCTATTTTGGACATAAAAATTGCCTAAAATTATCTAAGGTATTCTATACCTTGCTATCCCACACTTAGAGGAACATTGTCCCTAATGTTCTCTTGAGTTGAGTTTTTACTGGAGGTAAAATCCCACACTTAGATTTTGAACATGTAAGAAAATGTTTCTTAAGTGTTAAATTTGGGTTTGAATCCCACACTTAGTGATAAGCTCAGGATAGGGTATAGAATATAACAAGCTAACAAGACAGAATATATGTGATCATGAAATTGATAGAAGGTTAAGAAACTCCCCAGATAACGTTTTGAAGCATGTGAAATTTTGCAGGAGAGAGAGTCGAAGTGAGCTTTCTTCTGCATTCTTCTTGAAGGACATCAAGCTTCATACGGGGTTATCCGGTGTCATTTATCCAACGTTATCAGAAATCAACTTCAATTCTTTTAAATGGGGATCCTTATGGTGTAGAATCCCATACTTTAGGTTTTGAAGAAGTTGGAGTGATTTTGATAAGTGTTTGCGGTGTGGGGAGTGATCCCACACTTAGTTCTTTGAAGTGCTTGGATACAAGGAAGTTTTGAGAAGAACGAGGCCCCTCTATGAGATGTTTGAATGTTCCGCAGTCTGCAAATATTGAAAACTGGTTCGGGTTGCCTTTTGACTTCACGGATTTTCTTCTTGAAAGTGCGTCATCTCGCTTTTTTCCACGTTCATACATCACAACATTTCTACTTATTAAACAGAAAGAAAATGAAACATAATAAGTAATAGCATAATGTAAATATGGATAGAGTGATCAACCAACTAGTGGCTGATACAAATAAGTTCCAAAAGTAAGGTTTAACAGTAGCCAAACAAACACAAGATAATAATAATGATAATGTCTGAAACCAAAGTCAGATGATGCAAATGGGGTAGAACTATGAGGCTGGGGATCCCTGGTCAGGTGCATCAATATGCTGAGTAGGAGCTGGTGCTGTGGATGGTCCTACGACTGACTGCTGGCCACTAGATACTCTCTGTCCCTGTTCTTCAGCATTAATCAGTTTGAGCTGAATCAATATGTCTCTGAGGGTAGCTGCTGGCAGTCTCATCGGATCAGTGTAGCCCCACTCTAACAAAATAGCCGAAGTAACCCCTGCTTGCTCTAGTAAGGTCATGTAAGCCTGGCGTAGCATAGTCTCTGTCGGTACAGCTGAGGAAGAGATCGGTCCCAAGTTTAATAGCATCCCGGAAGTGTCAAAAGATACAGCATCAGTGCCCAAGTAGACTGTGTCAGCACGGTAAGATCCACTGGCGACTGGCTGGGCAGGATGAGAAATCACAGGTGCAGAAATCACTGGCTGAACTACCGGTATCTCGGCCTCAACTGACTGGACCTGCTCTGGTACTGGTGTGGTCCGGATAGCGGGTGATGGTGTATGGGTGGTATGTGATGGGATGGATGTATGTGGTGGTGTTATGGCTGGTGGTGGTGGACCGCATCGGTACAAGTAAGGCTCTGGGTCAGGAATACCAAGTTTCCTGGAAATCAACAGCTGATGGGAACGGCTAACCTGAAGAGCATGCAAAAGATAATACTGTGTCAGCGAGGTCACTGGATCTGTGTAGTGAACAGTAGCCTGAGCTGGTGGCTCGGCTGTCTCAGCTCCTCTATGCGGGACACTAGCATGAGTAGTAGGTGCTCGGGCTCTATCAGATGGGCCATCCTCAGTATCTGCAACAGGTGAGGATCTTCTAACACGCTTCCCAGGGAGACGACATCCTGGAATGATCTGTTTGGTGTTCTTCCATAAGCACTGTCTCTGCTCATCTACCTCAACAAGATGGATCAACTTGCAGTAGTCCAAGTTGAATGGCAAAGAACGAGAACAAACAGTAAACTCCTCAGTGTGGGCCTCAGTCAACAATCCCATACTATACAGCAATCTAGTAATGATCGACCCCATGAACATGTGCCTATCCATGTCTGTCTCAGCTCCAAGTCTATCAGCGATCAAGAAAGCAACATTCAGATTCTTTCCTCCTATGATTGCTTCCATGAACTTCAATTCGTCGGCACTCACAACACCACCCTCCTTCTTTCCAAATATAGAACATGCTAGCAACTTGTGAAGGATGTGATGAACCGGCTTGATGAAAGTGGATGACTTAACACAGCTCCTAAAGTTTGATCCTGCTAAATCCATCCAAATATCCTTATGGTTCCTGTTTGGTAGGCTGGAGATGTCTTGAACACTGTTTCTGAACCATGCAGAGTTGACCTGAGACTCTGTATATAAACCAAGATACACTCCCAAGTCGGCAACTGAGATATGATGAATCTGTTCCTGAAACCTGAATGAAATCTTTCTTTTGTCGGATACGCTCATTTTTGGGTTCAGCTGGTAAGTCATCATGAACTCTGTCACTACTTCTCGGTATGCATACTCATCTATATCGAAGAGACGGAGAAAGGCATTGTTCACTTGACCATCTGTCTCATACATCAACAAACTCTTCAACTCATCCCTGATCCCTAGCTTAATCATGTCTTTCCATACCACATATCGATTACTGCCTATCGGTCGCTGCAACCACTGGCGAATGAGTGACCTATTCTTTGAAGATTTGGCCAAGTAGCTGAGTGAAGGTGGGCAATTTTCCATCTGTGATAAAAGACAAGAAAAGATTAGGCCATAATAGTGATATATTAATGGATATGCTAAAGTACTTCCAAATTTTCAGAAAAAATTGGAAATGTAGGCTTTAGAAATGGGCATATCCAGAAATTTTAAAATTGCTAAACCTAACCGCAACCAATCACAAATCCAAAAACTTTTATCAACTTATGTCTAAAATAAGGGTAAGTGGCACAAAGCTTCAAGTTCCTAGCATAATTAAAGCAAGTCAACAAGGTACCTAACTTAATTATCCCAAGCACTAGAAACTTAAATACTTCATGTTCATGGTTAATCAATCTAAATGAGATTAAGTCCAAGGTCATATAGTTACCTCAAGTAAATCAATTAATCATAAAAGGGCATATTACCAATTAAATATGCAATCCAATATTCCGTAATTTCCAAAAGACATAAAGCTTTATTTACATGATTTCAAGCAAATGACGGAAGTAAACTTATTTGACAAGATGGTAGTTTTTAGAAAATGGCGTTTTTGTGGGTTTCATTTCAAAGTCATACACTTTATTAATTAAAGTGATAAACTTAAAAAATGATTAAATGAACCGAAGCTTGTTTTGATAATCTTGTAAGCTTTTTAAGTTTAGAAAAGTCATAAACATGGTTTAAAAATAAAAGTTTTAAGTAAAAATAATGTTTATGATGATTTTATTAAAAATGAGCTTACTTTAATTACCAAAAACTAGCTTAACCCTTTTCTAATCGCAAATGATCAATCAAAACATGTTAACCTATCATATTTAAGCATAACTCAATCAACAAAAGTCAACATAAGCAATTAATCAACCAAAAAGTCAAACTAGCCATAGTTCATCAAAAAGTCAACACTTTAATTCCCAATCTTGCAATCAAGCCAACAAATCACTTAGATTAAGCTTGTAATCATGTTAAGCATCAAGATAAGCATGAAATAACACTAAAGATTGCAACTTTTAACCATGAAATCTATGAAAATGAGTTACAAGCCCTAATTTTTAAAGTTTCATGAAAATCACAAAAGTAGGTCAAGAATTACCTTAAACTTGATGTAATGATGTTGTGGATGCAAGAAAGATCATAAAATGATGAATTTTGAGCTTGGAATCATGCAAAATGGTTGAGTAATGGAGATTTGGTGGTGATGGGGTGTAGGCCGACGGTTTGGGGTAGGGGAGGAGGAAGAAGATGAAGTTTTTAATGATTTTGTCTTTTGTGTGTGGCTAAAATCCCTTTTTATACCCTTTTAAACGTACGCGATTTAAAATTTGCGAAAGATACGAAACATACAAGTAAAATTTCAAAGTTTAAAAATTTTTAATAAAACAATTTTAAAAAGTATGTTCGTAATTTTCTGAATCTTTACGCGCAGTCTGAAAAGATATTGCGAATCGTATGCGAAATCGTATACGTTTTTATTTAAAACAAGACAATCTTTTTGTGTTCTTTAAAATCCAAGACAAATTCAAAATTAATTTTTTCAAAATTTAAAAATAAACTTTTTCGAACTTTCTGAAAATGTCTGAAATTCGAAACTGTGTTGTGCGAATTTGAATTTTAAAAGAACGTTTTCTTGTTTTTTTAAATGCAAGCTTTTAAATTTAAAAATAAACTACTAATATTACTTATCATAAATACTTAAAATAAAACTAAATTAACTAAAGTTTGGGTTGCCTCCCAAAAAGCGCTTGGTTAAAGTCGGTAGCTCGACTTTTGGACAAATTTATTGAATATTGCCCAAGAGCAATTGTTTAAGTGAATTTGGTGCTCTTGGTTGACGGAAAGTGTAGCGAGGAATAAAGTCACAAGTGAGAATCTTAATGACAGAATCAACTAGGTCTGCGGGATGTAACGAGAATCGTTCGTGTTCAGTGAGAAACATACGTTCCTTTTTGCCTAAATCTAGAAGATTGTCAATAAACTTGTTAAATTCCTTTCTAACTTTCTTAGGGTTTGAAATTCCGTTTCGTGATCCGTCATCTATATGGTTTAAGTCATGAAGAAGCATTCCTAGGGTTTGTTGAAATTTCCATTCTTCTCTCGAATCGGGATCTCCGGTGGTAGTGTGAACTGACTCCGTGATTTCTTCGATTAAAGATGTTTGTGAAACAGTGAAAGGAAATTTTGACTGAGCAAATAACAAAGTGAGTGAGACGTTAATATCCTTCCTTCCAGCAAAGAAAGTAGCTTCCATGTTATCGTCAGTGGCTCCAGGGAATATCTCTAACAACTTGTCGATCATATAAGTAGCGGGGTCAACGAAAAATGGAATTTTATCAGAAATGACGAGAGATATAGCGGGATCTTTGCTGATCCAGAACTCAAGCTAATAAATCATAGCCGCAACATGACGATTAATTAGGGTTTGGGAAACCGGTTGATAATCGGTGCAGGCGAATAGGTCCATTAGTAGGTCTATTTATGATTTAAGCTTTAGTTCTTGCTCTCGATAATGTGTGAAGATACCTTCCTCCTTTTGATTTGGAAGATGGTGGAGAAGACCAACCTGTTTCTTTATCCTACGAGCGACTTCTCTTTGTTCAACTGAAAAAGGAAAGTCAGACGTTTTGAGTTGTCTGGCAAATGCCCGACAAACATCCAATCTCCTATCAGGATCAAAAGAGATACCTACGTAGCGGACATTTTCTTCAGGTTTGATTGGTAAAGTCCTATCAACAACACGATAGATGGTGTACTCGGGTTCGGGTACAAGGTTCAAAAAGATAGGTGATTTTGGAGGGTACTCGTAAACTTCTTCTTCCCATGGTGGAAGACGTTCTTCAATGGGTGGAAAACGAAAGGGTTGAAGATGTTCAGAGTTACTCTCGACAAAACCAGATGAGGTAGGGAATTGAAAGAAGTTTTCTAAGGAATATGAAATCTCAGGGGCAGGTATAACCTGGTAGCTTAGAATGCTAGATGCAGAAGTTGAGATCTTCTGATGAGAATCATGGGTTCCTAAGTCAAGATCTAAGAATTGCCCTATGGTTCTAGATTCATCGTCTGAATTAGCGGAGATAACTTCGGAAGAGGATAAAGATGAAGAGTAGACGTCGGATTCCAACTCTTGTTCTAAGCAGGCGAAGAACTCAGCGTCATCCATGGCCATCATTTCTTCGGACGTCTTGAGGGCGAGTGGAGAAATGGGGCTAGACGGAAATGAATCATAGGAAGATGTTTTTGTATTTTTCATTTTTAATTAAACTATCTAAATTATTCTAAGGAAAGCAAATAACTACCAACTAAGTTTGGGAAAACCTAATTGGAAAGGATCTCCTAAAAGCTATAATATCTAAGGCGGCTTCAAATCGTAACGCTCTACGGTCCCCGGCAGCGGCGCCAAAAACTTGTCGTGGCCCCTATCGGTCGGTCGGATTTGACTCCGGTCATTGTTCCAACAGCAACAGAAGCGGCGGACAGTGAGTTTTAAATTTATATGAGCCGGGGCTCAAACTATAAGTACTACCTACCTTGGGAGCAAGCAGTAAGTATAACTCGAGGTCGTTCCTAAATCGGAGCGAATTGAAATGAAGCGGGTCACCAAAGATAATGGTCGCAATTAGGATGGGGGTAGGTAGATAGATCTTGGATTGATTTGGTTTTATAATTATCCTAAATGCAGAAAAGTAAAAAAACGAGAAATGAAATTAGGGTTTAAGCAGACAGGTAGAGATGTGATTGCTGAAACTTGAATACTAGGGTTTCGGGATGATGTTCATTATAAAATTGATTGTAGATTCACCAAATAAAGAGTAGACATACTTTCGGTGTAAACACTAGGACCCTACGTTCAGGTGAAACCCTAGAAACATATGTCACTGGAATCCTAGGTTATCATGATTCTGATCAGATCAGGCTGTTTTCAAACCCTCCTGAGCCTTTGCTTAACTAAGACAAAGTCACCCTAAATGTTCTAGGGATCAGGCATAAGGCAACAGACCGCAATTGTATTTACTGACCTTTCTTAACACCTAATCGTCTATTTACTTTCATTAAAGCAAATACTGATTGTATCCTGTGTATGTTAAACTATTGGTGTGATTAGGGTTTTGCATGTCTAGGTATATGATTGACACTACCCTGTATTGTTTCTATTGAAGCACATACTTAACCATCATAAATATAGACCCTCCTTTACAGTCAGGCGTTCATCCCTAGGAATAATCACGGTGTACAGGGCAATTAGGCATTTTCACAGTGTTCCAAACCCTAGATGTACTGACGGTGTACTGGGCATTTAAGCATTTCCACAGTGTTCCAGATCTTAGGTGTACTAACGGTGTACAGTGCAACAAGCATTTCCACAGCTTTGATTCCTAGACCACAGTTCTAGAAGGATCACTTCTAGGTAACTCACGATGAAACAATCCATGGCATTTCCTTAGCTTCCACGTATTTGTACTCCACACGAGGTGTTTCCAACGCTATATGAAGTACCGTGCCTTTTTAAAGGAAAGTTCATAGTTTCATACTGTAACTGGAGATAACTGTATATTCATAGTATTAGGGTTGATCAGATCCTATCCTAGGGCAACAGTCACGTGAAAGTCTGGAAAGGGTGATGAGAGACTAGATCTAAATTCAGGATAAGCTTAACCAGATACACAGCATAACAATTTTCAATCGTATAAATGAAACATTAATTTAACATCATCCCTACTCCTAATATCTACATTTCAACAATCACAATATTAAACTACTCTATAAACATGGCAATATGCAGAATACAAATTGAAATAACATAAAGCACAAGCATTATAACAGTAAGTAAAGTTTAGATATCACCGGGAATACAGCAGCGTAATACTGAGGATTACAAATGGTCTGAACTTGAAAAACTCGTTACAACAAGATTACCAAGCTAAAACATCCTCTAGACTCGAACCGTAAGCTCAACCCTAACCTTTCTCCTCTAACTCCTAAGAGTAGTGCTAGAGAGAGAAAGTTAGAGAGAGAAAGTGAAAGAAAAGAGAGAAATAAGAAAAGTGAGAGAATGATAAATGTGTGAATGTGTTGAGGTGTGTAAAATGAGGAGGAGTGATCCCCTATTTATAGGCAAAGCTCAAAAATCAGCCGTACAACTCGCGAAACAGCACGTACAAGCAAACGATGCACGATACAGGGTACAGGGGGCCGTATACGGCCTTGGTAGGGCCGTATACGGTGTTAGGTTGGCCGTATACGGTCTCTGTGGGGCCGTATACGGTTCCCAGGGCCGTATACGGTGTTCGTCTGATTTCGTTCGTTGCTTAAAACGCGCGTATCTCCTTCGTTATGCGTCCGTTTGACCTGATTCTTTCGCATGTGGTTTCGTAATTCCGTTACGCTTCTAATGATGCCAACTTCACTGAAATTGGATGTGTATAGATCAAGCATAGCCGAAATGACTTTATAGGGTCTGATACTGCTCAGTCTTCTCCGTTCTTTATTCGATTTGCATGATTCTTGATTTTCCCGTCTCGATTTTACCTGTTTTATCATATGATGAAGTTAGAAAGTGATCTATATAAGGTAAATGAGGCCGGGTGATTTTGTGCACGTTTATTCGTCCTGATTTGCTTGTTATTTGGACGTTTTAGGTGATTTTTACAGCAACGCCTATATTTAGACCACTTTAGTGAAATTTAGTAAATAATGATCATTTTGGAATGTTTTCACTAAAGTTACATCCAAAAAGTGCGGAATATTGCCCTTAAAAACATGACTATTTGAGTCACATCATACATATAACGTAAGAAAATTAATAATAGGTGATATATAGTTACTTAATATGATGTACTAATAGGCAATCTATATGAAAATTTCTGAATTTTAATAAATTAATAAAACAACTTGTATATTATTTTATGATACATAATATGATGTATGACCTAAAAGTCTTAATTCTTAGATTTATCATGCAATAATTTTATATGTCTTTATACTTATATGAAAAACATTTGGGGGTATATATTGATGGTTTCCTCTCTTATACGGAAGTATAGACCTGGTCTCTATTAATATATACTTAACATTAAGCAAACACAAGTCAAAAGTACTTGAAAAGTCTTAAAAATAAAAGATACCTAATGAGGTCGCAAAAATGGTTTGACCAAGTATGGTTTTGCTTAAACCCGAATCAAGTTATGTCGCTATGTTGCATGAAAATGCAGACCTGTCACCAATGTCTTGATTCTTAAAAATGGATTTCATATATTTATCTTGAATATAGAAGTAAATTGCATGATTAAGTTTAAGAGTATATCATATGTGAAAATCATAAGTAATATACATACTAATAATAAAGATGTATTCAGAAATATAAATATAGATTGTTTAAAGTGGATAAATATATTAGTAATCATTCATGGTGTAACAACCCCAAATTTAGGGCCAATTTAAATTTTCCCTAATTGCGTGTTTATTACTTGTATATAATATGAAATAGGATTATATACATTATGTACTCACTATATATATATGGATGGAATATATATATACGCGTATACGATTCGTACAAATCGTATAAAACAACAATTGTACAAAGCATACAGACGTTGGTAAAACAATTATTAAATAATGTTAATTTATTTAATTACTTTAATTACCATTTTATATTAGGTTTATAATATAACGAAAACATACGTTTTAACCAAAACGTTACCGAACTCTCCGAAAACTCGACCAACCGACAAAACAAAACAAATGTTACATTTTATAACTTCAAAACAAAGTATTTTATTAAAATGCTTTAACTAAATTATCGGATATTATTTCGTATTTTAAACGTATATTTAATCGCGTATAAAATGATTTTAACGTTTAAACGACCGGGGAAACGAACACCACACGGAGCGCAAACACGAGGGAACGAAACTTGGTGAGATCCACACACGGTGGACCCCACCAACCGGCCAAGACAAGGGGACAAACCCCCCACCTCTCTTTGATCACTTACACACACAAACACATTCACCACTTTCACACCCCATCAAACTCTCTCATCTCTCTCTCTAGCTCGGCACTCTCTCTCTCTAGAAATCACCCACAAAACGAACTTCAATCACCTAGCTCGTTTGGAGAAAAGTGATCACGACAACGAAAGCTACAAACCTATCTTTTCGGTTTCTCGATCCGACGACTTTGTAAGTTTTCCGGCGACCTTCCAAACTTTCCGATTACATTTATTTTGCTAAAATATTGTTCCCCTAGCTTTATAATGTCCAAATGATATGTTAAAACTCGTTTTTAAAACTCGAAAGTATAAACCGAACACGTAACTTAAAAACAGTCCCCTTTCGCAATTTTTATAAAATCGTACGGTCAAAACTAGCAAATATAACCTAAACATGAAATCTTCGTTTTTCCGTGGGCTACAACTTTCGTGAAGGAAGTTTACCTCCAAAACGCCCCCATTTTACTAGAAAAATAGATTAGTAAACATATGTTTAGTTTTAGTGACGTTAAATAAAAACCGACATCTCGAGACCCTCCCGAAACGAAACGATAATTTTTCTAACGTTATTTAGCCATTTTAGAACTTGTGTAAAAGTTTCGGGTCAAACCGGGGTCGTTTGACCCAAAACCGAGCTTAAAAACGAAATCAGCCTTGTGTTGCGGAACACAAGCTTGTGTTGCGGAACACAAGCCTTGTGTCGCATAAATCATGTGACACAAGGGTTGTGTCGCATAAATCATGTGACACAAGGGTTGTGTCGCATAAATCATGTGACACAAGGATTGTGTCGCATATTGTGTCGCATTAAGTTGCATCCATGTGACACAAGGGTTGTGTCGCATAAATCATGTGACACAAGGGTTGTGTCGCATAAATCATGTGACACAAGGATTGTGTCGCATATTGTGTCGCATTAAGTTGCATCCATGTGACACAAGGGTTGTGTCGCATAAATCATGTGACACAAGGGTTGTGTCGCATAAATCATGTGACACAAGGATTGTGTCGCATATTGTGTCGCATTAAGTTGCATTCATGTGACACAAGGGTTGTGTCGCATTAATCATGTGACACAAGGTCTGTGTCGCATTTAGTGTCGCAAAAACCCAAAAACAGAAACTAAAAACATTCTAAGTGTTTAAAAATCACTTTTCAACAACCAAATCAAATACGATACGACTTATACATGAAAATACTATACTTTTGGAAGTATACACAAATACTCGAATACGTACAAGATTATACTTAACTGAACGTGAGATTTCACTCACACACGCGTACGAGATTACACTTGGAAATACTTAGGAGATTACACTCCAACGAACTTACACTTGTACATTACACGGGATTACATCCGATACGAACTTACAAGTTCACTCACTAGTTACGTGCTGGATTACACGTTAACTGATACGAACATACACTCGAATACTTACGAGGTTTCACTCGTACCCTTTGGGGTTTAAGCCCATTGGAACTTACGCACACGATACACGTTGTGATACAAACAAACAGTTATACACGTACGCTCTTCAAAAGTACAACTACTATGAATACATAATAATAATGGATGGAATTATTATTATACACCGATAACAAACGGACCGTACAACTTTTATACAAACTACGATTTACAAACGAATACAAACGTACAAACAAACTAATGGACATTAACTAGTTTGGGAACAACTAGCATGGATACTTTACAAGTATTCCATTTACTTACTAAACCTTATGCGTATTAGGAGGCTAATGGTTGCTAGTTCGGGATACTACTTGCTTACTTACTGCATCGTCTGCCAGACTCAGGTGAGTCTTACAGCCCCTACTTTACTGTTTTATACTCAGGGGTGAGATGCATTACTGTTTTCCATGAACACACAAAACTTACTTGCTGCCATGATTTACTTACTGTACGAGATTACGGATACGCCAATTGCATGAGTTTACGACTAATCCAATGAAATCCTCCTTAATCATAGTTGTTAGTTATGTGATAAGCGCGAGTTTTAGTATATGGATCCATATGGGACTGACAATCCCCGCCCGGGGTAGCACGCACTACCACGAACCGTTCCTGTAGAAACGGGCGTTTCTTACTCGTTCCGTATGAATGTTTTGGATTACATTCATGGGGGGGTACCTATATTTACTGTACGTTAAGCTTCAACTATGGTGGCTCATGGCGATTGTATCAAACGGTTAGCATAACCTGCAACCACCCACTTATTAAAACTTAAGTAAACGATGAGCATAACCTGTGATCGTTACTTACTGGCTGTCTATGAATTACAAATACTACATGTGTGTTCAAACTATTTACTTACTTACAAACCTGTGAGATTCACCAACCTTTTGGTTGACCGTTTTAGTAATGCTTCTCAGGTACACAGCATCAGTAGGGATGCCCAGCAGGATAAGCTTTCTTAGCCCGAGTCGCATGCATTTACAAGCTTGGAGATTTTATTACATTACTTTTGTACTTACTGTTATGTATTAGAATCTCTAGGAATTTACTTGAACTCGAGCTTGTATTTTGAAACTACTTATGTATTAATGTAATAACTTTTCGAACGTCTCATTTAGAGTCGTTCACTGTATCCTTTGTGCTTGTGATTATTGATTAGTAACACCCAAATACATCGCTTCCGCAAACTGTTAAATTTGGGGGTGTTACAGATTGGTATCAGAGCCTAAGGTTATAGTGAACTAGGTTGCATTTAGTGGGCCTAGACTATGACCGTTAGGCAGTATTCCTCATTAGGTATAACTGGTTCAGGAATTACAGCATGCAAGTTTAATTTAACATAGCCTGATCAACTATGTACAATTAAATGAAGATGATGTGAGTTCTGAAAGGGGTTATGTTGAACCGGAATGCATTAGCTGACTCTGACCACGAGAGAACCGGGACTTTTACTTGATTGTGCTAAACACAAACTAGGCGGTTATGTGATATATATATATATACATAGGCCTCTTTCCCCGATACGATACTCTCTCTCGACTACTACGAAATTAATATTCTTTAAAATTTCATCGAACAAACGACAACTCGATTCTCATCATTCTGTCCTTATTTAACTTTCATGAATTCACGAATACAGACATACGTCCGAAGATCTCAACACCATTATAACCGACAACCATAGTTACTCGAACATCCTTCGATATGAAGATCGAGACCTTGTTTTCATTTGCTATTCCTACCTAATTCTACGTTTATAACATTCTACAATGTACACTACTGTACCGTTAGGTGTAACCTAATAAAACCATTTTCAACTTAATTTTCGTCAGATTTCAAATTATACAACCGACTTTTACTAGCAAAATTTTATAACAAATGTATTTTTATCAAACATGTTACAAAATTCCTCACAAAAATGTTTTTATAAAATTTTCAAAAACTTCAAAAACCGTATAAACTTATTTATAGTACACAACTTTAAACAACCTTCACACTTTGGCGTAATTTCTCTAAACTTACTAAAATCATCACAATCATAATTCTTGTTCAAACCTTCACATGTTCTTTATTTGTTGTTTCAAGGAACATGCCTCCTCGACGACAAATCACACTTACTGAAGCCGAAGTCGCGGGTATTATTGCCCGTAGTGTGGCCCAAGCTCTAGCTGTCCGAGCAACCACTCCTGGTAGCGAAGATACGGCTAACAACACACCACCACCCAAAACCTGCACCTACAAGGACTTCCAAAACTGCAAACCCTTGAGCTTTGCAGGTACTGAAGGAGCGATCTGTCTGATTCGTTGGACCGAGAAAATCGAATCAGTATTCCTCATCTGCAACTGCAAGGAAGAGGATAAAGTCAAGTTCGCCACCAGTACCTTTTCTGACACCGCTCTTACCTGGTGGAACACCTATGCACTGACTGTGAGCGTTGCTGATGCTTACAAACTACAGTGGGATGAACTAAAGAACATGCTGAGGGGCGAGTACTGCCCAAGAGATGAGCTGAAACAACTAGAGATTGAATTCTGGAATCACAAGATGCAGGGTGATGACATCACCGGTTACACCAACCGCTTTCACCAGCTGGCACTTTTGTGCCCATCCATGGTTGATCCCGAGTACAAAAGGATCGAAAAGTACGTTGATGGACTTCCCGAACGACTTCAAGATTTAGTAACTTCGCCCAAACCGGGAACTATTCAGAGCGCCATTCGTATGGCTCATGAGTTAACGGCCAATTCTGTCCACCGTGGCTCGACTTTAACCCCGTCTGCGAATAACAAACGTAAATGGGAAGTAAGTCCCCACTCATCCAACCCGATTCCTGACAAGAAGCTTGCAACTGTTAATGCCAATGACTCAAAGGCTTACAAGGGGAGCAAGCCTTACTGCTCCAAATGTAGTCGCCATCATAATGGCTCCTGTCCCTGCACCAAATGCAAGAAATTCGGGCACCTGGCCCAAGACTGCCGAACCAACCCCACTGGTACTGATACTTCTGCACCCAAAACCTGTTATGAGTGCAACGGTACTGGGCACTTTAGGAAGGATTGCCCAAAACTGAAACTCTGAACCAACCACACGAAGAGCAGAGCGTATGTAATTAACGCTAGGGAGGATGACCCGAACCCGAGACTTGGTGATTTGCTCAACCCGGGTACGCTCATTCTTTGATTACCCGAAACTGTTTTCTCATAAATCTCTTGCTTAACAAATTATGTATGTTACCTTACGTTCTATGTGCTTTCTTTGATCCTAAGTACCCAATAGGATTAGGAAACTACAGACTATACGAATCCCGACCATAAAACTTGTATTACCCTTGGATTACCAATAACAAACTCTTTTCCCAAATATCTCACACTGGTTGAGACCGGGAACTCGTATATTATTTATTACTTTAAACAAGTCATCCAATAGAACTTCACTTTCTTGCAACAATTATTAAATAGAATAATTATTTCGTAGGAAATGACAACACACTCCGTCAACAACCCTACCTTGGATGATGAACTGCTCAGTGAGGAACCAATAATGTTTCCTTACCTCCTCGAACTCGAGTGTGATACCGAACCTTTCGTTGAATCAGCAACAGTACCTGCTTCTCCTGTTGCTCTAACTGCTACAAAAGCACCAGTTGATGTAACCTTGACTGCTGAATCAGTCAGCCACCTCAACCAAACTATTGATTCGCTGCGAAAACAACTGCCTGAAGCACGGGAAGACATTGATGACCTATGACGAATTGCTTTCCAAAATGACATAAGTATGCGTGAGTACGAGCTACGTTTGATAGCCTTAGAAAACCCTACTTCACCACTAACTTCCCAAAGTACTCCTACTGAAGAGGATAACGACACTGACTGTACCTCACCTCCAGCAAAAAGGGTGAAGATTTACTTAGGAAATAAACCTTACTGCTCCCTATGCACTCGGCATCATGACGAACCGTGTACCACACCCACCGGTCGATGCAAATTCTACCCTAAAAGTACGAACCCTCCTAAAGCGAAACTCTGCTTCAACTGTGGGAGTGCTGGCCATCTCAAGGCCCAATGCCCACTACCTCCAGACAACAAAACTAAGGGTACGTTACTACCTGACCACTACCCTACCCTGAATACTATAGGACTTACCGTCCTACCGTAGGCTACTAGTACACATTGTAGCTACCTGACTAATATCAAATTACCGACTACTACTTCAAACAAATTTCGGGACGAAATTTTATTAACAAGGGGAGAATGTAACAACCCCAAATTTAGGGCCAATTTAAATTTTCCCTAATTGCGTGTTTATTACTTGTATATAATATGAAATAAGATTATATACATTATGTACTCACTATATATATATGGATGGAATATATATATACGCGTATACGATTCGTACAAATCGTATAAAACAACAATTGTACAAAACATACAGACGTTGGTAAAACAATTATTAAATAATGTTAATTTATTTAATTACTTTAATTACCATTTTATATTATGTTTATAATATAACGAAAACATACGTTTTAACTAAAACGTTACCTAACTCTCCGAAAACTCGACCAACCGACAAAACAAAACAAATGTTACATTTTATAACTTCAAAACAAAGTTTTTTATTAAAATGCTTTAACTAAATTATCGGATATTATTTCGTATTTTAAACGTATATTTAATCGCGTATAAAATGATTTTAACGTTTAAACGACCGGGGAAACGAACACCACACGGAGCGCAAACACGAGGGAACGAAACTTGGTGAGATCCACACTCGGTGGACCCCACCAACCGGCCAAGACAAGGGGACAAACCCCCCACCTCTCTTTGATCACTTACACACACAAACACATTCACCACTTTCACACCCCATCAAACTCTCTCATCTCTCTCTCTAGCTCGGCACTCTCTCTCTCTAGAAATCACCCACAAAACGAACTTCAATCACCTAGCTCGTTTGGAGAAAAGTGATCACGACAAAGAAAGCTACAAACCTATCTTTTCGGTTTCTCGATCCGACGACTTTGTAAGTTTTCCGGCGACCTTCCAAACTTTCCGATTACATTTATTTTGCTAAAATATTGTTCCCCTAGCTTTATAATGTCCAAATGATATGTTAAAACTCGTTTTTAAAACTCGAAAGTATAAACCGAACACGTAACTTAAAAACAGTCCCCTTTCGCAATTTTTATAAAATCGTACGGTCAAAACTAGCAAATATAACCTAAACATGAAATCTTCGTTTTTCCGTGGGCTACAACTTTCGTGAAGGAAGTTTACCTCCAAAACGCCCCCATTTTACTGGAAAAATAGATTAGTAAACATATGTTTAGTTTTAGTGACGTTAAATAAAAACCGACATCTCGAGACCCTCCCGAAACGAAACGATAATTTTTCTAACGTTATTTAGCCATTTTAGAACTTGTGTAAAAGTTTCGGGTCAAACCGGGGTCGTTTGACCCAAAACCGAGCTTAAAAACGAAATCAGCCTTGTGTTGCGGAACACAAGCTTGTGTTGCGGAACACAAGCCTTGTGTCGCATAAATCATGTGACACAAGGGTTGTGTCGCATAAATCATGTGACACAAGGGTTGTGTCGCATAAATCATGTGACACAAGGATTGTGTCGCATATTGGGCCGCATTAAGTTGCATCCATGTGACACAAGGGTTGTGTCGCATAAATCATGTGACACAAGGGTTGTGTCGCATAAATCATGTGACACAAGGATTGTGTCGCATATTGTGTCGCATTAAGTTGCATCCATGTGACACAAGGGTTGTGTCGCATAAATCATGTGACACAAGGGTTGTGTCGCATAAATCATGTGACACAAGGATTGTGTCGCATATTGTGTCGCATTAAGTTGCATTCATGTGACACAAGGGTTGTGTCGCATTAATCATGTGACACAAGGTCTGTGTCGCATTTAGTGTCGCAAAAACCCAAAAACAGAAACTAAAAACATTCTAAGTGTTTAAAAATCACTTTTCAACAACCAAATCAAATACGATACGACTTATACATGAAAATACTATACTTTTGGAAGTATACACAAATACTCGAATACGTACAAGATTATACTTAACTGAACGTGAGATTTCACTCACACACGCGTACGAGATTACACTTGGAAATACTTAGGAGATTACACTCCAACGAACTTACACTTGTACATTACACGTGATTACATCCGATACGAACTTACAAGTTCACTCACTAGTTACGTGCTGGATTACACGTTAACTGATACGAACATACACTCGAATACTTACGAGGTTTCACTCGTACCCTTTGGGGTTTAAGCCCATTGGAACTTACGCATACGATACACGTTGTGATACAAACAAACAGTTATACACGTACGCTCTTCAAAAGTACAACTACTATGAATACATAATAATAATGGATGGAATTATTATTATACACCGATAACAAACGGACCGTACAACTTTATACAAACTACGATTTACAAACGAATACAAACGTACAAACAAACTAATGGACATTAACTAGTTTGGGAACAACTAGCATGGATACTTTACAAGTATTCCATTTACTTACTAAACCTTATGCGTATTAGGACGCTAAGGGTTGCTAGTTCGGGATACTACTTGCTTACTTACTGCATCGTCTGCCAGACTCAGGTGAGTCTTACTGCCCCTACTTTACTGTTTTATACTCAGGGGTGAGATGCATTACTGTTTTCCATGAACACACAAAACTTACTTGCTGCCATGATTTACTTACTGTACGAGATTACGGATACGCCAATTGCATGAGTTTACGACTAATCCAATGAAATCCTCCTTAATCATAGTTGTTAGTTATGTGATAAGCGCGAGTTTTAGTATATGGATCCATATGGGACTGACAATCCCCGCCCGGGGTAGCACGCACTACCACGAACCGTTCCTGTAGAAACGGGCGTTTCTTACTCGTTCCGTATGAATGTTTTGGATTACATTCATGGGGGGGTACCTATATTTACTGTACGTTAAGCTTCAACTATGGTGGCTCATGGCGATTGTATCAAACGGTTAGCATAACCTGCAACCACCCACTTATTAAAACTTAAGTAAACGATGAGCATAACCTGTGATCGTTACTTACTGGCTGTCTATGAATTACAAATACTACATGTGTGTTCAAACTATTTACTTACTTACAAACCTGTGAGATTCACCAACCTTTTGGTTGACCGTTTTAGTAATGCTTCTCAGGTACACAGCATCAGTAGGGATGCCCAGCAGGATAAGCTTTCTTAGCCCGAGTCGCATGCATTTACAAGCTTGGAGATTTTATTACATTACTTTTGTACTTACTGTTATGTATTAGAATCTCTAGGAATTTACTTGAACTCGAGCTTGTATTTTGAAACTACTTATGTATTAATGTAATAACTTTTCGAACGTCTCATTTAGAGTCGTTCACTGTATCCTTTGTGCTTGTGATTATTGATTAGTAACACCCAAATACATCGCTTCCGCAAACTGTTAAATTTGGGGGTGTTACAGATTGGTATCAGAGCCTAAGGTTATAGTGAACTAGGTTGCATTTAGTGGGCCTAGACTATGACCGTTAGGCAGTATTCCTCATTAGGTATAACTGGTTCAGGAATTACAGCATGCAAGTTTAATTTAACATAGCCTGATCAACTATGTACAATTAAATGAAGATGATGTGAGTTCTGAAAGGGGTTATGTTGAACCGGAATGCATTAGCTGACTCTGACCACGAGAGAACCGGGACTTTTACTTGATTGTGCTAAACACAAACTAGGCGGTTATGTGATATATATATATATACATAGGCCTCTTTCCCCGATACGATACTCTCTCTCGACTACTACGAAATTAATATTCTTTAAAATTTCATCGAACAAACGACAACTCGATTCTCATCATTCTGTCCTTATTTAACTTTCATGAATTCACGAATACAGACATACGTCCGAAGATCTCAACACCATTATAACCGACAACCATAGTTACTCGAACATCCTTCGATATGAAGATCGAGACCTTGTTTTCATTTGCTATTCCTACCTAATTCTACGTTTATAACATTCTACAATGTACACTACTGTACCGTTAGGTGTAACCTAATAAAAACCATTTTCAACTTAATTTTCGTCAGATTTCAAATTATACAACCGACTTTTACTAGCAAAATTTTATAACAAATGTATTTTTATCAAACATGTTACAAAATTCCTCACAAAAATGTTTTTATAAAATTTTCAAAAACTTCAAAAACCGTATAAACTTATTTATAGTACACAACTTTAAACAACCTTCACACTTTGGCGTAATTTCTCTAAACTTACTAAAATCATCACAATCATAATTCTTGTTCAAACCTTCACATGTTCTTTATTTGTTGTTTCAAGGAACATGCCTCCTCGACGACAAATCACACTTACTGAAGCCGAAGTCGCGGGTATTATTGCCCGTAGTGTGGCCCAAGCTCTAGCTGTCCGAGCAACCACTCCTGGTAGCGAAGATACGGCTAACAACACACCACCACCCAAAACCTGCACCTACAAGGACTTCCAAAACTGCAAACCCTTGAGCTTTGCAGGTACTGAAGGAGCGATCGGTCTGATTCGTTGGACCGAGAAAATCGAATCAGTATTCCTCATCTGCAACTGCAAGGAAGAGGATAAAGTCAAGTTCGCCACCAGTACCTTTTCTGACACCGCTCTTACCTGGTGGAACACCTATGCACTGACTGTGAGCGTTGCTGATGCTTACAAACTACAGTGGGATGAACTAAAGAACATGCTGAGGGGCGAGTACTGCCCAAGAGATGAGCTGAAACAACTAGAGATTGAATTCTGGAATCACAAGATGCAGGGTGATGACATCACCGGTTACACCAACCGCTTTCACCAGCTGGCACTTTTGTGCCCATCCATGGTTGATCCCGAGTACAAAAGGATCGAAAAGTACGTTGATGGACTTCCCGAACGACTTCAAGATTTAGTAACTTCGTCCAAACCGGGAACTATTCAGAGCGCCATTCGTATGGCTCATGAGTTAACGGCCAATTCTGTCCGCCGTGGCTCGACTTTAACCCCGTCTGCGAATAACAAACGTAAATGGGAAGTAAGTCCCCACTCATCCAACCCGATTCCTGACAAGAAGCTTGCAACTGTTAATGCCAATGACTCAAAGGCTTACAAGGGGAGCAAGCCTTACTGCTCCAAATGTAGTCGCCATCATAATGGCTCCTGTCCCTGCACCAAATGCAAGAAATTCGGGCACCTGGCCCAAGACTGCCGAACCAACCCCACTGGTACTGATACTTCTGCACCCAAAACCTGTTATGAGTGCAACGGTACTGGGCACTTTAGGAAGGATTGCCCAAAACTGAAACTCCGAACCAACCACACGAAGAGCAGAGCGTATGTAATTAACGCTAGGGAGGATGACCCGAACCCGAGACTTGGTGATTTGCTCAACCCGGGTACGCTCATTCTTTGATTACCCGAAACTGTTTTCTCATAAATCTCTTGCTTAACAAATTATGTATGTTACCTTACGTTCTATGTGCTTTCTTTGATCCTAAGTACCCAATAGGATTAGGAAACTACCGACTATACGAATCCCGACCATAAAACTTGTATTACCCTTGGATTACCAATAACAAACTCTTTTCCCAAATATCTCACACTGGTTGAGACCGGGAACTCGTATATTATTTATTACTTTAAACAAGTCATCCAATAGAACTTCACTTTCTTGCAACAATTATTAAATAGAATAATTATTTCGTAGGAAATGACAACACACTCCGTCAACAACCCTACCTTGGATGATGAACTGCTCAGTGAGGAACCAATAATGTTTCCTTACCTCCTCGAACTCGAGTGTGATACCGAACCTTTCGTTGAATCAGCAACAGTACCTGCTTCTCCTGTTGCTCTAACTGCTACAAAAGCACCAGTTGATGTAACCTTGACTGCTGAATCAGTCAGCCACCTCAACCAAACTATTGATTCGCTGCGAAAACAACTGCCTGAAGCACGGGAAGACATTGATGACCTACGACGAATTGCTTTCCAAAATGACATAAGTATGCGTGAGTACGAGCTACGTTTGATAGCCTTAGAAAACCCTACTTCACCACTAACTTCCCAAAGTACTCCTACTGAAGAGGATAACGACACTGACTGTACCCCACCTCCAGCAAAAAGGGTGAAGATTTACTTAGGAAATAAACCTTACTGCTCCCGATGCACTCGGCATCATGACGAACCGTGTACCACACCCACCGGTCGATGCAAATTCTACCCTAAAAGTACGAACCCTCCTAAAGCGAAACTCTGCTTCAACTGTGGGAGTGCTGGCCATCTCAAGGCCCAATGCCCACTACCTCCAGACAACAAAACTAAGGGTACGTTACTACCTGACCACTACCCTACCCTGAATACTATAGGACTTACCGTCCTACCGTAGGCTACTAGTACACATTGTAGCTACCTGACTAATATCAAATTACCGACTACTACTTCAAACAAATTTCGGGACGAAATTTTATTAACAAGGGGAGAATGTAACAACCCCAAATTTAGGGCCAATTTAAATTTTCCCTAATTGCGTGTTTATTACTTGTATATAATATGAAATAGGATTATATACATTATGTACTCACTATATATATATGGATGGAATATATATATACGCGTATACGATTCGTACAAATCGTATAAAACAACAATTGTACAAAACATACAGACGTTGGTAAAACAATTATTAAATAATGTTAATTTATTTAATTACTTTAATTACCATTTTATATTATGTTTATAATATAACGAAAACATACGTTTTAACTAAAACGTTACCGAACTCTCCGAAAACTCGACCAACCGACAAAACAAAACAAATGTTACATTTTATAACTTCAAAACAAAGTATTTTATTAAAATGCTTTAACTAAATTATCGGATATTATTTCGTATTTTAAACGTATATTTAATCGCGTATAAAATGATTTTAACGTTTAAACGACCGGGGAAACGAACACCACACGGAGCGCAAACACGAGGGAACGAAACTTGGTGAGATCCACACACGGTGGACCCCACCAACCGGCCAAGACAAGGGGACAAACCCCCCACCTCTCTTTGATCACTTACACACACAAATACATTCACCACTTTCACACCCCATCAAACTCTCTCATCTCTCTCTCTAGCTCGGCACTCTCTCTCTCTCTAGAAATCACCCACAAAACGAACTTCAATCACCTAGCTCGTTTGGAGAAAAGTGATCACGACAAAGAAAGCTACAAACCTATCTTTTCGGTTTCTCGATCCGACGACTTTGTAAGTTTTCCGGCGACCTTCCAAACTTTCCGATTACATTTATTTTGCTAAAATATTGTTCCCCTAGCTTTATAATGTCCAAATGATATGTTAAAACTCGTTTTTGAAACTCGAAAGTATAAACCGAACACGTAACTTAAAAACAGTCCCCTTTCGCAATTTTTATAAAATCGTACGTTGAAAACTAGCAAATATAACCTAAACATGAAATCTTCGTTTTTCCGTGGGCTACAACTTTCGTGAAGGAAGTTTACCTCCAAAACGCCCCCATTTTACTAGAAAAATAGATTAGTAAACATATGTTTAGTTTTAGTGACGTTAAATAAAAACCGACATCTCGAGACCCTCCCGAAACGAAACGATAATTTTTCTAACGTTATTTAGCCATTTTAGAACTTGTGTAAAAGTTTCGGGTCAAACCGGGGTCGTTTGACCCAAAACCGAGCTTAAAAACGAAATCAGCCTTGTGTTGCGGAACACAAGCTTGTGTTGCGGAACACAAGCCTTGTGTCGCATAAATCATGTGACACAAGGGTTGTGTCGCATAAATCATGTGACACAAGGATTGTGTCGCATATTGGGCCGCATTAAGTTGCATCCATGTGACACAAGGGTTGTGTCGCATAAATCATGTGACACGAGGGTTGTGTCGCATAAATCATGTGACACAAGGATTGTGTCGCATATTGTGTCGCATTAAGTTGCATCCATGTGACACAAGGGTTGTGTCGCATAAATCATGTGACACAAGGGTTGTGTCGCATAAATCATGTGACACAAGGATTGTGTCGCATATTGTGTCGCATTAAGTTGCATTCATGTGACACAAGGGTTGTGTCGCATTAATCATGTGACACAAGGTCTGTGTCGCATTTAGTGTCGCAAAAACCCAAAAACAGAAACTAAAAACATTCTAAGTGTTTAAAAATCACTTTTCAACAACCAAATCAAATACGATACGACTTATACATGAAAATACTATACTTTTGGAAGTATACACAAATACTCGAATACGTACAAGATTATACTTAACTGAACGTGAGATTTCACTCACACACGCGTACGAGATTACACTTGGAAATACTTAGGAGATTACACTCCAACGAACTTACACTTGTACATTACACGGGATTACATCCGATACGAACTTACAAGTTCACTCACTAGTTACGTGCTGGATTACACGTTAACTGATACGAACATACACTCGAATACTTACGAGGTTTCACTCGTACCCTTTGGGGTTTAAGCCCATTGGAACTTACGCACACGATACACGTTGTGATACAAACAAACAGTTATACACGTACGCTCTTCAAAAGTACAACTACTATGAATACATAATAATAATGGATGGAATTATTATTATACACCGATAACAAACGGACCGTACAACTTTTATACAAACTACGATTTACAAACGAATACAAACGTACAAACAAACTAATGGACATTAACTAGTTTGGGAACAACTAGCATGGATACTTTACAAGTATTCCATTTACTTACTAAACCTTATGCGTATTAGGACGCTAAGGGTTGCTAGTTCGGGATACTACTTGCTTACTTACTGCATCGTCTGCCAGACTCAGGTGAGTCTTACTGCCCCTACTTTACTGTTTTATACTCAGGGGTGAGATGCATTACTGTTTTCCATGAACACACAAAACTTACTTGCTGCCATGATTTACTTACTGTACGAGATTACGGATACGCCAATTGCATGAGTTTACGACTAATCCAATGAAATCCTCCTTAATCATAGTTGTTAGTTATGTGATAAGCGCGAGTTTTAGTATATGGATCCATATGGGACTGACAATACCCGCCCGGGGTAGCACGCACTACCACGAACCGTTCCTGTAGAAACGGGCGTTTCTTACTCGTTCCGTATGAATGTTTTGGATTACATTCATGGGGGGGTACCTATATTTACTGTACGTTAAGCTTCAACTATGGTGGCTCATGGCGATTGTATCAAACGGTTAGCATAACCTGCAACCACCCACTTATTAAAACTTAAGTAAACGATGAGCATAACCTGTGATCGTTACTTACTGGCTGTCTATGAATTACAAATACTACATGTGTGTTCAAACTATTTACTTACTTACAAACCTGTGAGATTCACCAACCTTTTGGTTGACCGTTTTAGTAATGCTTCTCAGGTACACAGCATCAGTAGGGATGCCCAGCAGGATAAGCTTTCTTAGCTCGAGTCGCATGCATTTACAAGCTTGGAGATTTTATTACATTACTTTTGTACTTACTGTTATGTATTAGAATCTCTAGGAATTTACTTGAACTCGAGCTTGTATTTTGAAACTACTTATGTATTAATGTAATAACTTTTCGAACGTCTCATTTAGAGTCGTTCACTGTATCCTTTGTGCTTGTGATTATTGATTAGTAACACCCAAATACATCGCTTCCGCAAACTGTTAAATTTGGGGGTGTTACACATGGACTATATGTTGCACTAATAATAATAATTTTTATTTGTACTTTATAGTTATCCATGTTAATTAAATTGTTTAAAGTTTTAAATTATGAAACAGATTTTTAATTTGAGTATTCTGATTCTTAAATATTAGTTTGATTCTTACTAAGTTTTATGATGAAAATGTATTCTACTTGAGGACGAGCAGAACTTAAGTGTGGGGATATTTGATAGCATCAAATAGTACTACTTTTATATAGTAATATTCCCTAGTTTTTGTATACTTTTATTACAATTACTTGATAAAATATAGTTATTTCGTTCATATTTACAAAATAGATATAAATAGAGTTTAAATTAGAAAATGAATAAAAATAAGTTAAATAATATAATTTTTGTATTAAAGTTGATTGTGCCTAAATATGATTGGGACAAAGTAGTTAAAAGAGTGATAAAAATAAATTAAGTTTATAAATATTTGAGTTCGAAAAGTTAAAAGAGTTGAGTAAAAATAGTTAGATTGTATATTTATTGGAGTTTATGAGTTAGACCAAATAATTAATTAGGATAAATAATAATATTAAATAAATATATATGTTACATTCGTAGTATCTATATTTATGTATATTAATATAAGTTAAATTAAATAATAATAATAATATAGTTAGTAGTAATACTAACGTTAGTTAGTTAGTTAGTAGAAATATTAATAATTAACAATAATAATAAAGAATTATGATTATTATCATTTTTTGGTTTTTGGTTTGCAGTAGAAAACGTGAAAAGTCAAAGTGATGGTGGGGCCCAAGCCTAAAGTCAACATCTCTAAGAAAAAGGAATACGCGTGAAGTTAGATGGAAAAACGAGTGAGCATTTAATGCTGGTAAGTGGAGCAAAAGGAGACGGCTGCAGTTTGACGTGAGGAGTACACCATTTTGATCCATACGGCGGATCAATATCCATACGCCGTATGGATCTTTGGCCCCAGCGACTATATAATGCAGTCTCTGCATACGATTTTGAAGAGACTTTTTCCATCATTTTTTGTATATAATAAATTTAGGGTTACGAAATATTTAGTTTAGGGTTTATTATTTCAAGTTTCAAGGTTACTTTTGGAGGCACGAAAAGCTACGGTTGAAGCCATTTCACTTTATCTTTTTGTGATTTATTATTCGGTTTGTATCTACTTTTTATTTAATTCAATTACTATTATGTTTTTGATATTGAATATTTTGTTTTATGCATATTTGAATATGAATTGATATTTAGTATTTGTGTAGTAATGAAACTTGGATAATGATTATTGACCGATTATATTGCACGTTTATTGATTTGTTTGATTGAAGATGATTATATTATCCGTTGATCCTTATTTATTAGTGGTTATTAGTTATTACTTAACGTGGTTGACTATGTCATTGAGATTGAGTTCCCTTGAGATTGTTGATTATTGATGGTTAGAACTTAGGTTTTGATCATTGCTGAATAGATTGAGTTTGACAGGTTAAGAGACTAATAATTAAATAACCTAACATGAATAAGACTAATAAGTAATTATTAGTAGGTATTGTTGAGTCATACCGCGAGGAATAATTATAATCAATCGTGAATATTTAATGCATGATTTAGGGAAAGGCACACAATTGACTGATCATCTTGTGACATCGGACCGGTATTTCAGGTTGGACCCTAGATTGTAGGAATTAGTTGGACCAGAAACGTTGGCTAGTTCACATTCAATTTAATATAATTGAAGAATTTGGCATTAAGTTGATATAAAAGAATCACAATTAAACAATTAACGTGCAATGAATTGGAATATATGAATCTGAGTGAAATTAATTACACAATTACTTATTCCTTCCTATTGTTCCCTATATGTTATTTTAATTTAAGTATTTTAATTGTTTTATTATTATTTCAATATTCAATGTTCGCACGGAACTAAAACGTCCCCCTTTATTTACTGTTTTCTTAGTTAATAGTTATTTCTTATTTAATAAATAAACTACCATTCCTGTGTTCCTGAGATCGACCTGGACTTACTATAGCTATACTATTCCGATCGGGTATTCTTGCCTGGTTGTGTGATAGTAGTGATTGGTATATCCTGTACTTTATAAATAATAAAACAAGACGCGCTTTCACACGCATCAACGTCCTTATTTAATGTGTGATATATGGTTGGAGAGCTCTATATGTCTATTTTCTTATTCAAAAAACGGTGTCTCATTTGGAGTTTTCTAAAAGAAGTTATGCCTTTTTTACTAAATCATATTCAAGGGGAAGATTCATCCGAATTTGGACATGACTTCTGATTTACGAGTCTCTTGAGTTGTTAGTGTGGTTTTAATGAGTTGGTTTCTTTAGGCTTTTGATATTTCATATATTAATGCATTATTAAATAACTATAGTCTTTTATTAGTTTATATAGGCTACCATATGTAATAGAAAGAGAGGTTTTAGTTTACGGTTTTTGAATAAATCGAATTTTCTCTCGAATTCTGTTGTTCAATTGAGTTGAATCTATCCTAACCGCGGTATTCTTGTGAATCAACGTGTGTTGGAAAATCCTAACCGCGGTATTCTTGTGAATCAACGTGTATTAGAAGGAATTATTCTCGGTATTCAGGGAATCAACAAGTCTAATTCGTGTTATCTTATTTTTCACCCTACATCAGTTGGTATTAGAGCCGAAATTCCTGTTCGAAAGAGAAATGGTAATCTATGATGTTTATGAGGAGCTAGAGAAACCAGATGAACGTGATATTTTGTTTATAAACAGAATTCTCGATGGCAAATTTGGGTTTTCTAGTTATGAAGAAATGGAAGACATATTCCATCCGAATTGCAACAACAAAAATGACAATTATGATGTCATTATTGATGAAGTAAGTTGTGAAAATGTCTTTTCGTTGAATGTGGTGGATAAGTTTTTATTGGAGGAGAAAGAATATACACATCGTTATAATCAATCTTTACTTAACAAAGAAAAAGATGTTAACGGTGTCACAAAGGTATTGCTTGTTTCACCTTCATTGGCAAGTAATTATGAATCTTTGGAATGGAAGATCAATAAACGAACATTTCAATTTTCAAGAAAGGGAAGTTTTTTTCACAATAATGTGAAACGGTTCTATTTGTCTACTACTACCTTTATTCTCTTTGGTTACGTTCTTTTATCTTTTAAATTGTTAATGCTACTGACTTATCTCCAAATGTTAAAGAAAAATTTAGTCAAGACTCGAGGACGAGTCGTTTTTAACCCGAGGAGAATGATATGGGACGCGTGACCAAGTGTGACACCCGTCAATTTAGGACTAGAATTTAGTGCCTAATCAAGTTTTAATACATGTAATTAGTTCTGTGTTAGGCTAATTAATGTATCAATTATCATATATATATTGTTGAATATATATCTACACAATTATGCGGTTTGTTTAAATCGTACGAGTTTCAAATCGAATGAATTTCGATACAATAAACACGGACGTTGGTGAACAATTTTATTAAGTAATACAAATATTATTTAATAACTAAATGTTATTCAGAATATTATTTATTGTGACATTTCGTATCCAAGTTTTATTACACAATTAATGTATACGCAATTAAAAATACAAACGCGCAAACAAATAAAACGAAATTCATTTTAAATACCATAAATAGATAATTGGTAAAATATTACAATAAAACATTCTATAATGATTTGTAATTTAAAATGGACAATTAAATGAATAAAACAAATATTTAATGTTAAATGACGGAGAAAACGAACACCACGCGGAGCACGGGACGGAGACTGCGAGGTGAGGCTTTCACCTACACCCCACCTCTCCTTTTCTCTTTCTTTCATTTCCATTTTCCATAAAACACACACTTACACCCAAAAACCTCTCAACCAAAAATCACCAAATTTTCGGATCTCGCAAAACCGACAACAAAAACCATATTTTCGGAATCACCATTTCAAGGGGAACAAGAATTACAAAAGCTCTACCATCATTTTCGGCCTCCATCGTCTTCGATTTGCATTTGTAAGAAAAATTCTAAAAACTTAGATTTGTTTATTTTGATGTAATCTTTGGATGTTTTGATGTTTACACAACTTATATATGTCCAATACTAGGAAGATAACAAGGTTTTATAGTCTAAAAATGAGTTTGATTTGAGTTTTGGCCGGAAAAATCACGAACAGCCGAAGTTTCTGGGCTGATGTTCATCTATGCGACACAAGCATTGTGTCGCATACTATGTCGCATAAAACCCGTTATGTCGCATCTTGTGTCGTACCAAACCGTTAACGTCGTAACTCATGCGACACAATATTGTGTCGCACTCTATGTCGCAAACTATGTCGTACTTCTATACGACACAACCACTATGTCGCTATTAAATTAGCATTTCGTATCTGATGCGACACAATCCTTGTGTCGTATCCTTGTGTCGCATGACGTCTGCGACACAACCATTGTGTCGCATGTCAAATCTTTGTGTCGCATGTTGTGTCGCAAAACACAGAAAAACCAGAAAGTTTGAAGTCAAAGTTACTGTTCAAAAAAAAGTCAAATTTACTGTAGCAGTACTGTAGCAGTACTGTAGCAAAGTCAACATTTTAGAATTTATTATTATTTCAACTAAATCACCAACGGGCCGTACACGTTTTCAAAACATACTTCAGAATCAAACAAGTCGTTGTAACTTGTATAAATTCACCCAAACAAGTCGTTGTAACTTGTATCAATTAAATCAAACAAGTCGTTGTAACTTGTATCAATTCAATCAACCAAATCGTAGTAATTTGGACATATATATATATAGTTGTATAACAACTACAAAGGTAGTCTTTCGGGATACCGGTACAATTAATAACAATCAAGTGTCGTGAACACATTCAGGTTTCAAGTCTTTGGACATCAATTCACCGCTAATTATTTCGAGTTTATTAAATTAAACGCTTCAAGACTCAGGTGAGTTTCATAGCCCCATTTTCACTGCTTTACAACTAGGGGTGTGATATTACTACTCGATTTTGTTTTACAAGTAGGACGCAAGTGCCAAACTTCAAATACTACATGAGTTTCAAGCTAATCAATTTAAAGTCCTCCATAAGCATAGTCTCTAGTATTTTATAGCGTGAATGTTAGTATATGATATCATATGGGATTGACAATCCTCATCCGGGTTAGCACGCACTAACCGGTCAAACGGATGTATTAGCATTTGGGAAGACGAGTGTTGATTAGGCACTCGTAGGAGGCATTTCAAGTTAGGTTTCCTTAAGTGGGCCTGACAAATCAAGTTAAGCTCAGACTATGTGCTCATGGACAGTATAACTTTTATTTTGCTTAATTGCATTTTAAATTCAATATAAATCTTGCGGTTCTGACAGCTATACATTGACATACAAACCTGTGAGCTCACCAGCGTTTTCGCTGACCCATTTTAGTATTTATCACAGGTACCCAGCAGTAGGTTGGCTGCACAAGCAAGAAATATTAGCTCGAGTCAGCATACATACAACTAGAGATTGGACTGCATTATTATATTTTGTAAAAGTAATTATGCTATGTAATCTCTCAATTTCAGGAATCGAGCTAATGTAACTATATTTTGATGTAAACATTTACTTTATCTATACAAGTTTAAAACGACGCATATAGTGGTCGTTCATTATATCTTATGTGCTTTGTATATTGATTAGTGACACCCAAATCAAGCTTCCGCAAATCATTAAATTTGGGGGTGCCACAGATTGGTATCAGAGCCTAAGGTTATAGTGAACTAGGTTGCATTTAGTGGACCTAGACTATGACCGTTAGGCAGTATTCCCTATTAGGTATTACCAGTTCAGAGATTACAGCATACGAATTTAATTTAACATAGCCTGATCAACTATGTACAATTAAATAAAGATGATGTAAGATCTGAAGGAAGTTATGGCTGAACAGGATACATTAGTTGACTCTGACCTCGAGAGAAACGGGACTCAAAATACGTCTGTGCTAGACACTCAATAGGTTATTATGTGATATATATATATATTTACATAAGTAGACCTCATTACAACTTTAGGCTATATTATATTATATGAATATATGCCTCTTTCTCTCTAACGCTTTGTCTCGAAATGACAAACACACCACTAGTTCATCATACTCGGACTAGCATCTTATTTCATTTCCTTGTTCTTTCTTACTCAGCATCATGCCTCCTCGTCGTCAAATTACCCTTAGCGAAGCTGAGATCGCGGGAATAATTGCCCGCAGTGTGACCGAAGCCTTGGCTACCCGAACACCACCCGGTAGCGAGGACACATCAACCAATACTCCACCACCCAAACCTTGCTCCTATAAGGACTTTCTTAGCTGTAAACCGTTATACTTCAAGGGCACGGAAGGTGCCATTGGCTTGATCCGTTGGATTGAGCGTATGGAATCTGTTTTCAGTCTCTGCGACTGCACTGAGAACAACAAGGTCAAATTCACAGCTTACACCTTTCAGGAAGGTGCACTCACGTGGTGGAAAACCCACGCAAACTCTGTAGGCCTTGAGGTTGCAAATCGGCTTCCTTGGGCCGAACTGAAGAAGAAACTGACAGAAAAATACTGTCCTGAAGAGGAATTGCACAGGCTGGAAGAAGAATTCTGGCATCTGGAGGTGCAGGGAAATGATGTTGCTGAATATACCACCAAGTTTCAGCAGTTTGCCTTATTATGCCCGGGTTTGGTCGAACCAGAAAGTAAGGGCATTAAGAAATACATTCGTGGACTTCCCGAGAACATCCAGGGCAACGTCGCCTCATCCAAACCAACTACTACTGAGAGTGCCATTCGATTGGCCCACGAACTCATGGCTCTAGTTGTCAGCCGTGAGACTTCCAACACCTCATCCTCTAACAACAACAAACGCAAATCTACTGAGCACCACCACAACTCAAACAAGAAAAACAACGCCATCCAAGTCTACAACACCAACTCTGAATCCAACCGCAGCTACACCGGGGATAGACCTTATTGTCCCAAGTGTAACTATCACCACTTTGGTCAGTGCGGTACTCCTTGCAACAACTGCAGGAGGTACGGGCATTCGACTAAGGATTGCCGAGCCCCCAAATCCAACAACAGCCCCTCTGACAAAAATACCCGACAACCTAAGTCCTGCTACGAATGTGGAAACCCAGGACACTTTAGGGATTCTTGCCCAAAATTGAAGAACAAGGGCAACAACAACAACCACCGCAACAACAACAACAACACCAAAAGTAGCGCCTTCGTGATCAACTCAGGGGACGCCCGTCAGGACCCGAACGTGGTCACGGGTATGTTCCTCCTCAACAATTTAACTGCTTCCATACTGTTTGATACTGGTGCCGATAGAAGTTTTATTTCCGATGAATTTTGCCCTCTACTTGACATTACACCTGTTGCTTTAGACGTTAAGTACACCGTAGAGCTAGCAAATGGCAAATTGATAGAAACCAATAGTGTGATGCCTAATTGCACTTTAAATCTAGCCGACGAAACCTTCTCCATAGATCTTATGCCGGTTGAGATAGGAAGTTTCGATGTCATTGTGGGCATGGACTGGTTATCCAAGCATCGCGCCGAAATCATTTGCCATGACAAAATTGTTCGCATACCTCTCACTGTCGGTAGAACCCTAGTCATACAGGGGGAGACCGGAGGGACGAGGCTTAACATCATATCTTGTCTTAAAACCCGAAAATTTCTGAGAAAGGGTTATCCAGCAATCCTCGCGCACATCATGGAGAAAAAGTCGGAGGAGAAGCGACTTGAGGATGTTCCAATTGTTCGAGACTTTCCAGAAGTCTTTCCTGAAGGACTACCTGGTCTACCACCACCAAGACAGGTTGAGTTCTCAATCGATCTTGTACCAGGTGCTGCGCCGGTGGCCCGAGCACCATACCGTTTAGCTCCATCCGAACTTCAGGAGCTGTCCACCCAGTTACAGGAACTCCTGGAACGAGGATTCATCAGGCCGAGTTCTTCACCTTGGGGAGCTCCGGTCCTATTTGTTAAGAAGAAAGATGGTTCTTTTCGAATGTGTATCGACTATCGAGAGTTGAACAAGTTAACTGTCAAGAACTGGTATCCACTTCCTCGAATCGATGACCTGTTCGACCAACTTCAAGGGTCGAGTTGTTATTCAAAGATTGATCTCCGATCCGGTTATCACCAATTGCGTGTTCGCGATGCCGATATTCCAAAAACCGCTTTCAGAACCCGTTACGGGCATTACGAATTTCAAGTGATGCCATTCGGCCTAACCAATGCACCGGCTGTATTCATGGACCTTATGAATCGGGTGTGTAAACCTTACCTTGATAAGTTTGTCATTGTATTCATCGATGACATCCTCATATATTCACGAAGCAAAGAAGAGCATGCGCAACACCTCAGAACCATCCTTGAACTACTTAAACACGAGGAGCTCTATGCCAAGTTCTCTAAGTGTGAGTTCTGGATCAAAACCGTTCAATTCCTTGGTCACGTGATTGACAGTCAGGGGATTCACGTCGACCCGTCAAAAATCGAGGCTATCAAAGACTGGCAATCGCCAACCACTCCGACCGAAGTACGGCAGTTTTTAGGACTGGCCGGATATTATCGACGATTCATTGAAAATTTCTCCAAGATAGCCATACCACTCACGACGCTGACCCAGAAAGACAAAAAGTTTGACTGGACTGATAAACAAGAATCGGCATTCCAACTCTTAAAACAAAAGCTTTGCAGTGCTCCCATCCTATCTTTACCTGAAGGCACCGATGACTTCGTGGTATACTGCGATGCTTCTCATCAAGGTCTCGGTTGTGTGCTCATGCAACGGGACAAAGTCATAGCTTATGCTTCTCGACAGCTTAAGATTCATGAAAAGAATTACACCACCCACGACCTCGAGCTAGGAGCTGTCATTTTTGCCCTCAAAATCTGGAGACATTACCTTTATGGTACCAGATGTACAATCTTTACCGACCATAAAAGCCTTCAACACATATTCGATCAGAAGGATCTCAACATGAGGCAACGTCGATGGGTCGAGTTGCTTACCGATTACGACTGCGAGCTCAAATATCATCCAGGCAAAGCAAATGTTGTTGCTGATGCCCTCAGTCGAAAAGAGCGAGTGAAACCACTTCGGGTTCGAGCCCTCAGTATGACCATTCACAACAATTTGAACATTCAAATCCTCACTGCTCAACTCGAAGCCTTAAAACCTGAAAATGTCAAAGATGAAGCCTTGCGGGGCATGGATAAACAATTCGAAATCAAATCTAACGGGATTAAGTATTTCTCAAACCGAATCTGGTTGCCTAAATTTGGGAACCTACGAGACTTGGTGATGGATGAAGCTCACAAGTCCAAATATTCTATCCACCCGGGATCCGACAAAATGTACCACGGTATCAAGGACTTCTACTGGTGGCCGAACATGAAAGCCGAAATCGCCACCTATGTCAGCAAGTGCCTTACTTGCTCCAAAGTCAAAATCGAATATCAAAAACCTTCTGGTTTACTTCAACAACCCAGTCTTCCTGAATGGAAATGGGAACAAATTGCCATGGACTTCATAACCAAACTACCCAAATCCTCGAACGGTTGCGATTCCATTTGGGTGATCGTGGATCGTCTCACAAAATCTGCTCACTTCCTGGCAATCAAGGAATCCGACAAAATGGAACGCCTCACCAACATTTATCTGAAGGAAATCGTGACCAAACACGGTGTTCCAATCTCAATTATCTCCGATAGAGATAGTCGTTTCACTTCACAATTTTGGCAATCACTTCAAAAATCCCTGGGTACTCGACTGGATATGAGTACCGCATACCATCCTCAAACCGACGGTCAAAGTGAACGAACCATTCAAACACTTGAAGACATGCTACGGGCCTGCGTAGTAGACTTCGGTGTAAACTGGGAAAAACATCTACCATTGTGCGAGTTCTCGTACAACAACAGTTATCATACCAGCATCAAAGCTGCACCCTTCGAGGCACTGTACGGTCGTAAGTGCCGGTCACCTATCTGTTGGACCGAAGTTGGGGACAACCAACTCACGGGTCCAGAAATCATTCACGAGACGACCGAGAGAATCGTTGAAATTCAAAACAAGCTTAAGGCCGCGCGTGATCGTCAGAAAAGTTATGCTGACGTGAGACGCAAACCACTCGAGTTTCAAGTTGGGGATCGAGTTCTACTCAAAATATCGCCTTGGAAAGGCGTAATCCGATTTGGCAAACGAGGGAAGTTGAATCCCAGATACATTGGACCATTCGAGATCCTCGAAAGGATTGGTCCAGTGGCTTATCGATTGCAGCTGCCATCTGAACTCAGCAGCGTGCATCCCACATTTCATGTTTCAAATCTGAAGAAGTGTCTGTCTGATGAGACACTTATCATTCCACTCGATGAAATTCGAGTTGACGAGAAACTTCACTTTGTTGAGGAACCCGCCGAGATCATGGACCGTGAGGTCAAACAACTTAAACAAAGTCGTATTCCCATTGTCAAGGTTAGGTGGAATTCGCGGCGCGGTCCGGAATTCACCTGGGAACGAGTAGACCAAATGCGACTCAAGTATCCTCAACTCTTCACTGACTCAACATCAAACGCGACTTCAACATAAATTTCGGGACGAAATTCTTCTAACAGGGGGAGAATGTGACACCCGTCAATTTAGGACTAGAATTTAGTGCCTAATCAAGTTTTAATACATGTAATTAGTTCTGTGTTAGGCTAATTAATGTATCAATTATCATATATATATTGTTGAATATATATCTACACAATTATGCGGTTTGTTTAAATCGTACGAGTTTCAAATCGAATGAATTTCGATACAATAAACACGGACGTTGGTGAACAATTTTATTAAGTAATACAAATATTATTTAATAACTAAATGTTATTCAGAATATTATTTATTGTGACATTTCGTATCCAAGTTTTATTACACAATTAATGTATACGCAATTAAAAATACAAACGCGCAAACAAATAAAACGAAATTCATTTTAAATACCATAAATAGATAATTGGTAAAATATTACAATAAAACATTCTATAATGATTTGTAATTTAAAACGGACAATTAAATGAATAAAACAAATATTTAATGTTAAATGACGGAGAAAACGAACACCACGCGGAGCACGGGACGGAGACTGCGAGGTGAGGCTTTCACCTACACCCCACCTCTCCTTTTCTCTTTCTTTCATTTCCACTTTCCATAAAACACACACTTACACCCAAAAACCTCTCAACCAAAAATCACCAAATTTTCGGATCTCGCAAAACCGACAACAAAAACCATATTTTCGGAATCACCATTTCAAGGGGAACAAGAATTACAAAAGCTCTACCATCATTTTCGGCCTCCATCGTCTTCGATTTGCATTTGTAAGAAAAATTCTAAAAACTTAGATTTGTTTATTTTGATGTAATCTTTGGATGTTTTGATGTTTACACAACTTATATATGTCCAATACTAGGAAGATAACAAGGTTTTATAGTCTAAAAATGAGTTTGATTTGAGTTTTGGCCGGAAAAATCACGAACAGCCGAAGTTTCTGGGCTGATGTTCATCTATGCGACACAAGCATTGTGTCGCATACTATGTCGCATAAAACCCGTTATGTCGCATCTTATGTCGTACCAAACCGTTAACGTCGTAACTCATGCGACACAATATTGTGTCGCACTCTATGTCGCAAACTATGTCGTACTTCTATACGACACAACCACTATGTCGCTATTAAATTAGCATTTCGTATCTGATGCGACACAATCCTTGTGTCGTATCCTTGTGTCGCATGACGTCTGCGACACAACCATTGTGTCGCATGTCAAATCTTTGTGTCGCATGTTGTGTCGCAAAACACAGAAAAACCAGAAAGTTTGAAGTCAAAGTTACTGTTAAAAAAAAAGTCAAATTTACTGTAGCAGTACTGTAGCAAAGTCAACATTTTAGAATTTATTATTATTTCAACTAAATCACCAACGGGCCGTACACGTTTTCAAAACATACTTCAGAATCAAACAAGTCGTTGTAACTTGTATAAATTCACCCAAACAAGTCATTGTAACTTGTATCAATTAAATCAAACAAGTCGTTGTAACTTGTATCAATTCAATCAACCAAATCGTAGTAATTTGGACATATATATATATAGTTGTATAACAACTACAAAGGTAGTCTTTCGGGATACCGGTACAATTAATAACAATCAAGTGTCGTGAACACATTCAGGTTTCAAGTCTTTGGACATCAATTCACCGCTAATTATTTCGAGTTTATTAAATTAAACGCTTCAAGACTCAGGTGAGTTTCATAGCCCCATTTTCACTGCTTTACAACTAGGGGTGTGATATTACTACTCGATTTTGTTTTACAAGTAGGACGCAAGTGCCAAACTTCAAATACTACATGAGTTTCAAGCTAATCAATTTAAAGTCCTCCATAAGCATAGTCTCTAGTATTTTATAGCGTGAATGTTAGTATATGATATCATATGGGATTGACAATCCTCATCCGGGTTAGCACGCACTAACCGGTCAAACGGATGTATTAGCATTTGGGAAGACGAGTGTTGATTAGGCACTCGTAGGAGGCATTTCAAGTTAGGTTTCCTTAAGTGGGCCTGACAAATCAAGTTAAGCTCAGACTATGTGCTCATGGACAGTATAACTTTTATTTTGCTTAATTGCATTTTAAATTCAATATAAATCTTGCGATTCTGACAGCTATACATTGACATACAAACCTGTGAGCTCACCAGCGTTTTCGCTGACCCATTTTAGTATTTATCACAGGTACCCAGCAGTAGGTTGGCTGCACAAGCAAGAAATATTAGCTCGAGTCAGCATACATACAACTAGAGATTGGACTGCATTATTATATTTTGTAAAAGTAATTATGCTATGTAATCTCTCAATTTCAGGAATCGAGCTAATGTAACTATATTTTGATGTAAACATTTACTTTATCTATACAAGTTTAAAACGACGCATATAGTGGTCGTTCATTATATCTTATGTGCTTTGTATATTGATTAGTGACACCCAAATCAAGCTTCCGCAAATCATTAAATTTGGGGGTGCCACACCAAGACAAACAAGTTTTCTGAAATTTTGGTCAACTTCAAAGAATAAACTGGAACAATGTAGACGTCCTTATTTAATGTGTGATATATGGTTAGAGAGCTCTATATGTCTATTTTCTTATTCAAAAATCGATGTCTCATTTGGAGTTTTCTAAAAGGAGTTATGCCTTTTTTACTACATCATATTCAAGGGGAAGATTCATCCGAATTTGGACATGACTTTTGAGTTACGAGTCTCTTGAGTTAGTGTGGTTTTAATGAGTTGGTTTCTTTAGGCTTTTGATATTTCATATATTAATGCATTATTAAATAACTATAGTCTTTTATTAGTTTATATAGGCTACCATATGTAATAGAAAGAGAGGTTTTAGTTTATGGTTTTTGAATGAATCGAATTTTCTCTCAAATTGTGTTGTTCAATTGAGTTGAATCTATCCTAACCGCGGTATTCTTGTGAATCAACGTGTGTTGGAAAATCCTAACCGCGGTATTCTTGTGAATCAACGTGTATTAGAGGAATTATTCTTGGTATTCAGGGAATCAACAAGTCTAATTCGTGTTATCTTATTTTTCACCCTACATCAATATACGTGGACTATGATCAGAAACTCAGAAAGTAAGCTTGGACTATTATTTGTGGGACCAAAATAATAATTATAATAACATAATAAAATAAAAGGGAAGGTATTCAAGTTTGTGTAAAAATCAATCCTGCTTCTCCAAATCGTATTATTTTTATGGGGTTAGTGTCTGGAAATACATTTAACTTGTGCACGATATCAATTGTGTGTATCATACTTACACTCGTCATTTTTAATGCATCTAAATTTCAAAAATGGTGTTTTAGTGTATTTTGATTAAGTTTTGATGACGTGTCAAACTCTGATGATGCCACATGGCACCTTAGACGAGCGACACGTCATCAAAATACACTAGAACACCTTTTTTGAAAGTTTGATGCATTAAAAATGATGAGTGTAAGTATGATACACACAATTGATATCGTGCACAAGTTAAGTGCATTTCCAGACATTATGTCACACCCCGCCAAACGGTAATTACAATTACGTAGAGTGGTTTGCGGAAGCTTAGTGACGTGGCGGGGGTGCGAGCAGTAAAACAACCAACAGATACATACATACTCAGAGCATATGGTTATCGCAGAACGAAATAGATTAAGATGCCATTAGTTAAAGTTCTACAAAAGGTTACCACTTGGAAAGTAGTAACAGTAATAGTAGTGGTTGAAATCAGTATTTCATAAAATACATAATATCAAAAGTAGATTTCATAGGTATGACTGCAATAGTTGCAGTTATACAGAGGAAATCCAGGTGTCCCAAAAGTAGTGGCATCCTAACAAGTCCAGGGTAGTCCGTCCTGATATGCATGCAGATCTTACTTACGCTGCTAATTCCCTGAAAAACATAGAGTAAAACGTCAACAAAATTGTTGAGTGAATTCACAAGTTTATTTGTTATGTAGGAAACACAAGTTAATCATTTAAGAATAACATTTCCAAACAAGTGTTGTTTGTCAAGTGAGAAACACAAGTTATAAACAAATAACATTTCTCAAATCAGTTGTAGTTGTAATAGGAAACACAAGTTATTAATCAAATAACATTTCCCAAATCAGTTATCAGTAGGAAAAACAAGTTAACCTAAATAAAGATTAACATTTCCAAATCAGTGTACGTAGGAAATCCTTTCCTAATCAATAGTTTAGTGCGTGGGAAATATTTAGACGTTGATCCCTTGAAAGGTGAGCTAAACCCGTCAAGTAAGGTAACCCGATCTAACCCTATAACCAAACCACGACCCCAATCTGTTGTTGTTGTGCCAAGTAGGACATTTAAGTATACGCTCCCAAATCCGTAGGAGGGTCGTCACGGCGATAGTACTATCCGTATACTCAGTGGCTAGAGTCACCTAGCTAATGGTTATAGTCTGTAGCCATAAGGTCTTTTATGCACTACATCGTTCAGCCTAGATCTGTACCAAGATTCGTTGTCTAAATTCCCAAAATAGTATGAAAACATTTCATAAATCATAGTTCAAGTAGTTGTGTGAAATACCCTTTCACAAACAGTCAAGTAAATACATACAGTATTTAAAGCAGTTGTCGCATGCAGTTATACATACGATTTCTATGTTTTCCACCCCGAGTTTTAAAAGCATTAAAACAGTGAAAAGGGGTTTGTGAACTCACAGTAGGTGCTCGGATGTGAATGCTAGCGAGATAAGATAGCGTAGCCCAAACGTAGTCAACCTATACACAATAATGTATTAACTATAAGTACTATATTTTACTTACGTTAATAATTCGTTTGTTTGAAGAAATTATCAATTTCTTAAGTTTGTGTATGTCGTTGATGATTGTTGTTTGAAAATAAATAATATTTTCCCAAGTTATGTTTGTTTGTCGAATCGTCCAAAATGTGTAAGCATATATACATATATACTTATATAGTTGCATATGTATATGTTCTCGCATATATATATTATTGTCCGTTGTCTCGTTCATATATATATATATAGATATATATAAAAGTTTGTCGTTTAAGTTTCCAAAAAAAAACACAAGTCTCAATGTATGTATATATCGGTGAATATATAATTCTTAAGTGTCGTATGTATACATGTCATATATCGTTTGTTCGTATGAATTAAATAAGTCCAATGTCCGTAATCATAGTTTGTCTCGTTTTATAACGTCGTATGTTTTGTAGTTTGTTAGGCTCGGCCCGATTTGTTGGCCCATTAACCATAATGTACTTATTTAACGTATAATCCATTAATCATTCGGCCCAAAACACGAAGCCCAGTTCAAAGCCCAGCCCAGCCCAGTTCGCGACTTAGGCCCAATCTGCAGCCCAGTAGGTGAATCCGCCGGATTCTATTTGAATCCGCCGGATTCTCGTTAGTGGATAAGGTGTTGCCGGATCTTCGGGTCAAACAGCCGGGTCGGGTCAATATTAAGTGAATCCGCCGGATTTAGTTGAATCCGCCGGATTTAGTTGAATCCGCCGGATTCTTTTGTGTTCAAAAACGTTCATAAGAAGCTTGGGAATCCGCCGGATTCAGGTGAATCCGCCGGATTCGATCGTGTCTTTTACTCGTTCACAGATGTTTAAACCGTTTACGGGGTGTGCGAGTTTCATAGGGGAATCCGCCGGATTCTACATGAATCCGCCGGATTCATGTCAGTTCCAGGCCCTGTTCGAGCAGGGCAAGACACAATCCGATTTTTTTGGTTCCAAATCGTTTATACATCAACACCAAATGTTTATATCATCATAGTACAACATTTTAACAACTTAATATCACGTTTTTAACAAGTTTTCGTGGTTAGATTTTTGGATTCAAAGTTTGGTTTCAAAAACCAATTTCAAGATCAAAGCTTCAAATCTCAAGTTTTGTATGTTATATAGCTAGATTATGATGTTTAAACAAGGTATATAACGAAATGTAAACATAAAACTCAAAGATTTTAAGTTCTTACTTTTACAAAGATGATGATAATGGCGATGGAATGATGATGGAGATGATCTTGCTCCTGGCTTTGTTGTTCTACTATCTACTGCTGCTGTTACTGATCTTGTTTGAGTTCCTCCAGATCAAAGAAATGAAAAGAACAAAGTAGCAAGAAATTGGTGGTGATGTGTGGGTGTCGATGATCACAGAAGAAATGGGGAGGGAGTATGGTTTAAAAACCAAACTGTCTGATGCATTATTGTAGGTTGGTGGGATTTTTGTCCCACCAATCTCGAGTACGGGTATAATTATAGCAATATAAAATTTAACATTTTATATTTTTATTTTGTAGATGCTCTCCTGGTTCGTAATATGTTTTCAGAATAATGAGATTATCATTATTTTAAATAGTTGTACATTTTTGTACATTTTACTGCGCGCAGTTAATTGAGCGCAATTTTTCAGTAAATTTAGGATTTCATATTTTGAAGTAATGTTCTAACTTCTTCCAAACGAACGAGAAAATTTGTATTTTTATGATTCGACATCGTATGCGCGTTTTAGAATTGTTTCTGTTCGTGTTATAATACGTTTTATGTTAAACGTAAAATTAGACCTTTATATCTATGTGTTATAGATATATAAATACTCGTAATTAATAATTATATTATTAATTATTTTTGTATCACGAAACTTTTGTCATTTATTTGTCGGCTTCGCTCCGATACGTTCGTACGTAATTTATAAATAACTACGTATTATGTAATTCTTTTTGTATTATTGTTTAGGGCTCGCTAGACTGACATCACATCATCGGTTTAGTTTAAAACAAATGTAGGGAATTAGCGTAAGAAATGCATGTATTAAGTATAATTATATACCTAATTTGGAGGAGTGTCACATTCTCCCCCCGTTAGTGAAATCTCGTCCCGAGATTTAAGTCGAGCCGTGAGTCTCGGTCACGCTCTCAAATAGGTTAGGGTATTTCTTTCGCATTTCATCCTCTCGTTCCCAGGTAAATTCTGGGCCATGTTTTGAGTTCCAACGAACTTTAACCAGTTTGATTCGTTTGTGTCGAAGTTTCTGCGTTTTAGAATCCATAACTTCAACCGGTTCCTCCACAAAGTTAAGTTTTGAGTCAATGAAGACTTCGTCAGGAGGAAGGATAAGTGTTTCATCAGAAAGACACTTTTTGAGGTTGCTAACGTGGAAAGTATCGTGTATGCTACTAAGCTCTTGCGGTAGTTTGAGCTTGTAAGCGACGGGACCAACCCTAGCAAGGATTTCAAATGGTCCGATGTATCGTGGGTTCAGCTTTCCTCGTTTGCCAAATCGTGCTACTCCTTTCCAGGGAGATACTTTGAGTAGGACCTTGTCTCCTACTTGAAACTCAAGAGGTTTACGGCGGTTATCAGCGTAACTCTTTTGTCGATCTCGTGCCGCTTTCAGTCGGCTCAATACTTGAATTATTTTGTCAGTGGTTTCCTGGACAAGTTCGGGTCCAGATAGTTGTCTGTCGTCCAACTCTGCCCAACAGAGTGGTGATCGGCACTTGCGTCCATATAACGCCTCAAATGGTGCCATTTGTATACTCGTGTGATAACTATTGTTGTAAGAGAATTCAGCTAGAGGTAGGTGGGTATCCCAGTTACCTCCAAAGTCTATCACACATGCTCGTAACAAGTCTTCGAGCGTCTGTATCGTTCGCTCACTTTGGCCGTCAGTCTGCGGGTGGTAGGCAGTACTCATATCAAGTCGAGTACCCAATGCCTGTTGTAATGTTTGCCAAAAGCGAGAAGTGAATCGCGCGTCTCTATCAGAGATGATGGATAGTGGCACACCATGCCGAGAAACAATCTCTTTAATATAGATTTTTGCTAGTTTCTCCATTCCATCCGTTTCCTTAATAGCTAGAAAGTGGGCTGATTTCGTCAATCGATCGACAATCACCCATATGGCATTTGCTCCAGACGTTGTTCTAGGTAACTTCGTAATGAAGTCCATTGTTATTTGCTCCCATTTACATTTGGGCAACTCAGGCTGTTGCAAAAGCCCAGACGGCTTTTGGTATTCCACCTTTACCTTCGAGCAAGTTAAGCATTTGCTAACGTAGGTGGCAATGTCACGTTTCATTCCAGGCCACCAGTAAAAACCTTTCAAGTCCTGGTACATCTTGTCTGCACCGGGATGTATCGAGTAGTTGGACTTATGTGCCTCGTCCAAAATCAGCTTGCGTAACTCATCTACGCATGGTACCCAAATTCGATTCATAAAGTACAACACTCCGTTGTCCTTTTTCTCGAGTTGTTTTTCCATCCCTTTTAAGGATTCCTCCTTAAGGCGTTCGGAAGTGAAAGCAGTTTCTTGTGCATCCCGAATTTGAGTAATGAGATTCGAGTGGATTGTCAATCCCAAGGCTCGAACTCTTCGAGGTTTGATCCGTTCCTTACGACTCAGGGCATCTGCTACAACGTTAGCCTTACCCGGGTGATACTTTATTTCACAGTCGTAATCGTTAAGTAATTCGACCCAACGTCGTTGTCTCATGTTAAGTTCTTTCTGGTCGAATATATGTTGCAGGCTCTTATGATCAGTGAAGATCGTACACTTTGTACCGTATAGGTAGTGTCTCCAGATCTTCAGTGCAAAAACAACGGCTCCTAATTCCAAATCATGAGTCGTATAGTTTTTCTCATGCACTTTTAGTTGTCGTGATGCATAAGCAATGACCTTTTCGTTTTGCATCAGTACGCAACCCAATCCCTGATGCGAAGCATCACAGTAAACAACAAAGTTATCTACTCCTTCGGGTAGTGATAGTATGGGTGCGCTGCTCAGTTTCTGTTTCAGTAGTTGGAATGCATTCTCTTGTTTCTCATCCCACTCAAATTTCTTGTCTTTTTGAGTTAATGTGGTAAGTGGCTGAGCTATCTTTGAAAAGTTTGCGATGAATCGTCTGTAATAGCCAGCTAGACCAAGAAATTGTCGTACTTCAGTTGGGGTTTTCGGTGCTTCCCAGTTGTTGATTGCCTCAATTTTGGATGGGTCTACATGAATTCCCCTGTCATTTATCACATGACCAAGGAATTGAACCTCTCGAATCCAAAATTCGCACTTAGAGAACTTTGCGTAAAGCTTCTCTTTTTGTAGTAGTTCGAGAACAAGCTTCAGATGTTGCTCGTGATCCTCTTTCGATCGTGAGTATACCAAGATGTCGTCAATAAACACAATGACGAATTTATCCAAATAGGGTTTGCATACTCTGTTCATCAAATCCATGAATACTGCTGGTGCGTTGGTCAGCCCAAAAGGCATGACTAAAAACTCGTAGTGACCGTAACGAGTCCTAAACGCAGTTTTCGGTACATCCTCTTCTCGTACCTTGAGTTGGTGGTAACCAGATCGCAGGTCAATTTTTGAATAATGACTCGATCCTTGCAGTTGATCAAACAGATCGTCAATGCGTGGTAACGGGTATCGGTTCTTGATAGTTACCTTGTTCAGTTCCCGATAATCGATGCACATCCGCATAGATCCATCCTTTTTCTTAACAAACAAAACCGGAGCTCCCCAAGGGGAAAAGCTCGGTCGGACGAATCCCAAGTCTAGAAGTTCTTGCAGTTGCGTAGACAGCTCTTGCATTTCCGAGGGAGCTAGACGATAAGGTGCTCGTGCGATAGGTGCGGCTCCTGGCACCAGGTCAATGTGAAACTCAACTTGTCGTGGGGGTGGCAATCCCGGCAACTCATCAGGAAATACTCCTGGATAGTCGCGTACAATGGGCACATCGTCTATACGTCGCTCCTCAGTTTTCTTTTCTACAATGTGTGCCAAAAACGCTTGGTACCCCTTTCGAAGATACTTACTGGCCTTCAAGCACGAAATCATTTTTGTGGCACTCTTTCGTCTCTCGCCTTGAACCACAAGTGTTTCTCCTGTTGACAGTGGTAATCGTACCAGTTTATCATAACATATGATCTCAGCGCGGTTCTTAGATAACCAATCCATACCGACTACAATGTCAAAACTTCCCAACTTAACCGGTAGCAAGTCTATTTCGAAGAGATGACCTTCTAACTCTAAGGTACATCCCGGTACTATTTCTCCTGATTCGATCAACTCGCCATCGGCTAATTCTATGGTATACTTGTTGTCTAACTTACGGGATTCAAGTTCTAATAGTGGTCTAAACTCAGTAGACACAAAACTTAAATCAGCACCCGAATCAATTAACACAGAGGCATAATGATTGTTTACAAGAAACGTACCAGTGACGGTGTTAGGGTCCTGGCGTGCCTCTTGTGCCCCGATCACGAATGCCCTTCCTTGAGCCGGTTGGTTGTTGATGTTGTTGGCTCGGTTATTGTTGTTACCGCGGTTGTTGTTGTTGAGCTTAGGGCATCGGTTACGGTAGTGTCCTTGCTCACCACATTCAAAACATCCCTGGTTTTGACGCTCAGTGTTTGCTCGTGGGGGAGGGTTAGTTTTGCATTCTCGGGTTCTATGTCCCCATGCCCTACAGTTTCCACAATACCCACACCCGCCTTCGTGGTGTCGGTTGCACTTATCACATTTGGGTTTGTTACCCAGGTATGGTTTCGAGTCGATAGTAGTGGCAACATATGCTTTCGCATTTCCAGAATGTTTCTTGTTTTGCTGACCTTGGCGATCAGCACCACTACCGTTCCACTTTCGCTTTGCACCACCAGAACTACTAACATCAGTACTGTTCGGTTCACCTTTTCCCGACACAGCTTTCTTAGTCAGATTTCCCATCCTGACTGCCTCATCGGTCAAACTTTGTGCTAGAGTAACAGCACTCCTGAAAGTGTCCGGTTTAGATGATGTCACTAGACTGCGGATTTGTGGTACTAGACCAAATATGTAGCGCTCAATACGCTTATACTCGGGTGTCACCATATGTGGCACTAGACGTGCAAGTTCCTGAAACTTAGTGGTGTACCCAGTAATATCAGCACCAATCATGGTGATGTTCCACAATTCTGTTTCTATTTTCTGCATCTCACTGCGAGGACAGAATTCCTCCAACATCAAATTTTTAAATGTTCCCCATGACATTGAATAAGCAGCTGGTCGACCAAGTGATTGGATCTGACTGTTCCACCAAGTGAGCGCTTTGTCAGCCAAAGTGCAAGCAGCATACTTCACCATACAGTCAGGTGAACAGTCACTAATATCCAATACCGACTCAGTTTTCTCTATCCAGTGAATCATACCAATTGCACCCTCGGTGCCACGAAAAGAAATCGGCTTACAAGCCTGAAATGTTTTGTATGAACATCCTCGGCTAGTATTCACGAGTGTCTCAGTATTAACAGGGGTAGATCCACTGTTGTTAGCTCCAGGTTCACGACTACGGCTTGCCTCATATTCAGCAATACCTTCAGCTATTCTTCGTGCAATCATTTGTTCAGTGGTTTCAGTGGGTGGTGGTGGTGGAGGCGTAGTCGTCTTTCGACTGTTTCTAGTAGCTCGTCGTTTGGGAGGCATGATTTAGCTCTGCGATGAATAAAATGCAGAGTGTTAATGTTGAGATATTGAACGTGAATAGATCAAAGATTCACATTTGATAGAAATGAATGACATGAAAAGATGAATGAATAGAATTTTACAACAAGTGCCTTACAACTTTGAAACGCCCACATGTATCTAGCATAATATAATCACGTTGGCCAGGCGCCATTATATAATGTCCAATACATATTTCTTTTCATTGTCGTTTAACACTGTAGATTTCAGGGGTTCTCAAGAATAATCAATCATCAAGCTGTAAAATATTTCAGGGTTTACAAGAGTTGGTCACAAAGTGTCGATAAAGTATAGGTTTAATCACAAGTCGACAGTTGTAAGATGAAATAACATGGTTGATAATAAGCATAATGAACACGAGATGTAAACCAAGCATACATCATATATTAGAGATCAAAACGCTGTTACATGAGTTTAGTACAAAATGAGATGGGATTTCTAATATACCCATCGATGGTTAGCGTTATACAAAAGATGATGGGTTTCCTATACATATACCCATTCTACTAACAAAGTTCCATCCAACGTACAGCTAGTCCATAACGAATACATACATATATTTCCCCAAAAGTAATAGTCTAATATGGTGTAGGCACAACCGCCATACACAGACCTAACGGAACCATGGGAAATACATCCTAACCGCAACCATCACTGCTGCAGTCATCACACACATACTAGCTACAATCTCTGACACCCTAGCACGCCTCTCTAAAGCTGCAACGCGTGCACGGGTGGATGCTAGACTCTGCCAGTCTGTCAGACGATGAGTCTCCACAAAATCCATCCTCTGATGGAGCATAGCCATATCCATATCAGTACGGGAGGCATCGCTCAGTAACTCCATCACATCTCTGCTCCTGCTAGATGATATCCTAAATATGGTATGAACCACAGCCACAAGGGTAGGCACAGTGAGCTCCAGAGGCTCACCTGTGAGATATGCAGATGGTGGTGAGTGGGAGGACTCTCCAATCTCAAAGGTCGAGGGAATACCCTCTAGTGATCTCCACTCTCTCAATACTCGAGGCATCCAGTCCAGATGAGAAGGTCGAAGCCTCTTCTGTGGCGGCTCGACAACTGGAACCTCAGACTCAGTAACTGGCGCCTTATCGCGCGGCGCGAGTGGTCCCCTGGGAAAATCCCGAACACAGATCCTAGCTGTCATCCTAGGTACAGGCACACGAGAAGTACTCGCAACAGGTGGTGTAGAGGTAGGTGTGACCACTGGTGCGGTCGGAGGTGGTACTAAGTAAGCATCACTAGTGTCATCAGACATAGCTCTCACATGAACTGATGACTCATCCCCTACTGTAATCGCGGGACCCTCAAAAGTAGCCTCGGTCGGCTCTTCATCCGAAGCGTAAACATGGTAATGTGATTGACTAGACATACTGTGACAAAAGAAATTGAGGGTGGCGTGTCAGTCGTATGTTAGTTGTATGCAAAGTATGTATGCATGAATGCACAAATGTTCTAGCCAAGGCTATAGTCTAGGTCTCTAAGGTTCTCAGTCACCTAAAGACTTCTAGTTCGCTATAACCAATGGCTCTGATACCAAGTCTGTCACACCCCGCCAAACGGTAATTACAATTACGTAGAGTGGTTTGCGGAAGCTTAGTGACGTGGCGGGGGTGCGAGCAGTAAAACAACCAACAGATACATACATACTCAGAGCATATGGTTATCGCAGAACGAAATAGATTAAGATGCCATTAGTTAAAGTTCTACAAAAGGTTACCACTTGGAAAGTAGTAACAGTAATAGTAGTGGTTGAAATCAGTATTTCATAAAATACATAATATCAAAAGTAGATTTCATAGGTATGACTGCAATAGTTGCAGTTATACAGAGGAAATCCAGGTGTCCCAAAAGTAGTGGCATCCTAACAAGTCCAGGGTAGTCCGTCCTGATATGCATGCAGATCTTACTTACGCTGCTAATTCCCTGAAAAACATAGAGTAAAACGTCAACAAAATTGTTGAGTGAATTCAAAAGTTTATTTGTTATGTAGGAAACACAAGTTAATCATTTAAGAATAACATTTCCAAACAAGTGTTGTTTGTCAAGTGAGAAACACAAGTTATAAACAAATAACATTTCTCAAATCAGTTGTAGTTGTAATAGGAAACACAAGTTATTAATCAAATAACATTTCCCAAATCAGTTATCAGTAGGAAAAACAAGTTAACCTAAATAAAGATTAACATTTCCAAATCAGTGTACGTAGGAAATCCTTTCCTAATCAATAGTTTAGTGCGTGGGAAATATTTAGACGTTGATCCCTTGAAAGGTGAGCTAAACCCGTCAAGTAAGGTAACCCGATCTAACCCTATAACCAAACCACGACCCCAATCTGTTGTTGTTGTGCCAAGTAGGACATTTAAGTATACGCTCCCAAATCCGTAGGAGGGTCGTCACGGCGATAGTACTATCCGTATACTCAGTGGCTAGAGTCACCTAGCTAATGGTTATAGTCTGTAGCCATAAGGTCTTTTATGCACTACATCGTTCAGCCTAGATCTGTACCAAGATTCGTTGTCTAAATTCCCAAAATAGTATGAAAACATTTCATAAATCATAGTTCAAGTAGTTGTGTGAAATACCCTTTCACAAACAGTCAAGTAAATACATACAGTATTTAAAGCAGTTGTCGCATGCAGTTATACATACGATTTCTATGTTTTCCACCCCGAGTTTTAAAAGCATTAAAACAGTGAAAAGGGGTTTGTGAACTCACAGTAGGTGCTCGGATGTGAATGCTAGCGAGATAAGATAGCGTAGCCCAAACGTAGTCAACCTATACACAATAATGTATTAACTATAAGTACTATATTTTACTTACGTTAATAATTCATTTGTTTGAAGAAATTATCAATTTCTTAAGTTTGTGTATGTCGTTGATGATTGTTGTTTGAAAATAAATAATATTTTCCCAAGTTATGTTTGTTTGTCGAATCGTCCAAAATGTGTAAGCATATATACATATATACTTATATAGTTGCATATGTATATGTTCTCGCATATATATATTATTGTCCGTTGTCTCGTTCATATATATATATATAGATATATATAAAAGTTTGTCGTTTAAGTTTCCAAAAAAAAACACAAGTCTCAATGTATGTATATATCGGTGAATATATAATTCTTAAGTGTCGTATGTATACATGTCATATATCGTTTGTTCGTATGAATTAAATAAGTCCAATGTCCGTAATCATAGTTTGTCTCGTTTTATAACGTCGTATGTTTTGTAGTTTGTTAGGCTCGGCCCGATTTGTTGGCCCATTAGCCATAATGTACTTATTTAACGTATAATCTATTAATCATTCGGCCCAAAACACGAAGCCCAGTTCAAAGCCCAGCCCAGCCCAGTTCGCGACTTAGGCCCAATCTGCAGCCCAGTAGGTGAATCCGCCGGATTCTATTTGAATCCGCCGGATTCTCGTTAGTGGATAAGGTGTTGCCGGATCTTCGGGTCAAACAGCCGGGTCGGGTCAATATTAAGTGAATCCGCCGGATTTAGTTGAATCCGCCGGATTTAGTTGAATCCGCCGGATTCTTTTGTGTTCAAAAACGTTCATAAGAAGCTTGGGAATCCGCCGGATTCAGGTGAATCCGCCGGATTCGATCGTGTCTTTTACTCGTTCACAGATGTTTAAACCGTTTACGGGGTGTGCGAGTTTCATAGGGGAATCCGCCGGATTCTACATGAATCCGCCGGATTCATGTCAGTTCCAGGCCCTGTTCGAGCAGGGCAAGACACAATCCGATTTTTTTGGTTCCAAATCGTTTATACATCAACACCAAATGTTTATATCATCATAGTACAACATTTTAACAACTTAATATCACGTTTTTAACAAGTTTTCGTGGTTAGATTTTTGGATTCAAAGTTTGGTTTCAAAAACCAATTTCAAGATCAAAGCTTCAAATCTCAAGTTTTGTATGTTATATAGCTAGATTATGATGTTTAAACAAGGTATATAACGAAATGTAAACATAAAACTCAAAGATTTTAAGTTCTTACTTTTACAAAGATGATGATAATGGCGATGGAATGATGATGGAGATGATCTTGCTCCTGGCTTTGTTGTTCTACTATCTACTGCTGCTGTTACTGATCTTGTTTGAGTTCCTCCAGATCAAAGAAATGAAAAGAACAAAGTAGCAAGAAATTGGTGGTGATGTGTGGGTGTCGATGATCACAGAAGAAATGGGGAGGGAGTATGGTTTAAAAACCAAACTGTCTGATGCATTATTGTAGGTTGGTGGGATTTTTGTCCCACCAATCTCGAGTACGGGTATAATTATAGCAATATAAAATTTAACATTTTATATTTTTATTTTGTAGATGCTCTCCTGGTTCGTAATATGTTTTCAGAATAATGAGATTATCATTATTTTAAATAGTTGTACATTTTTGTACATTTTACTGCGCGCAGTTAATTGAGCGCAATTTTTCAGTAAATTTAGGATTTCATATTTTGAAGTAATGTTCTAACTTCTTCCAAACGAACGAGAAAATTTGTATTTTTATGATTCGACATCGTATGCGCGTTTTAGAATTGTTTCTGTTCGTGTTATAATACGTTTTATGTTAAACGTAAAATTAGACCTTTATATCTATGTGTTATAGATATATAAATACTCGTAATTAATAATTATATTATTAATTATTTTTGTATCACGAAACTTTTGTCATTTATTTGTCGGCTTCGCTCCGATACGTTCGTACGTAATTTATAAATAACTACGTATTATGTAATTCTTTTTGTATTATTGTTTAGGGCTCGCTAGACTGACATCACATCATCGGTTTAGTTTAAAACAAATGTAGGGAATTAGCGTAAGAAATGCATGTATTAAGTATAATTATATACCTAATTTGGAGGAGTGTCACACATTAAGCCCTATTTTCATTTAGTTTAATTATAATTATTACTATGGTAATCCGGATTGTATAGATGTGTTAGGTAGGGGTGTTCAATATTCGGTTTGAAACCGTTTAACCCGAATACCGAATTGAATTTAAATTCGGTTTTCGATTTTTTATTTTTAAATTCGGTTAACCGAAAACCGAATTGGAATTTGGTTTTTGTTGCGGTTTTCGGTTTTGAATGTTTCGAATCTAGTTAAACCGAAAACCGAATTCGATTTAATAAATATATTATTATTTGTGTATACTACATAGTTATATTTATATGTGATTTTTCGAATTCGATTGAAGACTTAAAGAATTTAACATTTTGAAAAATTAATTTTTTTAGCTACCATGTGTTTTTGGAAGATTGAATGTTTTGATTGGACATTAAAATTCACGTATTGACAGTTTTATGCTTTTCAAACTCAAATTGGCTACTAAATAACAATTATTAATAGCTATTTATATAATTTGTATCGTATAATCGTGTATATTTTGTAGTTTTATATGTAGAAAGGTGTTTTTAAAAATGATAATTTTGTTGGTTTTTCTGTTTTAAACGAATTCGAATTCAGTTTTCGGTTCGCTTTTGAATATGAATTTGGTGTTCGGTTCGATTCGGTTTTCGGTTTTGCTCTCATAAATTTCAAAACCGAATAAACCAAACGATTAAACCGAGGAAATCGAAAATCGAACCGATAAACACCCTTAGTGCTAGGGTCCATGAGGTTTTCAGGATTCTCATGTGTTAGTCCCTGTTTAATCTAATAAACAATCTATAATAATGAGCTTTGAATTTATTATTGAGTAGTTGTGGAATCACACTCAATAATATTAAGAAGATCAAGAATATTAACTTTAAGAACACAATTAATATCGAAAGCTTCAATCTTATTAATGATATAAGACGAATACACTATATGTATTAGGGTTACAGAAAACCTTGAAGCTGCGCTAATTAACCTACCTATCTAGGTCTAAAGGATCTCTATTTATAACACATAGAGTCCTATACAATCTTCTACTAATATGGAATAGAATAACGTCCATATCCAACTCAAACTTATCACAATATCATAAACAGTTGTAACTACCAATCTGAAGCTAACAGTTGAAACTATTATACAATCAGTGGTAACTGCTTCAATTGTAATATAAGACTAAGTACAAATACATAATCAGTGTTAGCTGCTACACATATAACTAACAGTTACAATTACATAAGCAGTTCTAACTACTTACACACTTATAACTATCAGTTGAAATCAATCTTCAAGCAGTTATAACCTCTTGTCTTTTCTCCAGTTTTCTTCTATCAGTGTTAACTTTGTGAAGACAGTTTTAGCTTTAACACAAACAGTTTTAATCACTTGTACTCGATAGTCTTCTCATCAGTAGCAAATTCAACCCAGATCATGTAACATCCTCTCTTCTGGTCCGGTAATTTCTAATTTTAAATTGATGTATTTAATTGTATTAGAAATTATTTGATAAATATGTTTAAATTTCGAAACTTAGTTAAATAAGCCTCAGGACTTATTGTGCTTAGTAAATTATGGATTGTTTTGATTTACTATAGTTGACGGTGAAATAAAAGAAGTTTCTCGCAAATGATTTTTAGGTTCCAGGCAATAGATTAAAAAGGGACTAGTTTTAAGTGGATACGGAGTCGGTGTAAAATCTTAGCCGACTTATATAACCTTCCCTTTTAGGAAAGTTTTTCTACTTTCCTCTTTTAGAAACCTAAAACTAAAACCTAAGATCCTATAAACTAACAAACTATAATTGGATTTGGAAACTCAATCAAAGTTGTGAATTGATCTTGTGCTTCATTAGCTTCATCATCATCTTCTTCAAAGTGTAAGTATTATGATGTTAGTTTCATGAACTTGATCATATTGAAGTAAGGTTACTAATTGATTTTGGTAGTCAATTGATGTGTGAAATGTTGTTATACAATGATATGTGGTGTTATTTGAGTGTTTAGTAACTTCAAAACTGAGATTCATATGATGGAAATGATGATATATGAAGTTGGGTTAGAGCTGTGTGTTTGCAGGTCAGAATAAGGGCTGAAACGCGTAGGAACGCGATCCTGGACTCTTGCCCGGATCGCGTTTCCTAATGAAAATTGATTCCATAACGTTTTCTTCTTATGAACGCGATCCAGCCCTAGTTCCCGGATTGCGTTGCCAAGTGTAAAACGGTGACAGAACTTTTTCAAAGGGTGAACGCGATCCAGCCATTACTTCCCGGATCGCGTTTGCATGAATAAATTTGATGAGTTTTGCAAAATTTGAAAATGCATAATTGTTTGGAAGATGGTGTTTTTAGTGGCACTTCTTATGTCATATTCCTTTAGTGGCATTTAGGTGGTACTTTAGTGGCACTTATCCATTGAAAATATATGTTATAATGTGGATAATTCTAATGAGTTATGAGACTTAGTAAAGAAGTTTAACGTCGACTAAGTATTGTATATAATATTCCTTTAGTGGCACTTTATTGATGTTTTAGTGGCACTTTTGTAGAAAGATATTATTGTTACTTATGTTTGGAATTGATTAACAATGTGATTACTTATGTAATGTGTTTAATTATATAAGTACCATTAGTTGAAAACAAATTACTAACTTATGATTGATTTTATGTTCTCAGATAATCCAAGGGCTCAGCGAGATAAGACTGCTGAGTAAGTAACTGAGACGAATCAGGTGAGTGGATTTGAGACTCACAGTTTGATTTGGTTGTGTCAGTTTGATTTCAATCAGTAATTATAGGATTACTATTGATAGTATGATAACTTTGAAATGATATACCATATGATTGGTAGTTTGATTAGCCTGTGAGCTTGATTGATAAATCCAGAGGTCAACTAGATTGTCAGTTGGACTTGATTGCTAATGTTGGTCAACACAGGGTTGCGTACATCTGTTGATGGAGATTAGCATTTAGTTAGCGGTTAATCACTGTTTTGGCCTACAGTTGATTTAAGTGTTCTGATGGGGCCACCCGGAACAGGGTCCTTAGGAACCACCGTTCCTCTTGACGATATTTGTTGCATTATTGATTGTGAACAGATTGCTAGCTAAAATGAATTGTAGTTGATTATTCATTCACTTAGCTTCGTGCTAATCCCTCAATTTACTTCCTGCAGGTTATGTTTAATTATGTGGGTAGCCAGGAAGGGACGTTTTGATGCTGGGAATGTTTGAAACTTGCAACTCTGATCCAGTTTGTAATAAATAATGTTTTATAGTATATAATGCCCCGGGTTTGTAAACATGTTAACTATGTTTGTTTAGTAGTTAAACATATTGTATAAAAAGGGTTGCGAAAATTTCTAGCAGGTTTTAATAGAATAAGTATTTCAAGTAGTCGCTTCCGCCAAACTTAATATTATATTGTTGTATTAAATGAGGGGCGTTATAAGTTGGTATCAGAGCAATAGTTTGGGGCAATTGAATATGATTGTATGTTCAATCCTAAACTTTGATTGTGTTGTGTCAAACATTCTTGGGAAAGGGATTATGTACTGAATGTGAATCGGTTAGTAGAATAGGTGCTAACGACTAATGATTTGTAAGCTGTTGTGGTGTTTACAGATATGGCGGATAATGAGCAACTACCTGTTAACCCTAATAATGCCTCAAGGCCTGAAGTTGCTGCTGAGACTCATGATGACCGGAATGAGAATGCTGGTACTTCTTTCCATGCTAGAGAGGAGGCAGAAAGGGATCAGTATCTACTTCAATTGGAAGAGGAAAACCAAGCACTTAGAATGTATAAACAACAAAAAGAGGCTGAATCATCTCATCCTGTGTTTGGTACGATTTCACCGCCAAAGCAAAAGGTGTGTTCCTTTAAAACCTTTATGAGCAGTAATCCATCTGTGTATTCGGGTAGTACGAATCCTTCTGTAACTCTAGATTGGTTGAGAGATGTTGAAAAGAAATTTGAAGTCTGTCAATGTGAGGAAGAACTAAAAGTTCCTTATGCAACTCAACTTTTAAAAGGAGCAGCTATGAATTGGTGGGATTCGATTACTTCTGTATTAACTTCTTTTCAGAAAGCATCTATCCGATGGTCTGATTTTCGTAATGAAGTTTGTAAGCAGTATTGTTCAAACTATGATATAGCTCAGATTAGAAAAGAGTTTATGGATTTGAAATTAACTGATAACATGTCAATGGATGATTTGATAAATCAGTTTACAGAGAAACTCAGGTTTGTTCAGCAGTGGGTTCCTGATGAGAGAACTCAGATAGAACAGTTTGTGGGTACTTTACCTAATCAGTATCGAACTTCAGTGAGATTAGCTGGCTCTCTTTCTCAAGCTTTCATGTTAGCTCGATCTGTTGATAGTGATTTAAAACCTCAACAGGCATCAAGTAAAGAAATGGTTTCTCAGAAATCTAAGAGTGAATCTTCTGGTAAAGGTAAGCAACGGTGGCAAGGAAATCAGCAGGGTAAGAAACAAGAAAGTCGTGGTGGTACTTCTGATCGTCCCAATTGGTGTATTAAATGTAGAGCTAGACATTTTGGGCCGTGTACTGTGCAAACCACTAGATGTGTAAAATGTGGTGTGATTGGGCATGAAGCCAAAGATTGTGTTTTTCCCACTTATGTGTGTTGGAATTGCCATAAGGAAGGTCATCGTGCAAATCAGTGTTCTGAGGCTAAGAGACAGGGTTCGGGGACAGTTGTTGGTTCATCAGCTTCTTCCGGTCAGAAGTGGAAGAATCCGCCATCTGCAGTTAGTAGGGCTTTTCAAATGACAGTTGATGAAGCTGTCCATACAGATGACGTGATCACGGGTACTTTTCTTGTAAATTCTGTACCAGCTCGTGTTTTATTTGATTCTGGTGCAAATTGTTCTTTTGTATCCATGTACTTCTGTGATAAGTTGAAAATGATGCCTACTGCGATAACAAACCCAGTTGAAGTAGAAATAGCTAATGGCAAATCGGTTCCTGTTACCACCTCGGTAATTGGAGCTAGTATTATAATAGATAGCCAGACTTTCCCAATTTCCTTTCTGTTGATGCCAATTTCTAGTTTTGATGTGATTATTGGTATGGATTGGTTAAGTCAGTATAAAGAAAGCATAGATTGCCACAATAAGCTGATTAGAATTCCAATCTCTGAAAAGTCATATGTCGTGGCTCGAGGAGAACGGGATAATGTTTGTATACCTTTGATTAGTATGAGGAAAGCTAGGAAATCTTTGTCCAAGGGCTGTGAATCGTATCTAGCTTATGTGATTGATGCTAAGTTAGAAAAGAAGTCCCTTTCTGATGTACCGGTTGTCTCTGAGTATCCGGAAGTATTCCCTGATGAATTACCTGGTTTACCACCGGTTAGGGAAGTTGAATACCAGATTGATCTTGTTCCTGGCTCTTCACCTATAGCCAAAGCCCCTTATAGATTAGCTCCGTCTGAGATACGTGAAATGATGAATCAGATACAGGAGTTGTTGGATAAAGGGTTTATTAGACCTAGTTCTTCTCCCTGGGGTGCACCAGTTCTGTTTGTGAAAAAGAAAGATGGGTCTTTTAGAATGTGCATTGATTATAGGGAATTGAATAAAAGGACAGTAAAGAATAAATATCCTCTGCCTCGGATAGATGATTTATTTGATCAGTTACAGGGATCTTCATTTTATTCAAAGATTGATTTGAGATCAGGTTATCATCAAGTTCGTGTTAGGGATTGTGATATTCCTAAAACTGCATTTAGAACCAGGTATGGTCATTTTGAATTCCTGGTTATGCCTTTTGGTTTGACGAATGCTCCCGCAGTTTTTATGGATTTGATGAACCGTGTTTGTCGACCTTTTCTTGATAAATTTGTGATTGTGTTTATCGATGACATTTTGGTATATTCTAAATCCGAATCAGAGCATGGAATGCATTTGAGGTTGGTATTGGAAACCTTAAAGAGAGAACATTTGTATGCAAAGTTTTCTAAATGTGAATTTTGGATTCGGGAAGTACAGTTTTTGGGTCATATTATTTGTAATGATGGTGTTAAAGTTGATCCTTCGAAAATTGAAGCTGTAATGAATTGGAAAGCTCCAAAGTCTGCTTCAGAAATAAAAAGTTTTCTTGGTTTGGCGGGTTATTACCGGAAGTTTATTAAAGATTTTTCTAAAATTGCCGGTTCGTTGACTAAATTGACCCGTAAGGATGAAAAGTTTATATGGACTGAACAACAGAAAACAGCTTTTCAGACTCTGAAACAGTTGTTATGTCAGGCTCCTGTGTTAGCATTGCCAGATGGGTCCGATGATTTTATTGTTTATTGTGATGCATCGATTGCTGGTTTGGGTTGTGTTTTGATGCAGCGAGATCGTGTGATTGCTTATGCTTCTCGTCAGCTCAAACCTCATGAAAGAAATTATCCTACCCATGATTTAGAGCTTGCAGCAGTTGTGTTTGCTTTAAAAATCTGGAGGCATTACTTGTATGGTACCAAATGTGTTATTTATACAGATCACAAGAGTCTTCAGTATATATTTTCACAGCAAGAGTTGAATATGCGGCAGAGACGATGGTTGGAATTAATTAAGGATTATGATTGTGAAATTAAATATCATCCAGGGAAAGCCAATGTGGTTGCTGATGCTTTAAGCCGCAAGGTAACTTCTGATCGAGTTTATTTTATGCGTTTAGAAGTTTCTTCTGATTTGGTGGCTCAGATAAAAGCTGCACAGTTAAAGGCTTTGTTAGATCATAATTTGAAATCTGAAATTATGTTGAATCGAAAGGAATTGTTATTGGATGATTCGAGAGGATTAAAAACCTTTCAGTCTCGTGTTTGGATACCTTTGTTTGGTGGTCTTCGGGATATTATTCTGAATGAAGCCCATAAGTCCAGATTGTCTGTACATCCAGGAAGCACTAAAATGTATAATGACTTGAAACCTTTGTATTGGTGGCCTACAATGAAGATGGATGTAGCAAGGTTTGTTAGTTCTTGTCATATTTGTTCTCAAGTTAAAGCTGAACACCAGAGGCCGTATGGGTCGTTGAAACAGCTTGAGATTCCTGAATGGAAGTGGGAACATTTGACTATGGATTTTGTAACCAAGTTGCCTCGAACTGCCCAAGGAAATGATATGGTTTGGGTTATTGTTGATCGATTGACCAAGAGTGCTCATTTTCTCGCCTCTAGTGAAACTGCATCTTTGAGTAAACTTGCACAGTTGTATGTAAATGAGATTGTTTCTCGGCATGGTATTCCATTATCGATTGTATCTGATAGAGATCCGAGGTTTGTATCTCATTTCTGGCAGAGTTTGCAGCATGAATTGGGTACACGTGTGAATCTTAGTACAGCTTATCATCCTCAAACCGATGGTCAGTCAGAACGCACGATTCAGACGCTTGAGGATATGTTAAGAGCTTGTATTCTAGAGTATGATGGTTCTTGGGATTCTCATTTGCCATTGGTTGAGTTTGCTTATAATAACTCATATCATTCTAGTATTGGCATGCCTCCATATGAAATGCTTTATGGTCGCCGTTGTAGAACTCCAACTTGTTGGCTAGAGGCAGGTGAGAAACAGTTTGCAGGTCCAGATATTGTTCAAATGACAGCTGATAAAGTTGCAGTGGCTCGTGAAAAATTGAAAGCTGCACGTGATAGACAGAAACAATATGCTGATCCTAAACGTCGACCAGTTACTTTTGTTGAAGGTGAACTTGTTTACTTGAAAGTTTCACCTTGGAAAGGGGTAATACGGTTTGGGAAACTTGGCAAATTGGCTCCTCGATATATTGGACCGTTTAGAATTCGTCAAATTGTTAATGATCAGTCTGTTACATTGGATCTTCCTCCAGAGCTTGCTGGTATTCATGATACGTTTAACATTTGTTATTTGAGGAAATGTAACGTTGAAGACCAGTCTCAGATTCTTCCTTTGAAAGATTTGAAAGTTGATCAGAGTCAGAAGTTAGTTGAAGAACCAGTAGAACTTCTTGACAGAAAAGTTACTAAACTTAGGAAGAAACAGATTCCCATGGTGTTAGTGAAATGGAAACATAGTTTAGGTGCAAACCTAACTTGGGAAACTGAGAATAGTATGAGATCCAGATATCCTGGATTATTTGATCGTGATGAGATTTCGAGGACGAAATCTTCTTAAGGGGGGGAGAATTGTAACATCCTCTCTTCTGGTCCGGTAATTTCTAATTTTAAATTGATGTATTTAATTGTATTAGAAATTATTTGATAAATATGTTTAAATTTCGAAACTTAGTTAAATAAGCCTCAGGACTTATTGTGCTTAGTAAATTATGGATTGTTTTGATTTACTATAGTTGACGGTGAAATAAAAGAAGTTTCTCGCAAATGATTTTTAGGTTCCAGGCAATAGATTAAAAAGGGACTAGTTTTAAGTGGATACGGAGTCGGTGTAAAATCTTAGCCGACTTATATAACCTTCCCTTTTAGGAAAGTTTTTCTACTTTCCTCTTTTAGAAACCTAAAACTAAAACCTAAGATCCTATAAACTAACAAACTATAATTGGATTTGGAAACTCAATCAAAGTTGTGAATTGATCTTGTGCTTCATTAGCTTCATCATCATCTTCTTCAAAGTGTAAGTATTATGATGTTAGTTTCATGAACTTGATCATATTGAAGTAAGGTTACTAATTGATTTTGGTAGTCAATTGATGTGTGAAATGTTGTTATACAATGATATGTGGTGTTATTTGAGTGTTTAGTAACTTCAAAACTGAGATTCATATGATGGAAATGATGATATATGAAGTTGGGTTAGAGCTGTGTGTTTGCAGGTCAGAATAAGGGCTGAAACGCGTAGGAACGCGATCCTGGACTCTTGCCCGGATCGCGTTTCCTAATGAAAATTGATTCCATAACGTTTTCTTCTTATGAACGCGATCCAGCCCTAGTTCCCGGATTGCGTTGCCAAGTGTAAAACGGTGACAGAACTTTTTCAAAGGGTGAACGCGATCCAGCCATTACTTCCCGGATCGCGTTTGCATGAATAAATTTGATGAGTTTTGCAAAATTTGAAAATGCATAATTGTTTGGAAGATGGTGTTTTTAGTGGCACTTCTTATGTCATATTCCTTTAGTGGCATTTAGGTGGTACTTTAGTGGCACTTATCCATTGAAAATATATGTTATAATGTGGATAATTCTAATGAGTTATGAGACTTAGTAAAGAAGTTTAACGTCGACTGAGTATTGTATATAATATTCCTTTAGTGGCACTTTATTGATGTTTTAGTGGCACTTTTGTAGAAAGATATTATTGTTACTTATGTTTGGAATTGATTAACAATGTGATTACTTATGTAATGTGTTTAATTATATAAGTACCATTAGTTGAAAACAAATTACTAACTTATGATTGATTTTATGTTCTCAGATAATCCAAGGGCTCAGCGAGATAAGACTGCTGAGTAAGTAACTGAGACGAATCAGGTGAGTGGATTTGAGACTCACAGTTTGATTTGGTTGTGTCAGTTTGATTTCAATCAGTAATTATAGGATTACTATTGATAGTATGTTAACTTTGAAATGATATACCATATGATTGGTAGTTTGATTAGCTTGTGAGCTTGATTGATAAATCCAGAGGTCAACTAGATTGTCAGTTGGACTTGATTGCTAATGTTGGTCAACACAGGGTTGCGTACATGTGTTGATGGAGATTAGCATTTAGTTAGCGGTTAATCACTGTTTTGGCCTACAGTTGATTTAAGTGTTCTGATGGGGCCACCCGGAACAAGGTCCTTAGGAACCACCGTTCCTCTTGACGATATTTGTTGCATTATTGATTGTGAACAGATTGCTAGCTAAAATGAATTGTAGTTGATTATTCATTCACTTAGCTTCGTGCTAATCCCTCAATTTACTTCCTGCAGGTTATGTTTAATTATGTGGGTAGCCAGGAAGGGACGTTTTGATGCTGGGAATGTTTGAAACTTGCAACTCTGATCCAGTTTGTAATAAATAATGTTTTATAGTATATAATGCCCCGGGTTTGTAAACATGTTAACTATGTTTGTTTAGTAGTTAAACATATTGTATAAAAAGGTTTACGAAAATTTCTAGCAGGTTTTAATAGAATAAGTATTTCAAGTAGTCGCTTCCGCCAAACTTAATATTATATTGTTGTATTAAATGAGGGGCGTTATAGATCAGTTTTGACCCAACAATCTCTCCCTAAACTTAATATGTCCTTCACAGCATTAAGTTTCTTCTAATTCTCCATTATTAGCTTTACAAAATACTTTCAAAACTTTAATCCTTTTTTCTTTTCCTTCTCTCTGTCTCCACCTTCTTGTAAATCTGATTTAATACCATGTAAACCAAATTCTGAGCAAAATCATCTATGACAGCAACTTGCAATCTCGCTTCTCTCATACTCATCAAAAATCTGAGATTTATATCATACATTCTATCTATCAACATCCAAACAAATACTGCATCTTCCATAATAATCTGATGTACTCCTGGTTTAGCATGATAAATCCAGTGCTTTACCTTGCTAAATGTACTAAATAGAAATGGAAATTCTTCTGGTTCAAACATCTTTTTAATCCATCCCCAAGCAACTTTCTCAACAAGATTATCAAACTTCTTTGAATCCAAATCCTTCTCCATACCAATCTCATACATTCTAACCAGATCAATTCTACTGATTCTTTTCACTAAATCTCTGAAAGATCTCCACCAAGATACATTCCCATCTGCTCTTTCAATCTTGATCTTATGAATTTTTACAGGAGTAACAAACTGTTCAACAGACTAGTCAATAATTCCAGGCAAATCAACATTAATCACCTCTGTTTCCACTGGCTGTAACAGAATAAACTCTTTTAACTCAGCAACATTCCTTTCTAGATCAGGAATTTCATCAAATTCTCTTTGTTTCCTTTCCTTTTCTTCTTTCATTCTTTTCTCAGCTTCTTCTTTTTCTTTCTGTTCCTTCTCTTCCTTTTCTTTCAATTTCTTTTCTTTCTCAGCCTTTTTCCTTTCTTTTTCTTTTCTTTCTTTAACTTCAGAATTCAAAAATTCATCTTTTTCCCATAAACTCTGCAACCTCTCAAGACTCATCTGCTTCAAAGCATACGAAGGAATATATCCACCTTTTAATTTGGCAATCAAATTCTTTTTCATATGTGCTTTAGTGGGTGGTTTAGATGCTCTTTTTCTCCTTGCATCCTCTGCCTTCTTTCTTTTTACCTGATTAACCAAATATTCAATATCATCCTCTTTTTGTTCTCTCAACAAGTACTCATCCCATTCAGCCACCTGTTCCTTTGTCATTTTTACAAACTTACCAGGCTCAATTTCAACATCAATCAAATCTTCTGCATTAAGCTCAGCATGTAATCTTTGAGCATACTCAGTATCATGTGCAGTTGCAGCAGCTGGCATTGGTTTTGACTTTTTCTTCTTTGGCTCCTCTACCAGCTTTCCCTTATCTTTCGGATCTATCTTTGGCAAATCTTTCTTTTCATGAACAGGAGCTGTACTACTACAAAATGCACCATCAAGACCGGTTGAAAACTTCATCTAGACCGGTTTTTGACCCGCTCTAGATGTAACAGGTCTAATTGTAAAATTTTAAAATGACCGGTTCCCAAACCGGTCTACATAAGTTTTGTAGACCTGTTCTTTTAGACGTGTTTCCAAACCAACCGGTCTACATAAGTTTTGTAGAAGACTACATATGTTTTGTAGACCAGTAACGTGTTTCCAGATGCTATATAACCAAAACGTAGTTGCTGTCTAACACTACAACAAAATCTGCCTACAAACATATTATATGATCAAAACCAAACCAACTGAGTTCATAATCCTAGATATATACCAACAATGTCGAGAAGTACAAAATTGCATAAATCATTCTCCAAATCAAATCATACACCGACTGGAACATATTTGTAAATGCATGTTTCTATACTAGTAAAACAAAGTGGAAATTGGTATCAATAATATGGAACTACTACTACTACTCAATAAAATTTAGGAGAGTTTTGATGCACCGGTAGTCATAAAAGCCTTCGTTCCACAATTAACCACCGAAGCCGAGAGTCTCTCCAACATCATACCAGCTACACTTCGTTGCTTTTGAGTTCTCTCCTCAGCTGCAGAGATAAGTCCTCACTCACATCATCATCATCATCATCATCATCATCATATTCCCACCATTGCCTCCCATTCGTCCACGACATCCTACTCTATCAAATTTTGTCATCATTAATCCAATACAAACTGTTAATATATATGCATTAATGAAAGATTGAATGATTTACAAATGGCCTTTTAATGCAAAATGAATAGAAAGCAACAATGATTAGATAAACACTAGTAAAGGAAAGTATAATAGTAGATGGTTCTAAAATGCATAAGCAGTTAGAATCTAATCTTTAAACATCTGCTAGTCATCGATGAGTGAACATATCAATTTTATATTGGTTTACTATTTATGAGTAGTCTTCATTTGTTTCCAAATAATAATAAAGAAGCAACAACTAATCAACTAAAGAGTAAAAAAAATATTATTACTTCAAAGCTAGCTAGTTTCCTCATCCATCTTAATGTGTAAATTACAAGTAAACAAATTTAATTCGACATCAAAGAACTATTGAATGAGCTGAGTTCACTGACCTCAATATGGGATTTTCTTGCACAATTGTATGATAATTCCACTGCAAACGCATCAAAGAATCAACAACCAAGAGTCTAAAGAAGATAGCTAAATCAAATTTAAATAACATATGTACTAACAATTATAATCTCCCCTGTAAAACACACAATTGAATGATATTGAATATACACTGCAACATGTAAATCTTCCAAATGATTTTAGCCAATGTTACAAAGTAACTAACATTAGCAGAACGGAAGCAATCCACCAACTCACTGTGTTACGATAGATAATAGTGATCACTAACTACCAAAAAATAGATAATAGAGAGATTTTTGATACTATGCTTGAAGTCTCAATTGGGTATCCGTGTCCGTTAAACTGAGAAGACTCCAAAACAAACCAACTGCTTCTATCTACGCCACTGTACCTTCCATTCACTGTAGAAACAAATAATTTCAATCAACACAACCACAAACATTTACAATAATAAGATAGCTATATATGTATACAACTTGATAACATGTAAAGAAAGGGCTAGGATTACCCTGACTTGAAGAGCGATGAGGTTTGGAATATACGGTACGAGTTTTATATAGACTAGCAGATGGTGGTCCAAATCTTTGAACACCTGAATCCAATCTTACACGTAGTAATATGTGTTAATTTGATGATAAACTTACGGACCAAATTTGCGATGGGCATAAAAATCAGGCAACAGCAGGCTCGGATCAAGCCCGAGTGTGGCTTCGAGTAGGCTCGAAACATAGCTGCAAGCAGGCCTTGAATGTGGCTGCGAGCAGGCCCGAATAGAGCTTCAAATCCAAACCAAAAGGAGTTGTAAATTATGTGCGTTCAGTCATAAAACGTGGCTGAGATCAGCCACGAATCGGGCTGTAAATCACACCCGAAGGAGCTGCGGATCAGGTCTTGAATATGGCTGCAGGTGGGCCTAAACGTGGCTTCCAGCAGGCCGCAAACATGGCAGCAGGCAGGGTCCATATGTAGCTGCCATCTGGCTCGGAAAACACTGCAAGTAGGTTTCAAAAATGGCTCTGATTGTTCCTGCTAAGATAATTAGAGTAGTCATAACAACGAAGTGTTGTACAATATAATGAAAATAGTTGTACAAGTGGTTGATACATTTCATCGAGCACTTAGAGTGCGTATTCAATGATTATTGGTTTCGAGTAGTTCTTGTTTATGGAACCACCAGATTGTTTGAACAACCTTTAATCACAACATTCCGCAGTGATCAGACCAAATAATATCAATTGTGATTGGCCATTTGTATTTCAAAATTCGTTCACCACATTTTTCTTCATTGCAACTCTGTTTTAGAACCCTAGCAGACACACGCAAATAAAACATTGTCATTAAAATTGGGGGCAGATTCAAGTTGTGTGATTTGTGTTATACTCCGTTTTATATATAAATCATATAAAAGACATAGTACTATTTGGTTCTGATGCTCAATGGGACTGAGAATGAAGATGCGATTTTGATTTAGTTGTGGATTTGAATTATGATTGGGAAATAGGAATGACAGAGTTCAAAATTTTTAAGGGTATAAAGGCCAAAAGGCGGGGTTTCTTTGAATTTTTGGGGCAAAAAATGGCGGGTTTGATTTACTAAAAAGATAACCGGTCTATTTGTTTATAGTAGACCGGTTGGCTCTTTAACCGGTCTTATTGAGGGGGTCTATATATGTGAATATGTAGTAGTGGTAGGTTCTCTTATCTGAAATCCAAGCAAAGATGGTTGTGTAGATTGTTTCTTTGGAGTTTCAACCTTCTTTCCTGTTCCTGTCATCTTAGCAGTTTTAACTGGAATACTTTTCTTTCTACTGACATAAGTCTTCTGAAACTGTTCAGCATCAGTCTTTTTCTTTTCCACTTCTACCTCAGATTTATTGACTTCCTCACCATCATCATCATCAAGCTTTACCTCTTTTGTTTTATCACCCAAATCAACCTCTGCAGTCTTATCAACAGAACCAATCACTTCTGTATGCACAGATACATCATCATCATCAACATCTCCTTCCATCACCTCAGTCTCAACAGATTTTTCAACTTCATCTGCTATATCATCAGATTCATTCATCTCAGGTTCCATTGGTGGTGTAGGAGGTGTATGTATAAACAGATAATCATGCTCAGATTCAGTAGTATCATGCACTACATATTTTCTTCCCTTTTTGAGACAATTAATCACAATCTTCTCCAATAATTGAACTCTTCTCTGCAACTGAGCAATAAGTTCATCCTGAGCTCTATTCTTCTTCCTCTCATTGACAAATTTTGACCACACATAATCTATCATAGCCGTCAATTCAGTGTTAGTTCTAGCCTCAACACCTTCAGGATGTGACTCCTTTGGTGAATCATTGACATCATCAAACTCTGACTCATGCCTAGCATGATCATCAAAGTCCCCTTGATTCTTGGTACTGGGACCACTAGGATCATCTACAGGTGTAGAATCATGTCCTGGTGTTGCCTGTGATTGAGTCTTATCAATGTTACTTCTGTCCTGCTCTGCCAGTGTGCTAGAAGCAGTAGAAGCAGCCCCCTCAGAATGGTCACCCCTCTCCTTATGGACCACATGTTGTTCTGAACCACTGTCCATTGGCTGAGATGTCTGAGCAACATGATCCTCAGACACCTGTGTTTTAGCCTTTTTGGCTCTAGTAAATTTGGCTGTTTTGGTCCCTTGTTTTCTTTTGGTACCCCCAGCTCTGTGGGTTGAGAAGTGGTAGGAGTTAGAGATGAGCAAAGACCAGATAAAACTGGCTTTCAGTCCAGTTCAAAAAAGTCCAGTTTTTTAACAGAAAATTAAAAACCAGTCTTTTCTAGGACTGGTCCAGTTTCAGTCCAGTTTTTTGCCAGTTTTGCCAATTTTTCTTGGGATTTCAGTCCAGTCCCAGTCCAGTTTCAGTCATTTCCAGTCTTTTTTTTCATGATCGATAATTTTGTCAATAGTTACAATAAAATTTTAAAACCAATAGAAAAAATCAATAAATGTGAAGTATGATTAAATTAAAATGTATATAATTGAAATTGTTGATGTGAAAATAAATAAAAGTTTATAAATAAAGAAATAAAAATGTATTAAATACAATTTGACCTAAATTTAAATTTTATAAGGAAAGAAAAAAGTTAATAAACAATAAATAAACATAAATATCTTATAATACATTTCAGTCTTTTTGCCAGTTTTAAACCAGTTTCAGTCTTTAACCAGTTTAAACTGATTTCAGTCCAGTTTTTAACTAGTCTTCTGACTGAAAAGTAGGACTGAATTAGGACTGTCAGGCAGTCCTAGGACCAGTCCAGTCTTTTTCCCAGTCCAGTTTTTCAAGGACCGGTCCCAGTCCGGTTAAGTACCAGTTTCAGTCTTAGACTGTTTTGCTCATCTCTAGTAGGAGTGACCACTCTCTCAGCAGCTGGTTCAGAAGTAGTTGGTATAACAACCCTCATTCTTAAACTCAATATTCTATTATTTTACTCGGAAGCCTATGAATTTAAAACATATTTATATACTGTACATTAATATAATGTACATAAACGGTTACATATTCTAAACATACCAAATTAAAACTGTTTAGAAATTACACAAGCCGGGGTATTATATATTACAAAACTAGGTTTATAACAAAACCATATCAGAGTTCACAAGCTGTCAAACTTTCCTTGCAAAGCATCCACTTCCTGATCACCCACATAACAAACATAATCTGCAGGAAGTTAAAATGAGGGATTAGCATGAAGCTAAGTGAATGAATTTATCACACACAATTCAACTTAGCATAACAATCTGTTTACAGCAATTAAACGTAAACACATTTCTGTTTCAATTTCAATGAGGATCGGTGGCTCTGGAGATATCATAATACCCGGGGATTCTCCAAGAACACTTAACGTCAATCTGTATGGCCATTACAGAATAGACCGATAACTATTGGTTATTAAACTCATACACAGGTCTCAAACACAACAGATGAATCAAAACCTGTGTAATTCACATAATAACCAAAAAGTCCAACTACACGTTGACCTCAATAACAACTGATGCCCGAAGCCCAAATAGCACGTAGATTCATAATTAACAATAACAGTCTAACAATCATATCTACGAGTATTTGTTGCAACCAAATAGTCACAACTAAATCAAACCGTGAGTTCCAGATCCACTCACCGATACCTTGGTCTTCACAAACTCAGATTCCAAGTATCACTTATCTTTTGGAGGATCTGAGAATCAAGATCAAATATAAGTTAGTAACAATATTCTTAAAATCATAACTTATATTCGAATATAACATATATTGTCACATTTTTACAACTTGTATAATACAATCATTATAGGCACATTTGTTAGATATATCAACAAACCTAACAAGTAACACTAATACATTAGTGATTCAATAATGTTTGTACAAAAAATCAAATTTTCTGCATTAAGGGGGAATCCGCCGGATTCCCATTGAATCCGCCAGATTCAAAGGCATCTTCAGACTCAACTTTGGACCAGGGCTCATAAAACGAATCCGTTTGATGAATCCGCCGGATTTAAACCGTTTTGACCGGATTCCCAACCCCATTGACCTGATGAATCCGCCGGATTCAATAGGAATCCGCCGGATTCCTAGTGTTCATCAGCCCTGTGCAGATCGTGCAGAGTTCAACCCAGAAAACTAAAACCATAAACCAACTAACAACATATTCGATTACAGCATCATATCACAGCTCATATATCATCATATTTGTTTACTATAACATGTTTAGTACATCAATTTAGCATCAATTCATACAAAACTTCAATTGATTATGATCAAGAACTTAAACATGAAAACAACTTAAAATTCAGTTGATGATGATTATGATGTCTGATTATGAAACTTTAATCAATTCCAAATCACAGCTCTTATTTGGATTTCAAGTTTGTGATATATGGTTTCTAGGTTTTTAGGTGTTTAGATTTCAAAGTTTTTAGGTTTCTAAGAAATTAATAAAACTTTCCTAAAAAGGAAAGGGTATAAGTCGTTTAAAGGTTTTTCCCCGACTCCGTATTCACTTAAAAGTAGTCCCCTTTCAATCTATTGTCTGGAACCTAAAATCATTTTGCGAGAAACTTATTTTATTTTACCGTTAACTAAGGTAATTTAAAACGACTAATATTTCACTAGTCACAATAAGTTCTGGGACTTATTTAACTAAGTTTCTCAATTTAACAAATAATACCAGGTAATTTCTAAAACAATTAAATACGCGATTAAAATAATAGAAATTACCAGACCGGTACGGAGGATGTTACAAATCTCCCCCCCTTAAGAAGATTTCTTCCCCGAAATCTCATCACGATCAAATAATCCAGGATATCTGGATTTCATAGACTCCTCGGTCTCCCAGGTTAAATTAGAACCTAAACTATGTCTCCATTTCACTAGAACCATAGGAATCTGTTTCTTCCTAAGTTTAGTAATCTTTCGATCAACAATTTCAATAGGTTCTTCAACTAATTTCTGGTTCTGGTCGACTTTCAAGTCTTTCAAAGGGAGAATCTGCGACTGATCTTCAACGTTACATTTTCTCAAATAAAAAATATTGAACGTGCTATGAATATCAGCAAGTTCAGGAGGAAGATCAAGCATAACCGACTGATCGTTAACAACCTGACTGATTCTGAACGGTCCAATGTATCGTGGAGCCAATTTACCTCGTTTCCCAAATCTGATAACACCTTTCCACGGCGAATCTTTAAGATAAACTAACTCACCTACAGAGAAAGTCACTGGTCGTCTACGTGGATCTGCATACTGTTTTTGTCTGTCACGTGCAGCTTTTAACTTTTCTCGTGCAACTGCCACCTTCTCAGCCGTTATCTGAACAATGTCTGGACCTGCAAACTGTTTCTCACCAGCTTCTAACCAACATGTAGGCGTTCTGCAACGTCTACCATATAACATTTCATAAGGAGGCATACCGATACTGGAATGATAAGAATTATTATAAGCAAATTCCACTAACGGTAAATGAGAATCCCAAGAACCTCCATATTCCAAAACACAAGCCCGTAACATATCCTCAAGCGTCTGAATTGTACGTTCTGAATGAACATCGGTCTGAGGATGATAAGCTGTACTGAGATTCACACGTGTACCCAATTCTTGCTGCAAACTCTGCCAGAAATGAGAAATAAACCGGGAATCTCTATCTGATACAATAGACAAAGGAATTCCACGTCTCAAAACTATTTCATTTACATACAACTGTGCAAGTTTACTCAGAGATGCAGTTTCACTGGTAGCCATAAAATGAGCACTTTTGGTCAACCGATCAACAATGACCCAAATCATATCATTACCTCGAGATGTACGTGGAAGTTTAGTCACAAAATCCATAGTGATATGTTCCCACTTCCATTCTGGAATTTCTAACTGTTTCAATGACCCATACGGTTTCTGGTGTTCAGCTTTAACCTGAGCACAAATATGACACGAACTAACAAACTGTGCAATATCGGTTTTCATCGTGGGCCACCAATACAAGGGTTTCAAGTCATTATACATTCGGGTACTACCGGGATGAACAGATAAACGTGACTTATGGGCTTCAGTCAAAATCATATCCCGAATACCACCAATAAGAGGAATCCAAACACGAGACTGGAAAGTCTTCAATCCTCTAGAATCATCAACTAACAAATCCTTTCTATTCAACATGATCTATGACTTTAGATTAGGATCTAATAAAGCTTCTAACTGTGTATCTTTAATTTTATCCACTAAGTCAGAAGAAACATCAACTTTCAAATAATAGATGCGATCAGAAGTACCTTTTCGGCTTAAATCATCAGCAACCACGTTCGCCTTTCTTGGATGGTAACGAATTTCACAATCATAATCTTTGATTAATTCTAACCACCGTCTCTGACGCATATTCAGTTCTTTCTGAGAAAACATGTACTGAAGACTCTTGTGATCTGTACAGATTATACACTTTGTACCATAAAGATAATGTCTCCAGATTTTCAGTGCAAACACAACAGCTGCCATTTCTAAATCATGGGTAGGGTAATTTCTTTCATGCGGTTTCAATTGCCGAGAAGCATAAGCAATAACTCTGTCTCTCTGCATAAGAACACCACCCAAACCAGCATAGGATGCATCACAATACACAATAAAATCATCTGAGCCCTCTGGCAAAGCTAACACAGGTGCCTGACACAATAACTGCTTTAAGGTCTGAAAAGCTGTCTCTTGTGACTCATCCCACTGAAACTTAATATCTTTTCTTGTCAATTTGGTTAACGGACCAACAATCTTTGAAAAGTCTTTAATGAATTTTCTATAATATCCAGCTAGCCCAAGAAAACTTTTGATTTCAGAAGGGTTCTTTGGGACATTCCAATTTATAACAGCTTCAATTTTAGCAGGATCAACTTTGACACCATCATTACAAATAATATGACCCAGAAACTGTACTTCCCGAATCCAGAACTCACATTTAGAAAATTTGGCATATAAGTGTTCTCTTCTCAATGTTTCCAACACTATTCTCAAATGCATTTCATGTTCTGATTCAGATTTAGAATATACCAGAATATCGTCGATAAATACAATAACAAATTTATCGAGAAAAGGCCGACAAACACGGTTCATCAAATCCATAAAAACTGCTGGAGCATTAGTCAAACCAAAAGGCATAACTAGGAATTCAAAATGACCATACCTGGTTCGAAAAGCAGTTTTAGGAATATCCTGTTCACGAACACGAACTTGATGATAACCTGATCTCAAGTCAATCTTAGAATAAAATGAAGATCCCTGCAACTGATCAAACAAATCGTCTATGCGAGGCAGTGGATATTTATTCTTTATTGTTCTTTTGTTCAGTTCCCTATAATCAATACACATACGAAAATACCCATCCTTCTTTTTCACAAACAAAACTGGGGCACCCCAAGGAGAGGAACTAGGTCTAATGAATCCTTTATCCAATAACTCCTGTATCTGATTCATCATTTCGCGTATTTCAGAAGGAGCTAATCTATAGGGAGCTTTAGCTACAGGCGACGAGCCAGGAACAAGATCAATCTGATATTCAACTTCCCTAACCGGTGGTAAACCAGGCAGTTCATCGGGAAACACTTCCGGATATTCATAAACAACCGGAACATCAAAAATGGATTTCTTTTCTAATTTCACATCAATCACATAAGCCAGGTAAGACTCACATCCTTTAGACAACGACTTCCTAGCTTTCATCATAGAAATCAGAGGTATACACTCACCATCCCTTTCTCCTCGAGCCACAACATATGACTCTTCAGAAATTGGGATTCTAATCAGCTTATGGTGGCGATCTATACTAGCTTTAAACTGACTCAACCAATCCATGCCAACAATCACATCAAAACTTGGAATCGGCATTAACAAAAATGAAATTGGAAAAGTCTGACCATCTATTACAATATTAGCTCCAGTCACCGAGGTGGTAACGGGAACTAATTTTCCACTAACAATCTCTACTTCTAAGGGCTTAGTTATCACAGTAGGAATCAGTTTCAACTTATCACAGAAACACACAGATATAAATGAGCAGTTTGCTCCAGAATCAAATAAAACACGTGCTGGTACAGAGTTTATAAGAAAAGTACCAGTAATCACATCATCTGTGTGAACAGCCTCATCGACTGTCATCTGAAACGCCCTACTAGTAGCTGGCGGAGGATTCTTCCGCTTTTGCCCGGAAGATGACGAACTCCCGACCGAAACCGAACCCTGTTTCCCCGCCTCTGGACACTGACCAACACGATGCCCTTCTTTCTTACAATGCCAGCACACATAATTAGGAAACTTGCAATTCTTAAACTCGTGACCAAGCTCACCACATTTAACACATTTATTTGTCTGAGGTGTACACGACCCAGTATGCTTAGACCTGTAAGTACTACACCAGTTGGAACTACCAGAAGAAACACTTTTACTGCCACTGCTTTTCTGGCCCTGTCTGTTACCCTGCCACCTTTGTTTCCCTTTACCTGAAGATTCACTTCGGGATTTCTGATCGGATCTATCCTTAGCTGGAAAAACTGGACCTCTCATATCACTATCAACTGAACGTGCAAGATTAAAAGGTTGAGATAAAGTACCTGCTAATCTCACAGTGGTACGATAATTAGAAGGCAATGCATCAACAAACTGTTCAATTTTCGTTTTCTCATCAGGGACCCACTGCTGAACAAACCTCAACTTCTCGGTAAACTGGGTTATTAATTCATCCATTGTCATTTTATCAGTCAATTGCAAATTTACAAACTCCCGTCTAATTCGAGCCATTTCAAAATCTGAACAATACCGATTACGAACCGGTTGATGAAATTCAGACCACTGAATAGATTCCTTTTGGTGCTGGGTCAAATGGCCGGTAATAGAATCCCACCAGACCATTGTATCATCCTTAAGACACTGTACTGCATATGGAACTTTAAACTTTTCCTCACAACAAGTCACTTCAAACTTTCTTTCATTATTTCTCAACCAATTTAAAGTAATAGTCGGATTAGGACTACCAGAGTATTCAGGAGGTTTACTGGCCATAAAAGTCTTGAAAGAACATGTCTTATTAGTCTGAGATGAGGGAATAGTACCAAATGAGGGAATAGTACCAAATGGGTATATAGCTTCAGTTTATCTTTTGAATTCTCTAAGGGAAATCAATTCATCTTCCATTTCGTGCATATAGTCATCTTGATTTGATTCTTCACCAACACGAGCAGAAGTACCATCATGAGCCGGTGGTTCAATCTGTATGTGCAAAGGAGGGGCATCGGTTCTTGAGGCATTATTAGGGTTGGCGGTCGTTTGCTCGTTATCTACCATATATGTTTTCATCACAATAACTCAACAATTGTTAATCGTTAGCACCTAACTACCAACAATTCATAACCAATGCTAAATCCCATACCAGGAATGTTTGACAAAACATGCTTCAGAATTGGGATTGAACACTTTACAATGCTCAATTAGCCCAAAACTTGCTCTGATACCAACTTATAACACCCCTCATTCTTAAACTCAATATTTTATTATTTTACTCGGAAGCGTATGAATTTAAAACATATTTATATACTGTACATTAATATAATGTACATAAATGGTTACATATTCTAAACATACCAAATTAAAACTATTTAGAAACTACACAAGCCGGGGTATTATATATTACAAAACTAGGTTTATAACAAAACCATATCAGAGTTCACAAGCTGTCAAACTTTCATTGCAAAGCATCCACTTCCTGATCACCCACATAACAAACATAATCTGCAGGAAGTTAAAATGAGGGATTAGCACGAAGCTAAGTGAATGAATTTATCACACACAATTCAACTTAGCATAACAATCTGTTTACAGCAATTAAACGTAAACACATTTCTGTTTCAATTTCAATGAGGATCGGTGGCTCTGGAGATATCATAATACCCGGGGATTCTCCAAGAACACTTAACGTCAATCTGTATGGCCATTACAGAATAGACCGATAACTATTGGTTATTAAACTCATACACAGGTCTCAAACACAACAGATGAATCAAAACCTGTGTAATTCACATAATAACCAAAAAGTTCAACTACACGTTGACCTCAATAACAACTGATGCCCGAAGCCCAAATAGCACGTAGATTCATAATTAACAATAACAGTCTAACAATCATATCTACGAGTATTTGTTGCAACCAAATAGTCACAACCAAATCAAACAGTGAGTTCCAGATCCACTCACCGATACCTTGGTCTTCACAAACTCAGATTCCAAGTATCACTTATCTTTTGGAGGATCTGAGAATCAAGATCAAATATAAGTTAGTAACAATATTCTTAAAATCATAACTTATATTCGAATATAACATATATTGTCACATTTTTACAACTTGTATAATACAATCATTATAGGCACATTTGTTAGATATATCAACAAACCTAACAAGTAACACTAATACATTAGTGATTCAATAATGTTTGTACAAAAAATCAAATTTTCTGCATTAAGGGGGAATCCGCCGGATTTCCATTGAATCCGCCGGATTCAAAGGCATCTTCAGACTCAACTTTGGACCAGGGCTCATAAAACGAATCCGTTTGATGAATCCGTCGGATTTAAACCGTTTTGACCGGATTCCCAACCCCATTGACCTGATGAATCCGTCGGATTCAATAGGAATCCGCCGGATTCCTAGTGTTCATCAGCCCTGTGCAGATCGTGCAGAGTTCAACCAAGAAAACTAAAACCATAAACCAACTAACAACATATTCGATTACAGCATCATATCACAGCTCAAATATCATCATATTTGTATACTATAACATGTTTAGTACATCAATTTAGCATCAATTCATACAAAACTTCAATTGATTATGATCAAGAACTTAAACATGAAAACAACTTACAATTCAGTTGATGATGATTATGATGTCTGATTATGAAACTTTAATCAATTCCAAATCACAGCTCTTATTTGGATTTCAAGTTTGTGATATATGGTTTCTAGGTTTTTAGGTGTTTAGGTTTCAAAGTTTTTAGGTTTCTAAGAAATTAATAAAACTTTCCTAAAAAGGAAAGGATATAAGTCGGCCAAAGGTTTTTCCCCGACTCCGTATTCACTTAAAACTAGTCCCCTTTCAATCTATTGTCTGGAACCTAAAATCATTTTGCGAGAAACTTATTTTATTTTACCGTTAACTAAGGTAATTTAAAACGACTAATATTTCACTAGTCACAATAAGTTCTGGGACTTATTTAACCAAGTTTCTCAATTTAACAAATAATACCAGGTAATTTCTAAAACAATTAAATACGCGATTAAAATAATAGAAATTACCAGACCGGTACGGAGGATGTTACAGTTGGTGGTACTACTTCTGTGGTGGAAGGTGCAGGAAGCATAGTAGAAAACAATGCTGTAACATTCCCTGAAAATTTAGTATCTCTCTTCATATTTACAAAAACTTTAGGTTTAAAAGAGAGAATACCAATAACTTTATCAAGTGCAGATAAATTAGGAATTTGTTCATATAAGAACAACTGCACAAAACGTGGATAAATCAAAAATTTAATCTTTGGTTGCTCAATATTTCTAAGCATACCAGAAAAAATTAAATTTGCAAAATTGAAAATTTGACCAGTAGCAAGAGAAACAATTGCATAAGCAATGTTGCTTCCAAACTGCTCAAAAGATGACCTTTTTGATGATAAGCAGTGTAAAATAGTATGTATCAAAAATCTGCATTGATAAGAAAATAAAGTCTTTTGAAAAGTAAATACATCAAAAGAACCCTCATATCCCATCAAACGTAGAGTATCATACATAAAAGAATCATCCAGAGATGTTATACCTGCCTCATCGTCTAGATGTAATGAAGCTCTAACAATAGCTTCAGTAACTACAACTCGAGTATCAACAACTTTTGATACGATACGCTTAATCCTCTGTTCCCCTTCTATCGTCGCATTCACCCAGAAATCATTATTGTGATCGTGAGAGATTCTGGGTGCCACAGTAAGAGCATGACGAATATGTGAAGCACGAAGAAAATCAATGATTTCTATATACTCGTGTGCCTCAGCAAGTTTCATCAGATAAGCGATCATATTGTGATCCTTCCCAAGCAGTAATTTAATATTTGACGAAGTAGAAGCCATGATAATCAATAAATCACGCAATCAAATAGAAAAGAAGATGATGTACAGAATTCTGAGAGATAAGCGCAGTGGTATGTATGAGTAATTTTGAAAGCGTAATGAAAAACCCTAAGTGTTGAGAGTTAAATACTGAAATTAGGTCAGTGGTAAACCCTAATTTGACCAAATCCCCAATTATAACTAAAACTGTGTTAACTAATAAAAATAACACGTTCAGTGGTAATCGAGAGATTTAACCAACAGTGATAACCAACACTTGGTTTTTCAAATGCATCATTTACTTAATAAAGCTAGCAGTGCTAACTTGTACAAGCAGTACCAACCGACCAAGGCAGTGCTAACTTAATACAAGTAGTACTTAGAAACCTAGCAATATTAAATAAAGAAAGCAGTGACCTTTTTTTTTGTAATAAGAAAACAAAAAAATAATAATAATAATATACTCCAAACAAGCAGTGATAATCACACCTGCAGTGGTTAATATCCAAATAATAGAAATATCACCTGCAGTGTTAACTAAAACAAACAAAAGATACACAAATATACAGTGTTAACTATACAAAGACAGTGTTAATGTGATTATTACCATTGTTTATACAAAAAGTAATAAACAGTGATAACACTACACAATACACTATCAGTGTTTAATTAACAAATCAGTATTAACCCAGAATGAAGCACAGTAAATATTACTCAATGAAAGCAGTGATAAGAAAAATACTTAAGACAAATTTATCATTCCAATACTAGTAACCAAGAATGTGAATCTGACTACATCAAATGCCTTTGTAAACAGATCAGCAAACTGATTATCAGTATGAACTTTCAAAATATGAATAAGTCTTTTCTCATTACAGTCTCTTATGAAATGATATCTAATCTCAATGTGCTTTGTTTTAGAATGTTTAACTGGGTTATTTATAATACTGATTGCAGAACAGTTATCAATAAAAATAGGAGTATTAAGAAAGATAAAACCATAATCTAACATCTGATTCTGAATCCATAGCACCTGTGCATAGCAACTTGCAGCAGCCACATATTCTGCTTCTGCTGTAGATATAGATACAGTGGTTTGTTTCTTGCATTGCCATGAAACCAATCTATCTCCCAAAAATTGACAACCTCCTGATGTAGATTTCCTATCCAGATTAGCTCCTCCATAATCACTGTCTGTATAAGCTATCAGATCAAAAGAAGTAAGCTTTGGATACCAAAGGCCCAATTTAGGTTGACCCTTTAAATATCTAAAGATTCTTTTGACTGCATGAAGGTGTGATAGCTTTGGATTAGCTTGAAATCTTGCACACAAGCACACTAAAAACATGATGTCAGGCCTTGATGAAGTGAGATACATAAGAGACCCAATCATTGATCTGTAGAGATGTTCATCTACACTCTCCCCCTCAAGATCTGCATGTAGTTTCTTGTGTGTTTCCACTGGTGTGCTTGCAACCTTTGCATCTTTGTACCCAAACCGATCCAGTATATCATTCACATACTTACTCCGATGTATAAAGATTCCTTCCTTCTGCTGCTTCACTTGTAACCCCAAGAAGAATGTTAATTCTCCCATAGAGCTCATCTTGAACTTCTCATGCATCAGTGATTTAAATTCCTTGCAAAGACTATCCCTTATTGAACCAAAAATAATATCATCTACATAGACTTGAAATAGTAGGATATCATTCTTAATTCGTTTAGTGAACAAGGTTTTTATCAATTGCACCCCTTTTGAATCCATTCTTTAGCAGATAATCTGAGAAAGTCTCATACCAGGCTCTAGGTGCTTGATGTAAGCCATATAGAGCTTTTTCCAGTTTGAAAACTTTATCAGGAAATTTGGAATCTTCAAACCCTGGTGGTTGGCATACATAAACCTCTTCCTGTATAGTGCCGTACAGAAAAGCACTCTTGACATCCATCTGATAAACAATAAATCCCTTAAATGAAGCATAAGCCAAAAACAATCTGATTGCCTCTATTCTTGCCACAGGTGCAAAAACTTCATCATAATCAATTCCCTCTTCTTGTGAATATCCCTGTGCGACCAATCTAGCCTTGTTTTTGATCACTATAGCTCTTTCATCTTTCTTGTTTTTGAAAATCCACTTAGTACTAATTGCCCTCTTTCCTTTAGGCAAATCAACCAATGTCCAGACTTCTTGAATCTTAAACTGAAGCAATTCCTCTTGCATAGCTTCGATCCAACTCGGATCATTCAATGCTTCAGTAACCTTCTTTGGTTCTATTTGAGACAGAAAACAAGCAAACAAAGAAGTGTTAACTGCTTCTGTATCTAGATTTACCTCTTCCTCATTGGCTGAAGCTTCAAGAACTTGACTTTGATTTCTTGTTTGAACAGCCGATTCAATATCACCTATGACATTCTCAAGTGGATGATATTTATGAGTAGTGTACTTAGATGTTGCTGTTTCTGGTATCTCCACCTCCAAGTTGGTATAATTTCCATCCTGTCCAGACTCTTCACTTGACACTTCTCTTGAAATCCTCTTTGACAATGGAGTAGTGCTCATTAAATGCAAATAATTCATCTGATCCTGATCCTGCTCCTTGTCAAGTTGCTTTGTTGGTGTCTGCTCAACATTCTCATATACTTTTGAAAACTTCCGTGCTGGACTCATCCCACTCTCTTCTTCACTATCTTCCATAATTGGTCTATCAGAATCATCAACATGAGTGAATGGTGTTTCATCTGGTTTTTCTGATTCTGAACTCTGTGATGACTTTGATTGATCAGATTCAAACACTTCTGGGGGATCAGGAGACCAAATTGGAAATAAAATATACTCCAAAGAATCATTCTTCTTTCCAGCTGACATTCCTGATTCTATTGTACCTTCTCCAACACCTGTACCTGCATGTGTACCTGCACTTGTATCTGCACTAGAATCTACATTTGTATATCTAAAAGCAGTGTTAAGTGCATCAATATCAAACAATGACTCAGGACCTTTTCCATCAGGATTAACAGTGCTTTCATTAAAAGTGATGTTCATTGACTCTTCTATGATCCTGGTCCTTTGATTGAATACCCTATAAGCCTTACTTTGAATAGAGTAGCCAACAAATATACCCTCATCTGCCTTGCTCTCAAACTTTCCTAAGTGATCTTTGGTATTTAAGATAGTACAAGGACACCCAAAAGATTTTAAGAAACTAACCAATGGTTTTGTCTTAAACAACAGTTCATATGGTGTCTTGTTATGAGGCTTGACTACTAATACCCTGTTCTGAACATAGTATGCAGTGCTAACTGCTTCTGCCCAGAAAGACATAGGTAACTTTGCAACAGATAACATAGTCCTAGCAACCTCAATCAGTGTCCTATTCCTCCTTTCAGCTACTCCATTTTGTTGAGGAGTTCTAGGTGCACTAAATTCTCTCTTAATACCTTTCACTTCACAGAATTTATCCGTCTCATGATTTTTAAATTCTGTTCCATTATCACTTCTGATGATCTTAACCCTTTTATCCAATTGATTTTCCATCTTAGTTATAAATGATCTAAGTATTTCACATGTCTCATCCTTTTTCCTAAGAAAGAAAACCCATGTAATTCTCGTGTAATCATCAATAATGACAAGGCAGTAAGACCTTTTCCCCATACTACTTATATTGGTTGGTCCAAATAAGTCCATATGCAATAAGTGTAAGGGTGTGCAGTTTGTATTCACAGTTTTGGACTTAAAAGAGGATTTGTGTTGCTTTCCCTTTTGACAAGAAACACAATGTTCATCACATGAATAAACCTTTTCAGATAAACCTCTAACATGCTTGTTTTTGACAAGTTTATTAATGGTTTTGTAATTCATGTGACACATCCTTCTATGCCACAGTTCAGATTCATTCACACTTGCTTTAGAATTAAGACAGTTTAAATCGGGTTGAGGTGTCATATTTGCTAAGTCACACTTATATACATTATCTTGCCTTGGAATTCTCATTAAAATCATGTTTTCTGGTATCTTGAATTCCTTGGACAAGATAAGGCATTCAGTGTCAGTAAAATGAACTGGGTTCTTTTTATCTGTGATTTGACTCACACTTAGCAAATTATACCTCAATTGTTCCACAAAATAAACATTATCAAAACTTAGCTTTTCACTCTGAACTGTTCCTTTGCCTGTGATTCTTCCTCCTTTGGGATTGCTTCCAAAAGCTACATATCCACCATCAAAAGATTTGAAGTCCTGTAGCTTTTCTTTGTCTCCAGTCATGTGCCTTGAGCAGCCACTATCAATATGCCATAAGCTCTTTGGCTTGCCCTGCACAAACAATCAAAAAGAGAATTAATTTCTCTTGGGAACCCAAACCAATTTAGCTTTGGGTTTCCCTTGATCATTCACATAATCAACTTTCTTGAAGATTATTGATTGTGATGCACTGTTGGTATTTGGATCTGTTAATTTATCAGACTTAGTAGGTGTCCAAATCCAACTGATTTTAGACTTAACAGTGGAGTTTGGCTTAACAGTTTTAACTGTTTTACCATATGAAAAATCAGTGTTAATTTTGTTAACACTATTTTTATACTTTGTTACCACTGTTTTTGTCTTTTTACTTTTGGCTAAGTTGTTTGTTATTACTGCTGCAGTAGATTTACCTGTAACAGTGTTTAACATGTTAGCCTTTGAGTGTATCTTCTGAACTTTGGCAGTATGGTTAACATTAGATTGAAAATTTTGTTTGTTAATCATATTTGCTTTTGTCCATGGCTGTTTTCTAATCCTTTGAACATTCTCAGGATTATGATAACAGTCATATTGAAGATGACTCATTTTTCCACATATAAAGCAAGCCTTTTCTTTTATCACTGTGACATTTTCACCCAGTTTCTATGAAGTCATTTGATTCTAGTTTCTTTGATTACCTCTGGGTTTCTGATTTTTAAAATTTTGTGAAAAAGAAGCACTTGCTTTACAGTTGCAATTAACACAGTTATTCACGCCAGATTTATCAACATTAACTGTATTACTAACATATCCTAGTCCATGTTTAGATTTGTTAGTATTCAAACTCACATTTTCTAAGGCCTGTTTTGCCTTTTCCTTAAACATTTTCTTACCCTCTTCTAGTTTATCAGTTTTAAGTTCAGAAACTAGACCAGTAATTTTTCTCTTCACATCTTCACATGACTCAGACTTAGATGATTCAGATTTTACACTCTTTTCACTTTCAGATGTTCTATCACTCTAATCATCTTCTTCAGTCCAATCACTAACTTCACCTTCAACAAACATCACATCATCAGATAAACTTTTGATTGAATCAGCCTTTTTAACCTCATCTGTCATTCCTTCTTTAAGTGAATTGATATCAATTTCACTTTTAGGAGGAAAGTAGGTGTGATTATAAGGTGGAGGTACATTATTGTACCCTAATGCAGTCTTAAGTTTATCATGAATCTGTGAATTGATAAGTTTATTGACACTTTTAGATGCGTGTTCTAAGTTACCTACATTTAGTCTTATGCTATCTCTCTCACATGTGACCTCAACAAGTTTCTTAGTTAACAACTCTACTTTATCTTTAAAAGTGTCTCTCTCCCATCTAGCATATTCAATGTCATATTTAAACTGTGTTGCATTGACTTCATATGCCTTTATTTGATTTTCCAGATTTTCAATGGCTGCTATAGTGTGTTTACTTTTGATTTTCCATTGTTTTAGTTCCTCACACACTTTTATATTATGATCCCTGTAATATTTAACAGTTTGTTTACAAACAACAGAACATAATTTATTTTGTACCTCAGAAGGAACCTCTGACTTTTTGTCAGATTCAGCAATGGCCATGAGACATTGATTCTTCATCACATGTTCTTCTTGATCACTCCAGTCCAATCCACAGCCATCCATAGAAACCAAAGAATTTGATGAAGCACCCTGAATTGGTATATTCCTTGATTGCGTTCCATTGCTTCCAACTCTTTGACCATTCCCACTGCCAGTCTGTTCTTGCTTTGGGCTTCTGCATTCCCTCACAAAGTGTCCCATCTTATGACAGTTGAAGCATTCTATCTTACTCTTATCAAACCAACTTGCATCATTCCTTTTGTATGCAAAGTTGTTTCTTCCAGTCCTCTGCATAAACCTTTTTGCTCTCTGAGTAATTAAAGCAATCTGCCACTTAATATCCATCTCCTCTAGATCATCACCATCAAACTGTTCCAAATCTTCATTAGTAAGTGAAGAATTCACATTACTAGCAAAGAATGATTCCAAAATCTGATCATTGGTACTATTCTGTGATGATCCACTTCCTCCAGAGACATAAGTAGAGCCTTTTTGACTTGACTCTGCTTTTGCTCCACCCATCGACATAAAAGCAGCATTGTGACTATACCCAGATGCTTGCTTCTTACTTTCTACCTCAGGTTCAAAGTTCCTCATATCATTGTATATATCTTCTAACTCCTTGGTCTCTATATCTGTACTTTGTCTCAATCCAACAGTGTAGATTGTCCATTCTTCACCTAATGATCTTAAGAATTTCCTGTTCAGATCTTCTTTGTCAATTTTAACCTTGTGATTTTCCAATTCTCCAACTAATTTAGTAAACCTATCAAAGGGTTGAGTTAGAGTTTCAGTTTTCACATGGCTAAAATTTTCAAATTGTGAACGATCTTTTATTCTTCTTGGTGTTATCATTACCACCAAACCTTTTCTCAATAGCCTCCAGCAGCACCTTGGGATCCTCACAGGATTCAAACCTACTCAGATGCTCATTAGGAATGGATAGCAGCAGTGTGCTAAGAGCCTTGTATTCTGTAGATCTGATTTTTCTTTCTGCATCTGATGTTGGTGATGGTCTTGGTTGCTTTACACCATCACCATCAAGGGTTACAGGAATACCATTGACTACTACTTTCCACATCTGATAATCTGTGAGAAGCATGTACTGCCTGATTCTGACCTTCCATAGGTCAAACTCATCAGGTTTGAGCATTGGTATCTTTGTTGCTTGAGTTCCTTCATTACCTTCAGTCGCCATTGAAATTAAAACTTAATTGCAGAACTAAACCTCAAATAATATCACAATAATCCCAGATCTTCCTGTATTCAAAGCTTCACAAGCTCTGATACCACTTTGTTAGTCCCTGTTTAATCTAATAAATAATCTATAATAATAGGCTTTTAATTTATTATTGAGTAGTTGCGGAATCACACTCAATAATATTAAGAAGATCAAGAATATTAACTTTAAGAACATAATTAATATCGAAAGCTTCAATCTTATTAATGATATAAGACGAATACACTATATATATTAGGGTTACAGAAAACCTTGAAGCTGCGCTAATTAACCTACCTATCTAGGTCTAAAGGATCTCTATTTATAACACATTGAGTCCTATACAATCTCCTACTAATATGGAATAGAATAACTTCCATAACCAACTCAAACTTATCACAATATCATAAACAGTTGTAACTACCAATCTGAAGCTAACAGTTGAAACTATTATACAATCAGTGGTAACTGCTTCAATTGTAATATAAGACTAAGTACAAATACATAATCAGTGTTAACTGCTACACATATAACTAACAGTTACAATTACATAAGTAGTTCTAACTACTTACACACTTATAACTATCAGTTGAAATCAATCTTCAAGCAGTTATAACCTCTTGTCTTTTCTCCAGTTTTCTTCTATCAGTGGTAACTTTGTGAAGACAGTTTTAGCTTTAACACAAACAATTTTAATCACTTGTACTCGATAGTCTTCTCATCAATAGCAAATTCAACCCAGATCAGTTTTGACCCAACATCATGTAATCAATAAATACAACATCAATAATAATAATAATATTACCTTATTGTATATATTCAAGTTTATACTCAGTCTATTGTATGTCTTTGGTTACATAATTTGATTTTTTTTGTAAGTTCTACGCAAACAATAGCATGTTAAATCCATCTAGTAATTAGAATGTACACAATTTTAAAACTTGAATCTATACGATAAGAGATTTTGAAGTTGAACGTATATAATATTAAAAAGTGTAAAGTTCGTTATACACCCCAACCATAAACCCTTCTTAAATTGTAATAACATGCATTTGCAGGTTTTTAATTTCACATATCACGCTGACCTAGCTATGCTGAATTGTTATAGGATACTACTAGGATAGTATAGAAAAGTCAATTAATTTCACATACTACTAGGATAATAACATGCATTTGCTGGTTTAAAACTTGAATATGTACCTTTTTACACTAAAATAGTGCAAAAGTGTAAAAAACTCGTTCCAATGTATGCACTAGACACTGCACTATTATAGTGCAGTGGCAAATAGTGTTTAGTGTTGCACCAAATATAGTGCTACACTAAACTTTGCACTAAACATTATTCACATTAAATAATAATATTTATAATAATTAAAATATATTTATATGATGTATTGAGTATAAATTTGATATTAATATTTTTAACATTACTAAATATAATGTTTGCTATTATATTTATCAAAGAAACTTCTTATTTTAAGAAAAAATCCATTTATATTTATAAAATTTTTTTAAATATAATGATCGTTATTACATCTCTTATTATATTTTAATAGTTATATAAAAGTTTAAATAGTATATTGTTGAGTTGCGTATTTTGAATCAATCAAAAATGATTTAGTGTAAAGATTTAGTTTAACACATTGGATCAACTTTTTTTTAGTGCAAGCATATTATCTAAAGATTCTTTTTTTACACTAAAATAATACAATCTGATACACTAAATTAGTGCTTACATTGGAGATGCTCTAAGATTCCATCACTTTTGCTGAATGTGAAATTTGGACTGTGTGCAATTACAAACAGAAGATCTACGAATCATTATGTGAACTCAGTATGTATCTGTTTATTATCATCTACTGTATTAATCACTACGTCTTATTAAAAAGCTTCTATTAATTATTCACTTGAAAACTATAACTATCATTACTGTTTAGTAGTGGACTTGATATGATATTTAATTCTATCAGATGACAAGAACAAGTGCACTTGCTGGTTTTCAGTTTCACATAGCGTCGTGTAGATGCTTTATAATGGACAATCCGTGTAGCTCTTGAATTCTTCCCCCTGCATCATCTTTTAGAGAGGTGCAAAAGAATAAGTTAGACCAATATAACTCACTTCAACTAAATATTTTGGCCATACACACTCAAGTAGTCAAGTGTGATATGCGTTATCAGACGAATAATAAGTTGGAGAAATTACCTTAAGGGAGTGTTTGCTTCAGATAAAGACGCCACTCATCAACAAATGCCATTTGATCAGGATCCATGTTTGGTAGTTCACATGTCTCTAATCTTTGTAATATCTTCGTAGTCTTACCAAGAAGCTTGGCTGCAACCTTGACACTTGTCTCTCGTTTCTCTATCACACTTTCATGGCATTTCAGTGTTATGACATGCGGTATGTTGGTGAAACAAGCGTACAGTTTGTCTGCAATCATGCCATTTAAAAGGTCAAATAACTGCTCTTCGCTAATGGGTTCAGTGTTGCTTTCATCTCTAAGCAAGATTGTTCGTGCAATTCGGTACATTGAGTTCGCAGCGATCAACTTCTTAGGAGTGTTTTCCACCATTTCGTGATTAATACTTTGCTTGATTTATGTTGCAATTTCTTCAGCTTTCTCAGCAAACCATTTAAGGATCTCAGTTGCTGTTTTCCCTTTCAAAGCATCTTTTGTTAAAGTATACTTCAACCACTTGCAATTGTTTTCGACCTCAAGCCATAAGGTCATGGTAGCCTTTCGAATGTTTTCGTATTCACTAGCACGATTAAGGCTCTCTTCCACTAGATAGGTACACATAAGACCTTCTCCAACACCTGTGACTAAGCTCTCAACTCTGTTCCTATGTATATTAGGGAGAGCAACAGCGATGCACGTTAAGGTTACTATTGGTAAGCTCCAACTGTTTACAAGTTCAACAGGAAGCAGAGATTGAACGTGGTCGCAATCAAAGATCTCCACACCTTTGAATCCAGTAGATTTCTCATGTTAAGGTTATTATATAATAATTGATGAAAATTATACCAATGAAAATACATTTAAAACCCAATCTATTCATATATTTTGCATCAAATATTATATAATACAAAAAAAAAAATATTTCAAATCAAAGTTGAAAAATAAAAACTTTAAAAAGTCAACACTAAACAATTATTTTGGGACGGAGGTACTATCAAATTGGTAATTTTGAGTATATTGACAAAATAATATGAACATGATATGAATAAAATAAAATGGTTATATAACAGTAATTTAATTTACTCATTATCTCACAATGATGCGCACATCTACATGTATACAATTTTTATGAAATATTAGGAGTTGTTTTTAAGATTCAACATGAATTATCATGGTCGTGCTTAGCACGACCTCAACTACTCCCTAGTCTTAGTATAAAAACTCGCCCTACCTTTGTAACCTTGAAAAATGGTCGGTAATGTCACGAAATACCTCAATTAGACTGTGTACATGTAAGTATAAAATTCGCCCTATCCAAATAACCTTTCATAGAAAACTCTTTAATTTACAATTTTTTAATTAATTTAATAACATTATTAAATACTACAGGAAAAAAAAAGGAAAAGAAAAAAAAAACCCCAAATATGTACGTAGAAGCCAAGGAGATGGAGGGCCAGTGTTATCGTCACAAAATAAAATTGAGGCGTTTAAATCATTCATGCTTAATGTATAAAACACGGATCGATTTGAAGCCCCAAATCGTTCCTCGCTTCCGATCGATTCTGCTATCATATGTGAGAAATTCTCTACTGCGTAAACCCTAGGTCTTCAAATCACTTCATTCGATTAGAAATTTAGATAGCTTAAGCATATTCATTTACGCGAACTTTTGCTGATGCTTTTCAACATTGTTGCAGTTCGATTTATGTTCTTTAAATTGCTAATCGTTTGTGTTTCTAAGCTTCCATCACTTTTACTGAATGTGAACTTTTGGAGTATACAATTACAAACCGAAGATCTACAAATAAATATAAAATCTCGGTATGTATTTGTTTATTATCATCTATCGATTATTGACTTGAAAGTCATAATTATTACTGTTTAGTAGTTTACTTGATCTGAATTTTGACTTCTTGATGCTAAACATGCTATTGTGTCTGTACTGATTATGCTAAGTACACCCCAACCAAGTGAAGGTTTTAAAATCTTTTGTAGCACATAGATAGGCCCTCTAGATATGATTTTCAATTCTACTTTAGCAAATTGTAAGAACAAGTGCACTTGCTGGTTTTCAGTTTCACATGGCGTCTTTTAGACGCTTTAAAATGGACAATTCGTGTAGCTCTTGAATTCTTCCCCCTGCATCACCTTTTAGAGAGGTGCAAAAGAAAAAGTTAGACCAATATAACTCACTTGAACTAAATATAATTGCCATACACACTCAATATATAAACTCGGTATGTATCTGTTTATCATCATCTATTAATCACTACGTCTTATTAAAAAGCTTCTATTAATTATTCACTTGAAAACTATAACTATCATTACTGTTTAGTAGTGGACTTGATATGATATTTAATTCTATCAGATGACAAGAACAAGTGCACTTGCTGGTTTTCAGTTTCACATAGCGTCGTGTAGATGCTTTATAATGGACAATCCGTGTAGCTCTTGAATTCTTCCCCCTGCATCATCTTTTAGAGAGGTGCAAAAGAATAAGTTAGACCAATATAACTCACTTCAACTAAATATTTTGGCCATACACACTCAAGTAGTCAAGTGTGATATGCGTTATCAGATGAATAATAAGTTGGAGAAATTACCTTAAGGGAGTGTTTGCTGCCTTCAGATAGAGACGCCACTCATCAACATATGCCATCTGATCAGGATCCATGTTTGGTAGTTCACATATCTCTAGTCTTTGTAATATCTTCGTAGTCTTACCAAGAAGCTTGGCTGCAACCTTGACACTTGTCTCTCTTTTCTCTATCACACTTTCATGGCATTTCAGTGTTATGACATGCGGGATGTTGGTGAAACAAGCATACAGAATGTCTGCAATCATGCCATTACAAAGGTCAAATAACTGCTCTTCGCTGATCGGTTCAGTGTTGCTTTCATCTCTAAGCAAGATTGTTCGTGCAATTCGGTACATTGAGTTCGCAGCAATCAACTTCTTAGGAGTGTTTTCCACCATTTCGTGATTAATACTTTGCTTGATTTCTGTTGCAATTTCTTTAGCCTTCTCAGCAAACCATTGAAGGATCTCAGTTGCTGTTTTTCCTTTCAAAGCATCTTTTGTTAAAGTATACTTCAACCACTTGCAATTGTTTTCGACCTCAAGCCATAAGGTCATGGTAGCCTTTCGAATGTTTTCATATTCACTAGCACGATTAAGGCTCTCTTCCACTAGATAGGTACACATAAGACCTTCTCCAACACCTGTGACTAAGCTCTCAACTCTGTTCCTATGTATATTGGGGAGAGCAACAGCGATGCATGTTAAGGTTACTATTGGTAAGCTCCAACTGTTTATAAGTTCAACAGGAAGCAGAGATTGAACGTGGTCGCTATCAAAGATCTCCACACCTTTGAATTTAGTAGATTTCTCAAGAAGCTTTAAAAGATTGCTGTTGTGTTCCTTCTCAGCCTTTGACATGAAGAAATTCATAGAGTTTGAAATTCCCTTCAGTTTTTTTTCAGCAAGCTCCATCTCATCGTTAATTCGTAAAACGTATTTGCTAAGTTCTTCATTTCTATCATTAGTTCTTGAGACGATAGGTGGAGTAAACAACCAACCTTTCAATGTTTTCCAACAGTATAAACTATAGACAGCAAGCCTTAGAGTGACTATGGGGATAAGCCATATTACTTTACATGATATAACAGTTATTTTTTGAAATCCGATCCAAAGGCTTATAATGATATTTTTCTATCTATATACGAAAGTTCTTGATATACGACTGCTTGATAGAAAAGGTACATGACTTTGTTTCCACTCATACAATTTTTGGGTCCGATACTTCTCCACTTTAAAAACCATCAATTGATTCTTACTCAATTTTGCATTCAACTTAAAGTTCAAGACAGAAAAGCATCTAAATATTGGAGCGATGCTACCCACCAAGACCCCTATTGACTGTGTGATATGAATGAAAAGTATTGACTTCTGGTATGGTGATGCAGATAGTTTAAGTTCATCTTCCTCATAGCGTACATGCCAAATTTCGAATGCTATAAGTAAGTTGATAAGTAAAACAATTACACAAATAACTCCAGCAGCAGTGGATAATGGATTAGTTGCCATCACAAACTGAGGGCTACCAGTTTCTGCCATGACCCAATACTTTGTCACATATTGTCTTAGTTTCTCAACACTAGACATTTGGGTAGGTTGTAAATGTTGATCAGTTAAACATGCTTTATTTGTGGCAAGGTTGAAAAAGTCGTAAGTCGGGGATTAGTCGGTCGGGACATTTTACGGACTAGTCGGGACTAGTCGGAGATTAGTCGGATTTTGACTTTTATTGACTTTCTAGTATTTAAATAAATTTTCAAAATTATATATGAATAAATATAGATGAGAACCATAAAGATAAACATAAATATACATAAACTTTAACATAGTTGTCATAAAAAAACTCCAACATAAACATTGTAGTTCGATTGTTCAAAATACTTATTTTTTAAAAAGTTGACCATCTTTGACCAGCCCAAAAACCCGTCTTTGACCCGCTTTTTCCCCGTCTTTGACCCGCTTTTTGACCCAAAAACCCGTTTTTTCCGCGTTGACCCGTCTTTGGCCGACTTTCTGACCGACTTGGCCATGGATTAGTCGGTAGCCATAATTGGCCGACTAATCCCCGACTAGTCCCCGACTAATCCCGTCTTTTACAACCATGATTTGTGGCCTGGTACTTAAATTCTAAAATTTCCTTAGAGGTTGGAATTGTTAGAGATGAAGATATTATTATTATTAGTAACACAAGCATCATACCCGCATAGATGTAAGCAACCGTAACGCAGTTTAATTAGGATATATACTCACTATTGTAATCGAGATGCGAGTCATTAATAACACTAGTAGTTATCTGAATGATAATATTCACAATCATGGTAATAACGAGAATAGACAAACCTATGACATTTGCAAGAAGTGTCTTGTTGTCCATAGATGCCAAAGAAGGCATTACGTTAGCCATCATCGTGCACATGAAAGCCAAACTTCCTAACTTGGCTGCTTGGTCCATGTAACTTGGCATCTCACTACTTAGATCCACATGCAGTTTCATAGCGACAGTTATGACTGTGATAGATGCCGCAATGTATAGTTCCATCGAGATTGATGTTCTAGTTTGTTAAATAGCAAGAACAAGTGCACTTGATGGTTATCAACCTCATGTATCATGTTAATCTCTGGTGATCCAGCACTAAGATACGCTGAAAGTAGTAAACTTGGATCTTGAGACCAGAAATTGAAAGAAAACCGAAACTCGACAGATGATGAATTGTGATACTTGGGTAACCTAAGCAACTATGTTTGACCTCATTTAAAATAGTAGGCTGAACCAACGGAGTGAAACGTGTATACTATACGTTGACTTGCGAAAAACACGCAACATGCAAACGAAAAACACGCAACATGCAAAAGAATACAGTACTTCAACAAACTACCGCTATACAGCCTTGCTAACATAAATAATTGTATGACTGGATGTATCCAAGTGTGACGTGCTTTACGAGATGAATACGAAGCTGGAGAAATTTCCTTATGGGATTGATTGCTTCAGATAAAGACGCCACTCATCAACATAGGCCATCTTATAAGGATCCATGCTTGGTAGTTCACATGCCTCTAGTCTTTCTATTATCTTTGTAGTCTTACCAAGAAGCTGTGCTGCAACCTTGACACTCGCCTCTCGTTTCTCTATCACACTTTCATGGCATTTCATTGTTATGACTTGCGGTATGTTGGTGAAACAAGCAGACAGTATGTCTGCAATCATGTTATTCAAATGGACAAACAACTGCTTTTTGCTAATCTGTTCTTTGTTGCTTTGGTCTCTAAGCAAGATGGTTTGCGAAATTCTGTACATTGAATTGGAAGCAATCAACTTTGTAGAAGGGTTCCTCACGATTTCTTGATTGATACTTTTGTTGATATCTGTAGCAATTTCTTCAGCTCTCTCAGAAAACAGTTTCAGAATCTCTGTTGCCGATTTCCCTTCATAAGCATGTTTTGCTAAATCATTTCTCAACCACTTGCAGTTGTTTTCAACATCATGCCATAATGTCATGGTGGCGTTTCGAATATTTGCATATTCACTATCTCTATTGAGGCATTCTTCCACAAGGTAGGTGTATGAAAGACCTTCTCCAACACTTTTGACCAAGCTTTCAACCATGTCCCTGCGTATATTAGGGAGAACAACAGCAATACATGTTAGAGTTACTATTGGTAAGCTCCAACTGTTTACTAGTTCGACGGGAAGCAGAGGTTGAACTTGGTCGCTGTCAAAGATACCTACTCCGCTGAATCCAGTAGATTTCTCAAGAAGCTTTAGAAGATTGTTGTCTTGGTCCTTCTCAGCCTTTGAGATGTACGAATTCACAGAATTTGAAATCCGCTTCAGTGTTTTATCAGCAAGCTCCATCTCATCTTGAATTTGTAAAACGTAAGTGCTAAGTTCTAGATCTATATCGTCAGTTCTTGGGGCGATGGGTTTAGGAAACAACCTCGCCTGCAGTGACTTCAAACAACATACAACAAATATTAAAATGATCACTAGGATAAGCCATATCACTTTGCACGACACGACAATTGCCTTTTGAAATATTACCCAAAGGCTTAGAATGATATTCTTTAAATTGTAGATGAGAACTCTTGATCTATGGCTGCTTGATAGAAAAGGTATCTGATTTTGCTTCCACTCATACAATTTTTGGGTCCAATACTTTTCTACTTTAAAAACCGTCAAATGATTTCTGTCCCATTTAGTGACCAACTTGAAGCTCAAAACCGTAAAACATCTAAACATTGGAGCAATAGTACCCACCAAGACCCCAATGGACTGTGTTGCGTAAATGAAAACTATTGACCATTTGTATACTGATCCGTATAATTCTAGTCCTCCAAGTAGAACTTCGAGCCCCACAAGTAAGTTCATTGCTAAAACAAGTACACAGAGTACTCCGGAAGCAGTGGATAATGGATTACTGGCCATCACAAACTGAGGACTACCAGTTTCTGCCATCACCCAATTCCTTTTCACATGTTGTTTTAGTTTCTCAACGATAGACATTTGGCTATGTTGTAGGCTTTGATCACTTAATGATGTTCGGTTTGTGGCTTGATACTTGAATTCTAGAATTTCTTTAGAGGTTGGAATTGTTAGAGATGAAGATATCATTATTAGTAGTAAAAGTGCTATCATAACTATATAGATGTATGCGACTATAACGCAGTCCATGGACCTAAATAAAGTAAAATTAGTTTCACTGGTATACTTGATATCATCGGTATTGTACTTGATAACACCAGTGTTTATCTCAATGATAATATTCACAATGATGGTGATAACAAGGATGGACAAACCTATGATATCTGCAAGAAGTGTCTTGTTATCCATAGATGCCAAAGAGGGCATTAAGTTAGCCATCATGGTGCACATAAAAGCCAAACTTCCTAACTTGGCTGCTTGTTCCATGTGAGTTGGCATGTCACCACTCAGATCCACAGGTAGTTTCATGGCGACGGTTATAACTGTGATGGATGCAGCATTGAGAGAAAAATGTTTACATGGAAACCAAAATTTTTTATTTCGGAAACCATGCAACAAATCAGCTGCCATGGCAAAGATGCAAATTGATGATGCTATTGCGATGTAGATCCCAATCCACACCATAGGTTCGCTATACTTGTTATTTTTTTCCATATCCTGTTCCACATAACAAGCGTAAGACAATTGGTTTATCTCGGGATCAGTGATGTTTGCAGTGTATTGTAGCAAATGAAAATCATAGTGAGACTGTAATTTTTCCATAATAGCGTAACATATCTCTGATGAATAACTTTTAAAATCCATGCTCATATTTTGTAGAATTGTAGTCAAGTAAGTTGGTTTTATTTAGTTTGTACTAAAATTAGTAAAACAGATTGAAGATACATAAGCATCTCTTTGTTCATGGCCAGCTATGAATTTATCAGGTGATCGAATACTATACAGACATTCACTATCAAACGAAAGTTACAGGCAAATACAAAAGAATTAAAAAGTGATAAACGTCATCATCTTCATATACATTGGCGGTACGTACGAGTAAAATTTTTTTTAATAGGGGCAAATTATAGAATTGTTCATTACGTCAGGTTTTAGGTTCCTTAAAAAATGCTAATTCCTACTTTAAAATAAGTATAAAACACAGTGATTCTTTGTTATATATACTCAGGTGATTATTTTTATTTATTTTTATTGAGAAAATGAAAATATAATGATACCATTTTTTGAAGCATAAACTTAATTAAACGGGGTATATTCTTCTAATATTAGAAGCTTCTTCGTGTATTTATAGAAAGGGACAATAAAGTGGGTATACGGCTAAAAGCACAGGGTGAAGACAAACACGGTTGGGGAAATGGTTATAAGAGGAAGTAAGAAGGAATCGATTCAAAGAGAATAGTTGGGAAAATGGTTATAATACCATTGTGACAAAAACTGACAGAAACTGACGCGTCACATCTGCGCCACTTCAGATTTTTCACAAAACTGACAGAAACTGACGGTTCCGTGCCAACCGTGGTCCGTAACTTTTTTTCAGGGACCCACAACTAATAAATTAATTAAACAATACACAATTAATTAAAATAAAACACATTTCATTCAAATTAAAAACATTACAATAATTAAAAAAACATTACACTAATTAAAAAAAAACATTACAATTATTAAAAATAAAAGTAGCCTAATCCAAGCTCGATTCTTCATCTTCGTTCGTGTCCTCGTTCTCGTTCTCATCTTCATTCGAATTGTTGGCTCCGTACACATTTTGATATTCTTCAACGACTTCTTTGCGAGCCAATTTGATGATTTGTAGTTCTTTTTTTTAGGCCCGTTTGTAATATTTTTGCAAAGAAAACTTAACGCCTTAAACGTTGCTTTTTTTATTGTTTCTAGAGCGTCTGTGGCTTTTAGGGCTTGTGTTTTAACCGCTTCAAGGGCCTCAAGTTTTTCGGACGATATACTACCTCGTGAATACAAACCGGCGTCCGAGGATTGAGAATTCTTTGCTGCTTTTCGACCCGGTGGACGACGTATCGGGTCGTCTCGGAACAAAGTTCTCATGTTTGCTTCTAAAGACGATGTCATCGGGTTTTTCCGCCAAGATCGGTTGCTTTGGGTTCGGGTTGGAATGGGCGTTTGTTGCTCATGACACCTTGCTCGGTGAAGAACTTTGGGTAATGTTTAAGAACATCCCAACAACTCTCGTAATTGAATTTTCATTTTGTTTGTTGTTTAAAACCTTTTCGGGCCGCGTTTAAAACGTCGTTGTCTCCGGCACCGCTTTGAGGGCAAACCTCTCTAAACTTTTTGTGAATGCCTTCGAAGGTTTTTACTTCGTGAGATATTTTGTTCCATTTGCCCGTTAGTTGATTGAGGTTACGTTTCGTTTGAACCACCGAATGGACGTTTTTCCAAAAACTCTCGTTTGTTTGATTGTTTCCGATGATGCCATTTTCGGAACAATGTATCCATCGTTCCGACAATATTCTTGTTTCGTCGTTAGTCCACCTAACTTGAACCCTTTTTGGTTCGACAATATTCTTGTTTGATTGTTTTTTTTTTTTTGCCCTTTTTGGGTTCCGGTTCGGATACATGTTCGGCCTCGGACCCGGGCTCGGTCTCGTCCGAAATTCTAGTATATGTTGATGTTGAGTTTCGGGTACCAAGAAGTTTTGGTTTGATGTGTGTTGTGAGTGACGGGAAGGTGTTTGTTGGTACCCGAGCGGGTTTGATGAGGTGGTGCCGTGGTATGTGTTTGGTGACCATTCAACCGACGGTGCAAATTGGGGGTTTTGGTACCACCCTTGATGTTTGTAACGACTTCGGGGGTCGTCGGGTGACATGGAATTAGGATTTGCAATAGGTGCGAAACTTGCAAATCCCATAGGTGGAGGTTGAGTGGGTGGTTGATTGGGTGGCAGATTGTCAAATAAGTTTTTGCCACATATCGTTAAAAAGTTGTTCTTGCTCATTTTGTTGTGATTTGGATTTGGATTTGTTGTTGTTTGACATTTTTGTGAGGAGTATTTGAAAATGATTGGATAAAATGAATGGGTGTAATGTAGTTTTATTGTGCAAAATTGAGTTTTTTTAAAAAAAAAATTCGAAAAAAACCTTCAACAACCTCATGACCGTTTTAAAAAAAAAAATTAGTTGTTCTTGCTCATTTTGTTGTGATTTGGATTTGTTGTTGTTTGACATTTTTGTGAGGAGTATTCGAAAATGATTGGATAAAATGAATGGGTGTAATGTAGTTTTATTGTGCAAAATTGAGTTTTTAAAAAAAAAATTCGAAAAAAACCTTCAACGACCTCATGACTGTAACACCCCCAAATTTAATGATTTGTGGAAGCATACTTGGGTGTTACTAATCAATATACAAAGCACAAGATACACAGTAAACGACCTCTAAATGAGACGTTGTAAAACGATTTCATAGAAATATATGTTTGAAAACTTAATGTTTTCGTATACAAAAATAGTTCCCTAGAGTCCACGTGTATGGCGGGAGATTCTATTACATAATCAACATGTACAAAAGATAATGCTGAGAATCTCCGTTAATGCAGTTTAGTTGAAATCATGCGACTCTGGCTATGTCCTGGAGAAATCCTACTCCATATGAGTACCTGAGAATACATGCTAAAAGGGTCAACACGAATGTTGGTGAATCTCACAGGTTTGTAAGTAATATCAGTTTTGAACACAAGATTTCATCAGTTGTGCCCGCAGGCGTAAATCAAGTATTTGCAATCCAGCAAATGTAAAGTAAATAAGTTATACCGTTGCCATGAGGCTCATAATCGAAGCTTAACCCGTAAGTAATAGTTTGCTCCCGTGACATGCTCGTAAATGAGCAAGCATCCGTAACGAATAATAGTCGCCCGTTTATACAGAACGGTTCGTGGTAGCGCTACTACCCCGGGCGGGGAGGGTCATTTCCCTAATGGATCCATTAACTAGTGTTTGCGCTTAAGTCCATAACTGACGATATATGATAGAGAGACTTCTGTAAATAGTAAATAACTCATGCAATTCCGTTTGGTATAGTAAGCAGTTTTAGTACTTGTGTTTAAGAAAAGTAAGCAATGTATCTCACCCCGTATGTAAAACAGTAAAAGTGGGGCTGTAAGACTCACCTGAGTCTTTGCAAGTACGTTTATATCAATAAACAAGTAAGTAATATCAACCGTAGGTTCTCCAAACCCGTAACCTTCAAATGCCTAAACACATAAGGTTATGTAAGTAGTTGTCTCGCAAGACGTTTCGTTTAGTTGTACCCAACTAGTATGCCCAATGTTTGTCCGTATGTTTGTAATCGTTTGTTGTTAGAAAACATGTTTGGCCAGTTGGTGACGGTGGGTAATAGTCAAAGTATTATCATTGTTTTTGAAGTGTTATACTTATAAATGTATTCCAAAGTGTTTTAGGAGTCGTATCGTATAAGTGTTTGAGGTTGTACGAGTTTAACACTTGGTGTAAAATAATTTGACAACTCCCTGTTTTTGGCGACACTTGGCTAGTGTCGCTATAGGCGACACTAGTTAGGCGACACCTTGTGAGTGTTGCTACAGATGGTACTGGTTAGGCGACACTTGGTGAGTGTCGCTAGATTTCCGATTTTCAATTAATTGGCGACACTTGGTGTAACACCCCCAAATTCGTTTAGCGGAAGCATTTGGATTAAGTACGGGGGTGCCACAATAACAAAGCATGCATACGTATCAGAGCTTATGATTACAACAGAACATAATATATTAAGATGCCAAATGTAATAGTTACAAGTTTACGATTTATCAAATCGTAAGTTATAAAAAGTTATCAAGTTTACAAAAGTAGATTTCGTAAATATGACTAAAACAGCTTTAATTATACAAAAGAAATCCAGTTGTCAAAAAGTTGGCATCCTAAAGCTTCACGGGTCGCCTAATTCTCCATGTGTGTTGGCGATTCTTACACGCGCAGCTAATTCCCTGAAAAACATAGTAAAAGTCAACAACTAGGTTGAGTGAATTCACAGGTTTTATGTTTACAAGTTCAGTTGTGATAAACCACTGTTGTTTATAACGTATCGTTGGGATGTCACCCAAAAGTATAGCTCGTAAAACCAAATATGTTTCCAAATAGTTGTTTGTAGGAATGTTCGTATCCTAGTAGTTGTAGGAAATCAGTATCCTGTTTTCAAATATGTTTTGTAGGATTATACGTATCCTAGTCATAGATGTGTTTAGTTGGGATATTGCCCCAAAAGTATAGTTCAAGTTATAGTAGGAATGTAGGTATCCAAATCGTTTAGTGGGTCCATGTTAGTAGGAAACCCAGTCTTTTCAGTAGTGTTGCCCATGTCAAGTAGGGACTTTTCAGATAGTGTTGCCCATGTTCGTAGGGACTTTTCAGATAGTGTTGCCCATGTCAGTAGGGACTTTTCAATAGTGTTGCCCATGTCAGTAGGGACTTTTCAATAGTGTTGCCCATGTCAGTAGGGACTTTTCTTTACCCAGACCGTTATATAAAGTGTTGCTGGTTATCCTCCAGCGTTCTCAAAACATGTTCATGTGTTTACAGCATTAGTAGTATGGAAGTATTATGTAACACTCCCCCTAAGACCCGTACCTGGATCACGTGCGGACAGTATTACATATTACTTTGAAATCGTTAGTTTGTTTATCAGTTTACCAGTTCAAAGTACTCTACTTGTTTTAGTAAAATAGTATACAATCATGTTTGTATAAAAGTGTTTGACTATGTTTTCCACCCCTGTTCAAAAGCAGTTAAAACAGTAAAAGTAGGGGCTGTGAACTCACCTGTTGAGTTAAGTGAAAGTGCGAGTGCTAGCAAACCTAAGCCCAAGTACAGTCCGAGATCTCCTAACGTCCTAAACGTATGAGATTAATAAGTATGTGGATGTCTAAGCTAATCATCCATGTTAGTGTTCGTACAACCAAGTTATGTCCAAAGTATTTGTTAAACGTTTACGTTGTATTTCGTTGTTTGTGAAAATGTATACGACTTGTTGGTGATGTTTTGAAACAATAGTTCAAAAATGTTATTATCTCATTTGCTACAGTACTGCTACAGTAAAATTTGACTTTTCTACAGTAACTTTGACTTTTTTTTTAAAATGTGTTTTTAGGGTTCTGACTTGTGCGACGTTAGGTGCGACGTCGCGTACGACGTTGCGTGCGACGTAGGCGCTTATGTCGCTATATGCGACGTCAGGGTCTAGTGCGACGTAAGGGTCGAAGTCGCTATGTGCGACTTCGCAATTTAATGCGACGTTAAAGGTGACGTCGCAGTATGCGACGTGGTGATATGTTTTGCGACGTTGTGACTGACGTCGCATTTAGCCCAAGCCAGATGCGACGTAGCGGACTGTTCGACGAACAATTCGGGAAAAATGAGTTTTGGGTCGATTTTGGACGTTTTTGGTTGTATAAAACACTAAAACATGTTATACTAAGTATATTAAACACAAAATATGAAAGAAAACTTCAAAATCTTAAGAGTTGACGGGATTTGTCGGAAACTTACGAGTGTCGGATTTGAAATCCGAAAAGGTAGAAAGGTAGATCGTGTTGCCGTGATCGTTTTTCTCTAAATGGTTAGTTGATTCGGCGCGTTTTTGATGTAGTATTTGTATGATTTGTGTGGTGGTATTTGGTAGGTGGTGGTGAAAGAGAGAAAAGAGAGAGATGAGAGAGAAGAGAAAGATGAAGAATGATAATGGTGGAGGTGGAGAGGTGGTTTTTGTTCCACTTTTCTGCCTCCGTGGTTGCACTCCGTGTTTGTTTACCCGATCGTTAAATGTTACATTATTTTAACTAATGCATTTTTAATTACATATTTCATTATGTTTTTGATTAGGATCTTTTTGTGAAACCAAATTAATTTAGTTACAAAATTTTAAACCTTGTTTTATTTTAATTATTCAAATTTACGTTTCATGTTATCAAATGATATGTAAATATTATCGACATAATATTTAATTGTTAATGACGTTATTTAATAATTTCGTTTTATTAATTAAATTTGTTCACCAACAGTCGTATATTTTTGTTTCGTTTGTTCCAATTGTTTCGTACATAATCTTAACACATTATAAATCGTAATACTACGCGTATTCACTAGTTGGGCTTTGCTAGACTTACCTCTAAAATGTGTTGTGAATTCACTCAAGTAGGGAATTAGCCTAAAATGCAAATGTTTAGCGTTAATAATAGTGTTTAAATTTGCGGAGTGTTACATTCTCCCCTCGTTAGATAAATCTCGTCCCGAGATTTAAAATCAAGTCGGATCGCCCACGGCGTATGTTCTCCGAATAAGTCACGTCGTCAATAATAATACTAATTTGCGTGGCGCTCAATTGTTGCCAGAAAAGTTTTAACGATTTAGTATACTCGCTGTATAGTTTGATAAGTTGTATGTTCGAAAGGAATCAATGTTTATCAAGTATCAAGTTCGAGTCGATATCTGAAGGAAAGAAATGTTAAATCGTAGCAACAGATGTTAGGACATACCGTGTTAGCCGAGGTCCGCAACCGTTTCCGGTGCACGGAGGATGTATGCACGTCCACGAGCTGGTTGGACGTTAGCAATGCGGTTGTTGTTGTTGTGATTGTTGTTCCCGGGGTTGTTCTGGTTGTTTATATTCTGATTGTTGTTGGCGTTATTGAGTTGGGGGCACTGATTTCGGTAGTGTTCGGGTCGCCACATCGGAAACAGCCAGTGTTTCGTTGTTCATTGTTCGTGGGGTGAGTTCTACAAGCTTCGGTTCTGTGTCCAAATCGGTTGCAGTTACCACAGAAGAAACAATCCCCTTCGTGGTGTTTTTCACACTTTCCACATTTAGGCCTTTTGCCTTGATATGTTTTTGGTTCGGGGTTGGTGATTGCGGCGTAAGCTCGGGCGTTCCCCGGGTTTCTGTTTTGTTGACCCTGACGGTCGTTACCATCGTTGTTCCACTTTCGTTTGTGGGTTCCAGATTCGCCCGCATCAGTATGGGTAGGTTCAGTTTTCCCTGTGGTAGCTTTCAGGGTTCCAATCAAGACCGCGTCGTCGGTCAAGCTTTGAGCCAGGTCAACTGTGCTCCTAAAAGTAGCGGGTTTGGAGGACATAACCATGCCTCGGATCTGTGGGGCTAAACCCCTGTTGTAACGCTCAATGCGTTTGCTTTCGGGTGTCACCATGTGAGGTACCAAACGTGCCAGTTCTTGAAACCGGGTTGTGTATCCCGTGATGTCAGCACCGATCATCTGTATGTTCCAGAGTTCGGTTTCCAGTTTCTGTTGCTCGCTCTGAGAGCAAAACTCTTCCATCATCATTCGTTTCAGGGTTTCCCACGAGATGGAGTAAGCAGCTGGGCGTCCCATAATTTGGACCTGAGCGTTCCACCATGTTAACGCTTAGTCAGCCAGTGTGCACGTCGCATATTTCACGATTTTGTCGGTGGCGCAGTCGTTGATGTCGATCACCGATTCCATCTTTTCAATCCAGTGGACCAGGCCAATGGCCCCTTCGGTCCCGGTGAAGGTGCTGGTTTGCAGGATTGGAAGGTTTTGTATGAACACCCATGTTGGGTATTTGCCGGGGTTTCGCTGTTGACAGGTGTGGCTCCACTGTTGTTTACCACATTTTCCCGGTTGCGACTGGCCTCATATTGAGCGATAGCTTCGGCAACGCGTCTCTCGATGATCTGTTCAGTTGTCTCGATGACATGAGGTGTATTTGTTTGGCGACTATTGCGGGTCTTTCTTTGTTTAGGCGGCATGATGACGTTCTGCGAAAAAGGGATGCAGAAGTCAATGCCAATGAAAGGGATGTGAAGGAGGAAGTTCACATAATTCAGTTATCGAGCATTTAAGAAGAAATGACAAGATCCCCATCACATATCTCACGACTATGAAACACTCATATGTACTTAGTATAATATAATCACGTTGGCCAGGCGTCATTATATGATGCTAAATACATACTTCTTTTCATCAATCGTTTAATACGATCAGGTTCATATGGGTTTTGAATGAAAGTGAACAGTTCAGACATAGTACGGTTCGGCGAAGGAATCACGTGTATCGATGTGTCGTAACGATAGTTAGATGTATGCAAATGCGTGTATGCATGTGAGTTCTAGCCAAGGCTATAGTCTAGGTCTCTAAGGTCTCTAAGTCACCTAAGAAATCTAGTTCGCTATAACCAATAGCTCTGATACCAATCTGTAACACCCCCAAATTCGTTTAGCGGAAGCATTTGGATTAAGTACGGGGGTGCCACAATAACAAAGCATGCATACGTATCAGAGCTTATGATTACAATAGAACATAATATATTAAGATGCCAAATGTAATAGTTACAAGTTTACGATTTATCAAATCGTAAGTTATAAAAAGTTATCAAGTTTACAAAAGTAGATTTCGTAAATATGACTAAAACAGCTTTAGTTATACAAAAGAAATCCAGTTGTCAAAAAGTTGGCATCCTAAAGCTTCACGGGTCGCCTAATTCTCCATGTGTGTTGGCGATTCTTACACGCGCAGCTAATTCCCTGAAAAACATAGTAAAAGTCAACAACTAGGTTGAGTGAATTCACAGGTTTTATGTTTACAAGTTCAGTTGTGATAAACCACTGTTGTTTATAACGTATCGTTGGGATGTCACCCAAAAGTATAGCTCGTAAAACCAAATATGTTTCCAAATAGTTGTTTGTAGGAATGTTCGTATCCTAGTAGTTGTAGGAAATCAGTATCCTGTTTTCAAATATGTTTTGTAGGATTATACGTATCCTAGTCATAGATGTGTTTAGTTGGGATATTGCCCCAAAAGTATAGTTCAAGTTATAGTAGGAATGTAGGTATCCAAATCGTTTAGTGGGTCCATGTTAGTAGGAAACCCAGTCTTTTCAGTAGTGTTGCCCATGTCAAGTAGGGACTTTTCAGATAGTGTTGCCCATGTTCGTAGGGACTTTTCAGATAGTGTTGCCCATGTCAGTAGGGACTTTTCAATAGTGTTGCCCATGTCAGTAGGGACTTTTCAATAGTGTTGCCCATGTCAGTAGGGACTTTTCTTTACCCAGACCGTTATATAAAGTGTTGCTGGTTATCCTCCAGCGTTCTCAAAACATGTTCATGTGTTTACAGCATTAGTAGTATGGAAGTATTATGTAACACTCCCCCTAAGACCCGTACCTGGATCACGTGCGGACAGTATTACATATTACTTTGAAATCGTTAGTTTGTTTATCAGTTTACCAGTTCAAAGTACTCTACTTGTTTGAGTAAAATAGTATACAATCATGTTTGTATAAAAGTGTTTGACTATGTTTTCCACCCCTGTTCAAAAGCAGTTAAAACAGTAAAAGTAGGGGCTGTGAACTCACCTGTTGAGTTAAGTGAAAGTGCGAGTGCTAGCAAACCTAAGCCCAAGTACAGTCCGAGATCTCCTAACGTCCTAAACGTATGAGATTAATAAGTATGTGGATGTCTAAGCTAATCATCCATGTTAGTGTTCGTACAACCAAGTTATGTCCAAAGTATTTGTTAAACGTTTACGTTGTATTTCGTTGTTTGTGAAAATGTATACGACTTGTTGGTGATGTTTTGAAACAATAGTTCAAAAATGTTATTATCTCATTTGCTACAGTACTGCTACAGTAAAATTTGACTTTTCTACAGTAACTTTGACTTTTTTTTTAAAATGTGTTTTTAGGGTTCTGACTTGAGCGACGTTAGGTGCGACGTCGCGTACGACGTTGCGTGCGACGTAGGCGCTTATGTCGCTATATGCGACGTCAGGGTCTAGTGCGACGTAAGGGTCGAAGTCGCTATGTGCGACTTCGCAATTTAATGCGACGTTAAAGGTGACGTCGCAGTATGCGACGTGGTGATATGTTTTGCGACGTTGTGACTGACGTCGCATTTAGCCCAAGCCAGATGCGACGTAGCGGACTGTTCGACGAACAATTCGGGAAAAACGAGTTTTGGGTCGATTTTGGACGTTTTTGGTTGTATAAAACACTAAAACATGTTATACTAAGTATATTAAACACAAAATATGAAAGAAAACTTCAAAATCTTAAGAGTTGACGGGATTTGTCGGAAACTTACGAGTGTCGGATTTGAAATCCGAAAAGGTAGAAAGGTAGATCGTGTTGCCGTGATCGTTTTTCTCTAAATGGTTAGTTGATTCGGCGCGTTTTTGATGTAGTATTTGTATGATTTGTGTGGTGGTATTTGGTAGGTGGTGGTGAAAGAGAGAAAAGAGAGAGATGAGAGAGAAGAGAAAGATGAAGAATGATAATGGTGGAGGTGGAGAGGTGGTTTTTGTTCCACTTTTCTGCCTCCGTGGTTGCACTCCGTGTTTGTTTACCCGATCGTTAAATGTTACATTATTTTAACTAATGCATTTTTAATTACATATTTCATTATGTTTTTGATTAGGATCTTTTTGTGAAACCAAATTAATTTAGTTACAAAATTTTAAACCTTGTTTTATTTTAATTATTCAAATTTACGTTTCATGTTATCAAATGATATGTAAATATTATCGACATAATATTTAATTGTTAATGACGTTATTTAATAATTTCGTTTTATTAATTAAATTTATTCACCAACAGTCGTATATTTTTGTTTCGTTTGTTCCAATTGTTTCGTACATAATCTTAACACATTATAAATCGTAATACTACGCGTATTCACTAGTTGGGCTTTGCTAGACTTACCTCTAAAATGTGTTGTGAATTCACTCAAGTAGGGAATTAGCCTAAAATGCAAATGTTTAGCGTTAATAATAGTGTTTAAATTTGCGGAGTGTTACACTTGGTCAGTGTCGCTATAGGTGACACTTACGAATTTGGCGTCACTAAGGGAGTGTCGCTAAGATAAATCTGGTTAAGTGGTTCAGCGACATTTGGGTAGTGTCGCTATAGGGGCGACACTTAAGCATAGCGACACTTAGCTAGTGTCGCTAGTACTGTTTTTGGCACACTAGCGACACTTCAAACTGTTCGCCGAAAAATGGACCGAAAATGAGTTTTCCGGCCACCGTTCGATCTAATACTTTTACCCAACCCATATATGGACATTACAAGTGTAAATAAACAACCATAAGTAAAAAATAAGTAAAACCGAGAGATTTCGAGAATTTGTCGGAACTTACAAAGTGCCGAAATGAAATTCCGGAAAGATAGCGTTGTAGATCGTGAAGTGGTGAACGTTTTTCTCCAAAGGGGTGGTATGTTTCGGCGTCGTTTGATGGTGTTATTTTGCAATTTTAGTGTTGTTGGTGATGATGGTGATTATTGAGAGAAAAAGGAGGAAGAAAGAGAGTGAGAGAGAAAGAAATGAGAAGAAAGGTGGGAGGAGGTGGGGTGTTGGTGAAAGCCTCACCTCACCCAGTCTCCGTTCCGTGCTCTGTGTGGTGTTCGTTTTCCCCGGTATTTAATCGTTTAAATATTTGTTTTACGAGTTAATTATCCCTTTTAAATTGCGAATCTTTGTTTAATAATTTAATTAAATTGTTTTCCCAACTATCTACTAATTTAAAGATTTAAAATGTAATTTAAATAATTTTTGTATTTTGTTTTTAATTACGTAAGTTTTAATTGTACAAAACGGGACAACTCTGGGAATGTAATTTAAACATTAGTTTGGACCCAGTAATGTTTTCAGATAATGTTTTATACTTAAATATAAATTGTGTCACCAACGTCCGTATTTATGGAACCGAAATACATTCGATTTAAAACGTGTGCGATTTAGCCAAATCGCGTATTCGTATATATATTCATCAATATATATATAAAGATACATTAATTAACCTAACCCAAGGACTAATTACATGTATTACAGAAAATCAGGTACTAATTACTAGTCCTAATTTGGCAGGTGTTACATTCTCCCCTTGTTAAAGAAATTTCGTCCCGAAATTAGCTCGATTGCACGGTCGGTGCGTCGTCTGGGAAGAGATGTGGGTATTTCTGTCGCATTTGGTCTTCCCGTTCCCAAGTGAATTCAGGACCACGTCTAGAATTCCACCTGACTTTTACGATGGGAATACGATTCTGTTTTAGCTGTTTGACCTCACGGTCCATGATTTCAGCAGGTTCCTCAACGAAATGAAGTTTATCATCGATGCGAATCTCGTCAAGTGGTATAATAAGTGTCTCGTCAGACAGACATTTCTTTAAGTTAGAAACGTGAAAGGTAGGGTGCACGCTGCTGAGTTCAGAGGGCAGCTGCAGTCGATATGCCACTGGACCTATCCTCTCGAGGATCTCAAAAGGTCCAATGTACCTGGGATTTAATTTCCCGCGTTTGCCGAATCGGATTACGCCTTTCCAAGGCGATACTTTTAAGAGTACTCGATCCCCAACCTGGAACTCGAGTGGTTTGCGTCTCACGTCAGCGTAACTTTTCTGACGATCACGTGCGGCTTTGAGTCGGTTCTGGACTTCAACAATTTTCTCGGTGGTTTCGTGTATGAGTTCAGGACCAGTGAGTTGACTATCTCCCACTTCAGTCCAACAGATCGGTGATCGGCACTTACGACCGTACAGTGCCTCAAAAGGTGCAGCCTTAATGCTGGCGTGATAACTGTTATTGTAGGAAAACTCACACAACGGTAGGTGTCTTTCCCAGTTGGTACCGAAATCAACTACGCAGGCTCGTAGCATATCTTCCAGTGTTTGAATAGTTCGTTCGCTCTGGCCATCGGTCTGAGGGTGGTACGCGGTACTCATATCGAGACGGGTACCCAATGATTTTTGGAGTGATTGCTAGAAGCGAGATGTGAAACGAGCATCCCTGTCAGAGATGATCGAGATAGGGACACCATGTTGGCAAACGATCTCTTTGATGTAGATTTGTGTGAGGCGTTCCATTTTATCGGTTTCTCTGATTGCCAAGAAACGAGCTGATTTGGTGAGACGATCGACGATCACCCAAATAGTATCGCAACCGCTTGATGACTTAGGAAGTTTGGTTATGAAATCAATGGCAATCTGTTCCCATTTCCATTCAGGAATGTCAGGTTGTTGGAGTAAGCCGGAAGGTTTCTGGTATTCGGCTTTGACTTTCGAACAAGTAAGACACTTGCTGACGTACGTGGCGATTTCAGCTTTCATGTTCGGCCACCAATAAAACTCTTTGATCCCGTGATACATTTTATCTGATCCCGGGTGGATAGAATATTTGGACTTGTGAGCTTCATCCATCACCAAGTCCCGCAGGTTCCCGAAACTAGGCAACCAGATTCGGTTAGAGAAGTACCTAACTTCGTTAGGTCTGATTTCGAATTGTTTATCCATGCCTCGCAAGGCCTCGTTTTTGACATTATCGGGTTTGAGAGCTTCGAGTTGAGCGGTGAGAATCTGAATATTCAAATTGTTGTGAATGGTCATACTGAGGGCTCGGACTCGAAGTGGTTTTGTATGTTCCTTACGACTGAGAGCATCGGCAACCACGTTTGCCTTGCCCGGATGATATTTGATCTCACAGTCGTAATCGGTGAGCAACTCGACCCATCGACGTTGCCTCATGTTAAGATCTTTTTGGTCGAAGATGTGTTGGAGACTTTTGTAGTCGGTAAACATAGTACTTCGGGTACCATAAAGGTAGTGTCTCCAGATTTTGAGAGCGAATACCACGGCCCCTAACTCGAGGTCATGAGTTGTGTAGTTCTTCTCGTGAACTTTAAGTTGTCGGGAGGCGTAAGCAATGACCTTGTCTCGTTGCATCAACATGCAACCGAGACCTTGGTGAGAAGCATCGCAGTATACCACGAAGTCATCGGTGCCTTCGGGTAGGGATAGAATAGGCGCACTGCAAAGCTTGAGTTTCAACAGCTGAAAAGCTGACTCTTGTTTATCGGTCCAGTCGAACTTTTTATCCTTTTGAGTCAGTGTCGTGAGTGGTATGGCTATTTTTGAGAAGTTTTTAATGAACCGACGATAATACCCCGCCAATCCCAAGAATTGACGTACCTCGGTTGGAGTGGTTGGCGCTTGCCAGTTCTTGATGGCCTCGATTTTTGATGGGTCTACATGAATTCCATGGCTATCAATCACGTGTCCAAGGAATTGAACGGTTTTTATCCAGAACTCACACTTAGAGAATTTGGCGTAAAGCTCCTCGTGTCTAAGTAGTTCTAGGATGGTTCTGAGATGTTGTGCGTGTTCTTGTTCGTTTCGTGAGTATATAAGGATGTCATCGATGAAGACAATGACAAACTTGTCAAGATAAGGTTTACACACCCGATTCATAAGGTCCATGAATACAGCCGGTGCGTTGGTTAGACCGAATGGCATCACTTGAAATTCGTAATGCCCATAACGGGTTCTGAATGCGGTTTTTGGAATGTCGGTATCGCGAACACGCAATTGATGATAACCCGATCGAAGATCAATCTTTGAATAACAGCTTGATCCTTGAAGTTGATCGAACAGATCATCGATTCGAGGGAGTGGATATCGGTTCTTGACGGTTAGTTTGTTCAACTCTCGGTAGTCGATGCACATTCTGAATGAACCGTCTTTCTTTTTAACAAACAAGACCGGAGCTCCCCAAGGTGAAGAACTTGGTCTGATGAATCCTCTATCCAGGAGTTCCTGTAACTGAGTAGACAACTCCTGAAGTTCGGATGGGGCTAGGCGGTACGGTGCTCGGGCCACCGGTGCGGCACCCGTCACGAGATCAATCGAGAACTCGACCTGTCTAGGTGGAGGTAAACCAGGTAGTTCTTCTGGAAAGACTTCGGGAAACTCTCTAACGATTGGCACATCTTCAAGTCGCTTCTCCTCCGACTTTTTATCCGTGATGTGTGCGAGAATTGCTGGGTAACCTTTTCTCAGAAATTTTTGGGTTTTTAAACAGGAGATTATATTTAGTCTCGACCCACCGGTCTCCCCTTGTATGATCAAGGTTCTACCGACGGCGAGAGGGATGCGGACGATCTTATCATAAAAAACAATTTCGGCCCGATGCTTGGACAACCAGTCCATACCCACGATGATGTCGAAACTTCCTAGTTTAACATGCATAAGATCGATTGAGAAGATTTCTTCAGCTAGGTTTAAAGTGCAATTAGGTATCACACTATCGGTTTCTATGAGTCTACCATTTGCAAGTTCTACTGTGTACTTAACATCTAAGGCCACGGGAGTGATGTCAAGTAGTGGGCAAAACTCATCAGAGATATAGCTCCTATCAGCACCAGTATCAAATAGAATAGAAGCAGATAAGTTGTTGAGGAAGAACATACCCGAGACCACATTAGGGTCTTGATGGGCGTCCCCTGAGTTGATCACGAAGGCTCTGCTCCGAGTGTTGTTGTTGCGGTTGTTGTTGTTGTTGTTGTTGTTGTTCTTTAGCTTGGGGCAGTTGTTCTTGAAATGCCCAGAATTTCCGCACCCAAAGCAGGTCTTTGGTGCATTGGTGCTGGGGGTAGGAATGATGGCTCGGCAATCCTTGGCTAGGTGCCCGAACCTTTTGCAGTTGGTGCAAGGGCAGGAACCGTCATGGTGACGATTGCATTTGGAACAGTAGGGTTTGTTCCCGCCGTACCCTTTCTTTTCTGTAGTCCCCGATGAATAAGCCTTAACAGACTCAGGCTTCTTGTTGGTGAGTTGGTTGGATGAGTTGGGGTTTCCTTCCCATTTGCGTTTGGTGTTTGCAGATGGGGTAGAAGTTGTGCCACGGAGGACAGAATTTGCCGTTAACTCATGGGCCATACGGATGGCGCTTTGAATCGTACCCGGTTTGGATGAAGTCACCAAGTCTTGTAGTCTGTCGGGAAGTCCATCGACATATTTCTCGATCCTCTTGTATTCAGGATCGACCATGGATGGGCACAGAAGTGCCAGTTGGTGGAAACGGTTGGTGTACCCGGTGATATCATCCCCTTGCATCTTGTGGTTCCAAAATTCCAACTCCAGTTGTTTCAGTTCATCCCTGGGGCAATACTCACCCCTCAACATCTCCTTCAGCTCCTCCCACGGGAGCTTGTAAGCATTCGCAATACCCACAGTCTGGGCATAGGTGTTCCACCAGGTGAGAGCGGTGTCAGTGAAAGTACTAACGGAGAACTTAACCTTATCTCCCTCCGCACAGTTGCAGATAAGAAACACAGATTCAACTTTCTCGATCCAGCGTACTAGACCGATAGCTCCCTCAGTACCTGCAAAGTTCAGGGGTTTGCAGTTCTGGAAGTCTTTGTAAGAACAGGGTTTGGGTTGTGGTCCATTGTTAGCGGTATCTTCGCTACCAGGAGTTGATGTTCGGGTAGCTAGGGCTTGGGCCACACTACGGGCAATCAGACCCGCAATTTCGGCTTCACTGAGGGTGATTTGCCGGCGAGGAGGCATGATGCTGAACAAGAAAAGAACAAGGAAAGAGGAATAAGATCTTTGTATGAAATTATGATATGTCACAAGTGTAAATGATGAGATACACAATAACAGTACGAAGTGACAATCACATTTCATTTAGATAAACAAGTTGAATACAAGGTACGGGTTTTCCAAAAGATTACAGAGTAATAGTAGTACAAAAGTGACGGGAATTGTTACATCCGGTTGAATTACATAGGACCTAATAAAGTAGTTAACTGGTTACAAGTTACAGACTGATCTAATCTTGATGCAGATTAATCTGCTCCATCAGCGCGACAAGGCGGTCCACGGTTTCTGCTAGTCTGTTGGCTTGTCTGGAGTTGTCTTCAACTAAGGCCAGTCATTGTACCAGTGTTCGAGAGTACTCCTCTGCCTCCTGTGAACGCTGTTCATATTCCGCTAGTCGGTCTCTTATGAGTTCGTCCGCACCTAATTCAGCGGTCATGGAATCCTGAATTATGCTTATAGAGAGGCTGGTATCTTCTTGTTCTCGCTGGAGTTGTGATATATGTTCAAGAGCTTGGCGGAGCAGGTAGGTCATTCGGTGTTATTCTCGTTCGAGATTCTCGAGTCTTTGCTCCTGACGGCGGAGTTGGGTAGCCAACACTGGCACCGTGAGATGTGCCGAGTTCTGAGAGTTATGAACAGGATAGGGGTTGCTTCGAGGTGATCCAGTGTTTCTCCTGGCTACTCGTGGGTTTCGTGATCCTTGCGGATGAGAGCGTGACGAATTGGGTGGTGTGTTTGCCATTCCTGAGGCAGAGTGTAAGTAAGACGAGGCTAATATATATAAGTATATAACATCCAGCCTAATGTCTAGTACGTATCAAGTAATGGTCCGGTTCTCTCGTGGTCAGAGTCAACTAACGCATTCCTGTTCAACATAACCATTTCAGACCTCACATCATCTTTCCTTAATTGTACATAGTTGATCAGGCTATGTTAAATTAAAGTCGTATGATGTAATTCCTGAACCAATCATGCCTAGTAAGGAAATACTACCTAATGGTCATAGTCTAGGCCCACTAAATGCAACCTAGTTCACTATAACCTTAGGCTCTGATACCAATCTATAACACCCCCAAATTTAATGATTTGCGGAAGCATACTTGGGTGTTACTAATCAATATACAAAGCACAAGATACACAGTAAACGACCTCTAAATGAGACGTTGTAAAACGATTTCATAGAAATATATGTTTGAAAACTTAATGTTTTCGTATACAAAAATAGTTCCCTAGAGTCCACGCGTATGGCGGGAGATTCTATTACATAATCAACATGTACAAAAGATAATGCTGAGAATCTCCGTTAATGAAGTTTAGTTGAAATCATGCGACTCTGGCTATGTCCTGGAGAAATCCTACTCCATATGAGTACCTGAGAATACATGCTAAAAGGGTCAACACGAATGTTGGTGAATCTCACAGGTTTGTAAGTAATATCAGTTTTGAACACAAGATTTCATCAGTTGTGCCCGCAGGCATAAATCAAGTATTTGCAATCCAGCAAATGTAAAGTAAATAAGTTATACCGTTGCCATGAGGCTCATAATCGAAGCTTAACCCGTAAGTAATAGTTTGCTCCCGTGACATGCTCGTAAATGAGCAAGCATCCGTAACGAATAATAGTCGCCCATTTATACAGAACGGTTCGTGGTAGCGCTACTACCCCGGGCGGGGAGGGTCATTTCCCTAATGGATCCATTAACTAGTGTTCGTGCTTAAGTCCATAACTAACGATATATGATGGAGAGACTTCTGTAAATAGTAAATAACTCATGCAATTCCGTTTGGTATAGTAAGCAGTTTTAGTACTTGTGTTCAAGAAAAGTAAGCAATGTATCTCACCCCGTATGTAAAACAGTAAAAGTGGGGCTGTAAGACTCACCTGAGTCTTTGCAAGTACGTTTATATCAATAAACGAGTAAGTAATATCAACCGTAGGTTCTCCAAACCCGTAACCTTCAAATGCCTAAACACATAAGGTTATGTAAGTAGTTGTCTCGCAAGACGTTTCGTTTAGTTGTACCCAACTAGTATGCCCAATGTTTGTCCGTATGTTTGTAATCGTTTGTTGTTAGAAAACATGTTTGGCCCGTTGGTGACGGTGGGTAATAGTCAAAGTATTATCATTGTTTTTGAAGTGTTATACTTATAAATGTATTCCAAAGTGTTTTAGGAGTCGTATCGTATAAGTGTTTGAGGTTGTACGAGTTTAACACTTGGTGTAAAATAATTTGACAACTCCCTGTTTTTGGCGACACTTGGCTAGTGTCGCTATAGGCGACACTAGTTAGGCGACACTTTGTGAGTGTCGCTACAGATGGTACTGGTTAGGCGACACTTGGTGAGTGTCGCTAGATTTCCGATTTTCAATTAATTGGCGACACTTGGTCAGTGTCGCTATAGGTGACACTTACGAATTTGGCGTCACTAAGGGAGTGTCGCTAAGATAAATCTGGTTAAGTGGTTCAGCGACACTTGGGTAGTGTCACTATAGGGGCGACACTTAGCTAGTGTCGCTAGTACTGTTTTTGGCACACTAGCGACACTTCAGACTGTTCGCCGGAAAATGGACCAAAAACGAGTTTTTCGGCCACCGTTCGATCTAATATTTTTACCCAACCCATATATGGACATTACAAGTGTAAATAAACAACCATAAGTCAAAAATAAGTAAAACCGAGAGATTTCGAGAATTTGTCGGAACTTACAAAGTGCCGAAATGAAATTCCGGAAAGATAGCGTTGTAGATCGTGAAGTGGTGAACGTTTTTCTCCAAAGGGGTGGTATGTTTCGGCGTCGTTTGATGGTGTTATTTTGCGATTTTAGTGTTGTTGGTGATGATGGTGATTATTGAGAGAAAAAGGAGGAAGAAAGAGAGTGAGAGAGAAAGAAATGAGAAGAAAGGTGGGAGGAGGTGGGGTGTTGGTGAAAGCCTCACCTCACCCAGTCTCCGTTCCGTGCTCTGTGTGGTGTTCGTTTTCCCCGGTATTTAATCGTTTAAATATTTGTTTTACGAGTTAATTATCCCTTTTAAATTGCGAATCTTTGTTTAATAATTTAATTAAATTGTTTTCCCAACTATCTACTAATTTAAAGATTTAAAATGTAATTTAAATAATTTTTGTATTTTGTTTTTAATTACGTAAGTTTTAATTGTACAAAACGGGACAACTCTGGGAATGTAATTTAAACATTAGTTTGGACCCAGTAATGTTTTCAGATAATGTTTTATACTTAAATATAAATTGTGTCACCAACGTCCGTATTTATGGAACCGAAATACATTCGATTTAAAACGTGTGCGATTTAGCCAAATCGCGTATTCGTATATATATTCATCAATATATATATAAAGATACATTAATTAACCTAACCCAAGGACTAATTACATGTATTACAGAAAATCAGGTACTAATTACTAGTCCTAATTTGGCAGGTGTTACAATGACCGTTTTAAAAAAAAAAATTATTGTTTTATTTTTTTTACAACGGCTCTTTTTTTTTCATTTAATGTTTTTTTTCTTTTGCTCGCTCCCCCACCCGAATCAAACCGACTGTGCATCGGAAAACTGACGATCAAAACCGACGAGGCAAAGTGACACATCCGTGCCAACATTTTCGCTCTCGTCGGTTTGATGTGACGAAAACCGACACCTCCCGTTGGGAGGGCTCTAACACGATTCAAAAAGATATCTAGCGGTCATAATCTTTTTTTTTTTTAACCATTTACTCGGTTTTCTTCAACAATATTGATATTCTACTTTATTAGATGGCAAGAGCAACTGCACTTGCTGGTTTTCAATTTCACATATCTGGTAATTTAGTTGTAATTGGGATTACTCAAGACCAAATGGTATTCCAAGTTAAGTTATAAAACAAGTTGATAAGTGCGAAATGCATACTTGTTTAAATTAAATTGGACCACCACTAAAAAGCGGGGGTCTAGGGGGCGAGCCCCCTAGTTGGGGTCGTGTCTGTTCGTTAAACGAACATGTATAACAGAGACAGTCGGGTCTATTCATTAAACATCGCACCTTTTAGCGAAGGGTCGTGTCTATTCTTTGGTTTAACCTCCAAAAACGTTTCTTTATACAAAGAATTAACACAGAAACATTTGGTTCTCTTAGACAAACGAAAATACAACATAATCTCTTTATTATGCTCTAAATTATGTGTTATTTAACGAACACATGTTGGGAATTTTAATTAGCTAAGTAATTAAAAACTGATTGAAGATATATAAAGTGTTTGTAGTAACTAAGTTTCAATCTTGTTGCAATGAAACTTCCCTAAGTCAAGTTCAACGAACTATAGAAAAAGAGTAATGCTATAGAGGACTAATTACACAGACCTTAAAACATGCCTATTTTTTTCATTGGTTGAATTATTTCTCTCTCCTAATATCATCCAATCAATTTTTCACATCTACCAATCACATTTTTAGATCTATATTTAAGCCTACAGTTTTATGTCAACCAATCATTTTCCATAGAGAAATGTACTCCGTGTGGTAGACTTTCTTGGACTAAAGAAAGATATATAAAATGGTGAAACTGTAGATTTGACCAAGCAAAAATAATTAAATACAGTGAATAATTGATTGAGATTTTGCAATTAACGAATCAACTCAATGACATGTTAGAGAAAAAAGTGAAAATTAATTATATTTTTTTCAGTTTGTCAGAAAAGCAACAAGTTTTTAATTAAATAGTTCATCAAATACGGAGTACTAAACACTACCCCGTCACAAACACCTTTCTAAAAGAAATATAAGGGATATGGTGAAGGTTGGCAATTTGGATCGGGTCGGATTGACTAGTTCGGGTTGACAGGTCGATTATCCAACTCAATCTGATGTGATTTGATAAACGGGTTTGGAAAAGGAAAGAGAAAAATTATTCTATAATATATAAGCAACTCTTTAGTAACAGTTCAATATTACTACACCGAAACTTCCCTAGAATGCAATTCAATTGCCGGCTATCAATTTATCCGATGAATAGTTGAATACAGACTTTAAATAAATCAAAAGGAAAGTTGGAGGTAAAGAAAAAATAGAATTAAAAGAAGATGAACTTAACTTCATATATTACAAATTCAATTGCAATCTTTACTCTTTTAAGTTTTGAGGTCTGTTGGAGTCATGGAGTGAGCTGGACTATGACCAGATAGTAAGCTTAGACTATTGTAGAAGTTTGACCAAAATATTGATATTAAATAAAAAGTAGATTGAAATTTTATATGCAATTGAAACTACTGTCAAAGATGTATTACAAATTCAATTGCATTCCTGACACCCAATTAAATTTTACTTTATGTAAAAATCAATCCTGCTTCTCCAAATCACCGAAATAAAACATGAAACACATTTTAATTAGTTGCTGTAAATTGTACAGTTCCGTTGAGATTGATATTCTAGTCTGTTTAATGGCAAGAACAAGTTCACTTGATGTTTTTCAACCTCACGTATCATGTTGATCTCTGGTGATCCAGCACTTAGCTACGCGGAAAGTAGTCAACTTGGATCTTGAGACCAGAAATTGAAAGAAAACAGAAACTCGACAGATGATGAATTGTGATACTTGGGTTACCTAAGAAACTATGAACCTCATTTAAAATAGTAGGCTGAACCAACGGAGTGAAACTTGTATACATTGACTTGTGAGAACACGTAACATGCTAAAAAATACAGTACTTCAACAAACTACCAAAAGCTATACAGCATTGCTAAAATAAATATTTGCATGATGGTTGTATACAAGTGTGACGTGCTTTACAAGAAGAATACCAAGCTGGAGAAATTTCCTTAAGGGATTGATTGCTTCAAGTGAAGACGCCACTCATCAACATACGCCATCTTATTAGGATCCATGCTTGGTAGTTCACATGCCTCTAGTCTTTCTATTATCTTTATAGTCTTACCAAGAAGCTGTGCTGCAACCTTGACACTCGCCTCTCGTTTCTCTATCACACTTTCATGGCATTTCATTGTTATGACTTGCGGTATGTTGGTGAAACAAGCAGACAGTATGTCTGCAATCATGTTATTCAAATGGAAAAACAACTGCTTTTTGCTAATCTGTTCTATGTTGCTTTGATCTCTAAGCAAGATGGTTTGTGAAATTCTGTACATTGAATTGGAAGCAATCAACTTTGTAGATGGGTTCCTCTCGATTTCTTGATCGATACTTTTGTTGATTTCTGTCACAATTTCTTCAGCTCTCTCAGAAAACAGTTTCAGAATCTCTGTTGCCGATTTCCCTTCGTAAGCATGTTTTGCTAAATCATTTCCCAACCACTTGCAGTTGTTTTCAACATCATGCCATAATGTCATGGTGGCGTTCCGAATATTTGCATATTCACTTTCTCTATTGAGGCATTCTTCCACAAGGTAGGTGTATGAAAGACCTTCTCCAACACTTTTGACCAAGCTTTCAACCATGTCCCTACGTATATTAGGGAGAACAACAGCAATACATGTTAGAGTTACTATTGGTAAGCTCCAACTGTTTACTAGTTCGACGGGAAGAAGAGGTTGAATTTGGTCGCTGTCAAAGATACCTACTCCGTTGAATCCAGTAGATTTCTCAAGAAGCTTTAGAAGATTGTTGTATTGGTCCTTCTCAGCCTTTGAGATGTACGAATTCACATAATTTGAAATTCGCTTCAGTGTTTTATCAGCAAGCTCCATCTCATCTTGAATATGTAAAACGTAAGTGCTAAGTTCTTGATCTATATCGTCAGTTCTTGGGGCGATGGGTTTAGGAAACAACCTCGCCTGCAGTGACTTCAAACAATATACAACAAATATTAAAATGATCATGGGGATAAGCCATATCACTTTGCATGACACGACAATTGCCTTTTGAAATATTACGCAAAGGCTTAGATTGATATTCTTTAAATTGTAGATGAGAACTCTTGATCTATGGCTGCTTGATAGAAAAGGTATCTGATTTTGTTTCCACTCATACAATTTTTGGGTCCAATACTTTTCTACTTTAAAAACCGTCAAATGATTTCTGTCCCATTTAGTGACCAACTTGAAGCTCAAAACCGTAAAACATCTAAACATTGGAGCAATAGTACCCACCCAGACCCCAACGGACTGTGTTGCGTAAATGAGAACTATTGACTTGTTGTATACTGATTGGTATAATACTTGTAGACCAAGTAGAGCTTCGAGCCCCACAAGTAAGTTCATTGCTAAAATAAGTACACAGAGTACTCCGGAAGCAGTGACTAATGGATTACTAGCCATCACAAACTGAGGACTACCAGTTTCTGCCATCACCCAATTCCTTCTCACATGTTGTTTTAGTTTCTCAACGATAGACATTTGGCTTTGTTGCAGACTTTGATCACTTAATGATGTTCGGTTTGTGGCTTGATACTTGAATTCTAGAATTTCTTTAGAGATTGGAATTGTTAGAGATGAAGATATCATTATTAGTAGTAATAGTGCTAACATAACTATATAGATGTATGCGACTATAATGCAGTCAATGGACCTAAAAAAAATAAAATAAGTTTCACCGGTATCCTTGATATCATCGGTATTGTACTTGATAACACCAGTGCTTATCTCAATGATAATATTCACAATGATGGTGATAACAAGGATGGACAAACCTATGATATTTGCAAGAAGTGTCTTGTTATCCATAGATGCCAAAGAGGGCATTAAGTTAGCCATCATGGTGCACATAAAAGCCAAACTTCCTAACTTGGCTGCTTGCTCCATGTGATCTGGCATGTCACTACTTAGATCCACAGGTAGTTTCATGGCGACGGTTATAACTGTGATGGATGCAGCATTGAGAGAAAAATGTTTACATGGAAACCAAAATTTTTTATTTCGGAAACCATGTAACAAATCAGCTGCCATGGCAAAGACGCAAATTGATGATGCGATTGCGATGTAGATCCCAATCCACACCTTAGGTTCGCTATACTTGTTATTTATTTCCATATCCTGTTCCACGGAACAAGTGTAAGACAATTGGCTTATCTCGAGATCAGTGATGTTTGCAGTGTATTGTTGCAAATGAAAATCATAGTGACTCCGTAATTTTTCTATAACAGCGTAACATATCTCAGATGAATAATCATTAAAATCCATGCTCATATTTTGTAGCAAAGTAAGTTGATTTTATTTAATTTGTACCTACAATAGATAGATTGAAGATACATAAGCTTCTCTTTGTTCATGGCCGGCTATGAATTTATCAGGTGAATACAGACTTTCACTATCGAAGGAAAGTTACAGGCAAATACAAAAGAATTAAAAAGTGATAAACGTCATCATCTTCATATTATCATATACATTGGCGGTACGTACCAGCTATTTTTTTTATAATAGGGGCAAATCATAGAATTGTTCATAACGTCGGGTTTTAGGTTCCTTAAAAAATGATTATCTTCTTTAAGTATTACCATAAACCAAATCAAACATTTTAACTCTGATTCCAACACAAGGGTTAATCAACAAAATCGACTATGAACTGCCTCCTTTTGTTGCAGCTAAGCAACCAACCCAAAATATTGTTCATGTACGCAACAAACTGGTTGGTTTCATACTGCGATTCTACAAAGTGAGATTTTACCTTTTCATGTACGCAACAAGGTGGTTGGTTGCCACGTCATTTTTAATTGAATGTGTACACACAATCTGAATCTCCTTTTCAATTTCCGACCACCAACATATTCCGGCGGCGGCCGATACAGGACCAATCTCTTTGCCTCTCTCTCCGTTACTAGATTTGTCTTGGTTGATCAACGTAACAGACATCTCTTCGTCTCTCTCTACGCTTTGGTTTCTCAATCTGTTTCGAAAAATCGAACCAGCAACCGCCGTAAATTCCGGTGTCACAGGATCCGATCTAGGGTTTCTGATTCATAGTTTTTCTTTCATATTCCAGATCCGCATATTCGTTTTCATTTACATACTCTGAATCTACGCTTTCATTTTCATTTTCGTTTTCGTTTTCATTTTCGTTTCCGTTTTCATTTTCGTTTCTCATTCTCCATCCGTCGTATGTTGATGGTTGGTCTTCGTCGGATTTTTCGCCGGAGCACACCGGAGAAGATGATCGGAACAAACCACGTATATTTTTTTTGCTTAATCAACAAAATCGGCATTGAGCTGCCACCTTTCGTTGCAGATACGCAACCAAAACCCTAAGTATTGTTCATGTACGCAATAAACTGGTTAATATATTAACCACGTCACATTTAAAAAAAAAATAAAATTACGTTTATATATAAGTTTACCGGCTGAGCCGGTTACAGGTTACCATGTTGCTTACATAAATACAAAACCAACCAGTTTGTTGCGTACATAAACTATACTTTGGGTTGATTGCGTATCTGCAACGAAAGGTGGCAGTTCATAGCCGATTTTGTTGATTAACCCCCAACACAAACAAGATCGAATTTAGATTGGCTTTAGTTTCAACCTTGTAAGGCCATATTATAATTTTGTTTTGTTGCAGTTCATGACTTCCTCTCTCTCAAAGTTTTGCCATTTCCTAATTCCTACTTTAAAATAAGTATAAAACACAGTGATTCTTTGTTATATATAATCAGATTATTATTATTATTATTATTATTATTATTATTATTATTATTATTATTATTATTATTATTATTATTATTATTATTATTATTATTATTATTGAGAAAAATCAAAAATGAAAATATAATGATACCATTTGAAGCATAAACTTAATTAAACGGGGTATATTCTTCTAATATTTGAAGCTTCCTCGTGTATTTATAGAAAGCGACAATAAAGTGGGTATATATACGGCTAAAAGCGTAGGGTGAAGACAAACACGGTTGGGGAAATGGTTATCAGAGGAAGTAAGAAGGAATCGATTCAAAGAGAACAGTTGCGAAAATGGTTATAACACGATTCCAAAAGATATCTAGCGGTCATAATCTTTTTTTTTTTTTTAACCATTTACACGGTTTTCTTCAACAATATTGATATTCAACTCTATTAAATGGCAAGAGCAACTGCACTTGCTGGTTTTCAATTTCACATATCTGGTAATTTTAGTGTAATCGGAACTACTCAAGACCAAATGGTATTCCAAGTTAAGTTATAAAATAAGTTGGGAAGTGCGAAATGCATACTTGTTTAAATTAAATTGGACCACCACTAAAACGATTTGAAGGTGATGAAAATAATCAATTAACTTGCTCCAAATTAAAGTTAAAGGTATCGAGTTCTAAGGGATTGATTGCTGAAAGAAAGTGACCGCATTAGAAGTTGGATCTTTATAGGGATGAGGTTAGTGTCTTAGAATACATTTAACTTGTATCCGATGTGTATTGTGGTACCCAAATTAGTTTTGCTATTTTTAATACATAAAACTTTCAAAAAGTGTATTTTAATGTATTTTGCTAATGTTTCATATGTTTAGGGTGCCACGTGGAATTGGTTGACACATCATCAAAAGCACGACATAATACATTAAAAAACACTTTTTGAACATTGGATGCATTAAAAATAGCAAACATAATTTAGTTACACACTAATAACATCGAGTATAAGTTGGATGCATTTTCAAATACTAATCACTACCTTATAATGGACCATTCGCGTAGATGTTGAATTCTTCACCCTGCATTTCCATTACGAGAGGTACAAAGGAAAATAGGGATTAGTATATGGAAATGCACCAAATTTGGACGCGATCTTAATTGTGTGTATCCATCTTTTTTTTTCTTCTATTGTGTGCTTGTAACCTGAAATACGCTTGAATTGAATGCATTTTACCTACCATGTGCTGACGTGTATCAGGTTACAATGAAATGGTCCAAGTCAGTTGCCATGTTTGATACACATCAGCTAGCCACTTATCAAATCAATAAACCCTAATAATAATACCCTTATTTATTCCTCATTTTCCCTCCATTTATCTCATTGTCCGTTCCATAGTCACATGGATCACTGACCCCCCCTCCCCCCCACCACTTATAATACGCTTGAAAATAGGGATTAGTATCTGGAAATGCACCAAACTTTGACGTGATCTTAATTGTGTGTATCCATCTTCTTTTTTTTCCTTCTATTGTGTGCTTGTAACCTGAAATACGCTTGAATTGAATGCATTTTACCTACCATGTGCTGACGTGTATCAGGTTACAATGAAATGGTCCAAGTCAGGCACCATGTTTGATACACATCAGCTAGCCACTTATCAAATCAATAAACCCTAATAATAATACCCTTATTTATTCCTCAGTTTCTCTCCATTTATCTCGTTGTCCGTTCCATAGTCACATGGATCACTGACCCCCCCACCCCACGTTTTACGTTCCAGATCTCGTGTACCGGATCGCGGTACGTTTGCGATCTAGATCGCGAACTGGATCGGTAAAATTAGCATGCCAGAAACTTCAAAATTCTGTACCGAATCAGAAGTGGAACGCGTTTTTATTCCCTGGAAAATGTTGAACCGAATAGGGTTGTTATGGTGATCATGTAGTTGTAATTTCAAAATTCCAGCAAAGATATGGGCGTTTGGGTTTCCAAAATCTGATGATTGGGTTTCCAAAGTTTGTTATTGATATCCCTAGAGTTTGATACATAATAAAATTAAATTATTTCCTCTGTGTTCTTATATTTTTAAATTTATACACATCAAAATCATCACAAGGTTTATCAAAAACTCTCTACACTCTACAAAATCACTCATCAAACAACACCATCTTTTTCTTCTGTAACTTTAAAAAAGGTCTTCAAGATGGTATTTGGTAAGAAAAGAACACACAATGATGAACATGCTACTGATGAGTTTCTCGATATTGTCGACGAGGAGCAACCCGATGAGTCCTTTGTACCGGAAACTGATGCTGAAGTAGAAACTCAAACACAAACTCAATCAAGTAAGGATGATGACAAACCACTTCTTAAGGAAGTCACAGTTGTTAGTTTACCCAACAGTAAAAATCCAGGTGGCCAAAGTTTGGATTTGTAAGCATTGCAAAGTCCAATTTACAAGTTCATATTCCAGAATACACATCCATTTTTTTGGAAATCTAGGAGGTAAAAAGGCTGAAATCAGGCGGTGTGTTGCTTTACTTAACGATCGGGAAAAGTACGAGAAATTGTTGAAGAAAGTTAAAGAAGCAGAAAAAGCAGGAGTATCGAAGTCAATGAAAAATTCTGTAATTACTAAAAAACAGAATGCTTCATCTTCTTCAAAGAAACCGATTGAAGAATCATTTGGAATAATGGAGCGAAACATGGTGGATTTAAAAGTTATGAGGGGTCTGTGTGCAAATGGGATCCCATTTATCGTGTTGCGCAACCCTAAATTCCTAAAGATGGTTAGCGCCATCAATAGAGCCCCTGCTGGTTATAAGCCGCCTTCAAGTGAAAAGGCGAGAACTGTTTTACTAGATGAATGTGTAAGGGATGTCGAGAAAAACTTGATACCATTCAAAGACACTTGGTGTGACACCCCGCAAATTTAAACGCAATTACGAACGTTAAACACTTGCATTATTAGGCTAATTCCCTACTTGAGTGAATTCACAACACATTTTAGAGATAAGTCTAGCAGAGCCCAACTAGTTAATACGTGTAGTATTACCTTTCGTAATTAGCTTTAATTACGCACGAAACAATTGGAAAAAACGAGACAAAATATGCGACTGTTGGTGAACAAAAACTGTTTAATAAAATGAAATTATTAAACAACCTTAACGTTTATTAAATATTATGTTGATAATATTTACAAAGTATTTTGCAGCGTATAACGTTTAGTTCGTAAACTGAAACAACTCGAAACGCATCCGTAAAAATAAAATAAAACAAAGTTATAAATTTTATGATTCAACTAAATTATTTCTATAAAATACCTCAACTAAAAATATAATCGAATACGTATTTAAAAATGTATCATTTAAAAATATTTGAACATTTAACGATCGGTAAACGCACACGGGTAAAATACCACAAGTTTGGGGCAAAAATCCCCTCCCTTTTGGCACCCAAAATTGGCTCCACCAACACCCACCCAACCTCACTTTTCACTTTTCCACTCTCTTTCTACCTCTAATCTCTCTCAACCTCTAATCTCTCTCAATTCTCTCTAAAAAAAAACCCACCACAAAATCACTACAAAACTACCACCAAACGACCTCAAATCACCAAGCTTGTTTAGAGAAAAACGATCATGACAACGAGGGCTACATTTCTACCTTTTCGGATTTCTCTCGCGATAACTTTGTAAGATCCCGACATTCCCGAAAACTCTTCGATTTCGATTTTTCTTGTGATATTTCGTGTTTAAGATACTTAGTACATCATGTTTTAGCGTTCTATTCAACTGATTATGTCCAAAATCGAACCAAAAACTCGTTTTTACAAACCGAATCACGAACAGTTGTAAGTGACGCATCGGTGCCAAAAACAGTGTAGCGACACTTAAGTGACGCACTAAGTGTCGCATAAAACCCTCTTTTCGCGTCACTTCCCTAAGTGACGCCAAAAACCCTCTTTTGCGGCACTTCGTCAAGTGTCGGTAACCCGACACTCCATGCGGCACTAACCTAAGTGACGCCTAAAATTCGATTTGCAATCATACCGACACTCATACCCGACACTACACAGGCACTCATACCTTATGCGTCACTTCCTCAAGTGACGCCAATAATACTGAACTTACATTTTTATGCGACACTTCCTGAGTGTCGCATCAAACCATTAAGTGACGCTAAAAACAGCAGGTTTACAACTACTTTTTCACTAAGTGTTGAACTTAACCAGGACACGAATGTTTACATACGAAACGATACACGAACTATACAAACATTTCAAACTATTACCAACGAGTCGTATACATTTTCATAACTATGAAATACTAACGTAAAACGTTATTCAAACACTTTGGACATAACTTGGTTGTACGAACACTAGCATGGGTGGTCGACTACGACATCCACATACTCATTAAACCTCATACGTTTAGGGCGTTAGGAGGTTTCGGACTAGACTTGGGCTTTAGGCTTTGCTAGCACTCGAACGTACTTAGCTCAACAGGTGAGTTCACAGCCCCACTCTTAACTGTTTTACCGCTTTCAACTTGGGGTGAGAAACATAGTCAACTGCTTTATTGATTGCCATAACTACTTTTACTTACATGACTGTATACTTGTTTTACTCGAACGATTAGAGTACTTTGAACTGTTGAACTCTTACACAAAACTGACATATATGAAACAATATTTTCATACTACAAACGTGTTAAACTTTGTTTGGTAAACCGGAGAACGACCGGTACTTTTTATGTAAACGCTGGAGAATGACCAACAACGTATTTTAGTGCCAGAGAACGACTGACAAGTTGGACGGGAGAACGACCAGTGCGTGTTTTGACCGGAGAACGACCGGTACTGTGTTTCGATGGAGAACGACCAGCAGTGTTTAGTGCCAGAGAACGACTGGCCGAGTTGGACGGGAGAACGACCCGTGCGTATTTAGACCGGAGAACGACCGGTACTGTTTTGGAAACGCTGGAGAACGACCAGCAACGTATTTTAAACTGTATTTTGAGTAACATCCCACGTAAACTGTATTTTGGGTAACATCCCACGTAAACTATATTTTGGGCAACATCCCAACCGAACTATATTTGGATAACATTCCACGAAACGTTTACCTAACTATTATGGCAACAACTGTTTACAAACGTATTTGGTTTAACAAACTGTACTTTCAAACTTAAAACCTGTGAATTCACTCAACCTCGTTGTTGACTTTTTACTATGTTTTTCAGGGAATTAGCAGCACACGTAAGGACCGCCTGCACATATGGAACATAGGCGACCCTCAAAGCTTTAGGATGCCAACTTTTGAAACATATGGATTTCTTTTATATAACTAAAGTGTTTTAGTCATATTTACGAAATCTACTTTTGTAAACTTAACTACTTCTAAACTCGTACGATTCGATGAATCGTAAAACGTTGTAATTATTATTTATTGAATCTTGATATATTTATGTTCTGTTGTAATCATATGCTCTGATACGTATGCATGTACAATGATGGAGTCATTACCCCCATACTTAACTAAATGCTTCCGCTAACCACAATCAACGAATTTGGGGGTGTGACAGATTGGTATCAGAGCCATTAGTTATAGCGAACTAGATTTCTTAAGTGACTTAGAGACCTTAGAGACCTAGACTATAGCCTTGGCTAGAACGCATGTGCATACACACATTTGCATATGTCTAACGTCGTTACGATACATCAATACACGTGATTCCTTCGTCGAACCGTACTATGTCTGAACTGTTCACTTTCATTCCGAACTCATATGAACCTGACCGTATTAAGCGGTTGATGAAAAGAAGTATGTATTTAGCATAATATAATGACGCCTGGCCAATGTGATTATATTATACTAAGTACATATGGGTGTTTCATAGTCGTAAGATAAGTGATGGGAATACTGTCGTTCCTTCTTAACCATTGGATGACTAAAAATATGTGAAACCTCATTCTTCACATCCTTTTTGTAACTTTAGAATGGACAAACTGAACTTAACGATTTTATGTATTTGATGTATTTTCTCATATTACAACAGAGGTACAATGCATATATATACTAGTGACACATAAGGTAGAGGAAACCCTAGTGGGCCATGGGCCGACTATACAGATTTATATTCTAACACTCCCCCTCAAGCTGGAGCATATATATTTATCATGCCCAGCTTGTTACACATAAGAGTAATCCGACTTCCAGGTAGAGATTTAGTGACATATCTGCCAACTGATTTCCTGTTACAACATGAGGAGTAGCAATTGTCCCATCTTCTAACTTCTCTCGAGTGAAATGACAATCTACTTCTATATGCTTGGTCCTTTCATGGAACACTGGATTATTAGCGATATGAATAGCTGCTTCATTATCACACCACAAGTTCATCGGTCTAGACTGAGCAAATCCAATCTCACTAAGGAGATTACGTATCCATATAAGTTCACAAGTGGTTTGTGCCATAGCACGGTATTCAGATTCTGCACTCGAACGAGATACCACATTCTGTTTCTTACTCTTCCATGATACGAGGTTACCTCCAACAAAGACACAATACCCGGTAGTAGAACGCTTGGATGTAGGATCTCCATTGTAATCTGCATCTGTAAAACCCTCAATGATATGGTGACCATAATTCTGATATAAAATTCCACGTCCTGGCGCACCCTTTAAATACTTCAAAATATGACAGACTGCATCCCATTGTGAGGTTCTTGGTGATGACATAAATTGACTAACAACGCTTACAGAAAAAGCAATATCAGGACGAGTGATGGTTAAGTAGCTCAATTTCCCCACAATTTTCCTATATATCTCAGGATTACCGAGTGGGTCTCCATCATCAGCTCTTAATTTCACACCTGGTACCATGGGTGCGTCACAAGGCTTTGCTTCAATCAAACCAGCATCACTTAATACATCCAAGCAGTACTTACATTGAGATAAACAAATACCATTTCGACTACGAGAAACTTCAATTCCCAAAAAATATTTCAACGGCCCTAGATCTTTTGTTTGAAATCAAGACTCAAGGAAGGCTTTTAACTTCTTAATTCCAAGTTCATCGCTACCGGTAATCACAATATCATCCACATATACAACAAGCAAGATGAAACCAGAGTTGGATGATGTAAAGAACACTGAGTGATCATAAGCACTTCTTCGTAGTCCAAACTCAATCACCACAGAACTAAATCTCCCAAACCAGGCACGAGGAGATTGTTTTAAGCCATACAACGACTTTCTTATCTTACATACTTTCCCAGACTTCCCCTGAGCAATAAACCCAGGTGGTTGCTCCATATAAACTTCTTCTTGTAAATCACCGTGCAAAAATGCGTTCTTTACATCTAGTTGGTGAAGTGCCCAATTATAAGTAGCAGTGATATCGCGTAAAAAGTCATGTTTTTACTACAAATATCTCTCTCATTCTGGAACGATTCTTGGCATATTAACTCCAATATAGCACAAATCAGTAACATTATGCCAAGAAGGTCAAAACGAGGTTGCACGATAAAAATCAAGTAAAACGGATGTGAAACGAAGATTCCACACACGTTTGAAGATTCAAGGCATAAAAATGAGATTTCAAGACCAAAGTGCCCTTCATCAACATCCATTATTTCCAAGATGTTCGTTTTCAAAATTCGGATCCAACAGAAGAAGAATCAACTGAAACGGGTAAAAACTGAAGATTTCGCGCCCGCCGGAAGATCCAAATGCAATATCTGGAGCTAGGTACCTCATCTCAGGGCCTATCCTGTCAAAATCTTCATTTTGTCAAAATCTTCGTTTTTGAATTACGAATCCAACAAAAAAAGAATCAACTCAAACGGACTTATAACGAAGAAAACACGTACGAATCAAGAAACGAAGCAACAAACGACGCAACGGGGCGGGGGTGGGACCACCGCCACCGGCCTCACCACCACCGCCGCCGGCTGGACCACCACCGCCGCCGGCTGGCCTGTACCCACCTCGGTTTCCGTTTTTGGTAACTTTTGGTACCTGGTGCGCCTACTTTTCGTGTTGTACGGTACCCGGTGCGCCTACTTTTCGTGTTGTACACACCATTTTTGGCAAGCTTTCTAACATGCACCTCATGGTGCTAATGTGAGCCAAAGCTCACCTATAAATAGGAGGCTTTAGGCTTCATTTCAAAATGTCCCATATGCACTAGTCATATCACTTTCTTACTTTCTCATTCTACTTTCTTACTTTAAATTTAGCATTAGATTAGATTATTACTTTGTTTAGAGTAGAAAGAAAGCTAGGAACGTGTTGTAATCTTTGGTGTACGCTTGGAGTTATGCTCATTAATTCAAGTCTATTCCTTCTCGCATATTAATCTCGGTTATCTCTATCCTTATCTATCTTAATTAAACATGTTTGCTTTAATTATGTTTGCGATCGTTATTGCCAATATTAGCGAGTAGATTACTATTGTATTTGTTGTGATGTAGTTAGTATATAATTGTGGGATGACTTTGAATACGTCGTGAGATAATATGACGGCCCCTATTCGACTGATTACTTGGTATAGTATTGGAAATGCTTTTGAGCATAGTAGAAATATATGGAAGCCAGTAACGACCGAAGGTAGTTGTATTATTGATCGACGTTATAAAATTGGAAACTTTGTGAACGGACTTATCTTGTGATTTTAAACCTAAAACTTATATTCGCCTTTTGATTAACAAACGTGATTGTAACCTTGTAAAGAGGAGTCGCGAACCTCAATACTCGGTCAATAGTTATCTGTGTAAAAACTATGTTTTCAATTGTAACATCTTGCAAGCATTATAAAATGCAATGTGATTATGTGGACTTGCCATGAGTATTGCACACTTCTGATCACATTGTACTTATCATGTAAACATCGCGAAGCAATTAAACTCACAACGGAAACATTGGTAAACAATTCAATGCGTTGTGAGCTACCATAGTATTTTACGACATGGTCTGGGTTTAACTTTCTGTAAAAAGCCGTCAGCATTTTAATTAGTTGTTTTAGTTTAGATTAGATTAGATTAGGTAGGCTATAGGCTAAATGACCATTTACGAAAACCTAGGGATTTATTAATTGTATTAAGAAAGGCAAGTTTGAAATCCAACTTAAACCGATACTTTTTATTAAAACCATGAAACCTAAAGTACGGTACGCAAGAAACCCGAATGCTTTCCCTCGTTTATCACGCTTAAGTTTCATTGGTAGAAATTGATTAAATAGTCTGGACACAAGTTCTAAGTTAGTTGTTTAATGGATTCATAATCATTGTGGTATTAAGAACGGCTAGACATGTTATGGACTTGCTACTCTATTCCTTCGCCCACGAGCGAATACGTTCAATAATATGGGCCACTGACTCCCTCACATGAGAGTGTGGAGAGTTGAGCATTGTCTGTCTGGTCAGAATCATGATACCTTAGTTCCTCGTGACATATTAGTTGATAACCGACTAATAAGGAATCTATTGGTTATACCATAAGTTAATGAATCTCATAAGCAACTCAATTTAGTTAATCGTTTTCCCGTAAGAGTCATCATCCCATAATTATTAACTAACGAACTCACAATAAATACTACTTTGCATTATCTGACATCTTATTACATTTTATCCGCTTTATTTAATTTACTTAATTAACTGAACCAAAACCCCCAACGCACTCTTTTAAAACATTTACTAGAAAAGAAAGATTGATTGGATCACCTCCGTTTCAATTCAGTTTCTCTTTAAGAACGACTCTAGGTCCAACTTACCGCCTACTAACCTTTTGGTTCAGTACTAGTAAGTCACACTTAGACCCCAGCAATTATAAATTTTAAAACCACCCGTTGATAACCTCAACAAGTTTTTGGCGCCGCTACCGGGGAGACTAACTGTCCGATCCAGAGGCCCAACCAATCCCAATTCTAGTAAACCCTTAGGATAAAACTTCCAAAAAAAAAAAACAACAAAAACATTTCCTTTATTGTCTATTTTCTTTTATTGTCTTTCTTTTAGTTTATGACCTGTTCCCCTAGATCTGCACCACTATTTAACTTTCCCGATCCAGAACTTATAATACGCACTATTCGACGAGAAAAGAAGCAATTTGCACTTAAGCAAGCAATGGCTGAACGCATCACTCTCGCTGACAACAGTAAACCCTCTATCGAAGGAAGAGGAGGACCAATTCTCTACCCTGAAACCCCTGGTCAATCTTTCGAGCTTAAACACCACATCATCCAACTGATCCAAAACCACTGTCAATTCCATGGATTGTCCAGTGATGACCCAAACTCTCACCTCGACAAGTTCATCTCTCTCTCAAATTCCTACAAGCAAAACGGAATTGGCCAAGACATAATCCGTTTATACCTTTTCCCTTATTCGCTCACCCATCATGCGCAAACATGGTTTGAAGGTCTAGAGACCGGCTCTATCCCTTCATGGACCACGATGGCGACAAAGTTTCTAACCAAGTACTTTCCGCCTTCTAAACAAACCAAACTCCGAAATGACATCATGAACTTTCGACAAGCTTTCGATGAGTCATTATATACCGCATGGGAACGATTCAAAGGAGCCTTGAAGAAATGCCCTAATCACCGACTCGATAAGTCTGCACAATTGTGCACCTTCTACAATGGTTTAGATCCTAACCACCGAACTACCCTCGATGCTGCTGCACAAGGAAGCTTCACGGCAAAGACCGACGAAGAAGGATGGAACCTGATAGAAAATATGACTATGCATCACCACGATTGGAATTCTGGAGATCATTCAACATCTTCCACACCTATCGCTGTTGCAAACCCGATTCCAGTCGAAGCAATTAAGACACTGACAGAGAAAATGGACTCGCTCGTCAAACAGTTTGGAGAACTTAAGAAACAACAGCACCAAGTACACCAAGTGCAAGTCTGTCAACACTGCACCAACCCGCAACCATCTGGCGAATACCAAGTTGAATACGAAGAAGCAGATGGCACCATCTACTATGCTCAGTTTCCAGCTCGACCACCCGGTTTCAACCAGAACAACAACCAACCTAGAGGACCTCCCTTTCCGCCGAGAAACAACCAACAACCATACCAACCCCGATACCCACCTAGATATCCACCTTACCAACAACAGCCACAACTTTCTTACAATCAACCCCTTGCACTTCCTGCACCCACTTCCGACACAAACCAAACCACTGAACAAACCACCAAGACAAATGCCCCAGCTTCAAGTTCAGACGACACCTTCACTCAATTCATGCAAGGTCAACACCTGCTCAACCAAAAGACGTCCGCTAGACAAGATCAAGCTGACCTCTTCATGAGAAATCAATTGGCTGTGCTAAAGAATTTGGAAGCTCAAATTGGACAATTGGCACAACGTCTTGAGAATAGACCCCGAGGAAGTTTTCCTCGCAACACGGTTCAAAATCTGCATGTTGAGGAAGCAAAGCAACTTACGACACCCAAGGAAGCAGCCACTACTCCACCTGCTGCTGTTCCAGTAAAGGAAGAACCAAAGGTCAAGATACCAACTATGAAAACCACTCAAACCATGAACAAAGAGGTTAGAATCCCTTACCCCGCTAGACTTAAAGTTCAACCTAAGTAACTGTCATCCTTTAAACTAGATGGAAAATTCCTTGATACCATGTCTAGAGTTCCTGGTCGTAATAAGTATATTAGAAAATTACTATCCACCAAAGATAAATTGCCTGAAGTGAACAACATTCCCCTTAGTTCTGAAACCTCAGCCCTACTTAAAAATAGCCTTCCAGAAAAATTAGGAGATACTAGTATATTTACACTCCCTTGTTCTATCTACAATTCCGGAAATATGAGCGCTTTAGCCGACTTAGGAGCCAGCATTAACCTTATGCCCTACTCCCTGTTTAAAAGGCTAGAACTTGAAAACTTAAAACCCACTAAGATGACCGTCCAGCTAGCCGACCAATCTGTTAGATACCCCAAGGGAATAGCTGAGAATGTCCTTGTTCAAGTTGACAAATTTTTCTTTCCAACGAATTTCGTGGTAATGGATATCCACGAAGACATAAACATCCCAATTATCCTTGGAAGACCATTCATGAATACAGCTAGAGCAGTGATTGATGTGTATAACCACACGATTGTTTTACGATCGCATGGTGAAAGCATCACTTACAAGATCGACCAACCGGAATGCACCCCATAAGAGGAAGAATGTTGTGCTATATCCACAGGAAAAGTCTGTTCCGATGATGAATCAGAACCAGAGGAGGAACCACAATTCACCCGATCATCAGTTCTCATTTCTGACACCGAATACGACCCAGAAGAGGAAGAATACGAGGAAGCAGATGAAGAAATTGAATCTGACCCTGAAGAGGAAAAGGAAGAAGAAGAGGAAGAAATGGAAGAAGATGAAGATCACACTGATTCGCCACAAATGGCCGAAGTTAAAAGGATACAAAACTACGATGATTACTCTTCATCTGAAGAATCAGTTGATTACGGAGTCATCCGCCAAGAGCTCAGATCCTCTCATCTTAAAAGAATGGGAAACATCCTAAATTCTTATCTCGATCCATCAAAACCCTTCACAAGAACCCGACTCCGAGACATAGAAATCTTTGAAGAAGGACTCCGATCATCACCACACCCAGATCAGTACGCCAAACTACTACAGAGAATTTCGGCATATAAGGCACGTCAACCAGGAAGCTTTACCAAAGAGAACCTCCATGACATAACAACCGAAGTCCGAACCATCGAAATCGATAGTTCTCGACCCTTCAACAACGCGCCCTCAGACGAAGAACTCCACCAATTTCCAGATTCACATGATAAGGACTCCGATTGCAACAGTGAATGCGATGACGATTACGTCAACATCACTCTTGATGAACGCTCTATTCCACAACCTCCTCTTGCTCCACCAAATTCCCCTGCCGTCACAACTGAGAGACTAGAAATTCCTCTGATAGATAGTCATCAAGACATGATCGAGATGATTGACGAATACGACGATGTCCGAATCATCGTAGAAGCTATCAAAGAGTCAACCAATGACTACAACACCGCCCAGAGACACATGATAAGGGCAATCATATGAGACTACGATTCATACCTCGCCAACTATGGAGAACCAGAGCCTAGCACTCTTTGGAGAAACATTCGAGCATTCTCTGACCTGCTTCAAGAACAACTTACCAGAGAAGCTCGACAGCGAGAAAGACCCAACTACCTAATGGGAGAAATCGAATTCCACGGAAACCAAAGGCGAATATACAAAAAAGTATATTGTGCCTTAGCCGGGTCAGCTTTTCCGTACTCATCAAGTCAAAAAGCTATTCTTGCATCAATGAGAACCAATCTGGAGAGAGCCACAGGGAACCCAAGAAGTTATGCCGACATCAGAATGGTGGGAGATCTTAGAACTCTCCTAGATCTCATCGAAACTGGAGAGCACCTCACAGCATCACAGAACTGCAGGATCGTCATTCAATCCACCATTGGGAACCACATTGAACTAATAATTGATGAGCTGAACGAGCCAGCCTATGAAGAGGAAACTCGTGAGGTACCAAGATTCATCCCGCACATGTCGCAAATCAATTTAGCCACTTATGTGACTACCCGACTGCGCGAAATGTACCAAAAAGAAGATGTAGAACTCGACGTCTACCGAAATGGATATCGCGAGATATTCAGCAAGTTAATTTGCATCTTCACCGACTCGGATTTTCCCTTCAAGCGCGAGCAGCATCAACTAATCAGACAAGTGTGCCAAGCAACCAGATCCTTCGGAGGAGACCCTTGGGCTAATGATTTTGAAGAAGTGAAAACCAAATTCATGGCTTTAATCGCCTCGATAGGAAGAAACCACCCACAGCGTGAAATAGTTCAAACTTATACCTGCACTTGAATTGACCCTAACGGACCAGTCACAAGGGCAGTTCGATACATCTGCTATGGAATGGCAATTCTCGACCGACTCGCCACTGGTCACTTCAAAAGCTTCAGAATGCTATCCACCAACCCACCAACTCTCATTGCTGACATGATAGAGCAATTCCTACAATACTATCCACCACGTTACTCTCTACCAAGAAACCACAGTGACCACGCCACCACTACGGATGCATCAAGCATCATCTGAAGAAGAAAAGGACTAAGTCGAGCTCTCGACTTTAAAAGAGCGCTTCTCGGGAGGCAACCCGTGTTTTTACATTTCTGTAATTTTACTTTCCAAGAAGTGATGAAATCTCCGACTATCTTTCACACTCGGATCATACAAAGAATGCTCCAGCCTGCAAGGAAGCATAAAATCCTGAAGAATACTGCAACTACCGGGGAGTACTTCTATACCATCTCTTTCATTCGTTTTAAAAATACCATATCCATTATGCTTATCACTAAGTGTGGGATTCGAACCCAACACACACACTGGAAGAATGAGTCTTAGATGTTTAAAACCCTAAGTGTGGGATATTACCCCATTCAGAGCTTAGTGTAACATCGAGGACGATGTTCCTTTAAGTGTGGGATAACAGTAGTTGCACTACTGTTAATTGGATATTGGTATATACTTGATTCTAAATCGTTGCTCTTTAGTAGACCTTGCTTCTCCATAAAAGTAAACAAAATTTTTCAAAACTAAGTTAAAAATATGAAGAAAATGAAAAATTTTGAAGAATAATTTACTTTGGGGAAGAAAGAAAAATAAAATATAAGTTCTTTTGAAAAACAAGTTTGACAATCCCATAAAGAGCATCGCATGACTAAGCACACAACAAACCAACTTTCGATTCGTGAGGTATCTTGAGCCATATGAAAAGCATTCACTTTTAATGCTTCACTTTTTCGATTCTTGAGTGTGCCGATGTATGCGTTTAGAATCAGAACTTGCTCTTGTTATGCATTTCGAATCCGAACTTGTGAGTCAAAAAGGAGATCGAATCACATCATTCTTGAACCCATCCATACACCCAAAAATAAGTACGTTACCCCTTTACCTACTCAAAAACATCCCTCAAACTTCCTACAAAGTTCCAAAGATGAAAAAAGAGAAAAATCAAGGATATGACGTCAAAATGATAGAAAAAGTCCCAAGAAAATTCGAAGTAAAGAAAGTCAAATGGAGAAAGAAGACTCCGCCAAAAATAGAAAAAAGGCGTCAATCCTCCCAAAAATTCAAAAATTTCAGCTTTCCGCTTCACCAAAAAAGAAAACCCAACAAAACCCTTCTCACACTACCAACATTCCGCCACCAAAAACCCTACATCACTTCCCTTAGAATGATTGTGGCTAGATCGACTTCGCGCTCACCAAAAAGGTAACGATTTGATACTCGATCAAGCCTATGACGATAAACAATACATGACTGGAGTTCTGAGCGATTGATATAATAGAATAGGAAACCCTAAACACTTTGAGTGATTGGAGTGACCACCTTGAGAGGATCGCCTAGTCATGTATCAACGATCAATGATCAAAAGCATGCTCCTAAAGATTACAACCTTGCTTTCTAAAATATCAAATATCTTTATTTTTTCCGAAACCCCCTTTAATAAAAAGTTCCCGTCTTAAAATAATTTCATTATCTGCTTATCTTTAACCATGTTGAACGTTAGTTTGCTTGAGGACAAGCAAAGTTCTAAGTGTGGGATACTTGATACCGCGTAAAAAGTCATGTTTTTACTACCGATATCTCTCTCATTCTGGAACGATTCTTGGCATATTAACTCCAATTTAGCACAAATTAGTAACATTATGCCAAGAAGGTCAAAACGAGGTTGCACGATAAAAATCAAGTAAAACGGATGTGAAACGAAGATTCCACACACGTTTGAAGATTCAAGGCATAAAAACGATATTTCAAGACCAAAGTGCCTTTCATCAACATCCATTATTTCCAAAATGTTCGTTTTCAAAATTCGGATCCAACAGAAGAAGAATCAACTGAAACGGGTAAAAAATGAAGATTTCGCGCCCGCCGGAAGATCCAAATGATCCAAACGCAATATCTGGATCTAGGGACCTCATCTCAGGGCCTATCCTATGTCAAAATCTTCGTTTTTGAATTACGAATCCAACAAAAAAAGAATCAACTCAAACGGACTTATAACGAAGAAAACACGCACGAATCAAGAAACGAAGCAACAAACGACGCAACGGGGCGGGGGTTGGACCACCGCCGCTGGCCTCAATACCACCGTCGCCGGCTGGACCTCCTCCGCCGCCGGCTGGCCTGTACCCGCCTCGGTTTCCATTTTTGGTTACTTTTGGTACCTGGTGCGCCTACTTTTCGTGTTGTACGGTACCCGGTGCGCCTACTTTTCGTGTTGTACGGTACCCGGTGCGCCTACTTTTCGTGTTGTACACACCATTTTTGGCAAGCTTTCTAACATGCACCTCATGGTGCTAATGTGAGCCAAAGCTCACCTATAAATAGGAGGCTTTAGGCTTCATTTCAAAATGTCCCATATGCACTAGTCATATCACTTTCTTACTTTCTCATTCTACTTTCTTACTTTAAATTTAGCATTAGATTAGTTTATTACTTTGTTTAGAGTAGAAAGAAAGCTAGGAACGTGTTGTAATATTTGGTGTACGCTTGGAGTTACGCTCATTAATTCAAGTCTATTCCTTCTCGCATATTAATCTCGGTTATCTCTATCCTTGTCTATCTTAATTAAACATGTTTGCTTTAATTATGTTTGCGATCGTTATTGCCATGATTAGCGAGTAGATTACTATTGTATTTGTTGTGATGTAGTTAGTATATAATTGTGGGATGACTTTGAATACGTCGTGAGATAATATGACGGCCCCTATTCGACTGATTACTCGGTATAGTATTGGAAATGCTTTTGAGCATAGTACAAATATATGGAAGCCAGTAACGACCGAAGGTAGTTGTATTATTGATCGACGTTATAAAATTGGAAACTTTGTGAACGGACTTATCTTGTGATTTTAAACCTAAAACTTATATTCGCCTTTCGATTAACAAACGTGATTGTAACCTTGTAAAGAGGAGTCGCGAACCTCAATACTCGGTCAATAGTTATCTGTGTAAAAACTATGTTTTCAATTGTAACGTCTTGCAAGCATTATAAAATGCAATGTGATTATGTGGACTTGCCATGAGTATTGTACACTTCTGATCACATTGTACTTATCATGTAAACATCGCGAAGCAATTAAACTCACAACGGAAACATTGGTAAACAATTCAATACGTTGTGAGCTACCATAGTATTTTCCGACATGGTCTGGGTTTAACTTTCTGTAAAAAGCCGTCAGCATTTTAATTAGTTGTTTTAGTTTAGATTAGATTAGATTAGGTAGGCTATAGGCTAAATGACCATTTATGAAAACCTAGGGATTTGTTAATTGTATTAAGAAAGGCAAGTTTGAAATCCAACTTAAACCGATACTTTTTATTAAAACCATGAAACCTAAAGTACGGTACGCAAGAAACCCGAATGCTTTCCCTCGTTTATCACGCTTAAGTTTCATTGGTAGAAATTGATTAAATAAGTCCGGACACAAGTTCTAAGTTAGTTGTTTAATGGATTCATAATCATTGTGGTATTAAGAACGGCTAGACATGTTATCGACTTGCTACTCTATTCTTTCTCCCACGAGCGAATACGTTCAATAATATGGACCACTGACTCCCTCACAGGAGAGTGTGGAGAGTTGAGCATTGTCTGTCTGGTCAGAATCATGATACCTTAGTTCCTCGTGACATATTAGTTGATAACCGACTAATAAGGAATCTATTGGTTATACCATAAGTTAATGAATCTCATAAGCAACTCAATTTAGTTAATCGTTTTCCCGTAAGAGTCATCATCCCATAATTATTAACTAACGAACTCACAACAAATACTACTTTGCATTATCTGACATCTTATTACATTTTATCCGCTTTATTTAATTTACTTAATTAACTGAACCAAAACCCCCAACGCACTCTTTTAAAACATTTACTAGAAAAGAAAGATTGATTGGATCACCTCCGTTTCAATTCAGTTTCTCTTTAAGAATGACTCTAGGTCCAACTTACCGCCTACTAACCTTTTGGTTCAGTACTAGTAAGTCACACTTAGACCCCAGCAATTATAAATTTTAAAACCACCCGTTGATAACCTCAACAAGTTTTTGGCGCCGCTACCGGGGAGACTAATTGTCCGATCCAGAGGCCCAACCAATCCCAATTCTAGTAAACCCTTAGGATAAAACTTCCAAAAAAAAAAAAAACAACAAAAACATTTCCTTTATTGTCTATTTTCTTTTATTGTCTTTCTTTTAGTTTATGACCTGTTCCCCTAGATCTGCACCACTATTTAACTTTCCCGATCCAGAACTTATAATACGCACTATTCGACGAGAAAAGAAGCAATTTGCACTTAAGCAAGCAATGGCTGAACGCATCACTCTCGCTGACAACAGTAAACCCTCTATCGAAGGAAGAGGAGGACCAATTCTCTACCCTGAAACCCCTGGTCAATCTTTCGAGCTTAAACACCACATCATCCAACTGATCCAAAACCACTGTCAATTCCATGGATTGCCCAGTGATGACCCAAACTCTCACCTCGACAAGTTCATCTCTCTCTCAAATTCCTACAAGCAAAACGGAATTGGCCAAGACACAATCCGTTTATACCTTTTCCCTTATTCGCTCACCCATCATGCGCAAACATGGTTTGAAGGTCTAGAGACCGGCTCTATCCCTTCATGGACCGCGATGGCGACAAAGTTTCTAACCAAGTACTTTCCGCCTTCTAAACAAACCAAACTCCGAAATGACATCATGAACTTTCGACAAGCTTTCGATGAGTCATTATATACCGCATGGGAACGATTCAAAGGAGCCTTGAAGAAATGCCCTAATCACCGACTCGATAAGTCTGCACAATTGTGCACCTTCTACAATGGTTTAGATCCTAACCACCGAACTACCCTCGATGCTGCTGCTTAAGGAAGCTTCATGGCAAAGACCGACGAAGAAGGATGGAACCTGATAGAAAATATGACTATGCATCACCACGATTGGAATTCTGGAGATCATTCAACATCTTCCACACCTATCGCTACTGCAAACCCGATTCCAGTCGAAGCAATTAAGACACTGACAGAGAAAATGGACTCGCTCGTCAAACAGTTTGGAGAACTTAAGAAACAACAGCACCAAGTACACCAAGTGCAAGTCTGTCAACACTGCACCAACCTGCAACCATCTGGCGAATACCAAGTTGAATACGAAGAAGCAGATGGCACCGTCTACTATGCTCAGTTTCCAGCTCGACCACCCGGTTTCAACCAGAACAACAACCAACCTAGAGGACCTCCCTTTCCGCCGAGAAACAACCAACAACCATACCAACCCCGATACCCACCTAGATATCCACCTTACCAACAACAGCCACAACTTTCTTACAATCAACCCCTTGCACTTCCTGCACACACTTCCGACACAAACCAAACCACTGAACAAACCACCAAGACAAATGCCCCAGCTTCAAGTTCAGACGACGCCTTCACTCAATTCATGCAAGGTCAACACCTGCTCAACCAAAAGACGTCCGCTAGACAAGATCAAGCCGACCTCATCATGAGAAATCAATTGGCTGTGCTAAAGAATTTGGAAGCTCAAATTGGACAATTGGCACAACGTCTTGAGAATAGACCCCGAGGAAGTTTGCCTAGCAACACGGTTCAAAATCCGAATGTTGAGGAAGCAAAGCAACTTACGAAACCCAAGGAAGCAGCCACTACTCCACCTGCTGCTGTTCCAGTAAAGGAAGAACCAAAGGTCAAGATACCAACTATGAAAACCACTCAAACCATGAACAAAGAGGTTAGAATCCCTTACCCCGCTAGACTTAAAGTTCAACCTAAGAAACTGACATCCTTTAAACTAGATGGAAAATTCCTTGATACCATGTCTAGAGTTCCTGGTCGTAATAAGTATATTAGAAAATTACTATCCACCAAAGATAAATTGCCTGAAGTGAACAACATTCCCCTTAGTTCTGAAACCTCAGCCCTACTTAAAAATAGCCTTCCAGAAAAATTAGGAGATATTGGTAGATTTACACTCCCTTGTTCTATCTACAATTTCGGAAATATGAGCGCTTTAGCCGACTTAGGAGCCAGCATTAACCTTATGCCCTACTCCCTGTTTAAAAGGCTAGAACTTGAAAACTTGAAACCCACTAAGATGACCGTCCAGCTAGCCGACCAATCTGTTAGATACCCCAAGGGAATAGCTGAGAATGTCCTTGTTCAAGTTGACAAATTTTTCTTTCCAATGGATTTCGTGGTAATGGATATCCACGAAGACATAAACATCCCAATTATCCTTGGAAGACCATTCATGAATACAGCTAGAGCAGTGATTGATGTGTATAACCACACGATTGTTTTACGATCGCATGGTGAAAGCATCACTTACAAGATCGACCAACCGGAATGCACCCCAGAAGAGGAAGAATGTTGTGCTATATCCACAGGAAAAGTCTGTTCCGATGATGAATCAGAACCAGAGGAGGAACCACAATTCACCCGATCATCAGTTCTCATTTCTGACACCGAATACGACCCAGAAGAGGAAGAATACGAGGAAGCAGATGAAGAAATTGAATATGACCCTAAAGAGGAAAAGGAAGAAGAAGAGGAAGAAATGGAAGAAGATGAAGATCACACTGATTCGCCACAAATGGCCGAAGTTAAAAGGATACAAAACTACGATGATTACTCTTCATCTGAAGAATCAGTTGATTACGGAGTCATCCGCCAAGAGCTCAGATCCTCTCATCTTAAAAGAATGGGAAACATCCTAAATTCTTATCTCGATCCATCAAAACCCTTCACAAGAACCCGACTCCGAGACATAGAAATCTTTGAAGAAGGACTCCGATCATCACCACACCCAGATCAGTACGCCAAACTACTACAGAGAATTTCGGCATATAAGGCACGTCAACCAGGAAGCTTTACCAAAGAGAACCTCCATGACATAACAACCGAAGTCCGAACCATCGAAATCGATAGTTCTCGACCCTTCAACAACGCGCCCTCAGACGAAGAACTCCACCAATTTCCAGATTCACGTGATAAGGACTCCGATTGCAACAGTGAATGCGATGACGATTACGTCAACATCACTCTTGATGAACGCTCTATTCCACAACCTCCTCTTGATCCACCAAATTCCCCTGCCGTCACAACTGAGAGACTGGAAATTCCTTTGATAGATAGTCATCAAGACATGATCGAGATGATTGACGAATACGACGATGTCCGAATCATCGTAGAAGCTATCAAAGAGTCAACCAATGACTACAACACCGCCCAGAGACACATGATAAGGGCAATCATACGAGACTACGATTCATACCTCGCCAACTATGGAGAACCAGAGCCTAGCACTCTTCGGAGAAACATTCGAGCATTCTCTGACCTGCTTCAAGAACAACTTACCAGAGAAGCTCGACAGCGAGAAAGACCCAACTACCTAATGGGAGAAATCGAATTCCACGGAAACCAAAGGCGAATATACAAAAAAGTATATTGTGCCTTAGCCGGGTCAGCTTTTCCGTACTCATCAAGTCAAAAAGCTATTCTTGCATCAATGAGAACCAATCTGGAGAGAGCCACAGGGAACCCAAGAAGTTATGCCGACATCAGAATGGTGGGAGATCTTAGAACTCTCCTAGATCTCATCGAAACTGGAGAGCACCTCACAGCATCAGAGAACTGCAGGATCGTCATTCAATCCACCATTGGGAACCACATTGAACTAATAATTGATGAGCTGAACGAGCCAGCCTATGAAGAGGAAACTCGTGAGGTACCGAGATTCATCCCGCACATGTCGCAAATCAATTTAGCCACTTATGTGACTACCCGACTGCGCGAAATGTACCAAGAAGAAGACGTAGAACTCGACGTCTACCGAAATGGATATCGCGAGATATTCAGCAAGTTAATTTGCATCTTCACCGACTCGGATTTTCCCTTCAACTGCGAGCAGCATCAACTAATCAGACAAGTGTGCCAAGCAACCAGATCCTTCGGAGGAGACCCTTGGGCTAATGATTTTGAAGAAGTGAAAACCGAATTCATGGCTTTAATCGCCTCGATAGGAAGAAACCACCCACAGCGTGAAATAGTTCGAACTTATACCTGCACTCGAATTGACCTTAACGGACCAGTCACAAGGGCAGTTCGATACATCTGCTATGGAATGGCAATTCTCGACCGACTCGCCACTGATCACTTCAAAAGCTTCAGAATGCTATCCACCAACCCACCAACTCTCATTGCTGACATGATAGAGCAATTCCTATAATACTATCCACCACGATACTCTCTACCAAGAAACCACAGTGACCACGCCACCACTACGGATGCATCAAGCATCATCTGAAGAAGAAAAGGACTAAGTCGAGCTCTCGACTTTAAAAGAGCGCTTCTCGGGAGGCAACCCGTGTTTTTACATTTCTGCAATTTTACTTTCCAAGAAGTGATGAAATCTCCGACTATCTTTCACACTCGGATCATACAAAGAATGCTCCAGCCTGCAAGGAAGCATAAAATCCTGAAGAATCGCATATCCGACGTGTTCACACTTACGAGACCAATCACAAGAAGACTTGATCAAGAGCTCACCAAGAAAGACGGTATCCAGCAGATGCAACCAAAAGAATACTGCAACTACCGGGGAGTACTTCTATACCATCTCTTTCATTCGTTTTAAAAATACCATATCCATTATGCTTATCACTAAGTGTGGGATTCGAACCCAACACACACACTGGAAGAATGAGTCTTAGATGTTTAAAACCCTAAGTATGGGATATTACCCCATTCAGAGCTGAGTGTAACATCGAGAATGATGTTCCTTTAAGTGTGGGATAGCAGTAGTTGCACTACTGTTAATTGGATATTGGTATATACTTGATTCTAAATCGTTGCTCTTTAGTAGACCTTGCTTCTCCATAAAAGTAAACAAAAATTTTCAAAACTAAGTTAAAAATATGAAGAAAATGAAAAATTTTGAAGAATAATTTACTTTGGGGAAGAAAGAAAAATAAAATATAAGTTCTTTTGAAAAACAAGTTTGACAATCCCATAAAGAGCATCGCATGACTAAGCACACAACAAACCAACTTTCGATTCGTGAGGTATCTTGAGCCATATGAAAAGCATTCACTTTTAATGCTTCACTTTTTCGATTCTTGAGTGTGCCGATGTATGCGTTTAGAATCAGAACTTGCTCTTGTTATGCATTTCGAATCCGAACTTGTGAGTCAAAAAGGAGATCGAATCACATCATTCTTGAACCCATCCATACACCCAAAAATAAGTACGTTACCCCTTTACCTACTCAAAAACATCCCTCAAACTTCCTACAAAGTTCCAAAGATGAAAAAAGAGAAAAATCAAGGATATGACGTCAAAATGATAGAAAAAGTCCCAAGAAAATTCGAAGTAAAGAAAGTCAAATGGAGAAAGAAGACTCCGCCAAAAATAGAAAAAAGGCGTCAATCCTCCCAAAAATTCAAAAATTTCAGCTTTCCGCTTCACCAAAAAAGAAAACCCAACAAAACCCTTCTCACACTACCAACATTCCGCCACCAAAAACCCTACATCACTTCCCTTAGAATGATTGTGGCTAGATCGACTTCGCGCTCACCAAAAAGGTAACGATTTGATACTCGATCAAGCCTATGACGATAAACAATACATGACTGGAGTTCTGAGCGATTGATATAATAGAATAGGAAACCCTAAACACTTTGAGTGATTGGAGTGACCACCTTGAGAGGATCGCCTAGTCATGTATCAACGATCAATGATCAAAAGCATGCTCCTAAAGATTACAACCTTGCTTTCTAAAATATCAAATATCTTTATTTTTTCCGAAACCCCCTTTAGTAAAAAGTTCCCGTCTTAAAATAATTTCATTATCTGCTTATCTTTAACCATGTTGAACGTTAGTTTGCTTGAGGACAAGCAAAGTTCTAAGTGTGGGATACTTGATATCGCGTAAAAAGTCATGTTTTTACTACCGATATCTCTCTCATTCTGGAACGATTCTTGGCATATTAACTCCAATTTAGCACAAATTAGTAACATTATGCCAAGAAGGTCAAAACGAGGTTGCACGATAAAAATCAAGTAAAACGGATGTGAAACGAAGATTCCACACACGTTTGAAGATTCAAGGCATAAAAACGATATTTCAAGACCAAAGTGCCTTTCATCAACATCCATTATTTCCAAAATGTTCGTTTTCAAAATTCGGATCCAACAGAAGAAGAATCAACTGAAACGGGTAAAAAATGAAGATTTCGCGCCCGCCGGAAGATCCAAATGATCCAAACGCAATATCTGGATCTAGGGACCTCATCTCAGGGCCTATCCTATGTCAAAATCTTCGTTTTTGAATTACGAATCCAACAAAAAAAGAATCAACTCAAACGGACTTATAACGAAGAAAACACGCACGAATCAAGAAACGAAGCAACAAACGACGCAACGGGGCGGGGGTGGGACCACCGCCGCTGGCCTCAATACCACCGCCGCCGGCTGGACCTCCTCCGCCGCCGGCTGGCCTGTACCCGCCTCGGTTTCCATTTTTGGTAACTTTTGGTACCTGGTGCGCCTACTTTTCGTGTTGTACGGTACCCGGTGCGCCTACTTTTCGTGTTGTACACACCATTTTTGGCAAGCTTTCTAACATGCACCTCATGGTGCTAATGTGAGCCAAAGCTCACCTATAAATAGGAGGCTTTAGGCTTCATTTCAAAATGTCCCATATGCACTAGTCATATCACTTTCTTACTTTCTCATTCTACTTTCTTACTTTAAATTTAGCATTAGATTAGTTTATTACTTTGTTTAGAGTAGAAAGAAAGCTAGGAACGTGTTGTAATATTTGGTGTACGCTTGGAGTTACGCTCATTAATTCAAGTCTATTCCTTCTCGCATATTAATCTCGGTTATCTCTATCCTTGTCTATCTTAATTAAACATGTTTGCTTTAATTATGTTTGCGATCGTTATTGCCATGATTAGCGAGTAGATTACTATTGTATTTGTTGTGATGTAGTTAGTATATAATTGTGGGATGACTTTGAATACGTCGTGAGATAATATGACGGCCCCTATTCGACTGATTACTCGGTATAGTATTGGAAATGCTTTTGAGCATAGTACAAATATATGGAAGCCAGTAACGACCGAAGGTAGTTGTATTATTGATCGACGTTATAAAATTGGAAACTTTGTGAACGGACTTATCTTGTGATTTTAAACCTAAAACTTATATTCGCCTTTCGATTAACAAACGTGATTGTAACCTTGTAAAGAGGAGTCGCGAACCTCAATACTCGGTCAATAGTTATCTGTGTAAAAACTATGTTTTCAATTGTAACGTCTTGCAAGCATTATAAAATGCAATGTGATTATGTGGACTTGCCATGAGTATTGTACACTTCTGATCACATTGTACTTATCATGTAAACATCGCGAAGCAATTAAACTCACAACGGAAACATTGGTAAACAATTCAATACGTTGTGAGCTACCATAGTATTTTCCGACATGGTCTGGGTTTAACTTTCTGTAAAAAGCCGTCAGCATTTTAATTAGTTGTTTTAGTTTAGATTAGATTAGATTAGGTAGGCTATAGGCTAAATGACCATTTATGAAAACCTAGGGATTTGTTAATTGTATTAAGAAAGGCAAGTTTGAAATCCAACTTAAACCGATACTTTTTATTAAAACCATGAAACCTAAAGTACGGTACGCAAGAAACCCGAATGCTTTCCCTCGTTTATCACACTTAAGTTTCATTGGTAGAAATTGATTAAATAAGTCCGGACACAAGTTCTAAGTTAGTTGTTTAATGGATTCATAATCATTGTGGTATTAAGAACGGCTAGACATGTTATCGACTTGCTACTCTATTCTTTCTCCCACGAGCGAATACGTTCAATAATATGGGCCACTGACTCCCTCACAGGAGAGTGTGGAGAGTTGAGCATTGTCTGTCTGGTCAGAATCATGATACCTTAGTTCCTCGTGACATATTAGTTGATAACCGACTAATAAGGAATCTATTGGTTATACCATAAGTTAATGAATCTCATAAGCAACTCAATTTAGTTAATCGTTTTCCCGTAAGAGTCATCATCCCATAATTATTAACTAACGAACTCACAACAAATACTACTTTGCATTATCTGACATCTTATTACATTTTATCCGCTTTATTTAATTTACTTAATTAACTGAACCAAAACCCCCAACGCACTCTTTTAAAACATTTACTAGAAAAGAAAGATTGATTGGATCACCTCCGTTTCAATTCAGTTTCTCTTTAAGAATGACTCAGGGTCCAACTTACCGCCTACTAACCTTTTGGTTCAGTACTAGTAAGTCACACTTAGACCCCAGCAATTATAAATTTTAAAACCACCCGTTGATAACCTCAACAAGTTTTTGGCGCCGCTACCGGGGAGACTAACTGTCCGATCCAGAGGCCCAACCAATCCCAATTCTAGTAAACCCTTAGAATAAAACTTCCAAAAAAAAAAAACAACAAAAACATTTCCTTTATTGTCTATTTTCTTTTATTGTCTTTCTTTTAGTTTATGACCTGTTCCCCTAGATCTGCACCACTATTTAACTTTCCCGATCCAGAACTTATAATACGCACTATTCGACGAGAAAAGAAGCAATTTGCACTTAAGCAAGCAATGGCTGAACGCATCACTCTCGCTGACAACAGTAAACCCTCTATCGAAGGAAGAGGAGGACCAATTCTCTACCCTGAAACCCCTGGTCAATCTTTCGAGCTTAAACACCACATCATCCAACTGATCCAAAACCACTGTCAATTCCATGGATTGCCCAGTGATGACCCAAACTCTCACCTCGACAAGTTCATCTCTCTCTCAAATTCCTACAAGCAAAACGGAATTGGCCAAGACATAATCCGTTTATACCTTTTCCCTTATTCGCTCACCCATCATGCGCAAACATGGTTTGAAGGTCTAGAGACCGGCTCTATCCCTTCATGGACCGCGATGGCGACAAAGTTTCTAACCAAGTACTTTCCGCCTTCTAAACAAACCAAACTCCGAAATGACATCATGAACTTTCGACAAGCTTTCGATGAGTCATTATATACCGCATGGGAACGATTCAAAGGAGCCTTGAAGAAATGCCCTAATCACCGACTCGATAAGTCTGCACAATTGTGCACCTTCTACAATGGTTTAGATCCTAACCACCGAACTACCCTCGATGCTGCTGCACAAGGAAGCTTCACGGCAAAGACCGACGAAGAAGGATGGAACCTGATAGAAAATATGACTATGCATCACCACGATTGGAATTCTGGAGATCATTCAACATCTTCCACACCTATCGCTGTTGCAAACCCGATTCCAGTCGAAGCAATTAAGACACTGACAGAGAAAATGGACTCGCTCGTCAAACAGTTTGGAGAACTTAAGAAACAACAGCACCAAGTACACCAAGTGCAAGTCTGTCAACACTGCACCAACCCGCAACCATCTGGCGAATACCAAGTTGAATACGAAGAAGCAGATGGCACCATCTACTATGCTCAGTTTCCAGCTCGACCACCCGGTTTCAACCAGAACAACAACCAACCTAGAGGACCTCCCTTTCCGCTGAGAAACAACCAACAACCATACCAACCCCGATACCCACCTAGATATCCACCTTACCAACAACAGCCACAACTTTCTTACAATCAACCCCTTGCACTTCCTGCACCCACTTCCGACACAAACCAAACCACTGAACAAACCACCAAGACAAATGCCCCAGCTTCAAGTTCAGACGACACCTTCACTCAATTCATGCAAGGTCAACACCTGCTCAACCAAAAGACGTCCGCTAGACAAGATCAAGCTGACCTCTTCATGAGAAATCAATTGGCTGTGCTAAAGAATTTGGAAGCTCAAATTGGACAATTGGCACAACGTCTTGAGAATAGACCCCGAGGAAGTTTTCCTCGCAACACGGTTCAAAATCTGCATGTTGAGGAAGCAAAGCAACTTACGACACCCAAGGAAGCAGCCACTACTCCACCTGCTGCTGTTCCAGTAAAGGAAGAACCAAAGGTCAAGATACCAACTATGAAAACCACTCAAACCATGAACAAAGAGGTTAGAATCCCTTACCCCGCTAGACTTAAAGTTCAACCTAAGTAACTGTCATCCTTTAAACTAGATGGAAAATTCCTTGATACCATGTCTAGAGTTCCTGGTCGTAATAAGTATATTAGAAAATTACTATCCACCAAAGATAAATTGCCTGAAGTGAACAACATTCCCCTTAGTTCTGAAACCTCAGCCCTACTTAAAAATAGCCTTCCAGAAAAATTAGGAGATACTAGTATATTTACACTCCCTTGTTCTATCTACAATTCCGGAAATATGAGCGCTTTAGCCGACTTAGGAGCCAGCATTAACCTTATGCCCTACTCTCTGTTTAAAAGGCTAGAACTTGAAAACTTAAAACCCACTAAGATGACCGTCCAGCTAGCCGACCAATCTGTTAGATACCCCAAGGGAATAGCTGAGAATGTCCTTGTTCAAGTTGACAAATTTTTCTTTCCAACGAATTTCGTGGTAATGGATATCCACGAAGACATAAACATCCCAATTATCCTTGGAAGACCATTCATGAATACAGCTAGAGCAGTGATTGATGTGTATAACCACACGATTGTTTTACGATCGCATGGTGAAAGCATCACTTACAAGATCGACCAACCGGAATGCACCCCATAAGAGGAAGAATGTTGTGCTATATCCACAGGAAAAGTCTGTTCCGATGATGAATCAGAACCAGAGGAGGAACCACAATTCACCCGATCATCAGTTCTCATTTCTGACACCAAATACGACCCAGAAGAGGAAGAATACGAGGAAGCAGATGAAGAAATTGAATCTGACCCTGAAGAGGAAAAGGAAGAAGAAGAGGAAGAAATGGAAGAAGATGAAGATCACACTGATTCGCCACAAATGGCCGAAGTTAAAAGGATACAAAACTACGATGATTACTCTTCATCTGAAGAATCAGTTGATTACGGAGTCATCCGCCAAGAGCTCAGATCCTCTCATCTTAAAAGAATGGGAAACATCCTAAATTCTTATCTCGATCCATCAAAACCCTTCACAAGAACCCGACTCCGAGACATAGAAATCTTTGAAGAAGGACTCCGATCATCACCACACCCAGATCAGTACGCCAAACTACTACAGAGAATTTCGGCATATAAGGCACGTCAACCAGGAAGCTTTACCAAAGAGAACCTCCATGACATAACAACCGAAGTCCGAACCATCGAAATCGATAGTTCTCGACCCTTCAACAACGCGCCCTCAGACGAAGAACTCCACCAATTTCCAGATTCACATGATAAGGACTCCGATTGCAACAGTGAATGCGATGACGATTACGTCAACATCACTCTTGATGAACGCTCTATTCCACAACCTCCTCTTGCTCTACCAAATTCCCCTGCCGTCACAACTGAGAGACTAGAAATTCCTCTGATAGATAGTCATCAAGACATGATCGAGATGATTGACGAATACGACGATGTCCGAATCATCGTAGAAGCTATCAAAGAGTCAACCAATGACTACAACACCGCCCAGAGACACATGATAAGGGCAATCATATGAGACTACGATTCATACCTCGCCAACTATGGAGAACCAGAGCCTAGCACTCTTTGGAGAAACATTCGAGCATTCTCTGACCTGCTTCAAGAACAACTTACCAGAGAAGCTCGACAGCGAGAAAGACCCAACTACCTAATGGGAGAAATCGAATTCCACGGAAACCAAAGGCGAATATACAAAAAAGTATATTGTGCCTTAGCCGGGTCAGCTTTTCCGTACTCATCAAGTCAAAAAGCTATTCTTGCATCAATGAGAACCAATCTGGAGAGAGCCACAGGGAACCCAAGAAGTTATGCCGACATCAGAATGGTGGGAGATCTTAGAACTCTCCTAGATCTCATCGAAACTGGAGAGCACCTCACAGCATCACAGAACTGCAGGATCGTCATTCAATCCACCATTGGGAACCACATTGAACTAATAATTGATGAGCTGAACGAGCCAGCCTATGAAGAGGAAACTCGTGAGGTACCAAGATTCATCCCGCACATGTCGCAAATCAATTTAGCCACTTATGTGACTACCCGACTGCGCGAAATGTACCAAAAAGAAGATGTAGAACTCGACGTCTACCGAAATGGATATCGCGAGATATTCAGCAAGTTAATTTGCATCTTCACCGACTCGGATTTTCCCTTCAAGCGCGAGCAGCATCAACTAATCAGACAAGTGTGCCAAGCAACCAGATCCTTCGGAGGAGACCCTTGGGCTAATGATTTTGAAGAAGTGAAAACCAAATTCATGGCTTTAATCGCCTCGATAGGAAGAAACCACCTACAGCGTGAAATAGTTCAAACTTATACCTGCACTTGAATTGACCCTAACGGACCAGTCACAAGGGCAGTTCGATACATCTGCTATGGAATGGCAATTCTCGACCGACTCGCCACTGGTCACTTCAAAAGCTTCAGAATGCTATCCACCAACCCACCAACTCTCATTGCTGACATGATAGAGCAATTCCTACAATACTATCCACCACGTTACTCTCTACCAAGAAACCACAGTGACCACGCCACCACTACGGATGCATCAAGCATCATCTGAAGAAGAAAAGGACTAAGTCGAGCTCTCGACTTTAAAAGAGCACTTCTCGGGAGGCAACCCGTGTTTCTACATTTCCGCAATTTTACTTTCCAAGAAGTGATGAAATCTCCGACTATCTTTCACACTCGGATCATACAAAGAATGCTCCAGCCTGCATGGAAGCATAAAATCCTGAAGAATCGCATATCCGACGTGTTCACACTTACGAGACCAATCACAAGAAGACTTGATCAAGAGCGCACCAAGAAAGACGGTATCCAGCAGATGCAACCAAAAGAATACTGCAACTACCGGGGAGTACTTCTATACCATCTCTTTCATTCGTTTTAAAAATACCATATCCATTATGCTTATCACTAAGTGTGGGATTCGAACCCAACACACACACTGGAAGAATGAGTCTTAGATGTTTAAAACCCTAAGTGTGGGATATTACCCCATTCAGAGCTTAGTGTAACATCGAGGACGATGTTCCTTTAAGTGTGGGATAACAGTAGTTGCACTACTGTTAATTGGATATTGGTATATACTTGATTCTAAATCGTTGCTCTTTAGTAGACCTTGCTTCTCCATAAAAGTAAACAAAATTTTTCAAAACTAAGTTAAAAATATGAAGAAAATGAAAAATTTTGAAGAATAATTTACTTTGGGGAAGAAAGAAAAATAAAATATAAGTTCTTTTGAAAAACAAGTTTGACAATCCCATAAAGAGCATCGCATGACTAAGCACACAACAAACCAACTTTCGATTCGTGAGGTATCTTGAGCCATATGAAAAGCATTCACTTTTAATGCTTCACCTTTTCGATTCTTGAGTGTGCCGATGTATGCGTTTAGAATCAGAACTTGCTCTTGTTATGCATTTCGAATCCGAACTTGTGAGTCAAAAAGGAGATCGAATCACATCATTCTTGAACCCATCCATACACCCAAAAATAAGTACGTTACCCCTTTACCTACTCAAAAACATCCCTCAAACTTCCTACAAAGTTCCAAAGATGAAAAAAGAGAAAAATCAAGTATATGACGTTAAAATGATAGAAAAAGTCCCAAGAAAATTCGAAGTAAAGAAAGTCAAATGGAGAAAGAAGACTCTGCCCAAAATAGAAAAAAGGCGTCAATCCTCCCAAAAATTCAAAAATTTCAGCTTTCCGCTTCACCAAAAAAGAAAACCCAACAAAACCCCTCTCACACTACCAACAGTCCGCCACCAAAAACCCTACATCACTTCCCTTAGAATGATTGTGGCTAGATCGACTTCGCGCTCACCAAAAAGGTAACGATTTGATACTTGATCAAGCCTATGACGATAAACAATACATGACTGGCGTTCTGAACGATTGATATAATAGAATAGGAAACCCTAAACACTTTGAGTGATTGGAGTGACCACCTTGAGAGGATCGCCTAGTCATGTATCAACGATCAATGATCAAAAGCATGCTCGTAAAGATTACAACCTTGCTTTCTAAAATATCAAATATCTTTATTTTTTCCGAAACCCCCTTTAGTAAAAAGTTCCCGTCTTAAAATAATTTCATTATCTGCTTATCTTTAACCATGTTGAACGTTAGTTTGCTTGAGGACAAGCAAAGTTCTAAGTGTGGGATACTTGATATCGCGTAAAAAGTCATGTTTTTACTACCGATATCTCTCTCATTCTGGAACGATTCTTGGCATATTAACTCCAATATAGCACAAATCAGTAACATTATGCCAAGAAGGTCAAAACGAGGTTGCACGATAAAAATCAAGTAAAACGGATGTGAAACGAAGATTCCACACACGTTTGAAGATTCAAGGCATAAAAATGAGATTTCAAGACCAAAGTGCCCTTCATCAACATCCATTATTTCCAAGATGTTCGTTTTTAAAATTCGGATCCAACAGAAGAAGAATCAACTGAAACGGGTAAAAAATGAAGATTTCGCGCCCGCCGGAAGATCTAAATGATCCAAACGCAATATCTGGAGCTAGGTACCTCATCTCAGGGCCTATCCTATGTCAGAATCTTCTTTTTTGAATTACGAATCCAACAAAAAAAGAATCAACTCAAACGGACGTATAACGTAGAAAACACGCACGAATCAAGAAACGAAGCAACAAACGACGCAACGGGGCGGGGGTGGGACCACCGCCACCGGCCTCACCACCACCGCCGCCGGCTGGACCACCACCGCTGCCGGCTGGCCTGTACCTGCCTCGGTTTCCGTTTTTGGTAACTTTTGGTACCCGGTGCGCCTACATTTCGTGTTGTACGGTACCCGGTGCGCCTACTTTTCGTGTTGTACACACCATTTTTGGCAAGCTTTCTAACATGCACCTCATGGTGCTAATGTGAGCCAAAGCTCACCTATAAATAGGAGGCTTTAGGCTTCATTTCAAAATGTCCCATATGCACTAGTCATATCACTTTCTTACTTTCTCATTCTACTTTCTAACTTTAAATTTAGCATTAGAATAGTTTATTACTTTGTTTAGAGTAGAAAGAAAGCTAGGAACGTGTTGTAATCTTTGGTGTACGCTTGGAGTTACGCTCATTAATTCAAGTCTATTCCTTCTCGCATATTAATCTCGGTTATCTCTATCCTTATCTATCTTAATTAAACATGTTTGCTTTAATTATGTTTGCGATCGTTATTGCCATGATTAGCGAGTAGATTACTATTGTATTTGTTGTGATGTAGTTGGTATATAATTGTGGGATGACTTTGAATACGTCGTGAGATAATATGACTGCCCCTATTCGACTGATTACTCGGTATAGTATTGGAAATGCTTTTGAGCATAGTACAAATATATGGAAGCTAGTAACGACCGAAGGTAGTTGTATTATTGATCGACGTTATAAAATTGGAAACTTTGTGAACGGACTTATCTTGTGATTTTAAACCTAAAACTTATATTCGCCTTTCGATTAACAAACATGATTGTAACCTTGTAAAGAGGAGTCGCGAACCTCAATACTCGGTCAATAGTTATCTGTGTAAAAACTATGTTTTCAATTGTAACGTCTTGCAAGCCTTATAAAATGCAATGTGATTATGTGGACTTGCCATGAGTATTGCACACTTCTGATCACATTGTACTTATCATGTAAACATCGCGAAGCAATTAAACTCACAACGGAAACATTGGTAAACAATTCAATACGTTGTGAGCTACCATAGTATTTTCCGACATGGTATGGGTTTAACTTTCTGTAAAAAGCCGTCAACATTTTAATTAGTTGTTTTAGTTTAGATTAGATTAGATTAGGTAGGCTATAGGCTAAATGACCATTTACGAAAACCTAGGGATTTGTTAATTGTATTAAGAAAGGCAAGTTTGAAATCCAACTTAAACCGATACTTTTTATTAAAACCATGAAACCTAAAGTACGGTACGCAAGAAACCCGAATGCTTTCCCTCATTTATCACGCTTAAGTTTCATTGGTAGAAATTGATTAAATAAGTCCGGACACAAGTTCTAAGTTAGTTGTTTAATGGATTCATAATCATTGTGGTATTAAGAACGGCTAGACATGTTATGGACTTGCTACTATATTCCTTCACCCACGAGCGAATACGTTCAATAATATGGGCCACTGACTCCCTCACAGGAGAGTGTGGAGAGTTGAGCATTGTCTGTCTGGTCAGAATCATGATACCTTAGTTCCTCGTGACATATTAGTTGATAACCGACTAATAAGGAATCTATTGGTTATACCATAAGTTAATGAATCTCATAAGCAACTCAATTTAGTTAATCGTTTTCCCGTAAGAGTCATCATCCCATAATTATTAACTAACGAACTCACAACAAATACTACTTTGCATTATCTGACATCTTATTACATTTTATCCGCTTTATTTAATTTACTTAATTAACTGAACCAAAACCCCCAACGCACTATTTTAAAACATTTACTAGAAAAGAAAGATTGATTGGATCACCTCCGTTTCAATTCAGTTTCTCTTTAAGAACGACTCTAGGTCCAACTTACCACCTACTAACCTTTTGGTTCAGTACTAGTAAGTCACACTTAGACCCCAACAATTATAAATTTTAAAACCACCCGTTGATAACCTCAACAAGCAGCCTATGAAATGAAGAGACGGACAGATGCAAGTTTTGCAAAAGGAGAAAATGTCTCAGAATAATCAACTCCATATGTCTGAGCATACCCTTTGGCAACCAATCGAGCTTTTAATCGTGCTACAGAACCATCCGGATTAAACTTCACAGTGAAAACCCATTTGCAACCAATTGCCTTTTTGTTAACAGGTTTATCTACCAAAGTCCAAGTACCATTATGATCAAGAGCATTCATCTCCTCAATCATGGCATCACGCCATCCCGAATGAGCTAATGCTTCACCAACAGTTTTAGGAATCGAGGCCGAGTCTAGTGTAGCAACAAATGAGCGGGAGGACACACCCAATTTATCGTATGAAACAAAGGATGCAACAGGTTAAGTACATGAACGTTTACCTTTCCGAAGAGCAATTGGCAGGTTCAAATCAGAATATGCATCACTAGGTGCATCAGAATGTAGATTTGACAAAGGCTCAGACGCGGAATTAGAATATGTATCATTCGGTACATCCGTAGTTTCGGGTATATGTGAATCTTCCGACGAAGTAGATGGTACAGGCTCATGATCAGATGTAGGCTCTGGATCTAATGTAGGCTTAGACCGCCTATGGTATACATTAGCAAAATGATCAGGACGGTCCGATTGCTCAACAATTGGAACAGGATGATGTAAATCCTCAATAGTGGGTGCAGGAGATGTAGGTATGGTGTACACCAACAGACTTAGGATCTATACCCTCAACAGGATGATATATCTATACCCTTTCTGAAGGCGAGAGTATCCAAGGAAAACACACTTAACAGACTTAGGATCTAACTTAGTGATATGAGGTCGGGTGTCCCTAACAAAACAAGTACTGCTAAATATCTTCGGTTCGACGGGAAATACGGATTTAGTAGGGAAAAGAACCGAATACGGAATATCACCACCAAGAACAACCGAGGGCATGCGGTTTATTAGAAAGCATGCTGTTGAAACAGCATCAGCCCAAAATGGTTTCGGAACAGCCATTTGAAACAAAAGTGCTCGGGCCACCTAAAGAAGATGACGATTTTTTCGTTCTGCAACCCCATTTTGGGCCGGCGTATCAACACAAGATGACTCATGAAGAATGCCATGTTGAAGCAAATAAGACCGGAATGACTCAGAAAGATATTCTTTTGCATTATCACTTCGCAAAGTTTGAATACAAGCATTGAATTGTGTTTTAATTTCGGTAACAAAAGAACAAAAATGAGTGAATACTTCAGAACGATTTTTCATAAGATACAACCACGTGACGCGAGAGTAGTCATCTACAAATGTAACGAAGTACTTAAAACCACTTTTGGAAGTGACTGGACAAGGACCCCAAACATCCGAATGGACCAACTCAAATGGAGATGTAACTCTCTTATTGACCCTAGGACTTAAGTGAACACGCTGGTGTTTTGCAAATTGACAAGATTCGCAGTGTAAGGTAGACAAATCGGAGAATTGGGGACACAATTTCTTCAAAGTTTGAAGACATGGATGACCTGACCGACAATGCATCTCAAATGGGGTCGATGATTTAGAGCCTACAAGTGATTTCGGTACATATGGTTCAAATATATAAAGACCATCAGATTCGTGTCCCTTGCCAATAACTTGTTTTGTTGTTAAGTCTTTAAAAACACAATAACCAGGGAAAAATTCAACACTACATTGCAAGCTGTGAGTAATCTTGCTGACAGAAAGTAAATTGAATGAAAAATTTGGAATACTCAACACGGAAGATAATGATAGAGAGGGTGCGAGGTTCACGGTACCTAACCCAAGAACTTGAGCAGTCAACCCATCGGCAATGGTAACATGAGATGACTTTGAATTGGATTGAAAATTGGATAAGAGACCCGAGTTACCAGTCATGTGTTCTGAAGCACCAGAATCAATGACCCACTTAGATGTAGATGACAAAAGGCATGTAGTCGCTTTACCTCTATCAGCAAAAGCAGCAGTCGGACCATATGATCTAAAAGAAGCCGTAATATGAGTATATTCATCAATAGATATAGTAATATTGTTCTCAAAAGTAGTGGAACCTGCAATTTTCTTGATATAACTCCAAATGATCCAAAGAAGATAATACTAGAGAACCAATTCAAAACAAACGAAGAGTTCCATAATTAGAACGCTCCAATAATCAATTTACAAATAGCCCAAGATCAGCAATGATAGCCCAGAATCGTACAAATACGTAGAAGGCAGCAAACGGCAGAACCGATATGGCAAAGTCCAAGCAGAAGAAAAAAGGATCAGAACTCGAATCCCGAGATCTCAGATTAAAGAACAATGTTCTCAAACAAAATATGTGGGATAAGAAAATCAAGCTTAGTTTAACCTCGCTGGGATTAAACCGAATCTGAAGACAGAAACAACAAACCTTAGACGACTCCGAAAGTTAGAAAACGGCGTCAATTTGACCTGTCACGTGCCGACGCGTGTATTACCGGCGGCTGAGATTGGCAGCGCGTGGATGAAGTCGGGTAGTCAGTTGAAATGTGTACTCACAGGGTACACTAATCGAGACCTTCTGATTTCAAATATGAAAGCTGTGAGATCTAAATCTCACTCTAAAGAGTGCTCCGTTTCCTGATGGTTTGATGCTAAACCCTAACCGTAATAGGTACGCTCTGATACCATGTAACTTTAGAACGGACAAACTGAACTTAACGATTATATGTATTTGATGTATTTTCTCATATTACAACAGAGGTACAATGCATATATATACTAGTGACACATAAGGTAGAGGAAACCCTAGTGGGCCGGTGGCCATGGGCCGACTATACAGATTTATATTCTGACACTTTTAATTGGCATTGACTTCTGCATTTCCTTCATCGTAGAACGTCATCATGCCGCCTAAACAAAGAAAGACCCGAAACAGTCGCCGAGCGACTACACCTCCTGTCGTCGAAACCACCGAACAAATTATCGAGCGACGGGTAGCTGAAGCTATCGCTCAGTACGAAGCCAGTCACGCTCGCGACACTGGGGTGAACAACAGTGGAGCCACCCCAGTCAACAGTGAAACACCGGTGAATACCCAACGAGGGTGTTCATACAAAGCCTTCCTCGCTTGCAAACCCAGCACGTTCACCGGGGCTGAAGGGGCCATCGGCCTAGTCCACTGGATCGAGAAAATGGAATCGGTCCTCGACATCAGCGACTGCGCTACTGACAACATTGTGAAGTACGCCACGTGTACTCTCTCCGACAAAGTGTTGACCTGGTGGAACGCTCAAATCCAAATTCTTGGGCGTACAACTGCCTACTACATCACCTGGGAAACCTTGAAAAGGATGATGATGGAAGAGTTTTGCTCTCAGAGTGAGCAACAGAAACTAAAAACTGAACTATAAAACATCCAAATGGTCGGTGCTGACATTACCGGGTATACAACCAAGTTTCAGGAACTTGCACGCCTTGTACCCCACATGGTAACCCCCGAAAGCAAGCGCATCGAACGATACAATAGGGGTTTGGCCCCACAGATCTGAGGCATGGTCATGTCCTCCAAACTGACTACTTTTAGGAGCGCAGTGGATCTGGCTCAAAGTCTGAATGATGACGCGGTCCTAATTGGAACCCTGAAAGATGCTGCGAGGAAAAACGAACCAGCCCGTACTGAAATCGTTGGGTACGGAAGTGACAAACGGAAATGGAACAGTGAGGGAAACGACCACCAGAACCAACCGAGTAAGAGACCTGCGGGAAACTCTAGGGCGTACGTTGCCACCACCGCAACTGGATCAAAACCTTACCTTGGCAACAAGCCTAAATGTGATAAGTGCGGAAGGCACCACGAGGGTGAATGTTTTCTTTGTGGCAAATGCAGCCAATGGGGACACCGAGCCCATTCATGTAAAACCAACCCTCCCACTCGAACAAAGAATGGGTGCTTTGAGTGTGGCGAACCCGGGCACAACCAAAACCAATGCCCACAGCTCAATAACGCCAACAACAATCAGAACAACAACAACCGCATCGCCAACAACGAACCAGGCCGCGGACGTGCATACATCATTCTTGCACGGGATGCACCTGAGGATCCCTACGCTAACATTGGTACGTTTTAGCAACCTACTATTTCTCTTAAACGTTACACTATTCGGATGTCGATTCGAACCTAACGATTGGTAAACCTTTGACCACTTAACGAACACATGACATGTCAAACTATATGAAGAGTATACGTGAACTGTTAGAACTTTTATGGCAATATAGAGCGCCACGTAAACTATTACTATTGTTGACGACACGTATTTTCGGACAACATACGCAACGGGCGATCCGACTTGATTTTAAATCTCGGGACGAGATTTCTCTAACATGGGGAGAATGTGACACCCCGCAAATTTAAACGCAATTACGAACGTTAAACACTTGCATTATTAGGCTAATTCCCTACTTGAGTGAATTCACAACACATTTTAGAGATAAGTCTAGCAGAGCCCAACTAGTTAATACGCGTAGTATTACCTTTCGTAATTAGCTGTAATTACGCACGAAACAATTGGAAAAAACGTGACAAAATATGCGACTGTTGGTGAACAAAAACTGTTTAATAAAATGAAATTATTGAACAACCTTAACGTTTATTAAATATTATGTTGATAATATTTACAAAGTATTTTGCAGCGTATAACGTTTAGTTCCTAAACTGAAACAACTCGAAACGCATCCGTAAAAATAAAATAAAACAAAGTTAATAATTTTATGATTCAACTAAATTATTTCTATAAAATACCACAACTAAAAATATAATCGAATACGTATTTAAAAATTTATCATTTAAAAATATTTGAACATTTAACGATCGGGTAAACGAACACGGGTAAAATACCACAAGTTTGGGGCAAAAATCCCCTCCCTTTTGGCACCCAAAATCGGCTCCACCAACACCCACCCAACCTCACTTTTCACTTTTCCACTCTCTCTACCTCTAATCTCTCTCAATTCTCTCTAAAAAAAAACCCACCACAAAATCACTACAAAACTACCACCAAACGACCTCAAATCACCAAGCTTGTTTAGAGAAAAACGATCACGACAACGAGGGCTACATTTCTACCTTTTCGGATTTCTCTCGCGACAACTTTGTAAGATCCTGACATTCCCGAAAACTCTTCGATTTCGATTTTTCTTGTGATATTTTGTGTTTAAGATACTTAGTACATCATGTTTTAGCGTTCTATTCAACTGATTATGTCCAAAATCGAACCAAAAACTCGTTTTTACAAACCGAATCACGAACATTTGTAAGTGACGCATCGGTGCCAAAAACAGTGTAGCGACACTTAAGTGACGCACTAAGTGTCGCATAAAACCCTCTTTTCGCGTCACTTCCCTAAGTGACGCCAAAAACCCTCTTTTTGCGGCACTTCGTCAAATGTCGGTAACCCTACACTCCATGTGGCACTAACCTAAGTGACGCCTAAAATTCGATTTGCAATCATACCGACACTCATACCCGACACTTACACCGGCACTCATACCTTATGCATCACTTCTTCAAGTGACACCAATAATACTGAACTTACATTTTTATGCGACACTTCCTGAGTGTCGTATCAAACCATTAAGTGACGCCTCAAGTGACGCTAAAAACAGCAGGTTTACAACTACTTTTTCACTAAGTGTTGAACTTAACCAAGACACGAATGTTTACATACGAAACGATACACGAACTATACAAACATTTCAAACTATTACCAACGAGTCGTATACATTTTCATAACTATGAAATACTAACGTAAAACGTTAAACAAACACTTTAGACATAACTTGGTTGTACGAACACTAGCATGGGTGGTCGACTACGACATCCACATACTCATTAAACCTCATACGTTTAGGGCGTTAGGAGGTTTTGGACTAGACTTGGGCTTTAGTCTTTGCTAGCATTCGAACGTACTTAGCTCAACAGGTGAGTTCACAGCCCCACTCTTAACTGTCTTACCGCTTTCAACTTGGGGTGAGAAACATAGTCAACCGCTTTATTGATTGCCATAACTACTTTTACTTACATGACTGTATACTTGTTTTACTCGAACGATTAGTGTACTTTGAACTGTTGAACTCTTACACAAAACTGACATATATGAAACAATATTTTCATACTACAAACGTGTTAAACTTTGTTTGGTAAACCGGAGAACGACGAGTACTTTTTATGTAAACATTGGAGAACGACCAGCAACGTATTTTAGTACCAGAGAACGACTGGCCAAGTTGGACGGGAGAACGACCCGTGCGTGTTTTGACCGGAGAACGACCGGTACTGTGTTTCGCTTGAGAATGACCAGCAGTGTTTAGTGCCAGAGAACGACTGGCCGAGTTGGACGGGAGAACGACCCGTGCGTATTTAGACCGGTGAACAACCGGTACTGTTTTGGAAACGCTGGAGAACGACCAACAACGTATTTTAAACTGTATTTTGGGTGACATCCCACGTAAACTGTATTTTGGGTAACATCCCACGTAAAATGTATTTTGGGCAACATCCCAACCGAACTATATTTGGATAACATTCCACGAAACGTTTACCTAACTATTTGTTTACAAATGTATTTGGTTTAACAAATTGTACTTGCAAACTTAAAAACTGTGAATTCACTCAACCTCGTTGTTGACTTTTTACTATGTTTTTCAGGGAATTAGCAGCACACGTAAGGACCGCCTGCACATATGGAACATAGGCGACCCTCGAAGCTTTAGGATGCCAACTTTTGAAACATATGGATTTCTTTTATATAACTAAAGTGTTTTAGTCATATTTACGAAATTGATAAACGCGCATAAGTACTATATTTAAGTAGTATTTTACCCCTGTTCTTGTATCATTTTATTGCAATTAATTGAGTTTAGGTACTTATTTCGTTTATATTTGCAATTAGATGTGGAAAAGAAGCTTTGTGAAGAAAGAGACAGAAAACAGTCAATAAATATCTTAAATAATGCATATTTGAAGAATTGAATAAAGCCGAAGGTTTGAAAGAAGATTAAAGGAAGAAAATATGAAAACCGGCTGGAAACTCAATCCATACGCCGTATGGAATATCCATACGCCGTATGGATGAGGCGGTGAAAGCCCAGTTTAACGTGCAGCTGGGCCGGGCTAAGAATCAATCCATATGCCGTATGGAAATCCATACGCCGTATGGATCAATTTTCCAGAAACTATATAAACGCTTTTTTAACCCTACAAACGAGAGTTCGGCTAGGGTTTTTCTCCAGTCGGTTATTTTCGGTTCTTAAGGTTTATTTATGAATTTTATTAGTAATTTGGAGGTACGAAGGCTCAAGATTGAAGATTACTCATCTAAGTTCTTCGTAGTTTGTCTTTTGATTCGGTATAACTTACTTTTACTTAATATCATTGATGAATTTGATATTATTTAATCTGAGTTTTCTGTTTTTTATGATGAATTGAATATTAAAGTAGTTGTGTGATTAATTAAACTCGGATTATGATTATTGAACGATTATAGTTGCGTATTGAATAAGTTATTTAATTGAAAACGGTTATATTACTCGTGGATCCTTGTTTATTGGTAATTAGTAATTATTATTGCTCAACGTGATTAATGATGTTAATGAGATTGATTTCTATTGATGTTATTAATTATTGATAGTTAATATCTTAGGGTTTTGACTATTGCTAAATATGTTGAGTCTGATAGGTTGAGAAAGTAATAATTATATAGTTTAAAATGAATGAGACAATAAGAAATTATTGGGTATTGTTGAGTCATGCCACTAGAGTAATTATAATGAGTTGTGAATACGTAATGCTCAATTTAGGGAATAGCATACAATTGACTGATCATCTTGTGACATTGAATCGATGTATAATGTTGGACCCTAAATTGTAGGAATTAGTTGGACTCGGAAAGTTGGCTAATTTACATTCAATTTGGAAGCTTTGATTAGTGACTAAATTGATATAAAAGAAATCACAATTAAATAATCAATACGTAATGAATCGGGATATTTGAATCTGAGTGAATTTAATTACACGATTACTTATTCCTTCCTATTGTTTCCTATCTGTCATTTAATTTTAAGTATTTTATTGTTTTATTTATTATTTTAATTATTATGTTCGCACGGAACTAAAACGCCCCCTATTTACTTCTTTTCTTATTAATTAGTATTTTCTATTTATATAAATACCACCGTTCCCTGTGATCGACTCGGACTTACCAAGTCTATACTTACATTCGATCAGGTATTCTTGCCTGGTTGTGTGAAAGGTATTTATTAGGTATTTCCATTTCTAAATTATAAAACGAGACGTTTCACAACACATCAGAAATCTACTTTTGTAAACTTAACTACTTCTAAACTCGTACGATTCAATAAATCGTAAAACTTTGTAATTATTATTTATGGCATCTTGATATATTTATGTTCTGTTGTAATCATATGCTCTGATACGTATGCATGTACAATGATGGAGTCATTATCCCCATACTTAACTAAATGCTTCTGCTAACCACAATCAACGAATTTGGGGGTGTGACACTTGGTACTCTCAAGGTTTATCAATCGTGTCCGATGGTTGGTCTAACATTAGACATCAACCATTGATCAACGTCCTTCGTGTTAATAGTCGTGGATCTATGTTCATGTACTCTGAAGATTTCTCGGGAGTTGAGAAAACAGGAGTAGAATCGCAGAATTCTTGCAAGGAGCTATCGAAATGGTTGGACCAAGTAATGTCCTCCAAGTTGTTCATTTTGGATCGCTCAGGTACGATGGACACCCAGTTTCATGAAGAGGGGTAGGTTCATTTCAGATCGTTCGGGTACCCAGTTTCATAATAAGCATTAGACAATGGACACCCAGTTTCATGAATTAATAACGCGATAAAATCATCAAATGGGATCCTTTTAACCATCTACGACATTTGTTGTCCATAATGAACATCTATCGGAAACCCTCGATAAGTACCTTCCATTTCTGCATCAGATATATTTTAAATCAGTAAATATGTAACGAATACAACTAATCCATCCCCTAACAGCTTAAAAATAATATCATAATTTTTTAACAAAAAAAAACAAATTTTAAAAACCCTAATTTCAAGACTGAAATCAGGAGTTTTTCTTGATATAAACTGAGAAACAAGATGATACCTACCTGCTAAAAGCTTCTGATGACAAAAACGAGCTAACATCGACCCTCAATTTTGCTTTTCTTGAAGAATGGAACAGAGTGTTTGTGTGTATTTAAGTTGGGAATGAGAGCATTTTGGTGTTTGTGTGTATGTGTGTTTCAAACGTGCATGTATGTTTTGATATATATTTAATGAGGGTATCACTTCCGGACAAGAAATAAACACGTTGGCAAACAGATATGAGGTGTCTTACCACGTAATCACAATTTTTGGATTGGTCAACGGGTTACTGGTTACGGGTTGACCGGTGAAAAAAATACATTATTTAGCAAGTATTTCAAGTTACAAGCACACAATAGAAAAAAAAAGATGGGTACACTCAATTAAGATCACGTCCAAGTTTGGTGCATTTCCAGATACTAATCCCAAGAAAATAGAATACCAAACAAATTGACAACTTGGGAAGCAAAAATGGACACCCAATGCATAATTTGAATATAACTCGGTTAAAACAAATATTAGGCCCGTACAAACACAAGCAAGATATGCGTTTTGAGAGGAATACGAAGCTGGAGAAACTACTTTGAAGGATTGGATGCTTCAGATATAGACGCCACTCATCAACATACGCCATCTTATAAGGATCCATGATTGGTAGTTCACATGCCTCTAGTCTTTGCAAAATCTTTGTAGACTTACCAAGAAGCTTGGCTGCAGCCTTAACGCTTGCCTCTCGTTTTTCTATCTCTCTTTCATGACATATCATTGTTATGACTTGCGGTATGCTGGTGAAACAAGCAGACAGAATGTCTGCAATCATGCCATCTTAAAGGTCAAACAACCGCTCCTCGCTAATCTGTTCTCTGTTTCTTTCATCTCTAAGCAAAATTGCTTGTGCAATTCGGTACATTGAATTGGCAGAAATCAACTTTTTAGGAAGGTTCCCCACCATTTCTCCAATATTGGTACTATCTTTGTTTTCTATCACAATTTCTTTTGCTTTCTCAGCAAACCATATAAGAATCTCAGTTGCTGTTTTCCCGTTGAAAGCATCTTTTGCTTAATTTTCAGCCACTTGCAATTATTTTCGACCTCGTGCCATAAGGTCATAGTGGCCTTTCAATGTTGACTTATTCACTTTCTCTATTGAGGCTTTCTTCCACAAGGTAGGTGTATGAAAGACCTTCCCCAACACTTTTGACCAAGCTTTAAAGTACATCCAGACGCATGTTTGGGAGAGCAACTGCGATACACGTTAAGGTTACTACTGTTAGGCTCCAACTGTTTACAAGTTCAACCGGAAGTAGAGGTTGAACATGATCGCTGTCAAAGATCTCTACACCTTTGAATCCAGTAAATTTCTCAAGAAGCTTTAGAAGATTGTCGCTGTCCCTTCTCAGCCTTTGAGACGAAATAATTCATAGACTTTGAAAACCCCTTCAGTGTTTTTTCAGTGAGCTCCATCTCATCATGAACTTGTAAAACGTAAGTCTTAAGTTCTGCATTTATATTGTCAGTTCTCGAGTCAGTGGGTGGATGAAACAACCTCGCCTCTAGTGACTTCCAACAAGAAAAAAAGTACATGACAAATCTTAGATGGAGTATTGCGATGAACCATATCATTTTACACGATACGACAACTACCTTTTGAAATCTTATGCAAAGGCTTAAAATGATGTTTTTTATAGGGATAAGTCCCGCAAAATGCAACAAACTTTGGCCCAAAATCTATTGTATGTGACCAACTTACGAGGAGGCATAAGAATGCAACCAACTTTCAAAAATGGGTTTTTGATGTAGTTTTTTACCCTTTTAGTCGGAAACCGGTTACAAATTGTGTTTTTGATGTGTTGGCTGATACGTGGCATGCCAAGTCACAATATTATTATCTATGTGGCATGCCAAGTCATAAATTATTTTATCCACCTAATTTATTTTAAATTTTGTATCATCTCTGCAAGACTTATCATCATCAACCCTTGTATCTGTATCTATCTGTATCTAAATCTCATCAACAATCATCATCTTCTGTATCTATATCTCAAGACTCATCATCATCAACGTCAAATTAAAATTTTTTTGTATCAACAATAATTTCTTGTTCATTTGACTTTTGAAATCACAACTTCTTCACACACAGATCTAATTTCATCATCATTCGTATCTCAATCATATAAGTTGATTTCATGGTTTAATTTTGCAGAGCAAATTCATCATCATGGTTCTTCAAGAAACAGCAAATTGAATTCACACCTCAAATCCAAATCCAGATCCGATTTTATACCCCGAATCCTCAAACACAAATCTCAAGCTTCGATTTCAAGCCCTAAGATCAAAAAAATCCTTCAAACCCTAACCCCATATTCGAAATCAACGACGATAATGATGAATGTTTGCTCGTTTTCGCTGCTCTTCAAATTACGCAACTGATGAATGGTTGCATTTTGGAAGACTAATCATCACCAACTTCCGATCCGCAAACAGAAATGGGGAATTCGTTTGATTGTTCAGCTTCCGGCGAACGATTGGTATCGGCGGCAAGAGACGGTGATTTCGTTGAAGCTAAAATGTTACTTGATTGTAATCCGTGTTTAGCTAACTACTCTACTTTAATTTTATTATTAAATTGTTGACCTAGTTTTATATAAGTTTCCATTTTTTTTTGTTAGATTGTTGCATTGTTAGTTGATAATGGGGCTGATGTTAATTCTGTAAGAATGTCAAAGTAAATAAATAAATGAGATGATGATCTGATGTTAATTCCATATTTGATGATGATGAGATGAATACAAAGTAAATAAATAAATGTCAAAAATAGATGTTGATGATCGCTATTGATGATGATGATGAGCGATATTGATGATGATGAGATGATGATCTGATGCATACAAAGTAACAAAATATGAGATTTACCCTAATTTTTGTTTTTAATATTACATCTACGTGGCAGATTATGTGGCAGATTACATGTAAAAATAAATGGAAACCGGATGACATAGGATTTTTGTAGGTAAACTACATCAAAAACCCCACTTTAACAGGTTGGTTACATTCTTATGCCTCCTCGTAAGTTGGTCACATACAATAGATTTTGGGCCAAAGTTTGTTGCATTTCGCGGGACTTTTCCCTTTTTATATTATAGATGAGGGTTCTTATCTATGACTGCTTGATAGAAAAGGTACCTGATTTTGTTTCCATTCATACAGTTTTTGGGTCCAATACTTCTCTACTTGAAAAACCATGAAATGGTTCATGTCCCATTTACTGACCAACTCGAAGCTCAAAACCGTAAAACATCTAAAAACTGGAGCAATTGTACCCACCAAGATTCCAATAGACTGTGTTATGAGAATGAAAAGTATTGACCACTTGTACGCAGATGTGTATACTTAATCCTCGGGATGGTATCCTAATGGAACTTCGAGCACCACAAGTAAGTTCGTAACTAAAACAAATACATCTTCATAAGAGGTGAGCACGTGGTAATGACCGAGAAATTAAGAATCTCTTTCCGTTTAATATATTATCTCTTTCCGTTTAATGAGTTTAGGGAGCACGATAGGAGGCGTTCGTGGACCATTAACCCATATCATCTTCAAAAGGCGACATCTATTATTAATATTGCCATTTTAAGGTTTTGCTAATGAAAGCCCCAATGGCTTTCGTTAAGAGCAATTATATGTCATAAATACACTTCAACTTTCCTTTAATAATCTTAAACCACATTTAATACATGTTCTGTACTGTAAAAGGAAAGTTTCAGTATATTAGATACAAAATTCAATTTAAGTAGATGTAATTGTGAATAAAAAATGAATGTTTAACTTTATTTAATGCATTTATTTATGCTTATCGAAAGTCCTTAGGACTTCCGTTAACAAAACCCTTTTAGAAATTAAAACACAAATGTACACTTTGTTACAAAGCATCAACATATTGTTTGTGTTAGCACTAATCCTATAGTTGACACCACTTGATTGTAAGTATCAGAATGCTCAATTTAATTGTAGTTGGCACCGCTTCCTCTTTGGTTTCATTTTGAGCATTCTCCTTTTTATTATTTTAGCAATTTTGCCTTTCGCAGTGCATTCTATTTATACACATATGGGCGCTAACATTGTGAATGGTTGATGTTAATGATTGGATGATTTTGCTCATTACTCATCCGTTTGTATATGAGTTTATGCAGATTTTTAGCAATGACTTTTCTTTCAAGATTGATACAGAATTTCAGTTTGTTTTACTTATCTGCTACTTAAATTAAATTAAATAAAATTGGATATGTATTCGGTTCGATAATTATTCGGTGGGATGTCAATTCTTATTTTAGTGGGAATTTAAAATAAATGCTTATCAGTTATAATTTGACTTTTCACAAATTTGTAGCATTTGTGGTGGATTTTACACAATTCTATCAGATAGTTAATTTATTTACTAAAAAAATGTCATTTTATGAAAATTTATGTCATTTTATGACAATTTTTATTAACGCTAGTAGAAAGTGTGTAATTTTTTTTTGTGCTAATATTTAAGATTTTTCACACCTATATATATATATATATATATATATATATATATATATATGATAAAGAAAAGCTTACACTTATAACTATGAAGAAATTACAATTTGTCAACATTTAAAAGTGATGAAAAAAAACTGTGACACATGATTTTCCCATAAAAAAGGAAGTGTAAATAAATTGTGTGTTACAAATTTTTTTCCACATTTTTAAGTGTTGACAAGTTGTAATTTCTCCATACTTATATATGTGAAGATTGTGGTGATTTTCACACTTATTGTTGTAATAATTTTTTACGAAATTATAAATGTGAATACTTTAACATAATTTCATACATTTTAAAAAAATGTGAAAAAAAATATGTGGATAAATGATATCTTTATTGTAGTGATTCAAAAGTTTTTTCCACTAAAATACATATATGTAACTGGCTAGATAATTATATAGTCTTAGACTCCCTCAAACGATTTGTTGAGTATTATTACATTTCTCTTTACGGTTTGTTTGTTTTAAATTGGGTATGTTTTGGTTGGAATGTCGGTGTCAATTTTTTTTAGAAAGGTAAATACCTACACACTCCAATATCACGAATATTTACACTAAAACACGAATATATATAATTGTCTCATCCTCATGACTCCAACCTCCAACCTTTTGGTTGGAAGAGACACCACATTAGTTTTTAGTGTGTGGTACCCACTAATATGTAGACTTTCTTGGACTAAAGAAAGACATATACAAAGGTTAAATGGTAGAAGTTGACCAAGCAAATATAATAAAATACAGCGAATAATTGATTGAGATTTTGCAATTAACGAATCAACTCAAAGATAAGTAATTATTTTTTTTCCATTTGTCAGAAAAGTAACAAGATATAAATTAAGTACTTCATTATCAAATACGGAGTACTAAACACGACCCCGTCACAAACACCTTTCTAAAAGAAATAAAAGGATACGGAAAGGAGTGGTAATTTGGATCGGTTTGGAATGACTGGTTCGGGTTGATGGGTTGATTATCCAACTCAAACCCGATGTAATTCAATAAACGGGTTTGGAAAAGGAAAGAGAACAATGATTCTTTTATATATAAGCAACTCTATAATAACATTTTAATATTACTGCAATGAAACTTCCTTGGAATGCAATTTAATGGCCGGCTATCAATTTTATATGCGATGAATAGTTAAATACATACTTTAACTAAATCAAAAGGAAAGTTGGAGGTACAGGGTATGTTTGACACAGCTAACTAGTAGCTGATAGCTGGAGCTTGTAGTTTGTAGCTGGTAGCTTGTGGCTGGAGTTGGTACTCTGGTAGCTTAAACTTTTGGTAATATTTGTGTTTGGCAGAGTACTACTAGAAATGTTGCCATCACCAACAACTTTTTATCAACAAATACAAATTCGTTGGTAAAATCTTGATTTACCAACGACTATACCAACAAAATGTAATGAAATTTGTTTTTTCATTTACAAACGACTTATTCGTTGGTAAATTCGTTGTAATCTTGGAGGGAAACTTCCCGCCAAAGTTTACCAACGACTTTTAGAGGAAAATTATCGATGAACTTATGAAAATACATTGCCAACGTAAATTTTTAGTTGGTATTTAAAATTCCAATGACTTTTACCAACAACTTCAAAATTGTTGGAAAACAGTGGAATTACCAACGACTTTACCAACTAATAAGTTATAAATCGAACAACCAAAGTTGTTGCTAATTTAAGTGAATATATTTTTTTTCATATTACTTTACCAAAAATACTTTAGTATGAAATTGCTTAGTTCTTTAATTTATTGGTAAATATTTTTTAAAAGAACTCAACTCTGGGGTGTAAATGAGTCGAAATTGCTCGCGAGCTACTAAGTTTGATATATTAAAAGTTCAATTCAAGCCTAGCCTAAATGAGCTGGAGCCCGAGCTTGAACACAGTTTGGAGCTCATTTAATAAACGAGCTCAAGTTTCTTGAACAAGCTCGCGAGGCTAAACGAGCCTATACATTAATCACTTTTCTTATAATTATATAATAGTACTAATCTATATGTATAATACTTAATATAATAACGATAAATAGTATTAGTTAATAATTAGAAAAATAATATTATATATTAATAAAAAATAATTAAATAAATATTAATTTGGAATAAACGAGTTGAGCCCCAGCCGAGCTCAAGCTCGAGCTTGTATAATATCAAACGAGCCGAGCTCAAGTTTTATATCACTACTACACAATTACATATCAAGACCCCTATATCTAGACCGGTTATAAGAAAACCGGTCTTAAAGAGGAGTATCCGCCAATATATATCTACGAAAAGCGGTCTACTTTCTTCAACCGTTCTACATGACTCATCGAAACCGGTCTTCATAGATTACTACACTAGAGTCCAAATAATTTGATTCCCGCCCACTCTCTAAAATTTCCCACCATGTCAATGAATTCTTCAATTAATTCAAAATCATATTGTACTTATCTATTTTTTTAATCAGTTATCAAAATCCTTTTTCCTGCTCATCTAGCCGACCACCATTAATAATCTATGTTAACCACCGCTGCTACCCTTTCCCCCCTTGCTGTACCGTTTCCCAACTGCATTGACACCAATGTTCTCTCTCTTTTTTTTTTCCAGGAATTACGTGTTGGTGATGTTTGATTTCGGTATTGTCTCTATTTAATTCACCGGTAAGGTTTTAATATGATGAACTTCACTTTATTTTTAGACGAATATATGACTGTTATGGTGTGTAGTTTACTATTAGTAGCAAATCTATATTTTTTCTAATTGTTCCTTTCAATCGACTTCAGTTCATCCGAATTGAATCAGTGTATGATTATAATGCACATCAAGTGTTTGATGAAATGTGCAAATGACTGTTTTTGTTTCTTTCTAATTTAGACAGCCACATTGTGATGAGTATTTGATCCATGTTATTTTAGTGGGCTAGAATGTAACTTATTATGCTATATGATGCAATGATTACATGTTATTTGAAATCGTGTTCACCTCATTGCATAAGGCTATAAGTGTAGGTACAATATATTTTTATGTATAGGTTCGTTTTGAAGATTGTACATTGCGGGTGTCTTCACGTAGAGTTTTCTAAGTGGACATATGTGTTGGTCCACCTTAAAATAATGTAAGTGTAATGCCATCTTGAAAAAGTGTGTGTCTTGACACAATTTTGGTAAGCACTCATGACCTTCAAGTAAAGTATATTTTAAAAAGTTATATTGCTCTAAGAGAATTGAAATGGATACTTACCTAGAACTTTCTAATGGGGCAACTTTTTATGGAGCATCTGCAGATCTGCTAATGATGAAAACCAACCTCTATTATCCCCGAGAATCGAATGATGTTTCAACTGCTTGGTGAAAAAGATGTAAGTCTTTGTTATTTTCTCAAATGTTGTTGCTTCAAGAAATATTAATTATGAATTCGTATTGTTGACATGTCATTATTTATTACATTATTTTTTACCTGCAATATGTGTGAAATAGCCCTTAATGTCGCCAGTGTTAACCCTCAAACAACTAATGAGGATGAGCTTTCGATTATTTTGAAGTTATCAAGTGATTTATATAATTTAGAGTTGCTTGTATAAATGCATATATCTTTCTTCAAAGAACTTATTGATGCTAAAATATCATTGTAAGAAAATTACTACTTGTAGTAAATGAGAATATCCCCACTTACGTTGATGATAGTATCTGTTACAACAATCACCATATAATTAATACTTTTAGCTAAATTGTGTTTTTTTTTTTTTTTTTATTTTCTTTTTCAGAAATACTTGACAACCACTTAGAAGCATGCTTGAGACTCCAACAATAAGCAATATTCATAAGGTAAAAGGCTTAACATGTGTTTATTGTCTCTTCGTTATTAGTAAATACGATGACAAGTAGACACTACAAAATAAATGACATTTAGTGACTGACTCTTTTCCTGACTGAAAACATAAACAGGCAGTATAGCCATTTTTTAGACTCGTTTTTGACGGATTCATGGTAAGGGGTAATAAGAGTATTTAAAAGTCAATATTACGAGTAAAATGTAATACGGAGTACTATAATACGGAGTACTAGATCATAACCCGCATATTTGCGGGTGAGATCATTGTTTTTTGTATATGGTACTATTAGGTTTGAAAACTATCTTAGATCCGATTGTGTTAATATTGTTGTAATGCAACCAAATTAAATCCGTGTGGATGAAAGTAAGTAGATGAAAACATAAATAATACGCATGGTTTAATACCACATATGATATTTGTTTTCGTCTGTTATGAATTTTAAAAAAGGTAAAACGATTGAGAACGTGCGGCAATCATTATGCTTGAGACTCTCGAGGCCTTGCAACCCATAAAGTTCTTAGAGTTGTTAGACGTGCATAGTAGTCTGATATAGCCAGCCATGCCAACGTGGATTGTCGTGTTGTCAATATCTCATGAAGCTGGACTAAAGTACTCCCACGAAGTGAATCAGCCTATAGAAATCGGAGTAATTAAAAGTTAGTGGCCGATGTAATATGGTAATAGGGTACTAATTTTGAGTAAGAAATAGAGTACCTGATGTAGGTAGTCTTCCACAGATCCTAAATTACCCATTACCTTGGACATCTGAGACATGTATGTAGACAATTTCGGTGATGTTGGGGAAGATGTCCCAGTATCCCATAACATTGTATATGAAATAGACTCTTGCAATCTGGTCATTCCCTCAAGTAAGACTTTCTCTTGAGTTGTGGCCTTAGTTAGCAAATAATGTGTTTTCTTTTGTTGCTCATTTGAGGTATCCACCTGTTAATTAACTAATTGCAATAGAAAAGAATCAAAAATAAATTATGGGATGAGTATTTTACTTTCTAGATTTGTATTAAAATTAGAAATGAAGCAAATAATCAATATAATAATAACTATCAACACTACAAAAGTGTGTTAACATTAAAAGATTTGACTTTTTGGAGTTATTGAATAACGATATTAATATATTTATGTACCTTTATTATATCAGAAGGACGAAAACCACCAATCCACATAATGCATCGCTCAGCAAGCGAAGCCCATGTCCCGTAAACAATGTGAAACACATCAGCTTTACATACATCTTGTTTTATGCGGAATACTTCGTGGAATTGTGACGTTGTTTGACGGACGAGTGGTTTAATTTCGGTTTCCGTTTGGCCCGAGTAAATTGCTTGTTTAAGCTGTCCCGTCAAGTGAAAATGTTGAGTTAACCGTTGTGTGTAGGTTTTTGAAAACTCTTACGACACTGTACACATGTAACGAATAATATTAGAAGTATAGAAAATTATACCTACCATGAGCACCTTAAACGTTGGTGTGTTAACTAATAGATAATGTTTGAGTCGTTTAGTGAACATAAAATATGTGTTTAGTTACAACATCGTAACTGTCATCAAAGAAAGTGTACAACGAATCTATTTAGTACCGTTGTAAGTACGAAGGCGATTTGCGTCCGTATTGACTTTCAGAAAGTTCCCCTGAAATTGTGTGCGTTAATGCATAAAACAGAGTGCATTAATAAAGTTTAAGAGGTACACTCATTATAACGATTCTAATAATATAACATTCACCTTCTTTTGTTCTTCGTTAACTTGTTTTGTTAGTTCTTCATATTTTGCTTTATAATGTTCCAAGTCATTGTAGTATTCCTAAAAATGGTTGATAACAAAAGCGTGTTAGCTAGAAATGTAAATCTAATAGTAAAAGTTACAGAGTACGATGAGAATACTAATATATATGAAACTTAGATAAATATTATTTAATAGGCAATGCTTACAATTAAAATGGGTTAACCCTTTTTCCGATTACATAAACCTTTTTTTTGAATAGCGATACGCTCTAAAAAAAGTGAGGGAGTCTAGCCGTTGGTACTCCGCATCTTCACGGAGAACTAACCTTCTTTCTGAGGTTGCACCTTTTTACAGCTCCAGATACATACGCAAGTCTCCTTTTTTTTATAGTAAAATATACATAGAATGATTAAACACACAGTAAATCATGTAGATCTCTGTTTCATGATAAGAGTTCCAGAACACAATAGCAATGGCAAAGCATATTAGAACTCAGAACTGAATATGTATAACGTGGTTCCATTGCGAAACTGAATATATATAATTTCACTGAATATATCAATCAGAAAAGGTTAAATACAGGATAATCACAGTGACAGGATTTCATAACCGAATTCAAAGCATATAGCATATCAGTAATGTATTTTATTCCTCATTTTTAGCATCCGCAGCCTTAGCAGGGACTGCAGCGATCACGTCTGGATCAGTGGTCCCACGACTAACAGTATATCCAGGGTATCCATATTTGAGGTTGACATCCCCAACATGAATTTTGAAGACAGCTTCTTTGTCCACGATGGCATTAAATTCATATGGTATAACCTTCAGGTCATTAATCTGTCAAAAGAATAGTATGTATGCATAAGTAACCGAATTATGAAATAATATTTTGACTGCAACCGAATTATAGGTACCGTTTCAATTTTTCGTTTCAACCATGAAATACTCCTGTTTAGCAGCTTCGATAACTGACTGTCGAAGAATACCAGTGATATGGGACCGGTGACATCTTGACCTCTTAATGTAGTCCGTACCCTTTTAAATAAATACAAATGATAACCCAACCAATTTTGACCCGTTATCAGAACGCACAAACTATCAATATGGAACATGTAGGCAGAAAGAATCTTACAGAATACGAAGGGCGAGTTCAATCTTACTATTGTATGTCATCCGATGCTTGGTTAAGCTGCCCAGAAGTGGAGTGAAGAAGGCGGGTGGTGATTGCATCAACATCTGTTCCATTGAATAAACTCTGCATTAAGTGTCTGACAAAGTTATCATTTTCTGAATTTAATAAAGATTATTAGCGTTCAAGGAAAAAGAAATCAGTTCAAACATATTAAAAATACGTATTTCATCAATATATACCAAAGCAATGTATAAACGCTCGCTTTTAACATGAAAGTAGCAACATGCATTCGGGTTACACAACATGCAGCTAACGATAACATTATGTATTTCATAATAAGTCAGAAAATGAACATACGTCAGCTTAGGTAGATATGTTCCAAAACGACGTAAATCTATTGAAGGCGTTTATGCAGGTGAAGGCAGCAAAAATCTAGTGTAGACATATTCAGTATTCTTTAGCTGTTTAGTATTCTGTAGTAAACAGCAATGTAGTTAGTGCAAATACGAAATTTGGATCAGGGAACCAATTAACTGAAAAGTAGCAGCGATACTCTTTTTTGTATTCCACAATCGGCAAGACATATGAGTTGATGTGTAAGCGTGCACCACTGAAATGGTTGCCTACTTGGGGCACCTTTGTTAAGAATAAAACGTAGTTGATTACAAATGGAAGACTATTGAATATGAATTTCATGTTAAAAGCCATTAATAAGGACACTTACTCTTATAATCTTTTAATCGAGCATTCTGTAACCATATGATGACATGCTCGGAGGAGTGGTTGTTTAGAAACAAAAATCTATCGTAGACATCTACATCGTCTATGTTTAGTAATCTGCAGTAAACAGCAATGTAGTTAGTGTGATAACGAAATTTGGATTAGGGAACCAATTAACTGAAAAGTAGCAGCAATACTCTTTTTTGTATTCCACAATCAGCAAGACATCCGAGTTGATGTGTAAGCATGCACCACTGAAATGGCTGCCTACTTGGTGCAGCTCTGTTAAGAAAAAAAAATAGTTGATTACAAATGGAAGACTATTGAATATGCATTTCATGTTAACAGCCATTAATAAGGACACTTACTCTTAACAGAGTCGAATCCCTAATTCTGTAACCATTAATAAGGCTTCTGTTATCATTACTCACTTTAGTAAAACTTATGTAATTCGAGCTGACCATTTAGGCCGACGACTTGGGAGTTTCTAGAATGTGATATTACTACCGGATAGCTTTTGCTCCATTCTTTAGCTTAATTAATAAATTAATAATGATAATTAACAAATTAGGGCAAAAAATGTTAAGATTAATTAATAACTTTACCAATGATAATCAATGGGTGAGATTATGTTAACTAAGTCAGAGTAAGGTGGGGATTATCTTAAAAGGGGTAGTTGAGGAGAAGACTAAGTAATATAGTCTCTCCTATATTAGACAAGAGATTAACAATCAACCATAGGTGAATCTCATGGGACAAGCTTTCATGACGTTAAACTATCAACCATGCATTTAACCTATCCATAGCAATCCAAGTTAAGATTAAAGTTGCCAACATGAGGGTAAATAAAACTGAGAAGATATATGATAGCTACATAGGACCAAACTAAATGGAAACTAATTCTACCTTTTTTTGAGTAACGACAAGCACACTTGTAGAGAGCTGTAAGCTGGATTCCACTGTGCCTGTTTTCCGGCCATTTCACGATCACGTACAGAGGCGTATGCCTTATTAGCTGAATCCAGTGAAATCTCTGATGTATGTCTTCCAAAAAATCAAAAGGTAATTCTCCCTGCCAAAATAGATAAGCAATATAAAGAATTAACCTTTCATATATTATGTAAATGTAGATTACAGCAGCTGCAACCAACTAATAAGATATGAAAAACACTACATGAACGGAGCATAATAACGAATCTCATTCTCATCCAACTCCTGCACAACAACTAACCTATGACAAAGTAGATAAGTAGATTCATCGTAGTACATTGCTACTTAAAAGCCATTATACTGATAGTAACTGCCAAAGCTGGTATCACGATCAGCAAAATAGATTCAATGAATGACATGATCATGAATACCAAACAATGCTGACCAATTAAGCAGGAAACTTAAATAGTCGGTTAAACTTTCAATTTCAACTTTAAAAGCGAAAACAAACATATACAAATACTTTGAATAACATGATGCAAAAATTCACCTAAAAGCAACTGTGAACCACGGACAGAATGGTGTTTCCCATAAGCAAAATATTCGCTTTTAAATTAAGGTCAATATTAGGAGTACCAGTTAAGTGGTATGTAGAGAGCATCTACTTTTACGCATATGCTCCCATTACAAACATCGCCAACTTGCTGGCTTGTTAGTCTAGCACATCATAAAATCTCAAGTCGTCCATACCTTCAAGCAAAAGATATATGTTTGTTTTCTTTCTTTTTCCATTCTCTATCTATCAATGGCACTCCTTGCAGCCTTCACTACAACCGAGAAAACCACCCATAACTCCCACAAGTTTGGCTTCACTTTATCGCCAAATAACTATGGCTATTGGAAGGCAATGGTCCAACCATTCCTTGTCACCAATAACTTGTTCGGCTATATTGACGGTACAATCCCCTGTCCTGCAATGACTATCCCGTCACCATCACCATCAGGAAAAGATGTCGACAGCACCACAGTGCCGCCACCACAACCAAACCCTAATTACACAGCATGGGTTTCTAACGATGCTCATGTGCGGATGCTAATTACTTCTACAATCTCTGAGGCGTCTTTCCAACATGTTCAAGGACTGACCTCCCGTGATCTTTGGCTGTCTCTTGAGCGTGCTTACGCTCCTCACACATCCTCAAGGGAATACACCCTAAAGACACAGCTTCTTAAACTAGAGATGAAGGCTGATGAAACCTCCTCCGCATACCTAACTAGGGCTCAGGAGTATTCTCATGCACTCGCCAATATAGGCGAACCAATGAAAGAAAAAGATTCGGTGATGCTGGTTATCTCGGGCCTTAGAGAAGAATACAACGGGTTGAAGTCAACCCTTATTGGTTGCCAATTCTCAACTGCCTTTGCAGAACTTCATGGCTTGCTATCAGATCATGATTACATGATCAAGAAATCTGCAACCGACATCTCTCCGGCTCAAGCATTCACGACTGCTACGAACAGTAGTAACTCAACGGTTCCTGGTGCCACCTCGTCTACTCCTCAACCGAATCAAATTCAAGCTATTCAGCAGCTTTTGTCACAACTTGGTCTTCAAGTTCAGCCTGTTAATGGACAGCCTGCACAAGCCTTTTACACCAACAGATCTGGGAATAATCGTGGCCGTGGTCGTGATTCTAGACGTGGATGAGGAAACTACAACAGAAATCAAGGAGGTAACCGTAATCAATTTAGCTGGGCTTCTAATCAGAACACTGTTTTTGGTACATGCAACAGGTGTGGGATTGGTCACATCCCGTCTCAATGCCCTAATCGTGATCCTGGTACTATGAGGACCAGTGTTGCAAAAGACGGGAAAGACGGCCGACTAGTCGGCGTTTAGTCGGCAAAATGTGGGTGCCGACTAGAGATGCACAAAGCCCGGGCCGGGCCGGGCTTAGACCAGGCCTAAAAAAGCCCGGACTTTTTTGATTTAAAAAAGCCCGGGCCTAAAAAAGCCCGGGCCGGGCTAAGCCCGGGCCTTAACAAAAAAACTAGGCCTACTAAGGCCCGAACGGGCTAAACGGGCTTAGCCCGGGCTTTTAAAAGCCCGGTCCGGGCTTTTTCGGGCTTTTTTTGTTAATTTTAATTTTGTTTATTACTAATTATTTATTACATTTTTAGTACTATATAACTACTAATTTTGTATCTATTAGGGTAAAATGAGTTATTGTACGTTGTATTTTATAATATACAACTATAATGTATATAAGATATTATCGTAGTAGTTTAAGAATCTATCGATAAAATGAATATATACTTGTATACGTACTTAATGAATTGAAAACTTTGCATATTCAAAAGGTATAAGTTACATAATATATATATGAAAGATAATTTTTGTAAAAACAAGATATATGTTATATACATATTAAATAAGTAAAAACTCAAATATAAATATTAAAAACATATCAAATAATATAGGATCGGGCTTTTTTCATGAAAAAGCCCGGGCTTTATCTCAAAAAAGCCCGGGCTTTCGGGCTTTTTTGGAAAAAAGCCCGGGCTTTCGGGCTTTTTTCGGGCTTTTTCGGGCTTCGGGCTTAGCCCGGCCTGGCCCGGGCCGGACCGGGCTTTCAGGAATAATTTCAGGCCCCTTTGGGACTTTCGGGCCAGGCCGGGCTGCCGGCCGGGCTTTTTCAGGCCGGGCTTTTTCGGGCTATTTCGGGCTTTTTCTAGGCCCGGGCTCGAGCTAAAGCCCATTTGTGCACCTCTAGTGCCGACTAGTCTAAGCCCAAGTTGCTCCAAAAGTCGGTCGTGGTCGGGTCAACGATCGAAAAACGGTCAAAGTCGGGTCGTGGTCGGGTCTGGGCGGGGTTTTGGGTCAAAGTCGGGTCAAATTAGGGTTTTCCGTTTGTTTAACCAATTTACGGTAGTGATGGTGGTGGATGGCGTTGTAGGTGATGGTGGCGAAGACGGAGGTGGCGGTGCGGCAGTGGTGTGATGTTTGACGGTAAGTGAAGAAGAAGATGAAAGTGACTTGTACCATGTGCATGTATGCTTGTAAATATGAAGAGAATTTACCTATGGACTGTGGAGAGAATGAGAGATCGATGGTAATATTGGTGGAGGCCGACTGTGATGGTGGTGAAGGAAATAAATAGAGAGATAGAGTTACAAATGGAGAGAAATAAAGGAGATAAATAAATTAGGATCATGACACATACTATAGTAGTGGGAAAATGTGTAGGGAACAGGGTTTTGTCCTTGTTTGGTACCTTCTTTTAACTTTTGTGCTATTTTTTTATATTTTGTACTAGTCGCATAGAACTTCACATGTAAAAAGGAAGATATGGAAAGATTCTCATCTATATTTTATTCATATATTCATATATAATTTTGAAGTTTATTTAAATGCTAAAAAAGTCAATAAAAGTCAAAATCCGACTAGTCTCCGACTAATCCCGACTAGTCCCGACTAGTCCGTAAAATGTCCCGACCGACTAATCCCCGACTTACGACTTTTTCAACCTTGATGAGGACAAGACAGCCACCTTCGGCCAATGTCACAGACTACCGTTCACAAACTTCATCTTCTTGGCTTCCGGACACCGGCTCTAGTCATCATGTTGCACCAGACCTATCTAGTTTTGATAACTCTGAGGCCTACTATGGTGAGGACAACCTTCACGTTGGCAATGGTAAGGGTCTACCCATTCTTCACATTGGCTCCTCACAATTTTATTCGCCAAACAAAACCTTTTCTCTTAAAAACGTACTTCATGTACCTGAAATAAAACAAAATCTACTTTCTGTTCAAAAGTTTTGTCTTGATAATAATGTGTACTTTGAATTTCACTCAACCTTCTTTGCTGTGAAGGACAAGCTTACACACACTATCCTCCTCATGGGCCCAAGTACTGATGGTCTCTACTCCTTCCGTCTTCCTCAGACTCAACCTGTTAACAAGATTGCATATTCTACCGTTCGCGCTTCTTCCACCACATGGCATCAAAGACTTGGACATCCACATCCACAGCTTTTGAAATCCATGTTGTCTAAATATAATTTACCTCTACAAAATAAGTGTGCTAGTACCCTTTGTGATTCATGTTTTGTTGGAAAATCTTCTAAACTTCATTTGTTACCATCTATTAATGAAAGTTCGCACATTTTGGATTTAGTTTTCTGTGATGTATGGGGCCCCGCGCCAGTTACTTCTTTTGATGGTCACAAATATTTTCTGCTGTGTGTTGATCATTACTCTAGATTTATGTGGATTTTTCCATTAAAACTAAAATCTGATGTTTATGCCATTTTTAAAAGATTCCTTGCAATGGTTGAAAGACAGTTTCAAACCAAATTGAAATCTGTCCAAACTGACTGGGGGGGTGAGTTTCGGAATCTCTCCCAATTCTTCACTCCTCTTGGCATCAATCATCGCCTTTCATGTCCACATACTAGCGAACAAAATGGCTTTGTTGAACGACGACATCGACATGTTGTTGAAACCGGTCTTACTTTACTTGCTCAATCACATGCTCAACAACGGTTTTGGCATTTTGCTTTTGACACCGCAGTATACCTTATTAATCGAATGCCATCCAGAACCAACTCAAACACCTCCCCCTTTGAACTTGTATTTAAGCATAAACCCGATTTTTCCTTTCTTCGTGTTTTTGGATGTCAATGCTACCCTCATCTCCGTCCATACAATAAACACAAAATGGACTTCCGATCTACACCATGTATGTTTCTTGGCTACAGCACCGCTCATCATGGCTATCGGTGTTACGACCCACAATCTGATCGTATTTACGTTTTCCGTCATGTTCGATTTAATGAACAATCTTTCCCGTTCCAAAAATCTTCTACAAACTCTCCTACTCCACCCACTTCGAATCCCTACGTTTCCACCTATCCAAATCCTATCCCGCCACCCACCGATTCACCCTCAACAATACCTAATGCTCAATTTGTCCCACAAGAAACAACACCTACCACCACCCCACCTAATGAACAGCCTACCTTTACCAGTGTTGAACAGCCTACGGCCCAACCACCCCTTATCCACACCTATCACCACCGTTCTAAAGTCACCGACCCACCACCTCAAACTACCCCTACTGCACCCTCCTCTCAAACTGAGCAGCCTGCTGCCCCCTCCTCTCAAACCGAGCAGCCTGCTGCACCCTCCTCTCAAACCGAACAGCCTACCCGTACTCGACCACCCAACCTACGCCCCAATCCTAAACAGACCAAACCCTATAATGCCACCTCATATCATACCCAATGCCCTTCGCTTGACACCGAACCCACAACCTTTACTATTGCTAACAGGTACCCTCAGTGGCGTAGTGCAATGGCTGACGAGTATTCTGCTCGTGCGGAATGGTACGTGGACATTAGTTCCACGTGTTCCAAATTCCAACGTCGTTGATTGCAAGTGTTTATACAAACTAAAAAGGGACCAAACAGGGGCAATCAAACGTTACAAGGCACGACTAGTTGCGAAAGGGTTTCGACAACAACCAGGCATTGATTATCAGGAGACATTCAGTCCCGTAGTAAAATCGACAACCATACGTGTTGTTTTGTCTCTGGCCGTAACACAAAAATGGTCTCTAAGGCAACTTGATGTGCAAAATGCCTTCTTACATGGTGATCTCAACGAGACAGTCTATTTGCAACAACCACCGGGGTTTGTTGACCCGGCCAAACCAGCTCATGTTTGCCTACTTCACAAATCCTTATATGGATTAAAGCAGGCCCCTAGAGCGTGGTTTCATCGACTCTCTATGGTCCTTAATTCCATTGGTTTTCAGGGCTCAAAGACGGACCCTTCTTTGTTTATCTACTCCCATGGGGGCACACTTTTGTACATGCTAGTCTATGTTGATGACATTCTTTTGACAGGAAACAACCCACATGCTATTGATAAAGTGGTACAAAGTCTTAGCAAATCATTCCCTGTTCAGGATATGGGTCGCTTGTCATATTTTCTCGGTATTGAGGTCACTAGTAAGGGTCATGATCTGTTCCTATCACAGAGGAAATACATCCTTGAACTATTACAACGTGCAGGCCTGTCTAATGCTAAACCGGTTTCATCTCCTATGACTACCAATGCTAATCTTGCTCTTAGTGATAGTGCTACATTTGCAAATCCGGTCAGGTATCGCCAAATTGTGGGTGCCCTTCAGTATGTCACATTGTCTCGTCCTGACATCACTTTCGCAGTTAACAAAGTCTGCCAATTTATGCAATCTCCCACTGAGAATCATTGGACGGCTGTCAAAAGAATTCTTCGTTATTTGCAAGGCACTGCTGACTATGGTTTACGACTCATGCATGATTCAGGCACAATCCTTCATGCTTACACTGATTCAGCCTTCAATTCACTGACCAGCTACTCCGATGCTGACTGGGCTGGTTGTCCAGACGACCGTCGATCCACTGGGGGATATGCTATCTATCTAGGTTCAAACCTAGTATCATGGTCTGCACGAAAACAAAGGGCTGTCTCTCGGTCGTCAACCGAGTCTGAATACAAGGCCCTAGCTGATACCGTTGCTGAACTCACTTGGCTCCAAACACTACTTCGCGAACTTCAAGTTCCTGTTAAGTCTGTTCCTACTTTATGGTGTGACAATCTTGGTGCCACGTATCTTTCAGCTAACCCTATCTTTCATGCACGTACAAAGCATGTAGAAGTTGACTTTCACTTTGTTCGAGAAAGGGTTGCCCAACGGAAGCTTTCAGTTCAGTTTATATCTACTGATGATCAGATTGCAGATGTGTTTACCAAGCCGCTACCTTCACAACGATTTCTCCTATTACGGTCCAAGCTACAGGTCGCTCCCCGGCCTTAGCTTGCGGGGGAATATTAGACAATTAAGTGTTGTATATATATATAATTATATTAGAGGGTGTAGAGTGTAAATGTATCTCTTATATATACTCCTACTGTAATCATTATTCTACAGAAATACAATAATCGTATTACCAAGTTTATCTGTCCTTGCTTATGTTTATATGCAATAATTTATCAAGGTTTTTAGTTATATGGTAAAGTGGGTTCAAATTTCCTTATCCGATCTTCTGTTATTTTTGTTTATATGTACTCGATCAAAGTTTGTTCATCTCTATTATGTGTTCTGAGGATTTTGCTAACCATAAGACGTTTGATTTTCTTGCAGAGTACAATGATGACATTCAGGTACATAACTGAGTGTTAATCTCTGCTTTTGTCAGTTATTGCTTTTCAAGTCAGTGTGATTTTGTTTTAGTGAACACCATTAGTGGTACTTACAGGGCTTAATTTATGCACTAAAGTTAGTTGGTGGATCATTGGTTGACAATATATTTTATGTTCCTTGGAGCCGGTTTGTAAGTCGACAAATTTTGAATCGTTTGACAATTTGAGGGTGGTTTCAATTTGTGCTACTTTGTGCAGGTTGCCACTTCCATTTTGAACTCTTGGCACTTTTAGATTACAAAACAGGCCAGAAATAATCTTTGCAACATACTAACAGAAGAAAAGAACTGACAGATTGAATTGATATATGTTTTTGCTCTAATATAATCTCATGCAGACACATGTCCACTTTAGGAGACCAGCAAGAAGATCTAGCTTCTTATGGCTGTTATGTTCCTTATAGTAACATAGGTGGCAGGTTAATGAACTATCCGATGTTGTGAGGTTAATGGAAATTGGATTTATAAACAGAGCTAGAAGTACTACTGCCATGAATGAAAGATGTAGCAGACAATACAGGTGCTTATGGATGAGTTTCTGTCTTCTGTTGAGCAGAATTACAGGTACGTAATGGAGTGTTTATCTTTGAGTTTTCTAGCTTCTTATACATGTCTTTAGATAGTGTGATTTGGTTTTAGGGGACAAAACAGTGGTACATACTGGGCTTATGTCTACACTAAATATTAGTTGGTTGATCACTGTATCACCACATATATCTACTCCTTCGCACTTGTGAGTTATGCAATTCAACAAAGTTTCACTCATTCTATGGCGAGTTGATGGTATCTAGATGGCATCAAGGTATGTTTTTTTCCATTGTATTAGTGATACAACATGTAATAGTGAGATCTAGATATTTGATCGCCTTTTTCATCGTTGTCTTTCAGGCAATCAGGCTAATTGTGTGGATTGGATTTCGAGAGTAGGGTGGACGTTGTTGAAACTGTTTGTGTTGTCTCTTAATAAAGTAAGTTATTCAGGTTTTTGAACCTAAGTATATCGATATATAAGTGACAGTCTACAAAAATATGCACTTACTGAAACATTAAACTGATAAGAAACAATATATTTATCTACTTACAGTATTGCTCTTTGTGCAGTGTTATGAAAATCCATGGGAGAGAACATATAGAAGCAATTGTTATGAACTGAAATAAGATGGTGGTGAGTATATTATATTTTTAAATGTATGTATGGTGATGCTCTCATCTGTGACACATCACATGCCTAAGACCAAATAATCTTGTATGGGTCGGGTCATTAGAATTCTGTTTACTTTTTTACTAATTAATCTCTTAACATATAATTACATTTTATGTTTTCCGTTGTTTTGTAGGTGTTATCAACCACTCAAATAGGAGCTGTTATATTGCATAGTTATTTTAAGCATATATTTTGTAACTTTTATTAAAAGGTTCTTAGAAAGTTAGAAATATTGTATAGTATGTACATTGTAACATATGTTTGGATTTGGTTTGAGAAATAAAATTAGCATTGGTTTAATGTGTGATTTTAAGTACTTGAATACAAATAATATATATATTGAAGTTAATTGTATAATAATAAAAGGGTAAATTAATTAAAAATTAAGACTTATAATGACTGAAATTTCCATCACTAGTGCACATATATAACCTTGATTCAAAACCCTTTTTGTGACTGAAATTTCCATCAGTAAATGATTTGGACATACTGTGTGTAACAATAGATTTTTAGCGATGGCAGCATTAGTGACACTTATTATTTCAGAAGGAGAAGACCAAAGGGGATTTACTGACTGTTTTTAGAGATTTTCTGACACTTATTTTCAGTCACTGAAAGGCTTTTATCTTGTAGTGAGATCTAGCTGTGTTATAAATTGGACTATTGATAATATCATGTTCTTTCCTTTTCAACAAATCAACTTCTTGAGCAAGACTTTTAATTTATAGTCATACAAAAATAGGACTATGAGCTAACTCTTTGTAACTAAAACCATATGAGCTGTAGGTATTGACATATCTATCATGAAGCTATCATCCAAGTTTTCAAGTTGAAGAATAACTACTCAAAGAAAGTATCTGTGAAGAAGGCCAAGGAGCCTTATAGAGTATTTTATGTCTTGAGTTGTTATTCATTTTGAGGAAACAGCCTTATGTAACACAAAAGTATTGATGATGATATCTTATATATAAAATTATTTAATCTTGTTTCTTTATACGGAGTAATATTATAGTAGGTTTCTGGTTTTGATTTTGGTCATACAGTATTAGCTATTGTGTTTGTGGTTTTAGTTATTATTCTAGAAAAATCAAATATACAATTCTTTTTAATGTACACATGGAGACCGGTCTTGATGCTAAAGGAACTGGTTTATATATATGAATACCAAAGTCCCGCCAAATAGAATTTTCCAACCGGTCTCTTTGATCTAACCGGTCTATATGTAGATATTAAGACCGGTTATGTAACCGGTCTAGATGACTTTTTATAATTAGACCTGTGCTATTGAGAAACCGGCCTACATGTGCTATCTGACCGGTCTATTTATGCTTATTTGTAGTAGTACTAGGCCAGGCTCGAGCTCAAGCTCGGTGAATTTTAAACGAGCCGAGCTCGGGCTCAACTCAGCTCGTTTATACCTCTACTTATGTCTTGGGGTAAATTAAGGTCTTTGCATTAGTTTAATTATATCGCTCGGTTCTATGATTCATTTTTTATTTGATATCGGATTGTTTGACTATATTTAAATCACTAATTTACACTTTTATTCCTACTTCAATAATAATCACTTTTAGAAAATATGTTATCTTTAAAATCCAATACAAACATACATGTTGGAAAAGTATCATGCAAACTTGTTTAAAAACGACGTTTTCGTATGCGTCGTGAATTATATCTTTGAATCGTACACGCTATATCCAATTACTCTATTGAACTTATTCTCGACCACTTTACTTTTTTTAAAATACGTCTAGATACACTTGGTCACCTTGGTTTTACTCCATTACAAAAGTGAACGTCCGTCATACGCCAATGGCGGATATGTTTGATGAATACTTACAAATGGGTGAAAGGACATCATCTGACTGTCTAAACAACTTTTGTAAGTGTGTATTCGATCTATATTTGACGAGCATGAAGAGAAAAATGATTTTAAAGGAATGTTTGAGAGCATTGACTTTATGCATTGGTAATGAAAGAATTGCCTTAATGTATGGATAGACTAGTACACTAGGGGTGTCACGAACATCCGACCATTATGCTTGAACAACGACATTAACGTTTTATACCAATCCCCGTTATTCGGTTCCATAAAAAATGACACCGGTCCAGCCGCACCATTTTAAGTGAATGGACATCAATACACAAAAGCGTGTTACCTCGCTGACGGTATCTATCCGGATTGGGTCACATATTTCTAAGACCTTTTTGTATCCTACTGACGAGAAACGAGACAAGTGTAAGAGATTTCAACAAAATGCACTAGAGGATGTCAAACGTACGACTAGTCTACTTCAAGGTAGGCTTGCAATTTTAAAGATTGCGGTAAGAGTTGTGAGCGTCAACTAGATGCGAAGACAATTATAAAGTGTATTTATTTAATTATTGTATTGTATTATGATTAATTGGTATAATGTATTTGTATTTTTGTTAAGTAATTAAAAATTAAATTAATTTAGTGGGACCTACTATTCCCAACATGAGATTGACGTAACACCCAAAAACGCCTATAACATGGTGTTACCACCGCAGAAGATGGTGTTATATTTTCTTGGGTTAATAGCGTAGATAGGTAACAAACGTTACCTTTTTTACCAAGTTAGGGTACGAACCCAATTTATTAATCTGGTAGGTAACAAACTTTCATATTTTGTGTCGATTTAGGGAACCAACTTTTTTTATGACCGGTTTAAGTTATAAAATGATGAGTTGTCACTTGTCAGATAAAAACTTACAGGTGGCGGTTTATTTAGTTCGTGTCATTTTAAAAATTGAAAAACCAGCTAAAAAATCTAAATGACGGGTTGCTCCGGTCACCCAAGGGTATATTCCCTAACTCCAATTTTTTTTTTTAAAGTTCATTACCTATTAGAGTAATAAATTGGGTTCATACCCTAACTCGGTAAAAAATGAAAAGTTCTTTGACGATTTGCGTCATTAACCATATTTTCTTTATATCGTTAAACTATTTTTCTCTTGAAATTTAAATTTATTTATAATTATTATGGTACAAAAAATATCACCTCCCCAAATTTTTGATTCCCGAGCCAGTCAAAAGTTCTTCCCTCCAAGAAGTTCATTAATCCCTCCCAAATTTTCATTTCCCCCAAATTCTTTTTACCCTAAATCGATTGAAGCATTCACTCTCATAGCCGCCTCTTTCATTTTTCCATATCTCGGCTCTCTCTCTATTTCTATGAAATTCAGCCCTCTCCTTCACTGGTTTGGAACTATGCAGTCGAACAAATAAATAGAATCAAGTTTTGCATCTGGAGATTTATAAGCTCTAGTTAATTTCCAGGTTTTTTTTATTTTAGTTTTTAATATTTTGGTGGCATATAATTTAATTTTTTGCAAGGATATTGCTTTATCTTTATTAGATTGATGGATATCTAAGTTTTCAGACCACATAAGGGTGGATCTACAAAGGTCAAGTGGGCAGCATTCAGATCTCAAACTTTGCACAAAATATAGTTGCTTTGATCTAATTGATGGTTTTTAATTCTTATTGTTTTGCAGGTTGTCTTCGAAGACCCAATTTGGTGACATTCATCATACCAACCAACTGTTTGATGTAGGTACTGAAGTAGATTATTATTATTATTTTCATTTAGGTAAAAATGGATGATGATCGAGATACTCTAACATCTCAATTTGGCTCTAACTATTACTTTTTATTTTTTGTGTTTTGTCTAATATATATTACATTGATTTCTACTCATGCCTTTTTTTTTAGCTTATCTAAGGAGCCAAAGATGAGGTCTTACAATTTGATGTAATCATGTAAGTACAAGATTATCTACTTTCATGTTTATTTCTAGTTTTTTGTTGTTACATACGAGTATTATTTTTTAGCCTTTTTTCGCAATTATCTAAATGATAAGATACTTAAGGTTTTGTTAAATCATGAGTTGTCATTAATCTTTCTTTGAACCATTAAATAAACATTGTTGATAAGTTGGTATGTCTAAGTTATTGTCTGGTATAGATCTTAGGGCAATTGGTCTGTAAATGTATTGAACTTGTCCAAAAATCCTATTGTATGCATCCAACTTTTAAAATTCCTATTGTGTGTATCGAACTTACTAATTATTCCTATTGTATGTACTCATTAACACTAATGACGTTTGACTGGTCATAAGCATCCGACATGTCATTTTCATCCTACGTTTCACTGCCACGTAAGCTCCACGTCATCAAAAGTTCGATACATTTTTCGGATCATCATCTTCAATTTTCCGGCGACGCATTTTTTCCGGCGACCCATTTTTTCCGGCGACCACCATTAACACTAATGACGTTTGAAATGGGTTGCATGTATCATGGTTAGCGAAAGAGCCACGATTAAAACCATAATTAGAAGCTACAACCAACGACAGAGATGTGGTACGTTTATTATATCAGAATATTTCTGATTAATGATAGACTATCATTAATCATGAACAAAAAAGGGGGCAAATAAGAATCTGAACAATCGCATTACAACACTATTTATCTTATTTTGATGAAGATAGAATGGATCCATGAAGAACTACATTCAACACTGTATGTGCACAACTTGAATGCAAAACCATATCATCATAACACATTGTAGTTCATAGCTTCAAAAAACATGCTCACGTGCTCTGTTTTTTCATTTTACATTATATTAGATATTATACGACTATACCACATATGATACTTAAACAAATAGTAAAAACATACAAATGGTGTTAATATGAGGACAAAATGCAACGAACCAACTTCAGCAACTTGGAACTTCTACTTTCAATAATTTTGCAATGGTGGTCTACTACTTCTCGAGAATATAATCGACAAAAAGGGTATATTGTGGTATTCGTTCGTATAGAGGAGCAATTGAAATAATGGTGGTCGCCGGAAAAAATGGTGGTCACCGGAAAAAATACGTCGCCAAAAAATTGAAGATGATGATCCGAAAAATGTATCGAACTTTTGATGACGTGGAGCTTACGTGACAGTGACACGTAGGATGAAAATGACACGTAGGATGCTTATGACCAGTCAAACGTCATTAGTGTTAATGAGTACATACAATAGGAATAATTAGTAAGTTCGATACACACAATAGGAAATTTAATAGTTGGATGCATACAATAGGATTTTTGGACAAGTTCGATACATTTACAGACCAATTGCCCTAGATCTTATTTTATTAGAACTGTCATAGGGTGCTCTATGCCTTTATTTATTTCTTGCATTACTATGTGATAAAGAGTGAAAGTGAATATGTTTTATCAAGTGACACCAAATGTTATCTTGAAACCACGTCCATATGCATTCTTTTATCATTATCATAAGTACATATGTTGATCAAGCTTTCAACATGCTCATTTCAGTTGTTTGCTATCTTTATATATCTTCTTTTTTACCATTAAGTGACGTAGGGAGCGCTTGTAGATTTATGTATTAATGAGTTGATGTTATGTGACTGTGTTGAGAGTTCTATTCACAAGGATATTTTTATCGACTTGTATGTTTTTTTATTGATCTGGATGCAAGTATTGCGTATCGTAATATTCTCAAAGTGTATACATGTTAATGCAACCCAATGAAGAATATGTATGATTAAGTTCAAAAGATATTATGTATTTCTCTTTAGACTGCATTTAATTATACAACTCTTATAGTTTGGTTGAGATACACTCTTAATTATTAAATATCGATGACAGATTTAACACGAGTCTACACAAGAATGTCACTTAAGAGGAAACGGGCATTAACTCGAGTGAGTCTTGTCTAGCAGAAAGTTCAAACTCAGAATCAAGTTGGATCTTGGAGTGCTCAAGCCGACATCACTCACGTACTTATACGTTCGTGCATTGTAGTTATTTACTCTCAAGCGCTTAGTGTATATTACTGATAATTGTTGTTTATTTTGTGATAATTCTGTATACAATATAGTGTAAATGAAATACATTATTTGATATATGTTAATTTAATTTTGTATTATAAAAGTAGTTTAGTAGTGAAGAGGTTGGTATTTGGTAAGAGAAGTTCTTATTTAGTAATCCGCTAAAAGGGGTGCAAGATCTTTTTGTCGATACTTATTCACAAAAAAACAGACTTTGATGTTGTTGCTGTAATTCTGAATACCAACCACATTGATGTCGTTGCTATTTTTGTGAATACCAACTACTTTGGTTTCGTTGCTTTTTTTTAAATACCAACGACTTGGCATGTTTGTGAAATTTACCAACTACATTGAATTCTGTTGGTATATTTCCAACGATTAGTAATATTTGTTGGTAAATAATATTTAGCGACGAGCATAATTCCCACGACCATGTTTCGTTGGTAAAGTCGTTGGTAACGCTGTTTACCAACGAAAATTGACTGTTTACCTACGATTTTAGGTTGTTGGCATTGGCAGTTTTTCTAGTAGACGTAGCTGAAGCTTGTAGTTTATGAATGTAAAATGATATAAAAGGACAAATATATTAATTTTAAAAGATGATATATAATTACTTGGAGGGTATTTGTGTAATTTCATTTTCCATAAGCTAAAAACTACTTTGAAAAGCTACTTCAAGTAGCTTATGGTTTTGGAGCTTATGGAAACCATAAGCTACTCAAAATTTTGGTAACCAAACAAAGTTCATGGACATATATAAGCTACAAGCTACAAGCTCCCATAAGATCGTGCCAAACACACCCAAAGAAAAAAAAGAATTAAAAGAAGATGAACTTAACTTCATATATTACAAATTTAATTGCAAACTTTACTCTTTTAAGTTTTAAGGTCTGTTGGATTCATGGAGTGAGCTGGACTATGACCAGATAGTAAGCTTGGACTATTGTAGAAGTTTGACCAAAATATTGATATACATTAAATAAAGAGTAGATTAAAAGTTTATATGCAACTGAAACTACTGTCAAAGATGTATTACAAATTTAATTTTACTGTATGTAAAAATCAATCCTGCTTCTCCAATCACCGTAAACGAAATACATTTTTTCTTTGTAAATCTTTAAATTTACTGGTTGATGTTCTAGTTTGTTAAATAGCAAGAACAAGTGCACTTGATGGTTATTTACCTCACGTATCATGTTAATCTCTACTGATCCAGCACCAAGCTACGCAAAAAGTAGTAAACTTGGATCTTGAGACCAGAAATGGAAAGAAAACAGAAACTCGATAGATGATGAATTGTGATACTTGGGTAACCAAAGCAACTATGTTTGACCTCATTTAAAATAGTAGGCTGAACCAACGGAGTGAAACTTGTATGCATTGACTTGCGAAGAACACGTAACATGCTAAAAAATAGGGATAAGTGTCCCGAAATGCTACCAACTTTGGACGAATATCTATTGTGTGTAACTAACTAAGCGATGGGTGTAAGAATGCAACCAACTTTCAAAAATGGTGTTTTAATGTAATTTGCTGATGTGTCGCTCGTTGAAGGTGACACGTGGCGTACGGATGTGCCGCGTGGCATCCGGAGAGTTTGACAACGCATCGACACGTCATCAAATTACATTAAAACACCATTTTTGAAAGTTGGTTGCATTCTTACACCCATCGCTTAGTTAGTTACACACAATAGATATTCGTCCAAAGTTGGTAGCATTTCGGGACACTTATCCCTAAAAAATTCAGTACTTCAACAAACTACCAAAAGCTATACAGCATTGCTAACATAAATATTTGCATGATGGTTGTATACAAGTGTGACGTGCTTTACGAGAAGAATACGAAGCTGGAGAAATTGCCTTAAGGGATTGATTGCTTCAAGTGAAGACGCCACTCATCAACATACGCCATCTTATTAGGATCCATGCTTGGTAGTTCACATGCCTTTAGTCTTTCTATTATCTTTGTAGTCTTACCAAGAAGCTGTGCTGCAACCTTGACACTCGCCTCTCGTTTCTCTATCACACTTTCATGGCATTTTATTGTTATGACTTGCGGTATGTTGGTGAAACAAGCAGAGAAAGTATGTCGGCAATAATGTTATTCAGAAGGACAAGCAACTGCTTTTTGCTAATCTGTTCTATATTGGTTTGGTCTCTAAGCAAGATGGTTTGTGAAATTCGGTACATTGAATTGGCAGCAATCAACTTTGTAGAAGGGTTCCTCACGATTTCTTGATACATACTTTTATTGATATCTGTCACAATTTCTTCAGATTTTCCGATTTCCCTTCAAAAGCATGTTTTGCTAAATCTATTCCCAACCACTTGCAGTTGTTTTCAACATCATGCCATAATGTCATGGTGGCGTTTCAAATATTTACATATTCACTTTCTCTATTGATGCTGTTTCCCACAAGTTGGGTGTATGAAAGACCTTCTCTAACACTTTTGACCAAGCTTTCAACGACGTCCGGAGATATACTAGGGAGAGCAACAGCAATACATGTTAAAGTTACTGTTGGTAAGCTCCAACTGTTTACAACTTCGACAGGAAGCAGAGGTTGAACATGATCGCTGTCAAAGATCTCTACTCCATTGAATCCGGTAGATTTCTCAAGAAGCTTTAGAAGATTGTTGTTTTGGTCCTTCTCAGCCTTTGAGATTAACGAATTCATAGAATTTGAAATTCGCTTCAGTGTTTTATCAGCAAACTCCATCTCATCTTGAATTTGTAAAACGTAAGTGCTAAGTTCTAGATTTTTATCGTCAGTTCTTGAGGCGATGGGTTTTGGAGACAACCTCGCCTGTAGTGATTTCCAACAATATACAACAAATATTATAATGATTACCGGGATAAGCCATATCAATTTGCACGATGCAACAATTAACTTTTGAAATATGATGCAGAGCCTTAGAATGACATTCTTTGTTTCGTAGATAAGAGCTCTTGATCTACGGCTGCTTGACAGGAAAGGTATCTGATATTTTTTCCACTCATACATTCTTTGGGTCCAATACTTTTCTACTTTAAAAACCTTCAAATGATTCCTGTCCCATTTAGTGACCAACTTGAAGCTCAAAACCGGGAAACATTTAAACATTGGAGCAATAGTACCCACCAAGACCCCAATAGTCTGTATTATTGAAATGTGAAGTATTGACCACCTGTACACTGATTGGGCCACAAGCACAACCTCGAGCCCCAAAAGTATGTTCATGTTCATGGCTAAAATAATTACACATATTACACCAGAAGCAGTGGATAATGGATTACTAGACATTACAAATTGAGGGCTACTGGTTTCTGCCATCACTCAATTTCTTCTCACATGTTGTCTTAGTTTCTCAACAGTTGACATTTGGCTATGTTGTAGACTAAAATTCCCTTAGTGGTTGGAATTGTTAGAGATGAAGATATCATTATTATTAGTAACACGATCATCATAACCATATAGATGTATGCGACTATTATGCAATTTATGGACCTAAATAAACCGAAAAAAGTTCCGTTGGTATACTTGATAACACCCGTGTTTGTCTGAATGATAGCATTCACAATCATGGTGATAACAAGAATGGACAAACCTATGATATTCGCAACAAGTGTCTTGTTGTCCATAGACGCCAATGAAGGCATTAAGTTAGCCATCATGGTGCACATAAGAGCCAAACTTCCTAACTTGGTTGCTTGTTCCACATGAGTTGGCATTTCACTACTTGGATCCACCGGGCAGTTTCATAGCGACAGTTATAACTGTGATAGATGCAGCATTGAGAGTGAAGTATTTACATGGGAACCAAAAATTTTTATTTCGGAAACCATGCAACAAATCGGCTACCATGGCAAGGATGCAAATTGATGATGCAACTGCGATGTAGATCCCAATCCACACCATAGGTTCGCTATACCTGTTATTTTTCTCCACATCCTGTTCCACGTCACAAGAGTGGAACAATTCGTTCATCTGGTATAAAGTGATGTTTGCACTGTATTGTTCCAAAGAAATATCATAGTGACTCCGTAATTTTTTCATAATAGCGTAACATATCTCAGATGAATAATAACCCCATTGGCACGGCTTCGTCGGTGCTTTCGTCGGTTGGGTTTCTTCGGTGTAGCGGAGAAGGGAGACGAGGTGTGGGGCCCATTTACCTTTTTCTTGATTTATCCCTTTAAATGTAAAAATAAATAAATAAATAAATAAATCCAACGGTTATTAGACGTTATTTCAAATAAATTTTTTTTTTAAATATTAATCATACCCCAATTACATTATAAATATACACACAACTCTCAAACACAACTACAATATTTCACACAATTCACACACAATTAACACACAAAAGTGTCACAACATCCCAACAATTCTTCCCAAAATAATTTCCAAACAATCGAAAACCAACATCCGTGTCATGGACCGATAACGAGGTCAACATCCTGATCGAAGAGTGGGAGAACGCTTCCCAAAATGATCCGATTGGAACTTCACGAACGCAAAAAAGTTTTTGACAAACCATACAACAAAACTACAACTCCAGAGTTGAGGTGAAACGTACTACAAATCAACTAATCGCCAAATGGAACAAAATAAAAAAATAGTTTATCTATTGTCCGTGTTCGCAATCGTAATGTGTTATTATCATTATCGTAATGTTTTTTTTAAATTATCGTAATGTTTTTTTAATTATCGTAATGTTTATTTATTTATTTAGTGCAATGTTTTTATTTATTAATGTAATGGTTTTTAAATTTTAATAAAAGAGATTTAATTTAGTTTGTGTTTAAATAATTAAATTAATAGTCAGTGGGTCTCAGAAATAAAAGTGAAGAAAGGAGGGTTGACAATGTTTTGTTAGTCTTTCATCAGTTTTGGATTTACTGATATGGCGCTGAGTTGACACAACTGAAGAAGCAAAGGAAGAAAGAAGGGTTGGGAGTGATCTAATGTCTATTGTGTATTGTGTGTATACACCAACTTACATTTGCTGTTTTTAATACATACAACTTCAAAAAAGTTCACATTTGGTGTAAATCTTGTTCATAAAAGTTCACAAGTTGCAACTTATAGATTCATGTTATATACAATGTCAAATCAATAAAACCCTAATATATAAACCGAAAGATACTAATAAATTATTGAAAATCAAACTAAAAAGTAACCAAAATGCTCGATCAATAATTAAAAGATTTTAAGATCGAAGACGTACAAGCTTGGTTATAATGGAAGATGGATGGCAAAATAATACGATGGCAATTCAAGGGGTTTGCAATTGACACGGACACGTTTTCTTATCTTAAATATTGATAAAAACTAAAGTTAACGATGATCAACTAATATAAATAAATTGGGCTAGACTAATAAAGGTTTAAAATAGTAAAAGTCCAAGTTTTTTTGTGGGCTTCACTAACATAGATACATATAAAGTATTGGATTCAGGGAAAATAGGCCCCTGTAAAAGATGAGCCATGTACAATGGCCCACCTTGCACTCCTCTTGGATCGGGCCTGCATGTTGAAGCCCGGGTGTAGATGGTACAGCGTGACGCGGCATGCAATGGTGCACGGCTGACGGCCCTTGATTGAGTCGATCATCGAGCCTTGTACCGAAAGTCTCTATGATGAGGGCAAGTCACGTTAAGTGCTGAGTTTGCGGCTAACCACCTACCCGAACCCAAATATAACAAAAACTGAAGCTATAATCCTACCAAAATAAGCTCCCTTCGTAAGAGAAAAAAGTGGTTAAACCCACAACCCAAATTTTACAACTAAGAATTGGACTTTGGTAACCAAATTCAAAACACATTAAACGACTGGATGGACCAGCTACACAACCCAACCACATTTGAAATAACCATGAAATGAATTTTTCTTTGTTATCACTAAAAAAAACATCATTTTACCACACTTTTTTCTCCACACTTTTAGAAAGTGTGTAATTTTTTTTGAAAAATATAAGATTTTACACACTTATATATGTGTAAGAAAGAAAAACTCACACTAAACTCACACTTTTAGATGTGGAAAAATTACAACTTTTCAACACTTAAAAGTGTGAAAATTTTTTTGTAACATATGATTTTCCCACACAAGAGAAAGTGGGGATAAATTGGGTGTTACACATTTTTTTTCCACACTTTAAGTGTTGACAAGTTGTAATTTTTCACACTTTTAAGTGTAAACTTTTTTTTCTCACACTTATATATGTGAACATTGTGGTGATTTATACACTTATTTGATGTAACAATTTTCTACACATTTATAAGTGTGGATAATATAAGATAATTTCACACATTTATAAAAAATGTGAAAAAAGTATGGATAAATGATATCTTTGTTGTAGTGTATACTTTCTTACTTTTTAAGTTTACGTTTATTAATTAGCTAGTTGTCACTATACACTACTTGTTGTCACTACACACTACTTGTCAAGATTGATATTCTACTTTAATTTATCAAACGGCAGGAACAAGTGCACCTGTTGGTATTCAATTTTACATTGGTGAGTCCAAACTCAATCTCACATTTGTAAAGAAAAAATAAAAAAATGACGTACGTATGGAAGTCCATGGCTATTTCCACTATCACCAATTGGTTTTAGAATGGAAACTCTGAGGTCTTATATGTTGGGTATGTCGTTGGACAAAGTTTCGGTCTAAATAAGTGGTATCAGTGTGGTTGGTGCAGTGTGAATGACATTGTGATACGTGGGTAATTAAAGCGTCTATGTTTCATTTGACTCCTGCATTTTTGTACGATGACACGTTTAAGTCGTTATATATATAACATAAAGAAGGTGATGAAATTAACTAATTAACTTGCTTCAGATGAAAAGGCCACACAAGGATGGTTAACTGATTCGATAGGGGCATCAACGTGAGTATGAGTACAAATGTCTATGTTAGACATTCCAATTATCATTAAGGTGACTACATTAATGAAGTTTCATACACAAGACTCACGGACAACAAAGCAATCAAAGAAAGAAATAGAATAAGAATTGAATTGAAAGATGATCGTTAAGATGCTTTATGATGGATATATAATTGGTGTCGTCGGTGAATCTTCACCCTGCAAAAGAAGGAAAAAAAAAAGATTAGACCAAGCAGATCGAAACTTCTGTAGCAAAAAAATGGATATACCAAATGCATAATGTGAACGTAACTCAGTTCAAACAAATATCAGGCACGTACACACACAAGTACGATATGCGTTACGAGATGAATATAAAGATGGAGAAACTACATTAAAGGATTGATTGCTTCAAATAAAGATGCCATTCATCGACATATGCCATTTTATCAGGATCCATGCTTGGTAGTTCACATGTCTCTAGTCTTTGTATGATATTTGTAGTAGGGGTGAGCGTGGTACCATACCGGTACCGAACCGGTACCGACCGGTTGGTACCGGTTTTTAATTTGTCCCAAATCAAAAACCGAATACCGTACCATTTGTATCGGTTGGTACCGGTTCGGTACCGGTCCGGTACGGTTCCGGTTCGGTTTAGGTATTTTGGTGTGCATGGTACCAACCGGTACCGAACCGGTACCGACCGGTTGGTACCGGGTTTTTTTTTGCCCCAAATCAAAAACCGAATACCGTACCATTTGTAACGGTCGGTACCGGTTCGGTACCGGTCCGGTTCGGTACCGGTTCGGTTTCGGTATTTTGGTATTTTTGCTCATCCCTAATTTGTAGTATTACCAAGAAGCTTAGATGCAACCTACCTTGACACTTCTCTCTCGTTTCTCTATCACACTGTGGCATTTCATTGTAGTGACTTGCGGTATGCAGCAATTAACTTCTTAGGATCGTGTTCTCCACCATTTCGTGATTGATACTTTTGTTGATTTTTGTCACGATTTTTTTAGATTTCTCTGCAAACCATTTAAGAATCTCAGTTGTTGTTTTCCCTTTAAAAGTATCTTTTGCTAAAGTATTATCCAACCACTTGCGATTGTTTTCGATCTCGTTCCATAAGGTCATAGTGACCTTTCGAATATTTACATATTCAATTTCTCTGTTGAAGCTTTCTTCCACAAGGTAGGTGTATGAAAGACCTTCTCGAACGCTTTTGACCAAGCTTTTAATCACGTTCCTATGTATATTTGGGAGAGCAACAACGATGCATGTTAAGGTTACTATTGACATATAAGCTCCAACTGTTTACAAGTTCATTACGAAGCAGAGGTTGGACACGATCGTTGTCAAAATTCTCTACTCCTTTGAATCCAGTAGATTTCTCAAGAAGCTCTAAAAGATTGTTGTTTTGTTCATTCTCAGCCTTTAAGATGAAGGAAATCAGGACGACGAAATGCCCTTCAGTAGTTTTTTCGACGAGCTTCATCTCCTTGTTAATTTGTAAAACGTTTGTGCTAAGTTCTACATTCTTATCGTCAGTTCTTGAGGCAATGCGTGGAGGAGACAACAATTCTTCCAGCGACTCCCAAGAATATACAACAAATCTTACAATGACTACCGTGATGTGCCATATCACTTTACACAATATGACAATTACGTTTTGAAATATAATGCAAAGGCTTAGAATAATGTTTTTTGAGTAGTAGATGAGAGTTCTTGATTTATGGCTACTTGATAGATGTTGGGATAATCGGGTCATGGTTTCACGTGATTGCATGCATGGACGCATGGCTCGAACTTTAGATTTAATAAGTATTATCTTTTTATATGTTATGTTTTGGTTTATTAGTTAGAATTGGTATTCTAGTTTTTATATGATAATATCGTTTACATATTAAAAATTACATATATATATATATATATATATATGTATATGCACATATAGATATTAATTAAGGCTCGAAAAGCTCGATAACAGCTCGAGCCGATCTCTTAAAAGCTCGAGCTCGGTTCGATATATATTTCGAGTTCGAGCTCGAACTTGATAAAAGCTCGACTCGATCAAGCTCAAGCTCGAGCCAAACTCGAGTTGCTCGATAAAAGCTCGACTCGTTTGCAGCCCTACACATACATTAATTTTCTTGTTTTGTTTCCGAAATTTGGAGGGACATAACGTAATATATATGAATAATTTATGTGTATATATCTGATAGCATACCCATGGGATAAAAACTTCATAACAACACCTAAAAGTTTGGGGGTCACAACCCCTCCTAGCCCTTTTAAAGGGGAGTTGATAAATGCAACAAAAAAATTATTGCGTACAACAAACAGTACAATATTTGAAGCTTACTGTACAAGTATATAATAGCATAATGTTGGTGTATGAATCAATTTATGTGTTGTCTCTATCAGCTCCCTTTAAAAGCTCTGTCATTGAATAAAGTTAGCTCGAAACTTTCAATAAACTTTTCTACTATATGAGATTAAATATAGTTAAAGGTAGTAAAAATTAATTGATCATCATGAAAATTAAAAGGTTCAATTGAAAAATATAAACTTCAAAACTAAGCAATACGTTATTGATACTAAAAGAGAACCCGCGCAATGCGACGGGTAAAATCTTTAAATTTGATCAAAATATATTAATTGTAACTACTAATTAGCTTTTGCATAGTTGGTGAGTATAATAGTGTTTCTTAGATAAAAAAGAATATAAAATATGATCATATTAGTAAATATTGAGTATGAGGTAATATCATGAAGTGAAACATGCAACATTAAATAAAGGGATAAGTCTCTGCGAATGCATTCAACTTGGGCTAAATATCTATTGTGTGTATCGTACTTATGGATAGGGTTTTTAATTGTCTCAACCCGTTGAAACAGGGGTATTGATGCACTTTACCTACAAGTTGCCTATGTGGCACCAGTTGCATAACAAATGGTTGACTTAGTGCCATGATGGATGCCATGTACACTGTCACGTTAAAAAAAATTCCAGTAACTACAACACAACCTACTTTTTCCCTCTTGTTTTTCTGTCCCTGTTTTCCCCTCACCTGCAAGGCTCCAACCATGGCATCTTCATCATCCCAAGTTCTAACAAATCATTAAATAATCATTAAGTTCTAAAAAACCATTATCACTTACACCCATCTCTTTATTTATTACCAATGAAAACGATAACAGCGGTTAGTTCCATTTCCCGGCGTTCATCATTCTCGTAACTTCAATGGTGGCCAGAAATTGGTTACTACCACTGTACTAGCCGTCTTTTTGCGTCAGTTCACAACCACCACCAGCATCGAAACCACTTGGATCTGGAAATTCTCCGACGACTTTACGAGTCTATCGCCAACACCATCGTCGAGTTTGGATTTGGATCTTGAAAAGCTCGATGGAATCGATGGTGCTTGTGCTCTTGGTGGTGAGTAAACAAATCAACATCAACAACGGTGGTGGTGTCTGAGATTTGCAGCGCCGCCAATGGTCCATTCTCCTGCTACCCCTTCTACCACTGCCGACGCTGTATAACACCCCTTCATTTTCAAAGCCATCTTCATTTTCAAAGCCATTTTTTTTAACCGGAAGTGAAAGTCCAACAAACATTAATAATTATACATTATATAATACTCATATTAGTCAATCTATTTCAAAACATCATTTATCATTTTGGGTGTTACATAATCTGAAAGACAACAATGATTTTATAAAATCAAAGATCAGAGTAAACATCGGGTCGTCAAACATTCCATCCAGTCAGCTGCTCCTTGCTCATCACATAATCTAATCATATCCTGCAAGGAGTGGTAATGTGGGGGATTAGCTCAACACTAAGTGAATGAACTAATAACCATCAACACAGCTTAGCCTAACAAATATGTTTACAACTAAGCATAGCATATTAAACGAGTTTACAGCAAAAGCATCGTAAACACACAATTAATTGTTTACAGCATAAAGCATCGCAAACACACAATCATTTGTTTACAGCATAAAGCATCACAAACAAATATCATCCAAGAGGATCGGCGGTCCTTGAGGCGCCCTCATGCCCGAGTGGCCCCCAAGCAACCTCACACCAACTGCAGGCCAATACAGCGGTAAACCGATAGCCTAGGTACTATTTACCCACACAACACAGTAGTCCTATAACCAACCGTGTACAAGGACCTGTGTTGGCATCTCAATAGTAACCTTAAGCCCAAACCATGTTGACCTCTGAAAACACATATGCCCAAAGGCTAGATATCACAGAATCTATATCTATCAAGGCAACATGTCAATCAACAGTTTATAAGCAGTAAAACCACGTTTACCCGTTGTAACCAATCTGTTACAACTAAGTTACGCTGAAGGTTACAGGTCCACTCACCAATACCTCCGCCGTCTACTCAGTAGTCTAATATCACTGAGTCTTCTCCGTATCTGAGAATACAACAATGACACAAGTCAATCCCTTGTATCAAAATGTGTATAACATTATCCAAACATATTTATACTTACAAATCTCTACAATATTCAATTACATGAATTGCTACAATCATCACCATTATCACAATTAAATTCATAACCTTTAAGTTACACCTTAATCATGAATAATTATCATGATAACCACTTTTCAAATACAATTCAATCAAGTTATCACTCACTTAATATCTATCATAAATCATACCAATTATTAATAACTTACTTTAACATCAATAATTCATATTCACTTAACCAATTAAAATCCTAATAATCATAACATCCTTTTTATTCATTCTAATTGTTACTATTCAATGTAGTTAAACCATTAACAAAGCCAATAATCATAAACATCACTAATTCATCATAATCATTACAACACTCTGGAACACCTAACCAAATTTCTTCACCTTTAAGTTATACTTACTCATAATCATGAATTAGACACTAACTAACAATTATAACATAACAAATAGCTTCAATTCATGAATATCTACTAAACCCATCACTATGTTCATGTGTTCATACAAAATTCTTCATTTTCCACTTAGGGTTTCTCATTTAATTAAGAACTAAACATTAATTACTCATTACATGATTACTACAAGCCTTATTTCAAGATTAATCCTACCAATTAAACCAATACACAAAACCCCCAATTTCTAGGGTTATATCAAACACGAAATTAACACATATAAAATGATTAAGATGATGCTAGAATGATTATTACATGTTATTGAAGCTTAATTAACATCAATTCACACTTTTGAAACCCCAATTTCGGATTTTATTCAAGAACATCAAAAACCCCCAAATTCTAGGTTATGAAAAATGAAGAACATGTGATTATACCTTGTTTTGATGATTAAGGAAGCTTGAATCCAAGCTTAGAAGCTTCAATTTGATGTTCCTCATGATTTTGATAATTGATTTAGGTTTAGATGTGTGTGTGTGTATTCGTACGTATGTATGTATGTGTGTGGGATAAAAACCCGATCCATCCCATATAATATACCATTTAAGTGTTAATTTTCATTCCCCGTATTCATTATTGTCTGGAACTTAAAAACCATTTGCGGGGAAATACAATTTTGTTTTACCGTCAACTAAATAAATTTAAAACGAGTAGTATTTTACTATCCACAATAACTCATTTCGCTAATGGACCTATTAAATTTATAATTATTCACAAGACATTAATTATTTAAAAACACACTTAAATTATTTAATAAATAAAGAAATTACCGATTTCGACTAGGCCCAAAACGAGGATGTTACACGCTGGTGGTGGCCGGAATTTAAAGTGAAGGTGGTGGCAGAATTTAAGGTGACAGTGGTGATCGGATTTATGGTATTGAGGTGGTGGTGATTTTGTGGTTACCGGAATGTTGGAGAACAATACACACAATAATAACAAAAATCAAAACAGGTGGATATGATATTATGACATGGCATGCCAGGTATAAGGTTTTGGTCGACTCATTGAGGTGTTAACCGGTTAACGGCTAAAGAGGTAACAAAATGCATCAATACCCCTGTTTTGGAAAGTTGAGAAATTAATAACCCTACCCGTAAGTAAGATACACACAATAGACATTTAGTCTAAGTTGGGTGAATTCGCAGAGACTTATCCCTTAAATAAATGCTGAAAATTGACGGCTATACCTGAATAATAGAGAAATGCAGACATATATATGTGCATGAATTGGTTTGCATGTTTTAAAAATGAAGTATTCCATTAACAAGATGATTAGAAACATGAGCAATATTTCTGGTCATTTTATTTGAAGCTATTCTAAAGATGTATGCAACTTTTGTTTATTAAAACTGGATGAGTTAGTGATAAGTTTTTCTAACGGTGATCATGAACTAAACAAAAATCTTAATGTAAATTTGCTTAGAAAATAATTAGACATATACGCTTTTTGGAAATGATTTGATTAAAAGTTAATAGAATTAGTCAGTCATTTCAATCTCAACATATTGATATTGAAGAGATATCCAAAAACAGAAAAGAACCAAATGAAAGGAATTTACGAGTAGTTGAGTACTTATAGATGAAATGGAATTTCATTAGTGATAAACGCGTAAAGTAGTATTTTAGAATGCGAAATTAATTGATTTTTGAATAACCCATTAGCCATTTAGAATCTTGTTATTATGAACCATATCCAAACGTTATTTAATTTATAAATCTTACTTTGAATTTTTTTGGTTATTTTCAAATTTGTAAATACTAATTAATTTAGTTTGGGGTGGTTTGGTCTTTTCCAATTTAGCTAGAGATAACTTCGTCTTTTCCAATCTCTAAATTTGTAAGGCTAAAAAGAAACTATGTAAACAATTTATAATGGTGTATGATAAACGATTTGCTTTGATATTTTTATAGTGTTAGTTAAGATTAGAAAGATTGAAACAACATTGTATAATTACATATTTAAGTACTTAAATATTATTATATCATAAATAGTTTTATGAATACAGGAATATGTTATTCTAAAATAGGCTTACTACATTCGACAGCTAGAGATAATCAATCAATTATTGATCGGCATATTAAACTAAATCTCCTCGCATCGTGAGGGACATTTAGAACCTTGTTATCATCAACTAACGTAAATATTATGATATAGAGATCTTTAATTAGATATGACTATTTTCTAAGTCCTAGATTCATTGACAAATCTCTAATCTTACGTCTGTCTATCTCAAAAATATTCATTGGATATAGGATTTTATGTTGATTTTGGATGAAATGATATCTTCATAAGACCCATTTTTACATTATAGAATTATACTCCCTCCGTTCCATTTTTATTATCTTATTTTGACTTTTGAAGTTTTTCTTTTTCAACTTTGACCTTAAATATTTTTGTTTGTGTTATATAATACTTGATGAAAATTATACTAAATGAAAATACATTCAAAACTCAATCCATTCATATATTTTACATCAAGTATTATATAGCATAAACAAATATAATTAATGTCAAAGTTGGAAAAGAAATATTTAAAAAGTCAAAACATGACAATAAAAATGGGACGGTGTGAATATATGATATTTCATGTTTACGTTTAACATATTAAAAAAATATTATTATAATCACTATATTCTAATTTACTATTTAAATTTATATTTATATACGTATTAATATTTGGGTAAGGTTCCGAGAGGAAGGCCTGAAATGAGAGGAAGAATGAGCATGTTGAATTCACTGCATTTTTATGACAAAATTATCATCCAAATTCACTGCATTATATCAACGGAACCATGCATTTTAATAACACTGCATTTTAGATCTATAAAATTTGACTGCATTTTAACAACACTGCATTTTACACCTATAAATTTGTGCAACACCCGGTCAAAAAGGTCAATTTTCGCGCCCAATTTAAACCTCAAATTATCGTACTTAGTACGCATGTAAAAATCAAAGTATTCAAATTATATATATATATATATATATATATATATATATATATATATATATATATATATATATATATATATATATATATAACGCAAACGAATTTTTTAGTTACTCCGGAAACATTTAAACACATTTCGTTTCATTTAAAAATGTGTTTTACTAAACGGAAACAACGCGAAAACAAGTTATACAATTTTAACACAAACATTTTATTTTTATAAAATGTTTCAACTCGAAAACATTTCGAAAGAATATTAATAAATTCTTAGAATTAAAAATAATACATTTTTATACGATCGGGTACACAAACACGGGTAATTAATGCAACAATTGGGGACAACCAAACCCACCAAAAATGATGGGCCGGCCTCCCTTCCCACCTCATTTTTATGTTTTCATTTTTCTTCACCAAACACACATTCTCTATCTATATCTCATCTCTTTCTCTCTCAATCTCACCAACAACAACAAAACAACAACAACAACAACAACAACAACAACAACAACAACAACAAAAACGGAATCAACAGCAACAACAAGATCGTCATCATCATCATCTTCATCATTGTGTTCATCATCATCATCACCCGATCTCCATTTTTGTAAGGAAATCACTCCCTTTTCTTGTTATTTTGAGCTTAAAATACTTAAAATATCATGTTTTAACATTACATCAACTAGATTTGGCCCGAAAATAGGTTAGATCTTGATTTTAGAGGAAAAATCGTCGAACAGACCGTTGTGTTGCAGAGGCCAAAAACAGTGCTGCGACATAGCCAATGTCGCAGGTTATGTCGCAATAAATTAATTATGTCGCATGGTGCGACACAAGCCATTATGTCGCAGCAAATTCGAAAGTCGCACATAGCGACACAACACACTATGTCGCATTAAATTGCGAACGTAGCATAAAGCGACACAAGCTCCTATGTCGCACCTAGTGTCGCTACTTGCGTCGCAAAACACAAGACCTTGTAAACCTATGTTTTTCACTAAGTGTCGGGACTAGATTATACCACTTGATTTTACTCCGAATTTGGATTTCGGATGCGTTTTTACTAAAGCAACGTAGTGAAAATAAAAATTTTCCAAGCTGGGCCCAGCCAGGGGCTCTGCCCCTTGGACCCCGCCAGGGGTTACCACCCCTTAGACCCCGCCACCAGGAGCGCTGCCCCCAGACCCCCGTGCACGATTTCCAAACCTGAACGACGAATGAATATTTACACAACTCACTTAGACAAACTGATTTGTCTCCTACTTAAATAACCTCACGTGTTTAGGGCACTAGGAGGTTACCGTTGTGACGACACGCGTATCGTAGGATCGCTGACAACTCACAGGTGAGTGCATAGCCCCACTCTTTCAACTGTTTTACTGTTTTCGGGGTGAGACGCATGCACAAATACTGTTTTCGAATTATATTGATAAACTTTTATAATTCACACTTAACTCTATTACTGTTATGTAATACAAACTGTGTAATTACACCCATTATATTGTTGTAGAACAATATCACTATTTGACCTAGATAGGTTACCATTGTACACTGCTAGATTGTTGAAAAACAAATGCCATTACATAACTTGACTAAGTTATCACTATACTTTGGCCATATTGTCGCGGGACAATGTTATCGAATATACTAGAACTAGTTAGTTCTACTTAAGCTGGCCAACAACTATACTCTTTACAGGATTAGTTTTCCTTTTAGGAACTAAGACTGTCAATTTATCCCAGGATTACTCGAAGGGACTTGTACTTAAGTGAACATCACCCCGAGACCTCAATATACTTGCTAGGCTGGAGGCTAAGAGTATACGATAGTGACGTATGTTAGTATAGTTCCTTATACTAATACAAACAACTAGGTGATGATTATTCATACCTAGACTTATTGTGATACCCCTAATATCTAAGTATTGTATATACATACCTAGATACATTAAATCATTTCATGTGATACATGATACTTTGTTGGATGTGTTTGTTGATTAGGCTTATATATACATACATACTCGTACTTAATCTCAAGCACTCGGTGCTACCTACGATTTACTTATATATATTGATATACATACACTTATACAAACACGATTACTCTAGTCGGGCATGTCGTAATACTGTCGGCTCTCAAATACTCTAGTCGGGCATGTCGTAGTACAGCCGGCTCTCAATTACTCTAGTCGGGCATGTCGTAGTACTGCCGGCTCTCAAATACTCTAGTCGGGCATGTCGTAGTACAGCCGGCTCTCAATTACTCTAGTCGGGCACGTCGTAGTACTGCCGGCTCTCAATTACTCTAGTCGGGCATGTCGTAGTACTGCTTGCTCTCATATACATACATTGCTTGCGAGCAACACTGTTCGATATCACGGTTAGAGTGATACAAAACGATATCATGGTTAAGTGATTCAAAACGATATCGCGGTAAAGCGATACAAAACATCGATAAACATACGAGTTGATACTCGCACTCATCAATGGATCGGCGAGCTTACACTCGAGATCGTTGACACAATATTTGACTAAATACTCAATTATAGTTCTGCGGGACTACACTTACATGTTGCTTGGAAGCAACACACTATGCCAGGTGGCACACTAGTACCTTACTACTAAATAAGTAATGCTATTACCTGTGATCATATGACGTGGTCATACACTTACTCGATTTGTACTTAGGCATGTATTGCCTCACATTTGTAGACTTACTCATACCTAATTGGTATCTAGGCATGGACTGCCACTCCCTCGATATGACTCGGTCATACACTTACTCGATAGTACTTAGGCATGTATTGCCTCACATTTGTAGACTTACTTACACCGGATAGGTAACTAGGCATGAAATGCTATTTTTCCTCGATGTACTTAGGTACACACCACAACTATATAATACTGCAAATCTAAATTGTAGTTTCTGAACTACTTTTCAAACATACACAGTTTATACTTCATGTTTCAACTGACAAACCTATGAACTCACCAGCTATATAGCTGACTCGTTTTAGCATGTGTTCTCATGTGCCCAGCAGGATTAGGATTACTACAAGATATGCTAGCTCGAGTCGCATGATTTCAAACACTTGGATTTCCTTGCATAACTTTTGTACTACAACTTATGTATTGGACCACATTTTACGAACTCGCGAACGTTGTAAACGTTTTATTTTGGGAAATGTAATAATTATTTTCAAACGTCTCATTTAGAGGTCGTTTGCTTTATCTTTATGCTTTGATTATTGATTAGTCGCGCCCCGACCCGACCGCTTCCGCAACCCGAATTTGGGGGTGCGACAATTTGTTCCTAAAATGAGGTGAATTGGGCATGCTCCTCATTCTCTTCATTTGAGTCATTCTCGTATGATCTCTATTTTAATATTTAATATTTATTCCTAACATCGCATAAACATAGATTTTAACATCGATACTTATTATACTTGAGTAATAATGATAATGATTATATATCATCATCATAAACATAATTATTTATTTTGTCGCATAAACATATTTTATAACATCTATATTTATTTGATCCGAGTAATAACTATAATAATTTAATAATGATGATCAAAATAGACAAGTTCTTCAATTCGATCGATACCTTTCGTACATTAATTATTAATTAACTAGACTTTAAACCCGTGTATACACATGGACCGTTAATTTTAATATATAATTTCGTATTTAGTATTGTGTTTCTAATAATAAAGTGTGTAAGTTAATATGTATATTAAGCATTTACTTGGTTTCATCATTATATTACGTTATGTATATGATGGATTTATATAAATAGAAATAAAAAATTAAAAGATTTTGAAACCAAATTAGTAAAAAAATTGATTTTTTTAAATCTATATTAATCTATTCAAGTAATTTATTCCTACTTGATGAATTAAGATTGGAAACATTACAGATCGATTTGGATAATATTTTAGTTAATGGATTAAACTTATTTTGATATGTAAGTGGGTAATTGATTAAAAAAATTCTTTTTAATAAATTATGGATCTTATTTTAAAATTTACTAAAATTAGTATTTAATTAACAAATTAAAATTTAATTAAAATGATAACATTAAAGATGTTTCCTATATATATAACTAGTATTTAACCCGGGCGTTACCCAGTTAAATGGATGCCATAAAAAACCCTAAGTAATATCGTAAAGTTAATGTACACATACAACTCTATTTGCATGGAAGATGTTAACACATAACAAATGTTTGGGCATAATAGTGTGTAACAATACGTCTGTGGGTAACAATACCATGATGCTCATTTAAGTATTTAAATCTTTAACATTAATCCTGGTAGATACCACCACGATCACACAGGACAGCTGAATTATGTTTGGACCTTTATTACAATTACATTACAGATTGGACGTCCGTTATCTAAAATCCAAATTATTAGTTGTTCCCGTGAATTATAAACACCTAAAAACTTTGAATTTATAATAAACTTTTAAAACATATTAGAACATTACCATTGACATAATTACATATGTAAAATGATAATACCTGTAAACAGACCCTTATGCAATATACACATATCATAACCTAAAGCATCCGAGTCAGCCCAAAAAAGAATGGGGCTTTTAAGTCTCGAACTCCAGGCCTTCTGCATAATCCGGTCCATTATTCATTACGTTAGGCTAGCATGATGTTTCTTATTTACATATCATTCACACAATTAGGGAAGGAAAAAAAATCCCTTTCTCAAACTCAATACCTACCGAATATGTCAGTGCATTCCTGTCGCTGGACTAACCGCCCACATATGCTGAATTTTATCTTTGCTATTCATAATAGTGAAAACGTAACAATGCATTGACGATGTTACTATTCTTCCTTAATTGTGACAACAATGCATTGACGACGTTACTCTTATTCCTTGATTGTTATTGATAATGGAGGTTTGAAAGTATGCAGACCAAATACAACTTAAAAAACATACATCGGCATTAATATGAAAATGTATACTATATTCAAATAATGTTGTTAACGTACTATTGTGTTTTTCGCTTTTAATTTTTCTTATATAACTTTTTGTATTAATTCAAATAAACCACTACAATCAATTTATTTTTATCTACATTTTGATATAAAAAAAGTTGATTTCGAGAGAAAAAAAATACATTCGTTAAATATATATTATATGATGATAAAATTTATATCGAAATGTAGACAAAATTACACTGATTATAAATATATATTCAGAATTATTCCACGCATTATATATAAAAAGTTATCAAAGAAAAACAAAATATTAGATAAATTAAATAAGTAACATAGAATATATTATTAAAGTCTATTATGAGAAATAAGCTCCGTGTGTGAAAAAAAAACCGTCACGTAAGAAACCGCCACAAAAGAAACCGTCAAAAATGTAACCAACAATTAGAGGTTGCGACGGTGATGATTAAATGTTAGCATCGTACGGATGATATTGAAAGTCAACTAATAACTTCTAGGTCAACTCACCTGGAACCATATATATGGGCAATTTATTTATTATTATTTATTATTTATTATATTTATTTTATAAGATACAAGTAAAGGATTAACCATTGCGGCTATATGGTAAATCTGATTATACTTATTCGATCATGAATAATACATGTCCAACAAAACATTATAAGTCACTAGCATAAATGAATGATACGATACGATATGACGAATTAGAAAACCGGTATACTTTGTGGGTGTTTAAAGAAATTGTGTGGATCAACTTTAGCTTTGACGCGAATTAACTTCTTAAAGTTGTCTCTCTTCCAGTATCTCTCGCCCCAAACACTGGCTTCCTCATAAGTAGCACTTCCAACACCCAAATCAAAATCGATGTAGTTATAATAAGCCTCCCTGGGGTTCTTTGACACATAAGGCGTTATATACTTGTTAAAGTTTCTTAGCCAGCTTATACGTTGGAGCGATATTGGAGTCGTGTCTGAGGTTTGATCTTGAAACGTAACCCATTGGTGAAGTTGGTACAACACTCCAGCTCTATGAGGATATGGAGTTGTTGTCTCTGAGTACTCATTCATCTTTCCACCAAAAGCTTCCATGATCAGAGTTGCTCCGACGCTTTCAAACATCTTTCTCCAGATCTTTTTGAGCCCGCTTATGGGGATTGGGGTGCGTACGTAGTCTATTTTGCTTTGGGTATTGAAGATAATGTTGCTAGTTCGGTTCACAAAAACCTCAAGTGAGGTATCCGTTGGATAGCCTTCATAAAAAAGAGTTGACTGGATCATTCTCACCTCTTGGCATTTTTCTTGTGTGACATTAAGCTCGGGGTACTTTTCGTCTAGCAAAGAAAGCAATGTGTCCATTGCGCCCTGATAAAGTCCAAAAAACAACATTCGTACGGTTTTCTTGTTGGTGTTGGGGATTTTTTCGCTAGTCATAGTAGCTCTCATGGACAAATTTTCGTCGATAGTTGGCATAACATATTGAAACTTGTAGAATATATCTGTGGCACCTTCTTCCAAAGTTATGTTCACCGAGAACACGGTTACTGACTCTGGAACCGGAACCAACCTAAGCTTCCATGCAAGCACAATTCCAAAACTCGCTGCACCACCACCACGAATTGCCCAAAACAAATCTTCGCCCATAGACTTCCGATTTAGAATATTTCCATTGACATCCATGAACTGAACATCGACAACATTATCTGCAGCAAGACCATATTTCCTCATCAAAATTCCATAGCCACCACCGCCCACATACCCACCAATGCCCACCGTGGAACAAATTCCACCCGGGAAATACAAGGTGTTGGACTTTTGAGAAATAGCGTAGTAGAGTTCACCAAGCACAGCGCCAACTTGGGCCCATGCGGTCCTTTTAGTAACGTCCACGTCTATAGACCTCATTTTGTTAAGATCAAGCATGACAAACGGAACATCAGCAGTGGATGAGACTCCCTCATAGTCATGGCCTCCACTCCTGATCCTCATCTCGTATCCGTTTTTCTTGACGCATAAAAGTGTCGCTCGGATCTGAATTTCGTCAACAGGAGTGACAATGACCGATGGCTTAGGAGTGGATGATTTATTGAATCTAAGGTTATTGACTCTAGCTTGCCAAATGGGTTGGAAAGAAGCATTTACAGGGGTGAAAACGAGTTGAGAGATTGAAGTGAAGTTGTTGTAGTTGGATTGTAGACAGCTTACGAAATCTTCGGAATCCGGTGTGACATCAAAAAGGGATGATAGAGCTCCCCATGAAACGGAATATGAAAGAGTTAGAACCAAGCAGAATAAAGGGGAGGTTACTTGAGATTTCTTCATGGTTTGATGTGTTTGATATATGCGAATAATATATGGTGTATTTATATAGGGTCATTTGTTTACTAGTAATATTTTTGAATTTTCAAGGTGTCAAAGAAAGAACTTTTAACGAGAAATGTCAAGTGTCTAGTTTGATTTCTCAGAAAGTGTACGGTTTTTTGTATTTGAAACGTTACCTACGTGGACGTGGACATTTCTAGCCGCCGTAATAAGGCCCGTCTAGATTTTACAATAAAACACAAAAGTTAATTTAAGAGCATCCAAAATGAAACTTATTTTTTAACTTTTAATTACTTTAAAAAAGATCGAAGAAAAGCTTTCAAGAATTTAATTTAATTAAAAAATTAATATAATAGTGTAGAAAGATGGAGTCTAATATATCTATTATCTTTTTATAGCCATTTAAACTAAAGTTCAAAAGCTTTTTTAAAAAATTTATCCAAATAGTAAAAAGTTTGCAAAAATTGTTGTTGAAGATGCTTTAGAGCATATATTTATGATACAGTCTTCATGTTTTTAATTTGTGAATCTATTAGCCATTGGCTTGCATGCGTTTATTTATAGATCCAGGTAGGTTAGAGTTTAGGATGGGATTATAATAATGGGTAGTGATAGATACAACAACATTTTTTTATTCATACACAAAAATTATGTTTTACTGTTTTTGTACTGTGAGCTTTAACGATTGTACTGTTTGGTGTATGTATTAACTTATTTGTTGTATCTATGGACTCCCATAATAATAGGAATTCATATAACAAATAGTTAGCTAACTGCACACCAATTTGTAAGTCAGATCGATGTGATTTGTTTTATTGATGGAAAATAAATATAGTTGCAATTAGTCAATTACAAGTAATCTGCGAGGAAATTGTCAAACGAGAGAATTAGTCGAAACGCACAGACGACCCAAGGGATATAATAAATGCAATTTAAATGAGTATATGGATGTCCAAAGTCGTTCCCCAAGACCCCAAGTAAACCGTGTAATATTATTTGAAGCGAGTGATATTTGTCGGAAGATTTGAAGTATAAATTTGAAAAATCGTAGGGATTGATTTGTGAGGCATTTCACCAACTTTTCAGTTCAACCATTTTCAATCTCATTTTCACCCCTTTCAAGTTTCAACCCCTTTTTCTTTTAACTTTTTTTAATACAACAAATTAATAATTAAATAAAAATACATTTCATTAAAACAAATTACATTTCGTCAATAAAATAATATATTGCATAATTTAAATTACTAACAAATAAAAAACGCACTACAAAACAGATGCCATTTATTGACTGAATTAAACAGTCAGTAAAGCTTTCAAAACAGTCATTATAGTTATAAAAGGCTACTCCTACTTAATAAAAAACAGTCACTAACAAGGCCATCACGTACTAAAAGTCTAATATGACTTAAACTTTCAGTGAGTAAAAGTTTCAAACCTTTACTGACTAAAAGAGCTATATAATAATGAACCTATTGTCTGAAGTTCAAATTAAAAGAGCTAGTAATATTTTTCTCTATAATTATCTCCTAAGTCAATGGGATAATTAACTATGACTTCATACCAGTGAAAAATTTGGCTAAGGAAAAAAAAAAGAATCCACACATTCTCTTTGAGCAATGGCAAACACCTGCATGATGTAATTAGTAATTAGATTACAAAATAATGACCAACAAAAAAACTATCTTGCATGACGCAGTTTAACTCGGACATATACTCACTATTGTAATCAAGATGCGTATCACTAATAACACTAGTAGTTATCTGAATGATAATATTCACAATATATCACGGTAATCACGAGAATAGACAAACCTATGACATTTGCAAGAAGTGTCTTGTTGTCCATAGACGCCAAAGAAGGCATTAAGTTAGCCATCATCGTGCACATGAAAGCCCAACTTCCTAACTTGGCTGCTTGGTCCATGTACCTTGGCATTTCAGTAGTTAGATCTACAGGCAGCTTCATAGTGACAGTTATAACTGTGATAGATGCCGCATTGAGAGAGAAATATTTACATGGAAACAAAAAACTTTTATTTCGGAAACCATGTAACAAATCGGTATATACAAAGGATAAACTGTAGAATTTGACCAAGCAATGATAATAACATACAGTGATTAAATTGATTTTGAGAATTTGCAATTAACGAATCAACTCAAAGATAAGTAATTATTTTTTTCCATTTGTCAGAAAAGCAACAAGATTTAAATCAACAAACACCTTTCTAAAAGAAATATAAAGGATACGGAAAAGAGTGGTAATTTGGATCGGGTCGGAATGACTGGTTCGGGTTGACGGGTCGATTATCCAACTCAAACCCGATGTGATTCGATAAACAGGTTTGGAAAAGGAAAGAGAAAAATGAATCTTTTTTATATATAAGCAACTCTTAAATAACAATTCAATATTACTGCACTGAAACTTCCCTGGAATGCAATTTAGTGGCCGGCTATCAATTTTATATGCGATGAATAGTTAAATACATACTTTAACTAAATCAAAAGGAAAGTTGTCAAGTTCGGGCTGCAATATTAACACACAAATCTCTATAATGGAATAAGCTCTCCAATTTTATTACTTGAAGGAAAATAACTCAAAACCTTACAAGACTATCTATCGACCATAAGCTCTGTCGATATATATAGACTACACAATCCAAGTTCTACTGGAATTCTAAGTCTATAGGATAATTACAATACAACTCATTATAATTATCTAAAACAAACAAATAAGGAAACTAATTAATTTATTCTAATCGGTTCCTATACTTGTGCCTAACCCATTTGCTCAGGTTTGGGCTACCGCCTACATGCTCGGTTCAGTAATTATCTCTATGGACCCAACAATCACCCCCTAATTTCTGACTCCAATCAGGGAGGTCTTCGACTCCAAGTAACTCACGCATTTCTTTGAACTTGATTCTCGCGAGAGCCTTAGTCAGTATATCTGCCCCGTTGCTTATCACTACTAACATGCTCGACTTTTACTTGATCTCGTTCAACACATTCCCGTATAAAATGATACCTGGTTTTAATATGCTTGCTCCTTCGATGAAACACCGGATTCTTCATGAGTGCAATCGCCGAAGAATTGTCTACTTTTAGAACCACTTGTTGTTGAGAACATCCGGTTAGCTCACTTAACAGTTCACTCAGCCATAATGCTTGACAACCTGCTGCTATAGCTGCCATATACTCTGCTTCACATGACGAAAGAGCTACCGTTTGCTGTTTTTGGGAGCACCAAGTTATTAGACAACTTCCATAATAGAACACGTGTCCTGTAGTGCTCCGTCCATCGTCCTCGTCCACATTGTGGCTGCTATCACTGAACCTGTTCAGTTCCTTGGTTCCACCCCTACTATATTTAATACCATAGTTCATCGTACCACGTATGTATCTGAGAATCTGTTTAATCGCAGCTTCATGCGATCTCTTAGGAGTTTGCATGTATCGACTTACCAATCCAACCAAGAAAGATAAATCTGGTCTTGTGTGTAGCAAATACCTTAAACAACCCACTTGTCGTCTGAAACTTGTTACATCAACGTCTTCACCATCTTCATCTTTGGTGAGTTTAAGTCCCGGCTCCATGGGATATTTTGACGGGTTGCATGTATCCATACCAGCTTCTTTCAAAATTTTACTCGCATAGCTCCCTCGCTTGATCATTATACCCGTATCATCTTGAAGCACTTCGATCCCTAGGTAATATGTCAACTTACCCAAATCGGTCATCTCAAATTTATTTGACATCTGTCGTTTAAATTCATTAATTTCGTCTTTCTTTGTACCCGTTACAATGAGATCGTCGACATACACTCCAATGATAAGACGAGTAGTCGAAGTAGTTCTTATATACATGGCTTGATCCTGAAAACATCGAGTAAAATTCAATTGCTTTAACGTTTCGTCAAACTTAGCATTCCAAACTCTAGGGGCTTGCTTCAACCCATTTAGCGCCTTCTTGAGTTTGTAAACCTTTTGTTCTTGCCCTTTTTACTCGAACCCAGCTGGTTGAGAAACATACACTTGTTCCTTTAAGTCGCCGTGTAATAACGCAGATTTAACAACCAAGTGATGTAACTCCCATCCTTCGGAAGGCGCAATAGCCATAAGTAACCGAACGGTTTCAATACGAGTAACTGGCGCGAAGACTTCATCATAATCCGTCCCGTATTGTTGTACATATCCTTTTGCCACCAACCGTGCTTTATACTTATTTAAAGATCCTTCTGCATTGCGTTTCACTTTGAACACCCACTTAAGGCCTATCGGTTTAGATCCTTTCGGCAAATCTGTGAGATACCATGTTTTGTTTTTCTCAATTGATTCCATCTCAGCCTTCATTGCCTTTATCCAATTTTGATCTTGAATCGCTTCATGAAAATTCTTTGGCTCGTCATCCATCAAGGATAAATAATTTTCTTCTTCAACGCCTTGATGCAACACATATTCATCAAACTTCTTTGGAATCTGTCTTTGTCGTGTACTGCGTCTTTGTGTATTAACCAAATTACTTGTACTTGCTTGATCTTGTACCTGGTTCGGAATTGGATTAATAATATGTTCATCAACACTAGTCTGAACATTGTGACCTGATGGTTCCTGCTCGGGGCTGTTTTGATGGTCCGAGATCTGCTCGTCATTATACTGATGTTCGTTCTGAAACTGATCCAGAGCCATTAGCTTCGGTCTAGATAGCTTCGTTTTCAGCTGCCGCCGTCTCGTCATTATAGTAAGCTTTATTTTCTACCACAAACGACTCCCATTCACTCCCATCTTGTCCATTTTTATCTCCAGTCCAATTCCAACCTCGTTCTTCATTAAATTCAACATTCCGACCAATAATTAATTGCTTTTTTATTGGGTCAAAAAGTCGATGTGCAATTGTCCCTTCACTTGCCTCGGTTCCGAGGTATACTAGTCTTGCGCTATCATCATCCAGCTTTGCGAGTTTAAACTTTGGCAACTTGTTGTAAGCTACACACCCGAATACCTTTAAATGCTCCACATTTGGCTTGATTCCTTTATAAGCTTCATATGGCGTTTTATCCTTCACTGCTCGTGTGATGACACGATTCAATACATAAGTCGTATGTCGAATCGCTTCACCCCACATGTATGTTGGAACTCCCATATGTTGGGACATGTTTGTGTGACAACAGTTCTAGCTTGTAATAGTGTTTAGTTTGTAATCAAGCTTTGTATATTACTCTTAGTTTTGATATATAAATGATATTGGTTTTGTGGTTATTATTGTTGTTAAATATATATAAGTATTCGATAATAATATTGACTGCAAACTGAAGCTGCGATGCGAACTGAGATGAGTCAGTACGCAAGGTGGTTAAGGAATAAGGTCAGTTCGATGGACAAATGGGCTGCGAACTGAGTCAATCCGCAGAGCCCAGACCTGCGAATTGAACCGAGTATTAATATAATTTTAGGTTTAGAAAACCTAATAACGATTTTACAATCTGCAAATTGCGAATTTTTACTTCAGCAATCATACCCTTGCAAATTTTATTGACTAACGGCTTAGTTTTGATCGGTAAACGTTATTAACAATCGAAACAAAGCTTATTAGTAATAGTTATAATCATATAACATGTATTAAGGGATTTCGCACCTTAATACTATAGATAACCTCGTTATCGATCCATAGAACTAGGGACTTACAATTGGTATCAGAGCTTTCGGGCTAAATACATGTAGATTCGAGGTTGTTGTGATAATAACGTGTGATTTAGGGTTGTTTTTATGTGTATTAATACGTATTTACAACTAAAATTATTATCTGGAAGTTTGTTGGTTCATATACGGTCGAAATTTCGTGTTTTAATCGTAAAAATACCTAAAATTTTCGTTTTTGGGGTTTACAGCCGACTTTGCGAACTGTGATTTGCGAAGTGAATTGGACTTTGCGAATTGAACTGAATTGCGATCTGAGTTTGCGAACAAAGTGACTTTGCGAACTGAGTTAGGCTTGCAAACTGAGAATTGCGAGGTGAACTGAGTTATTGCGAAGTGACTCTCTGCGAACTGAACCTTCCGATTTGCGAAGTATGTGGAAAAGATTATTAGGACTGAGGGTAGAACAATAAAGTTTGATCGAATTAAGCCAAGAGTTGGACGAACTACTAAGTTGAAGGAAAAGAGTCAGCGAACTGGAAGGAGACGTACACATAAAGTCTATCCAGCTGTCAAGTGCATACATCAGATACCTATGAAGACTATGCCTCAGAATATTTTAGGAAATTTGAAGAGTTGGGGTGTAGATTCTGCAACGGGTGAAGCTGTTATGGTTGAGGCTAATGATGACTATCCGACCGGTGAAAAGGAGATCTTGCGCATATATGATAAAAGACACTTGATGAATCTCTCCAAGAGTGATTTGGTTATGTTATACAAGAACAAGATCATGTCTACTTATGGATGGGGTGATGCTGCAAGAGATTATCAAAAGATGGTAAAGACTTGCATCAAGTTGAAGATATATGCTGGAAGCAAGATATACAAGGATTGAAGACAAACTCGAAGACTACTAGAGCCATTATCAAGGGGGAGTATGTTGGGACATGTTTGTGAGACAACAGTTCTAACTTGTAATAGTGTTTAGTTTGTAATCAAGCTTTGTATATTAATCTTAGTTTTGATATATAAATGATATTGGTTTTGTGGTTATTATTGTTGTTAAATATATATATATATATATATATATATATATATATATATATATATATATATATATATATATATAAGTATTCGATAATAATATTGACTACAAACTGAAGCTGCAATGCGAACTGAGATGAGTCAGTTCGCAAGGTGGTTAAGGAATGAGGTCAGTTCGCTGGACCAATGGGCTGCGAACTGAGTCAGTCCGCAGAGCCCAGACCTGCGAACTGAACCGAGTATTAATATAATTTTAGGTTTAGAAAACCTAATAACGATTTTACAATCTGCAAATTGCGAATTTTTACTTCAGCAATCATACCCCTGCGAATTTTATTGACTAACGGCTTGGTTTTGATTGGTTAACGTTATTAACAATCGAAACAAAGCTTATTAGTAATTGTTATAATCATATAACACGTATTAAGGGATTCCGCACCTTAATACTATAGATAACCTTGTTATCGATCCATATCCATAGAACTAGGAACTTACACCATAGCCTTTAGAATAGATCGTGTGGTGCCCAAGATGGTCCGGTTGCGACGCTCAACTACACCGTTTTGCTGTGGCGTATACGGTGCAGTTAATTGTCGTTTTATTCCATGATCTTCACAAAACTTATTGAACTCTTGCGATGTGAATTCCCTTCCCCTATCAGTTCGTAAGCACCTTATCTTAGCCCCGGTATCCGCTTCAACACTTGTTTTGAATTTCTTGAATGTTTCAAAAGCTTCATTCTTTAATTTTAACATGAACGTCCACATGTACCTGCTAAAATCATCAACCAACAAAAACATATACTTGTTACCGTTTAGAGTAGGTGGAGTGATCGGGCCACACAAATCTCCATGTATTAACTCGAGTGGACTGCTTGCTCGAAAAACAACGTTATGTGGAAAAGGTTTCTGAGCCTGCTTCCCTACTATACATGCATCACAGAACTGATTATGTTTGTTTATCTTTGGAAGTCCTTGGGTTAATCCTTTACTTGCCATAGCTTTTAGGGTATCAAAATTTATGTGTCCAAGCCTTGCATGCCACACCCAAGCCTCATCCGCAAGGCTTTTTAGCAAACATATTGGTGTAGCTGGTTTGATTTTAAGTTTGTACATGCGGTTGCTTGATTTCGGAACCTTTATAATGACTTGGCCTTTCTTGTCATAAAGCCACAAATACTCGTTCTTCATCCACACCCCGCATCCATTCTCGGTTGCTTGCCCAAGACTAAATATATTGCACTTTAGATTAGGGATATAATAGACGTTTGTTACTAACCTCTGTTCACCATCCTTGCACTGAAGTGAGACTGTTCCTTTTCCCTTTATCTGTACATCCGAGCTGTCACCAAATCTGACCCGGCCGAATACTACCTTATTTAGATCAATGAAATAGGAATAATCACCAGACATGTGATTACTCGCCCCGTTGTCAAGGTACCAAATACCTTGGTCCTTAGTATCAGCTTGATATTTCTTAGGCTTTACCCTTTCTTCATTTAGACAGATTTCTTCCACTATTTGAGTCATGAGCAATGTATTAGGTCCTTCCTCAGCTGCATCAGCTAAGTTTGCTTCATTCATTTTCTTATGTTCTGGGCAAACCGATGCAAAGTGACCGAATTTATCGCACCGAAAACATTGGATATCGGAGCGTTCTTTCTTTCCTTTTTCACGGTTGCTGGAACAATTCTGAGAGGAATTTTTAAACCCACTTGCTTGGTTACTGTCACACCCCGTCTAAAGCGGAAACAACGGGGTAAAAATAAGTTAGGATCATAACACATCATCATAAAGAATTCTCTATGAAATACAATATCCAATGTGTCATGATGCCAATAACATGAATAATAGTTCATGTCGTGCATACATTTCAACAATGAATTCAAAAGCTTACAAACAAACGTATACTACAATGTTAAGGCAAAATAAGCCTTCACAAACAACCTTAATGATGTACCACAAGTCTTGAATAACTCTTAATGCAACCCTAAAGGTCCACTAAGTTCTCTTGTCCACTGCTTTAAGTCCACTAGTATAACCTGAAAAGATATGCTCAAAAACGTCAACACGAATGTTGGTGAGTTTCATAGGTTTGAAACCAGACACCAGTAAATAAATCTTTTTGCTGTGATAATCAATGGTTAGGACAATGCATATGAAAAGGTACACAAGTGATATAATATAACCAAACATCTCACAAAGCTGTCATCACCCCACGAAGGAATATGACCCAAACAACAACTCAAATGGCAGTAGCTACTCCAAGAGTGGCTTTAATGCATACATAACTTACACATCAGGTACTCACTCCTAAGGGAGCAAGGCCTTGTAAACAAACGTGGCTTTAATGCATACAAAAAGTATACATCAGGTACTCACTCCTAAGGGAGTAAGGCCTTGTAAAATAAATCCAACAACCAAAGCACATAAACACATAGTGTTACACATTTCAAGCATATGTCCAAAAATAGAAATAAACACGTTCATAGCATGAAAAACCATTTATAAAACATGAGCATACTTTTCCCCCAATTTGAAAATAAATAAATGAAAATGGGGCCACAAAAACTCACCTTAAATATAGAAGTAAGTATTGCCCTTAAGTGTATCCACCAAAACAACTCGCAATCTACAATGATCATGTATGCATACAGGTTACAACCTAGACATAACTAGGTCATTCCATTGTATCCCAAGTCCAAACACTTCCACTAAGTTCTCTCACAACCCAAACTCATGTATATTAACTTGAATCAACTTATCGAGTAAAAATCAGATTCTGTCCACAAACTTTGTACGAATTCACCGATTTTTAAATATTACTTAATGAAATTATTTGACTCTACAAATTTAATCAGTGACACTTCAATATGTTTAGAATAACCTGTAATTTTTCAAAAATGAAATATTATAGTTAACTATTTTTAAAAATTCACCCAAACAACCTGCTCAGAAATAACAACACTTTCTGAGTACTAAAAAGTCCCAATTTATTAAAAATACTTTAAAACTTTAAATGATTTTAGTATTTTTAAATAAAATAGTTAACACTTTAAAATTACTCCAGTAAAAATTTCAAGACTAAATTCTTAGTTTAACCTACGTTTCAAAAATTTACAAGTTAACCGAAATCAGGAACCGAAAAACTCAGAATCAACACTTAAACTTGAAAATCGTTTTGACCAACTTAAACTCAACATTTAGACATGAAACTGATGCCATTTGAAAGAAGACTCAAAATACTTAAGTTTAGACTCGTATTTCATCAAAAACCATCGTGTTATGACCAAGTTACGAGCTTCCCAATCCGAAATAAAAATCTGATCAGATTAGGGTTTTTAAGTATTCAACCCTAATCACATGTATAACTAATCCAATCATCAACAAAAGCATAATTTTCGATTTTTACCATCTTATCAACTGATTTTATTTATAATCTAACAACTTCATGTACCTGGAACACAATGGAATCGAACCGAAATTAACCGACAATGAACGATTAATCGAAATACACGAAATCGAATGATTCGGAAAGGGTTTTATACCGACTAACACGAATGCGCATGATAGACTCCTTAAGAATCTCTAAATAAACATCGTAGCATGAGAATTTATTCATCATGCATCAAGAACACATGGAAACGAAAGATTAGGACACGATTCTTACTGAAACACACGAATAAACACTTTCTCGATCAATAGAAAGATGAAGAGATGATGTGATGATGTTCTTGAACCTTGGAAATCGAAAAACCACCAAACAATACGCTCCAGATCGAAAAACTACGGCTGTAGGTGTTTAGAATACGTTTTAGGGTTTATAAATACGTTTTTATACCAATAACTAAAAGTTTCAGAAAATTCGTAATACACTGCAGCAGTTTACAAAATAATTTTTATAAAATAATCCGCTTCGTCTCAGAGGCCGAAACCTAATAGGTTTATGTAAAACATCGAGATCTACAACTTTTTATTTTTGACCGAAACCTGAAAACAAATCTAAATAGGTCAAAACGGCCTCTGAAGTTGACTACGAAAATAAATCAGGATAAACTAAAACTTTTCGGTTTAGGTTTTTTTGTTTATAGTTTTAGGGTTACTTGAGTTTGAATGGGTTGGGCTGGCCAGATCCTCCAAGGAGGAATTTGGGTCGGTTTTCTTTGGGCCAAACAAGAAGACACAAATACTTGTGTCGCACGGTTCAAAAATAATTGATACTTACGTTTAGTTCCGTATCTTCTTCCTTATACATCCGTTTGTGATGATTCTTTTTGCGTTGGATTCGTTTTTCAAAAATGAAGACTTTGATGTAATGAAATCATTGAAATTAATATTTTCACAAAAATGACTTTTTTTTACGGCTTGAACTACGATAACGGTTTGGTGACAGTTGTCATGGTTACTTCCTTTCCCTTTGCTCCGTACCTTCCCGTGCGGCCCACTACTCGCACGTCCCTTCCCTTTGTTTAGATCTGAATCTTTTGATGAAGATTCATGTTTCCCAAATAACAACTTTCCTTGGTTTTCCACAGCTGCCTGGCTCCTTTTATCCGCTCCTCAAAGGCTTTCAGTCTCCCTACGGCATCATGGAAAGTCATAGTTTTTAAGTCTGCAAATTGCTCAATAGAAGCAACTATCGAAATTGTCAAACCCCCAAATTCGTTGATTGTGTTTAGCGGAAGCATTTAGTTAAGTATGGGGGTAATTACGCCAACATTGTACATGCATACGTATCAGAGCATATGATTACAACTAGACATATATATATATATATATATATATATATATATTAAGATGCCAAAGTTAATAATTTACAAAAGTTGACGATTCACCGAACCGTATAAAGTAATTACTGTTTCACAAAAGTAGATTTCAGAAATATGACTAAAACACTTTTAGTTATACTAAAGAAATCTCATTGTCAAAAGTTGGCATCCTAAAGCTTCGAGGGTCGCCTATAATCCATATGTGCAGGCGGTCCTTACTTGTGCTGCTAATTCCCTGAAAAACATAGTAAAAGACAACACATGGTTGAGTGAATTCACAGGTTTTGTGTTTACGTGTAAATTTCATGTTCAATGTGTTTGTAACGTCTTGCCATAGCAAATAAGTGATGTTTTGTGGAATGTCATTCAAAAGTTCATTTGGTTGGGATGTTACCCAAAATGCAGTTTACGTGGGATGTTACCCATAATACAGTTTAGTAGTTGTTGTAGGAATGTCAGTATCCTATAAAATGTTTCACGGGAAATTCAGTATCCCTGATCCAAGTCAGTAGGATCGAGTACCCAAGTCAGAAGGGTAAAACCAGAATAGTAGGGAGAGTCAGTGTCCTTTGATCCATGTCAGTAGGATCTAGTACCCATGTCAGTAGGGTTCAAATAGTAGGGATTGTCAGTGTCCCTGGATCCATGGAAGTAGGATCCGGTCCATGTCAGTAGGACCAAATAGTAGCTCAAGTAATAGAAATTTTGTATGCGTGCCCAAGACGTAGGGACTTCTCAATCAGTTTAGTAAAAAGTGTTGCTGGTCGTTCTCCAGCGTTTCCAAAACAGTACCGGTCATTCTCCGGTCTATCAAATATAGTTTAACTCGTTTGTAGTAGTTTGTAGTATGAAAACGTTATTTCATAAACATCAATTCGTGTAAGAGTTTAACAGTTTCAAGTACTCTAATCGTTCGAGTAAAACAAGTATACAATCATGTAAGTAAAAGCAGTTGACTATGTTTTCCACCCCAGTTCAAAAGTAGTAAAATGGTAAAAGTAGGGGTTGTGAACTCACCTGTTGAGCTAATTAAAGTGCGAGTGCTAGCAAAGCCTAAAGCCCGAGGTCTAATCCGAAATCTCCTAATGCCCTAAACGTATGAGATTTAATAAGAATGTGGATGTCTAAGTCGACCATCCATGCTAGTATTCATTCAACTAGATATGTCCAAGTATTCGTTTATCATTTATGTTTTGGAAAACATGTACGACTCGTTGGTGAGTTTTCGTAATAATAATTTAAAGTATTATTATTATATTTTTCGTGTTGTATACTTCCCAAAGTATATGTGTTTCATGTGCGAGTTATATTATAACGGTTTGATTCTTGAAGATGTTTAATGATTAGCGTGAAAATATCCTTAAATTTTCTGTTATTTTATCCGAAAGTACACACACACACACACACACACACACACACACACACACACACACACACACATATATATATATATATATATATATATATATATATATATATATATATATATATATGTATATATATGTCCGAATGTGTCAAAATTCATCGTTTAGGATCAAAAATGCACTTTTTCAAAAAGTCAACTCGCAGTCAAAAAGTCAACTCGCAAGTGGATCCGCAAGTCAAGTCGATCCGCAGGTCAAGTCGACTCGCAAGTCAAGTCGATCCGCAAGTCAAGTCGACCCGCAAGTCCAAATCCCGACTCGCGAAAATCGATCTCGATCCGCAGAACGAGCTATTCGCAATTTTTGTGTGGATTTCGATTCTTAAAGCATTTTTCAAGGGATTTTTGGGCATAATAATTTGATATAACACTAATACATGGTATATTAATCATTATAAACATGAAATAACAAAGAAAATACCAAAATCTAAGAGTTTTCGAAAAGTGTCGGAAACTTACGCGTGTCGGTTTTGAATTCCGAAAAGATAGATGTGTAGCTCGTGGTCTCGTGAACGTTTTTCTCTAAATGAGTTGGATGATTTGATGCGTTTTTGGGGTAGTTTTTGGTTGATTTTGATGTGGTTTTTAGAGAGGGAATGAGAGTTAGAGAGAGAGAGAGAGAGAGAGAGAGAGAGAGAGAGAGAGAGAGAGAGAGAGAGAGAGAGAGAGAGAGAGAGAGAGGAGAGAGTGTGTGTGTTTTTGGGTGAAAGAAAAATGAGGGGAAATGGGGGGTGGTGGAGCCAGTTTTGGTGTCCAAAAAGGGGAGGGGACTTTGTCCCAATTTGCAGTATTTGACCCGTGTTCGTTTACCCGATCGTTAAATGTTTAAATATTTTTAAATAATAAATTTTCAGATAAGTTATCGAATATATTTTTAGTTAGATTATCTTATGAAAATATTTTAGTTGAGTTATAAATTTTTAACTTTGTTTTATTTCAGTTTGACGGATGTGTTTTCTAGTCGTTTTAGCTTGCTAAATAAATGTTATACGATACGAATTACTTTGTAAATATTATCTACATAATATATAATAATTAATAACGTTATTTAATAATTTCATATTATTAAATAATTTTGTTCACCAATAGCCATATATTTTTGTCGCGTTTGTTCCTAATGTATCGTACGAAATTACAGCCAATTACGAAATGTAATACTACGCGTATTAACTAGTTGGACTTTGCTAGACTTACTTCTAAAATGTGTTTGTGAATTCACTCAAGTTAGGGAATTAGCCTAATAATGCAAGTGTTTGACGTTCGTAATTGCGTTTAAATTTGCGGGGTGTCACATTCTCCCCCTGTTAGAGAAATCTCGTCCCGAGATTTAAAGTCAAGTCAAAACGCCCGTCGCGTATGTTTTCCGAAGAGTCGGGTTGTCAACAATAGTGTAGCGCCTTAAGTCGCCATAAAAGTTCTAATATTTCAAGTATACTCGTCGTATAGTTTGACAAGTTGTGTGTTTGTAAGTGGTTAGAGTTTACCAAGAGTTAGGTTCGAATCGACATTCGAATAGTGTAACATTAAAGATTATGATTAGTTTGCTAAAACGTACCAATGTTAGCATAGAGATCCTCTGGTGCATCCCGTGCACGAAAAATGTATGCGCGTCCGCGAGCGGGCTCATTGTTGGCGACGCAGTTGCTGTTGTTCTGATTGTTGAGCTGTGGGCATTGGTTTCGGTAGTGTGTCGTGTCACCGCATCTGAAACATCCTTTGTTTCATTGCTCATTGTTCGTGGGATGGGTTCTGCATGCCTGGGTTCTGTGTCCCCATCGGTTGCAGTTATCACAGAAGAAGCAATCTCCTTCATGGTGATTTTCGCACTTTCCCCATTTGGGCCTCTTCCCAAGGTATGGTTTCAGTTCAGTGTTGGTAGTTGCGGCGTAGGCTCGGGTGTTCCCCAGATTCCTGTTTTGCTGACCCTGGCGGTTGTTTCCTTCATCATTCCATTTCCGTTTGTTGTTTCCAGAGTTGCCTGCATCAGTGCGGTTGGGTTCACTTTTCCCTGTAGCAGTTTTCAAAGTTCCAATTAGGACCGCGTCATCGGTTAGACTTTGAGCCAGATCCACTGCGCTCCTAAAAGTAGTCGGTTTGGAGGATATAACCATGCCTCGGATCTGTGGGGCCAAACCCCTGTTGTATCGTTCGATGCGCTTGTTTTCGGGGGTTACCATGTGGGGTACAAGGCGTGCAAGCTCCTGAAACTTTGTTGTATACCCGGTAATGTCAGCACCGACCTTCTGGATGTTCCATAGTTCGGTTTCCAGTTTCCGTTGCTCACTCTGAGAGCAAAACTCTTCCATCATCATTCTTTCAAGGTTTCCTAGGTGATGGAGTAAGCAGTTGTACGCCCAAGAATTTGGATTTGAGAGTTCCACCAAGTCAACGCTTTGTCGGCGAGAGTACACGTGGCGTACTTCACCATGTTGTCAGTAGCGCCGTCGCTGATGTCGTGGACCGATTCCATTTTCTCGATCCAGTGGACTAGGCCGATGGCCCCTTCAGTCCCGGTGAATGTGTTGGGTTTGCAAGCGAGGAAGGCTTTGTATGAACACCCTCGTTAGGTATTCGCCGGTGTTTCACTGTTGACGGGGGTGGTACCACTGTTATGCACCACGTTTTCACGATTGTGGCTCGCCTCATATTGGGCAATTGCTTCGGCCACACGACGTTCAATAATTTGTTCGGTGGTTTCGTTGATAGGAGGTGTATCCGTTCGGCGACTGTTTCGGGTCTTTCTTTGTTTAGGCGGCATGATGACGTTCTGTGATGAAGGAAATGCAGAAGTCAATGCCAATGAAAAGGATGTGAAAGAATGAAATTTCACACATTTTTAGTTATCGAATATTTAAGAAGAATTGACAAAATCCCCCTCACATATCTTACTACTATGAAACGCCCATATGTACTTAGTATAATATAATCACGTTGGCCAGGCGTCATTATATGATGCTAAATACATACTTCTTTTCATCAGTCGCTTAATATGATCAGGTTCGTATGAGATCAGAGTAAGTATTAACGAATCGAACGTAGCATGGTTCAATTAACGGATTACGCGTATCGATGTGTTGTAACGATAGTTAGGCGTATGCAAATGTGTGTATGCATGTGCGTTCTAGCCAAGGCTATAGTCTAGGTCTCCAAGGTCTCTAAGCCACTTAAGAAATCTAGTTCTCTATAACCAATGGCTCTGATACTAATATGTCACACCCCCAAATTCGTTGATTGTGTTTAGCGGAAGCATTTAGTTAAGTATGGGGGTAATGACGCCAATATTGTACATGCATACGTATCAGAGCATATGATTACAACAGAACATATATATATTAAGATGCCAAAGTTAATAATTTACAAAAAGTTGACGATTCACCGAACCGTATAAAGTAATTACTGTTTTACAAAAGTAGATTTCAGAAATATGACTAAAACACTTTTAATTATACTAAAGAAATCCCATTGTCAAAAGTTGGCATCCTAAAGCTTCGAGGGTCGCCTATGATCCATATGTGCAGGCGGTCCTTACGTGTGCTGCTAATTCCCTGAAAAACATAGTAAAAGACAACACATGGTTGAGTGAATTCACAGGTTTTGTGTTTACGTGTAAATTTCATGTTCAAGGTGTTTGTAACGTCTTGCCATAGCAAATAAGTGATGTTTTGTGGAATGTCATTCAAAAGTTCATTTGGTTGGGATGTTACCCAAAATGCAGTTTACGTGGGATGTTACCCATAATACAGTTTAGTAGTTGTTGTAGGAATGTCAGTATCCTATAAAATGTTTCATGGGAAAGTCAGTATCCCTGATCCAAGTCAGTAGGATCGAGTACCCAAGTCAGAAGGGTAAAACCAGAATAGTAGGGAGAGTCAGTGTCCTTTGATCCATGTCAGTAGGATCTAGTACCCATGTCAGTAGGGTTTAAATAGTAGGGAGTGTCAGTGTCCCTGGATCCATGTCAGTTGGATCCGGTCCATGTCAGTAGGACCAAATAGTTGCTCAAGTAGTAGAAATTTTGTATGCGTGCCCAAGACGTAGGGACTTCTCAATCAGTTTAGTAAAAAGTGTTGCTGGTCGTTCTTCAGCGTTTCCAAAACAGTACCGGTTATTCTCCGGTCTATCAAATATAGTTTAACTCGTTTGTAGTAGTTTGTAGTATGAAAACGTTATTTCATAAACATCAATTCGTGTAAGAGTTTAACAGTTTCAAGTACTCTAATCGTTCGAGTAAAACAAGTATACAATCATGTAAGTAAAAGCAGTTTACTATGTTTTCCACCCCTGTTCAAAAGTAGTAAAACGGCAAAAGTAGGGGCTGTGAACTCACCTGTTGAGCTAAGTAAAGTGCGAGTGCTAGCAAAGCCTAAAGCCCGAGGTCTAATTCGAAATATCCTAACGCCCTAAACGTATGAGATTTAATAAGTATGTGGATGTCTAAGTCGACCATCCATGCTAGTGTTCATTCAACTAGATATGTCCAAGTATTCGTTTATCGTTTATGTTTTGGAAAACACGTACGGCTCGTTGGTGAGTTTTCGTAATAATAATTTAAAGTATTATTATTATATTTTTCGTGTTGTATACTTCCCAAAGTATATGTGTTTCATGTGCGAGTTATATCATAAGGGTTTGATTCTTGAAGATGTTTAATGATTAGCGTGAAAATAGCCTTTAATTTTCTGTTATTTTATCCGAAAGTACACATATATATAGATATATGTATATATGTCTGAATGTGTCAAAATTCATCGTTTTGGATCAAAAATGCACTTTTTCAAAAAGTCAACTCGCAGTCAAAAAGTCAACTCGCAAGTGGATCCGCAAGTCAAGTGGATCCGCAAGTCAAGTCGATCCGCAGGTCAAGTCGACTCGCAAGTCAAGTCGATCCGCACGTCAAGTCGACTCGCAAGTCCAAATCCCGACTCGCGAAAATCGATTTCGATCCGCAGAACGAGCTGTTCGCAATTTTTGTGTGGATTTCGATTCTTAAAGCGTTTTTCAAGGGATTTTTGGGCATAATAAGTTGATATAACACTAATACATGCTATATTAATCATTATAAACATGAAATAACAAAGAAAATACCAAAATCTAAGAGTTTTCGAAAAGTGTCGGAAACTTACGCGTGTCGGTTTTGAATTCCGAAAAGATAGATGTGTAGGACGTGGTCTCGTGAACGTTTTTCTCTAAATGAGTTTGATGATTTGATGCGTTTTTGGGGTAGTTTTTGGTGGATTTTGATGTGGTTTTTAGAGAGGGAATGAGAGTTAGAGAGAGAGAGAGAGAGAGAGGAGAGAGTGTGTGTGTTTTTGGGTGAAAGAAAAATGAGGGGAAATGGGGGTTGGTGGAGCCGGTTTTGGTGTCCAAAAAGGGGATGGGACTTTGTCCCAATTTGCGGTATTTGACCCGTGTTCGTTTACCCGATCGTTAAATGTTTCAATATTTTTAAATAATAAATTTTTAGATAAGTTATCGAATATATTTTTAGTTAGATTATCTTATGAAAATATTTTAGTTGAGTTATAAATTTTTAACTTTGTTTTATTTCAGTTTGACGGATGTGTTTTCTAGTCGTTTTAGCTTGCTAAATAAATGTTATACGATACGAATTACTTTGTAAATACTATCTACATAATATTTAATAATTAATAACGTTATTTAATAATTTCATATTATTAAATAATTTTGTTCACCAACAGCCATATATTTTTGTCGCATTTGTTCCTAATGTATCGTACGAAATTACAACAAATTACGAAATGTAATACTACGCGTATTAACTAGTTGGGCTTTGCTAGACTTACTTCTAAAATGTGTTTGTGAATTCACTCAAGTTAGGGAATTAGCCTAATAATGCAAGTGTTTGACGTTCGTAATTGCGTTTAAATTTGCGGGGTGTCACAGAAATAAATTTCGATGGTGCTGATCCGAGCATCTTCCGAACCAACTTCATGTCTTCTATTGTATGCCTGACACTAGTACAGGTTTGGGCTTTGGTCATACCAGAAAAGTGTGAAGATATCCATATGGTCACACTTATTTTTTTAACGTGTGTGTGACTAAAGGTCCCGTGACCAAAGGTTCCATACGGTCACATAAGATGGTTAGTGGCCGTATCCATTTAAAAAGAGTAACTAAAACCATAAAATGTGTGACTGATGTGTAAAATCTAGTTATAAAAATAAACAAAGAAAAACCACTACTTACTATTACACAACTAGGCAAGTATACCCAATCGTGTATAGTATAGCTCTGATAAGTCCAAGTTCGTTCCACAGGGATTGTGAATTTTTGAATTAAAACTAAAAATGTAATTAACTTAGTACAGAAAAGACTTGGGTTTGTTGTGACCGAATTGTCACGTTGCTTAACAACTAAATTTAATAAACTAAGGCAAGTGGACTCAGGAAGAGTCAGATTGATTAATTTGACTTTTAGATAGTTAAAACGACACTTACTTGGACTATTTCACTAATGACTTCGGGGTATTTAGTTAAAACCAGTTTATTTAGACAATCATGTTCATTTCGATTAGACTAGGCTTAACATTCGCCATTACCTACACCCTAATCTCAATTCACCAAATAACAATTTAATCTAGTGAAAGACGTTCGCCAAAATCACTATCTTATACGTTTTGAGTTTAATAATCTAACTTATTACTTATCTGCATCCGCAATCAAAGCTCAATCATTCATAGACAAACAATTGATAATAAACATATAAGTGACAAACATTCGCTATAATCACTTATTCATTTACCAAATAAATTAGAATTGATAATTAAACCTAAATATATAAGGTTCTCGATTAAACGTAATTAAATCGTATAAACATCAAATGATAATACCCCTAATCAATAGTTATTTCTTCCAAACAAGTGTATTAAGATTTAGCTACTCATAATCATGTTAAAATAAACACATAAAATAATTGAAATCACCGCAAACATAATTATATTGAAATAAAAGAGTAAACGAATGATTACAATGATTAAATGATGATCCGTAGTAGCCGAATGATTAAGATGAATGAAAGATCTTCAAAAGTATGAAAAACCCTCAAAAATACCGAGGAAATTCGTACCCTAATTTTTATTATGTCAAAAAAAGAACTCCAAAATCGTGTACAGAAGGCTGCTATATAATTTATGGGGATCAAATCCATACGGCGTATGGAAAAAAACATCCGCCATATGGATTCTGTTGGCGTACTCTACAAGTCAAAGGCTAGCCGCCTCTTCTCGATTCGTCATGCTATCCTCCCAATTTTCTTTATTTTATGGACTTGTGACTTTTGACTTCATCTTGGACTGGGCCCCACATTTTTTTACTTCCTGCGCCATTTCTTGTTTCTCCACGTGATCACCTACCCAAAACAAAAGATCATCATAATTTTATTTATTATTTATCTTTTAATATTATTATATTACATCATTATTTTTATTGTTATTATTTATTATAACTATAATATAAGTACTACTTAATATTGTAACATATATACTACATATTATATATATTATATTATTTAGCCTAAATAATTATTTGGTTCAACTCGTAAACTACAATAAATATTCAATCTAATTATTTTCGCTCAATTCATTTAACTTTTCGAACTCAATTATTTATGAACTTTATTTATTTTTATAACTCTTTCAACCACTTTGTCTCAACTAAATTTATGTACAATTAACTTTTATACAAAAATTACTTTATTTACTCTACTTTCAACTCATTTTCGTTCTATACTAGTTCAAACTCTATTTCTACCTATTATGTAAATATGAACCAAATCAGTATCTATTATTAAATAAATGCAATCTAAATATAATAAAAATAATGACTATTGTTAAAATAAATATAACATGATTTAATGTTATCAATTATCTCCACACTTAACTTCTACTTGTCCTCAAGTAGACTATAATTAAACTACTAAATATAACTAATCCAACTATGATTACTTAAAAGCATAAAACTAATATTTAAAAATTAAAAATACTTAAATTAAAAATTCGTTTCCAACTTCTAAAATTTAAACAATTTAATTAACATGGATAACTATTTTGTACAATAAGGGAATAAATTCCTTTATTATTATTCATATAATATATAGCTCATCAATGATTACTAATATTGTTGTCCACTTAAACAATCTATACTCATATTTCTGAAAACACTTTATTGTTAGTTTGTATATTACATATGATCCCTACCTATGATATACCCCTAAAATTTAGTCATGCAATTTACTTTATATTTAAAATAAGTATATAAAAATCATTTTTAAGAATCAAGACATTGGTGACAGGTCTACATTTTCATGCAACAAAGCGACATAACTTGATTCAAGTAAATCAAACCCTTTTAAAATCAAACCAGCGGTGACAGGTCTATACCTTAGTATAACAGAGCGACATAGTTTGATAAGTTTGGGAATCTTAATTTTAAAGATTTACATTTCTTTTGCTTATTTTCAAGAATACTAATATGAGACCAGGTCTGTACTTAGTACAACAAAGGAAACAATTAGTAAACCCCCAAATGGTTTTATATAAATATCAAAAATATAAAATATTATTGCATGCTAAATCTAGGAATTAAGACTTTTTGTCATACATCATAGTGTTAATCACAAAGTAATATACATGTTTAAAATTTACTTATTAAATTCTGAAATTTTCATATAGATTGCCTATCAGTACATCATATAATGAAACTATACATTACTTATTATTACTTTAAAATTATATGTACAAACAGTTTAATCCATGTTAAAGTCTAAACTTTAAAAATAACAACAAACTTTTAATAAAACTATTTTAATTAATAAATACTTAGTCTTAAAATTTAAAAATAAAACCCCCTTTTTTTTTTAAATAAAAGATACAACAAAACCTAAGGACAAGTAAACTTCTTTTCGACCCCCATCCCCACACTTAAGTTGTACAATGTCCCCATTGTACTAAACAGAATAAAATCATAGTGAAAATGAGAGAAAAGAAGTAGAACAGGAAAACTCCCCTTATATCTCTTGAAAAGTCCAACAGCATGCGAGTTCAAGTCCGTGTCAGCAGCATCATTCAACAACACAACACACAAAACAAAACCAAAAGAAACATAACATATAAAACAATTCAATACATAGTTCAAATAGAAAAGTAAATCTTAACTCACTTTCGTAGGAATCCCGAGTGGACGAGTTATAGTCTCGTGAGGGTTTCCAGTGAACACACCCACAAAGTTCAAACCCTTAAATTTATCAGTTCTTAGGGTAAATCACGAGTGCCTCCCACTCGTTTTCCACATCTTCCTCGTGATAATGCTTCAACCGGTGTCCATTAACAATGAAAGACCCTCCATCGGTCTTGTACAATTCCACATACCCCGACGGATACCCATGTTTTACCGTATAAGGACCAGTCCAACGAGGTTTAAGCTTCGGTTGTTTTAACTTAAAACGAGATTGAAACAAAAGTACCTTATCTCCAGCTTTGAATTCTTTTCTCGATTTAAGTTTCCGGTCATGCAAAACCTTGGTACTCTCTTTGTACAACTTTGAATTCTCATAAGCTTGTAAGCGTAACTCATCCAACTCATGAAGCTGCAAAAACCTTTTCTCACCAGCTTCCACTAAATCCATATTACAATTCTTTAACGCCCAATACGCTTTATGTTCAACTTCTACCGGCAAATGACATGTCTTACCATAAAGCAACCGGTAAGGTGTTGTCCCAATCGGTGTCTTGTAGGCGGTGCGAAATGTCCACAAAGCATCATCCAGTTTCTTTGCCCAAACAGCCCGGTTGTCTTTAACCGTCTTCTCCAAAATCCTTTTCAACGCCCTATTAGTGTTTTCCACTTGTCCACTCGTTGGAGGGTGGTAAGAAGTTGAAAACCTGTGATTAACCCTATACTTCTTCAAAACTTTCTGTAATTGTTGATTCGCAAAATGGCTCTCACGATCACTAATTAAAGCTTTAGGGATTCCAAATCGACAAAACAAACTTTTCAGAAAATCAATCACAACCCGAGCATCATTCTTCGGTAACGCTTTTGCCTCCGTCCATTTGGACACATTAATCCACCGCAACCAAGATATATTCACATTTATGAGATGGTGGAAATGGACCCATAAAATCTATTCCCCATATATCAAAAACCTCACAAACTTGAATGCTCTGTTGAGGCATTTCATCTCTTTTGGAGATGTTGCCTACACGTTGGCATGCATCACAAGTTTGGAAAAGTGTTTGTGCCTCCTTAAAAACGGTAGGCCAATAGAAACCAGCATCAAAAACCTTCTTTTCAGTGACAGAAGGTCCATAGTGCCCACCAGTCGGTCCGTGGTGGCACTCATCCAAAATTCTTCTTGTTTCCTCCCAGGAAACACATCTTCTAATCATTCCATCAGCACAAACCCGAAACAAATACGGGTCCTCCCAGAAATAATATTTCAAGTCCGAGAAAAACTTGTTTTTCTGTTGGTGGGTCATGCCTTTCCTCAAAACATCTGCAACTAAGTAATTAGCAAAATCCGTGTACCAAGGTGCTTCTTCCTCATTCTCCACATTATCTCCTACCTGCAAAAGAAATTCCTCGGGAAAGGAATCATCAATGTTAGTATCACCTAGTTTGTCCAGGTTTGGATTCTCCAACCTTGATAGGTGATCGGCGGCAAGGTTCTCAGCCCCCTTTTTATCTTTTATCTCAATGTCAAATTCTTGCAATAAAAGAATCCAACGAATGAGATGTGGTTTAACATCTTGTTTAGCAAACGAATACTTAAGGGCCGAGTGGTCTGTGAAAACTACGGTCTTAGATAGGACAAGGTAAGGTCTAAACATATCAAAAGCAAAGACAACCGCAAGGAGCTCTTTTTCAGTCGTGGTATAATTTTGTTGCGCTCCATTTAGGGTCTTACTAGCATAGTAAATAGGTTTAAAATGGTTTCCCTCCTTTTGTCCTAAAACAGCCTCTAAGGCGTAGTCACTAGCATCACACATCAATTCAAAAGGCTGAGACCAATCAGGTGAAACCATAATAGGTGCATTGGTCAACCTATCCTTAAGAGTCTCAAATGCCTTAACACATTCATCATCAAACACAAAAGTGACATCTTTCTCAAGAAATTTAGTCATGGGTCTAGTGATCTTAGAAAAGTCTTTAATGAACCTACGGTAGAAACCCGCATGACCCAAGAAACTTCTAACTCCCTTAACATTGGCGGGTGGAGGTAATTTGGCAATGACGTCAATATTTGCCTTGTCAACCTCAATCCCCACACTTGACACCTTGTGTCCCAAAACAATACCCTCTTTAACCATGAAGTGACACTTTTCCCAATTAAGAACTAAATGCGCCTTCTCGCATCTTTCAAGAATCTTGTCTAAGTTAGACAAGCACGATTCAAATGAATTTCCAAAAACAGAAAAATCATCCATAAAAACTTCCATGGAAGTCTCAATCATGTCCTGAAAAATAGCAATCATGCTCCTTTGAAAGGTGGCTGGGGCGTTACAAAGCCCAAAAGGCATTCTCCTATATGCATACATACCAAAGGGACATGTAAAAGTCGTTTTCTCTTGATCTTTAGGGTCTATAGGAATTTGGAAATATTCCGAAAACCATTGGCGGAACTTGAATATAATGTTTGGGAGGGCAAAAACTGACATACTACAAACTGAAGGGGCTAAAATGGAGTGCATAATATTAGTTGAGGGTCCTCTATTGTAAAAATTTATAAAAAGTCATCTTCCTCAACTTGATACACAGACTTGCAATGCACCTACCTGCAACTCCTAGTTTACTTACTTTTAACTCTACTTTTTCGCCATTAAAACGCAAAAAAGTACCAAAATAACTCGAATTTCAGCCATATATACTAGTAATAACTCGAATTTCATGGGGGGCGAGCACCCCTGCTGGCCCTAAGTAAGTTCCGCCCGTGCCGAAAACCCGTCAAGGAAACAAAAGAATTCATTACCGGCAAGTCTTTCTAGCATTTGGTCAATGAAAGGTAAAGGAAAATGGTCTTTCCGGGTAGCATCATTCAATCTCCTATAATCAATACAAAACGCCAACCCGTGACTATTCTAGTTGAAACTAATTCATTTTGGTCATTCGTTACTACAGTCATACACCCCTTTTTAGGCACACAATGGACAGGACTCACTCAAGGGATATCAAAAATTGGGTAAATTATACCCGCATCAAGCAATTTAACTACCTCCTACTTGACAACATCCTTCATATTTGGGTTAAGCCTCCGTTGTCTTTGAACAACGGGTTTTGCCTCATCTAAAAGATTTATTTTGTGTTTACAAAAAGATGGGCTTATCCTAGGTATGTCGGATGTACGCCAGGCAAAGGCGCCCTTGTGAGCTTTCAACACATTCAATAATTCAGCTTTTTCAGAGTTAACAAGAGTAGAAGAAATTACAACCGGTAATAAATTCTCCTCTTGCAAGAAAGCATATTCCAAATGGCTTGGGAGCAGTTTCAGCTCCAAGTTTCGCGGTGGATCCTCCAGTGAAGTCTTTATCGTCAACCGATCCTCACTATTTAGCTTCTCAAAACTTTCCTCAGTTAGTTGCTCTTCATCATCCTCTTTAATTTCCACAGCTTCAAACAACTCTTCCTCAGTCATTTTCTCATCAACTGTCTCCAACAATTCAGCAAGCTCAGCATCCAATCTAAGTAATCCCTGTAACTCCTCATCCAAAGCTTCATCTATGACATCAATATTAAAACAAGTATCGTTAGTTGAATAAGGATGCTTCATAGTCTTATCGACCGTGAAAGCAATCATTTCCTGGCCCACTCCTAAAGTCAACTGCTTATTTTTCACATGAATAATAGCATCAGCAGTATGTAACAAGGGACGTCCTAGGATGAGTGGAACTTTACTATCTTCCTCCATTTCGAGGATCACAAAGTCAACTGGAAAAGTAAATTGACCTACCTCTATCAACATATTCTCCGCAATCCCTACGGGATATTGAAATGATCTATCGGCCAGTCTTATACTCATACGTGTGGGCTTAAGGGATCCTAAAGATAGTTTAGCATAAAGGGAGTAAGGTATTAAGTTTATACTAGCCCCTAAGTCCACTAGGGCATCACAAGTCATAAACTTCCCTAATGTACAAGAAATTATAAAACTCCTCGGGTCACCCAACTTTGGTGGAATCTGATTCTGAATGATAGCAGAACACTCATCATTCAGAAATGTAGCTGATGCCTCCGATAGCTTATCCTTGTTGCTCACCAAATCTTTGATAAACTTGGCATAGTTCGGCATTCAAGCTAAAACATCAACCAAGGGCACGTTAATCTGAATGCCCTTGATCATATCAACAAATTTCCCGTATTGGGCCGCTATCTTCTCTTTCCTCAAGCGTTGAGGATAGTGAATCTTTGGTTTATATGCCTTTACCACCGGTAGAGTAACAGAAGGTGTAGGTGAAACCGGAATAGATGTGGGTTGAGCCGCATCCTCTTCTTCATCTTCAACCTCCTGCTCATCAGTATCCTGCAAAACAATGTTAGAAACTTTGGCCTTTTTGGGAGGAGGAGGTGGTAGCTCTTTCCCGCTACGAGTGATAATGGCATTGGCATGCTCATTTCGGGCTGGTGGTGGTTGGTATGGCTTTGGACCACTGCTAGAAGATGTTTGCCTTGGGTTCGGTTGAGTGTTTCTCGATAAACCACCGGTTGGTCTACTACTCTGCCCCTCAGATAATCGATCCATTTTCCTTTCCAAATCGTGAATCGAGGCTTGTTGATTTTTCTGACCTTGATCCACACTTATCCTCAAATTCGTCATTTGTGATTTCAACCTCTCAGTACAAGCATCCTGTTTGGAAATGAATTCCTTCATCATCTTCTCCAAAGGAGACTCGGTAGCTTCCTGTTGTTGAACTTGTGGTTGAACATTATCTCTCAACTGGTACTGATTGTTGTAATTCTGATTCTGTCGAGGATACATATTCCCTTGGTAATTACCCTGATTTCGGTTCTGATAACCGCCTCTCTGATAATTATTTCCAGTTTGATAATTACTTTGTTGCAGGTAATTTGCATCCTCATCTGCCATCATCATCGGTTGATCATCACTATCACAATCATTAGTGGCATGATTTCCTCCACAATTACCACAACCCTCTCGAAGCTCCTTTATCTCTCCCTTGAGAGTTTTGAACTGGTCATCAAACTTTGTGGACATAGCCTTCAACTCTTTCATCATCTCAGAATTATCATAACCGCTAGTAGAAGCTGAAGCAATGGTTTTTCGAGTAGTCTTGGTTTTCTGATAGTTAGCCCAATTAATATTCTGTAAGACCTTATCTTCCATCATCTTCCATGCTTCATTTGGAGTTTTGTACATATACACACCCCCTCCTGCAGCATCTAAAACTGAAGCTGATGGGGTATTGAGCCCATTATAGAAAAGCTCAATAATCTCCCATTTAGATAACCCATGACCGTGACAGTTCCTGAGCATCTCTTTCATCCTCAACCAGGCTTCCACTACTGTTTCTCCATCATTCTGTTTAAATCCTCGAATCTTATTCAGTAACCTTTCTGCTAAAGCCGGAGGGAAGAATCGGCTAACAAACGCCTCCCTCATTTGATTCCAAGTGGTGATAGTGTTTGGTTCAAGTTCTTGGTACCAGATTTTTACTTCCCCACATAGAGAAATGGGAAAAGTCCTCAATCGAATGGCTTCATCAGTATTCGGCCCATATTTGAACATGTCCCCAATTTCTAAGAAGCTAGCAATATGCTTGTGCGGATCGGCCCGCACTCTTCCATCAAATTGGCTATCTCTTATCAGACTCATATGATTTCCCTTTAATGAAAAGTTGTTGTCAATGGCTGGCCTTCGAATGGCGGATTCCGGTGTAGGGGCAACATCCTTAGCCCTTGACAACATTAGGGTATCATTCTCGTCATCCATTTGATACTCCTCTTCTTCTTCTTCTTCTTCTGATTTGAGATCCTCCTCAAACTTAGATTCAAGCTCTTCTTCGAAAACTTCTTCAATGATTAAGTTTGCTGAAGTTGATCCACTTTCCGTTTGGCTTTCAGTTGATTCCGTCGACGTATTCTTTGATTTCTTCTTTCGTTTCTTCTTTGTGGTTTTCTCCGGATCGGACAATGGACTAAGAAGTTCGTTACCCGAAGTCCTCGTGCTCATCCACTACCTGATTAAACCTGCAAAAGCACAAAAGATAAAACCGTCAAATGTACCGGCACAAAACAAGTTAAAAAAGTAACTTTCTAACAATAAAATTCAAAGAAAGGATCAATTAACTACACTTAATTAAATTCTTAAATTAACACAATTCCCTGGCAGCGGTGCCAAAAACTTTATGTGTAAAATCTAGTTATAAAAATAAACAAAGAAAAACCACTACTTACTATTACACAACTAGGCAAGTATACACAATCGTGTATAGTATAGCTATGATAAGTCCAAGTTCGTTCCACAGGGATTATGAATTTAAGAATTAAAACTAAAAATGTAATTAACTTAGTACAGAAAAGACTTGGTTTTGTTGTGACCGAATTGTCACGTTGCTTAACAACTAAATTTAATAAACTAAGGCAAGTGGACTGAGGAAGAGTCAGATTGACTAATTTGACTTTTAGATAGTTAAAACGACACTTACTTGGATTATTTCACTAATGACTTCGGGGTATTTAGTTAAAACCAGTTTATTTAGACAATCATGTTCATTTCGATTAGACTAGGCTTAACATTCGCCATCACCTACACCCTAATCTCAATTCACCAAATAACAATTTAATCTAGTGAAAGACGTTCGCCAAAATCACTATCTTATACGTTTTGAGTTTAATAATCTAACTTATTATTTATCTGCATCCGCAATCAAAGCTCAATCATTCATAGACAAACAATTGATAATAAACATATAAGTGACAAACATTCGGTATAATCACTTATTCATTTACCAAGTAAATTAGAATTGATAATTAAACCTAAATATATAAGGTTCTCAATTAAACGTAATTAAATCGTATAAACATCAAATGATAATACCCCTAATCAATAGTTATTTCTTCCAAACAAGTGTATTAAGATTTAGCTACTCATAATCATGTTAAAATAAACACATAAAATAATTGAAATCACCGCAAACATAATTATATTGAAATAAAAGAGTAAACGAATGATTACAATGATTAAATGATGATCCGTAGTAGCCGAATGATTAAGATGAATGAAAGATCTTCAAAAGTATGAAAAACCCTGAAAAATACCAAGAAAATTCGTACCCTAATTTTTATTATGTCAAAAAAAGAACTCCAAAATCGTATACAGAAGGCTCCTATATAATTGCTGGGGATCAAATCCATACGGCGTATGGAAAAAAAACATCCGCCGTATGGATTCTGTTGGCATACTCTACAAGTCAAAGGCTAGCCGCCTCTTCTCGATTCTTCCTGCTATCCTCCCAATTTTCTTTATTTTATGGACTTGTGACTTTTGACTTCATCTTAGACCGGGCCCCACGTTTTTTACTTCCTGCGCCATTTCTTGTTTCTCCACGTGATCACCTACCCAAAACAAAAGATCATCATAATTTTATTTATTATTTATCTTTTAATATTATTATATTACATCATTATTATTATTATTGTTATTATTTATTATAACTATAATATAAGTACTACTTAATATTGTAACATATATACTACATATTATATATATTATATATTATATTATTTAGCCTAAATAATTATTTGGTTCAACTCGTAAACTACAATAAATATTCAATCTAATTATTTTCGCTCAATTCATATAACTTTTCGAACTCAATTATTTATGAACTTTATTTATTTTTATAACTCTTTCAACCACTTTGTCTCAACTAAATTTATGTACAATTAACTTTTATACAAAAATTACTTTATTTACTCTACTTTCAACTCATTTTCGTTCTATACTAATTCAAACTCTATTTCTACCTATTATGTAAATATGAACCAAATCAATATCTATTATTAAATAAATGCAATCTAAATATAATAAAAATAATGACTATTGTTAAAATAAATATAACATTATTTAATGTTGTTATCAGTGACCATATGCTCTTTTAAATCAAGTGAAAGTGTATTTTGTGTGAATATTGTCCATCCAATGACCACTTGAATTGTAGGTTTGTGTGGCTATTTGTAACACTTAGTCACACAACGAGTGTTTTATTTATGGGATTTGGTTACATAAATTTAAGCAAAAAGTGACCAAAAGTGTTAATAAGTGTGACCATATGCTCTTTAAAGTCAGGTAAACTTGTATTTTGTGTGACCATATGCTCTGTAATGTCAAGTAAACTTGTAGTTTGTGTAACTATTGTCATCCAATGGCCACTTTATTTTTATGTTTGTGTGGCGTTTTGTATCATTTAGTCACACAAAGAGTGATTTATTCTTGGAGTTGGTCACATAAAATTAGATCAAAAGTGGTCGTAGGTGATACTAAGTGTGACCATATGCTATGTAATGTCAAGTAAACTTGTAGTTTGTGTGACTATTGCCATCCAATGGCCACTTTATTTTTATGTTTGTGTGGGGGTTTGTATCATTTAGTCACTCAAAGAGTGATTTATTCTGGGATTTGGTCACATAAAATTAGGCCAAAAGTGGCCGTAGGTGATAATAAGTGTGACCATAGGCTCTGTAATGTCAAGTAAACTTGTATTTTGTGTGACTATTGCCATCCAATGGCCACTTTTTTTTTATGTTTGTGTGGCGTTTTGTATCATTTAATCACACAAAGAGTGACTTATTCTGGGATTTGGTCACATAGAATTAAGCCAAAAGTGGTCGTAGGAAATAATAAGTGTGACCATATGCTGTGTAATGTCAAGTAAACTTGTATTCTGTGTGACTATTGCCATCCAATGGCTACTTTTTTTTATATTTGTGTGGCATTTTGTATCATTTAGTCACACAAAGAGTGACTTATTCTGGGATTTGGTCACATAGAATTAAGCCAAAAGTGGCCATAGGTGATAGTAAGTGTGACCATATGCTCTGTACTGTCAAGTAAACTTGTATTCTGTGTGACTATTGCCATCTAATGGCCACTTTATTTTTATGTTTGTGTGGCGTTTTGTATCATTTAGTCACTCAAAGAGTGATTTATTCTGGGATTTGGTCACATATAATTAAGCCAAAAGTGGCCGTATGTGATAATAAGTGTGACCATATACTCTGTAATGTCAAGTAAACTTGTATTTTGTGTGACTATTGCCATCCAATGGCCACTTTATTTTTATGTTTGTGTGGCGTTTTGTATCATTTAGTCACACAAAGAGTGATTTATTCTGGGATTTGGTCACATAAAATTAAGCCAAAAGTGGCCGTAGGTGATAATAAGTGTGACCATATAGGCTGTAATGTCAAGTAAACTTGTATTTTGTGTGACTATTGCCATCCAATGGCCACTTTATTTTTATGTTTGTGTGGCGTTTTGTATCATTTAGTCACACAAAGAGTGATTTATTCTTGGATTTGGTCACATAAAATTAAGCCAAGAGTGGCCGTAGGTGATAATAAGTGTGACCATTGTTCACCCAATAGCCATTTGAATCGTATGGTTGTGTGGCGTTTTGCAGTATTTAGTCACACAAATAATTAATCAAACAGTGGCCACATTGTGTGACCATATTATGTGACTACATCTTTTAGTCACATATAACAAATCAATAATGTGTGTAACAATTTGAATTATATAACACCACAAATTAAATTTCAATGTACATAATTAATTGCATGCACCCAAACTATAATTGGATTGTTTTACTTAATAATATCCTAAGTATAGTTATTGCTTAAATACGAAAATAGACTAATTAAACATCAGAGTTGTAAGGGCTTTTGACTCTTGAGTTTGCTCTTCGCTTGCTTTTGCATGGCATCACTAGACACAAAAACGGGTGCTTTGCGCCTTTTCTTTGATACTTCTGGTACAGTTTTGGTTTCACCAAATGCCTTTTGTCCAGTAGTTGGTGGTGTTACCTGTACAAGAAACAAGGCGCAAATGTATCAAACACTAAATTAAATATGAAGAACTATGTAGCAAAAAAAAAAACGAGTAGTATGTACCTCCTCATCAAAAATCACTTGATTCTTGGGCCATGCATAAAAACCACCTACTGCATCGATAGCTGTTTTGAAACCATTGCTTCCGTTGTCCGGAATACAAGCTGCATCCACTAACGATTTATCAACGGACAATTTGTAGCAATCCTTTGGGAGTGATCTGCTATGAAGCATCACTTTTCCATTTGACAAGTAGACAGTACCCAAAGCAATGATGTTGGTCCTCTTTAGGTGCCACAGTTTACACTTGAGTAACTAAAGAAAATGTTAACGATTATTATGTATATATATATATATATATATATATATATATATATATATATATATATGTATGCATCAGAATTATATTAAACTGAAGAATGTATGAACATTTTGGAATTGAATACATACTTGCGGTTGTGTTTGCTTTGCTGGAGACGACAGATTCTTTTGACTCTGTTTAGTTTGAAACGTGTGGACTTGTGAATCAGGCATCCTGTTTGACTCGTCACCAGATTTACCAACCAGTTCCTAAATAAAACTCGGTAAATAAGTCATGTATGTAAAATTATTAAATCACAGTGAGAAATATTAAAATCAATTTAATTCGAATGTTTTAATACTTACACTTGTTTCTATTGGCTTTTCCACAGTTGCAAGTCCATAAGACTTGTGAAAGCTGGAATCCTTCTCACATCCAACATCACTTAACGCCATTCCGCCATCCTGAACAGTATTGGAAGCGTTAGGATTAACGTCCACTGTTGGAGACACCTGCAATAAAAATTAAGAAATACATTTGTTAGCAATATATTGTAAACTAATGTATAAAATGTTAGCATAATTAATACAGCAAATACCTTTCCTCTAATTCTGGTACAGTAGTTGACAATGAATTTAGCTGATCCCCTTGTAATAAATCACACCGACCCATAAGATTGCTAACCATTGCCTGTGTTTTAAGCACTTGCGCTGACAAAGACTTTATTATTTTGTCTTTGTCTTCACGTTCGCGTCTCTCAGCAGCAAGTTCTGCTTGAAGTATTTTGACTCTCTCATCATTGCAGGCATTTCTGTTTCGAGCAGGAAGATTAAAATATTTTTTGACAGTCACTCCGTTTCCCACTCCTCTTGCATACCCCGACTTTTTGGGACCAAAAACCTCTGTCAAGGCATCGGTCCCATCATCAACCTTTAATGTTCCAGCTTTGATCTTGTCCTCAGCCTAGATCTGTACTTAATTAAGATTCCAAAAGGCAGTAATTAATTTATTTCAGGAAAATAAACATGCATGAATATGTAAATGATGAAGTAGCATGTCAAAATACTTACTACTTTATCTGCCTTTTCTTTAGTCCCTTTGTCTCGAAATACCCCGTCTTTGTTTTGCCTTCCTTTCAACCACAAGATACCACGTGGGGGTTCTTCATGTGCTTCAATTACTTTTTCTTCGATCTTATAATCATCAAATACACATGTAAAGTTAAACCAATTAATATATAAACTTAGAAAATAGAAAACAGAAACAAATTACATTTAAGACTAATTATACAGGCAGTAATTTGAAACAAACGTCATTCAAAATGTAAATGTAGTTACCAATTTCTTCTTCACATGTACGTATCCACCTCGTCCCATCGTATGCGGATAAACAAACATAGAGCGCGCCTCTTTTGATGCATCTGACTTTTTCTTAATTATAGAACAAAAAGATATTTAAGGCATAAATTTGCAAAGACAATAATATATGAAAGATATATGTATGGACTTAATATAAATGACCAATACCTGGTAATCTTCGGTGCTCGTATACTGTACGAAAGCACCCCATTCCGAGGACGTGACAATTGCACCATACTTGAGTGGGACTGCATTTAGCTTTGAAGGTGTATCTTAGTTGGGCAGTATGTATTTTTCCCTCAATTTCCTTCTGAAATTCCTTAGATGCCCACCAAGACGATTCATTATTAACTTTCTGTATGTGTCCTCAACATCAAAAAATCGCTGCAAAAATAATTAGCATAGTCAATTGCAGACTTTTGCTCAAATCTGACTACAGACTGCAAATCTGATTACAGACTACAAAACGGCATAATGTATTCTCAATATACACAGAGCTACACAAGTCTGCTTAACAGAAATCTAGTTTTGTAACATTAATAATTAAATATACTAGCTAGCATAATATATTCATGTATTATATGATAATATACACAAATCTGATAAATAGTTGATGTCAAATGTGTTTACAGATTACAAAACCTCATAATGTATTCTCAAATATAAACATAAATACACAAATCTGATTAACAGCAATCCGGTGTTTTTTAACATTAACAAAATATAATGCATAATGTATTCTTAGTATTTTTTAATAAAGGAATTAAAAGGGATCAGTGGTTAAAACTTGCCGTGATTTCTTCCCATAGTTTTGCTCTTGCTTCTGAATCGACCTTCTTCCATGACAGAATCTTCAAGCCTATGTGCTCACGAACGATGTCTCCTAGAAAACTTGCAAACACTACTCTATGAACCCCTGTTAGCCTATCCATAGTATCGAAGGTTATCTTGTGCTTTAATGCACCGGGTTTGCTGTATTGGTTGTGAAACTTAGATAACCTTGTTATGCCCTGATATGTGGCAAAAAGTCATGTTTTCAGGCACATATTTCCCGCACATTTGACCTAATTCTTGGTGAAAACACTTGAATTAAACGTTTATTTGCTTAAATTCACAAAGTTGGTCAAATTATAGGCATTGCTGTAAAAAGTGCTTAAATCATCCAAAAGGCACGCAAATTGAGGCAGATTATTCGAACAACTCATTCTCACATACTTTTAACCACATTATGATACAAGTTCTTAAATAGTCTCATATGATGTATCAGGTTATTCCAAGATTGTAGAATCAAGAATCGTGCAGATCGGGTAAAGAACGAGGAAAATGGAGCTTTCTGAGCGCAAACCGAGGGCATTCCGCACACGCCAAGTCTAGAGACATCCAAATTTGGCACATTTGGCATCATTAGAAGCGTAAAGGAATTATGAGATCACAGGCGAAAGAATCAAGTCAAACGGACGAGAAACGAAGAAGATACGACCTTCCGAAGCAACGAGAAAAGTCAGATAAATCACACGGCCTACCACACGGCCACCCCCTAGCCGTACACGGCCCTCAACTAGCCGTACACAGCCTGGTTGAGGCCGTACACGACCTGTTTTGCTCTCACACGGCCTCGTTCTTGCTTTGTGTGTTTGTACGTATGCTTGTGGACTTGTACTCTTGGATCCAAGGCTTGCCTATAAATAGAGGCCTCATTCACCTCATTTCACACACCTCATTACAACATTCTTCATATCTCACTCTCTCTCTAGTATAGTTTCTCTCTCTAGCACTACTCTTAGGAGTTAGAGGAGAATTAGTTAGGTTAGTTTTAGGTTAGATCTTGGTTAATATTTAACCTAGACTAACGGAGGGGCTACTTTTGTAATAGTGTAGGGAATATTCTGAGGGGCTTATTTGTAATATTGTCGAAGATATTGCGGAGGTTCCGTTCGTGTATTCTTGTAACACTATTCTGTCTACGCATAATCTACGGTTATTTCTTTCCTTTCATATTATGATGATTGCTATTATTATTATGATAGATTTAGGATTGTTTGCCATGCATAGTCAGTAGTTCTCTTATGTGCTTGTTGTGATGTAGTTAGCTTGTTAATATCTGGGGTGATGTTACTTTAAATACGCAATTGGGATAATATCGTTATGAAACAACGGAAGTAACGTTATACGGCTTTCATTTGTATAGCGCAGGGATCATAACGAATGTTTGTAGTACGGAACGTGGAAGCTATGAAAGTCGTGGGCACAATCCGTTGTGGAATAATGTTCCCAATTGTTACAAAATGAAAACCGGTGTATTGTTAACTTTGTATTTATGAATTTCTAAACCAAAATCGCCTTTCCTCCAATAAACGTGGTTAGAACCTGTATGACAAGGAGTCGCGAACCTTGATCAACCGGTAACTACTTATCTATGTTTTCAAATACAAACATGGTCTGAATTGTGTAGCTGTGGAAATACTGTCAACCCTATCGTATAGTACACCGTGAATCAATCAGGGATTTATTGGGATATGTTTAAATAAGTGAGGGTTGGGTTTATATCATAGATGGTCAAGCTTTAATACAAACTGAGTAAACTAGTCCAGAGTGACCATAAAGTATGTGGCACCGGAAAGACCATAAATCGGCACAGTACTTCGTATAACGTTTAAATACGTGGGAAAAGCTAAGGAACTGCCGTCGGTTGAAGACTGTGTCACATCCTGGTTGAACCACACAACTCTGGACTAAACAAAGACCATTAATACAAAGTTGGCAGTCACCAAACCAAGTCTTAATCTTAAATGCCTTGCCCAGTCTTAGTATCCCCGTAGTGTTAAGAATGGTAAGAACTTTTAGTGGGTCTGTTACTCTATCTCATGCGCCCAGGAATAGCATTCCAAAAAGGGTCACTATCCCAGTAATTGGAAAGTGTTGAAGAGTTAAGCAGCCTCCTCTAATCAGAATCACCATAACCTAGCAACCCAGTGACATACTGTCTGAGAAATCAGACAGTATGGTGTTAGTGTTTACACTACGAATACTCAGGCAAAAGCAAGACACAAATCTTTAAAAGACGTTTTCATAAATAACCCTAGACATCACCCCATAACACAAGCTAACGAAGTCATAACAAGCACTAATCTCCATTACTGATTCTCTATCTAGCTTTTATATACTGTTTTGTTTACTTCCTGCTTTTTATTAGTTTAGTTCAAACGGACCTAAAAACCAAATAAAAAAAAAACTCTTTTCAAAAACCCATCACTAAATCGAATAGTTTGTCTGGATAACTCTGCTTTACAATACGATTGATCTTAAGAACGACCATGAGTTATACTTACCTCTGTAAGTAGAATTTAGGTCCCCAGCTTTTATAAATTTAAAACTCCACCGGTGTGTCCCGTTGCGAGAACGACCGCTTCGGGACGCATCAAGTTTTTGGCGCTGCTGCCAGGGAATCAATCATAAGACTTAGAGGCGTCCTGACAAACCCTTTCTTTTTAGTGATACCTTTATTTTTCGTACTTTACTTTTTACTTTCTTTGTTCCAGCCAAAAATAACTTCCCACAACACACAACGATATCAGACCAGATCGTCCGAATCTGAACCACTCATTTTCGTACCTGATCCTGAGTCTATTATCCGTACTATCCAAAAACAAAAGCGCTTCCATTTTCCCGAAATGGCCGCTCGTGTCACTCTTGCTGACAACACCAAGCCATCCATTGAAGGACGAGGAGGACCAATCACCTATCCGGAGATAGAGGGAACATCCTTCGAGCTGAAGCATCACATCGTACAACTCATCAAGGAAAACTGTCAATTCCATGGACTACCACGTGAAGATCCTAACGCTCACATTGACAAGTTCATCCACATATCAAACTCCTACAAGCATAATGGGGTCGAGCAGAACATAGTTCGCCTATACTTGTTCCCCTATTCTCTCGCTTTACATGCACTCTCTTGGTTTGAGGGACTTGAGACCGGCTCAATCACCTCATGGACGGATATGGGTAACAAATTCCTTGCCAGATACTTTCCTCCGTCCAAGCAAACCAAACTCAAGAATGACATCGCGCACTTTGAACAAGCTCACGATGAATCAATCTACTCGGCATGGGAGCGATTCAAAAGTTTGATAAGGAAATGTCCGAATCACCAGTTTACGAAGGCTGATAAGTTGCGCACGTTCTATAACGGTCTCGCTTCAAACCACCGCATTATTCTTGACGCCGCTGCTCAAGGTAATTTCATGAAGATGACCGATGATGAAGCTTGGAGCTTAATCGAGGATATGACGATGCATTACCACGATTGTAAGTCTGATGAGCAATCCTCATCTTTACCTCTCTCCGCAATAACTCCAAACAATCTGAAGCCATCAAATCTCTAAGCGAACAAATAGAAAGCCTAACGAAGCAGATTGGAGAGCTGAAGCAGCCGCAGCAAGTCCACCAAATGCAATCCTTCCAGAACTATACCTACCAATCTCCTACTCAAGGATATCAGGTTGCGTACAAGGACCCAACTTTCTATTATGCTCAAACTTCTCCACCAGCTGGCAGACCTATCCAATACCCACCTTGGAACAACCAACCGCCTCAACAATACGAACACCAATGATGTCGCTTATGAAACCGCGTCTTGTTTTACAATTTATAAATAGAAATACCTAATAAATACTTTCAAGCAACCAGGCAAGAATACCCGATCAATTGTAAATATAGATTTGGTAAGTTGGATTCGAACACAGGGAAAAGGTGGAATATTTAAAATAGAAATTAACAATTAACTAGAAAACAGTAAATATGGGGGGCGTTTTAGTTCCGTACGAACATTTGTTTAGAAAATATTTAATTTAAAATAAACAAACTTAAATAAAACTTTTAAATTAAAATAATAAATAAATAATAACAATAAATCCTAATTGGAAGGAATAAGTAATTGTATAGTCAATGTCACTTAGATTCATATTTCCCGATTTATTACGTATTGATTATCTAATTGCGATTCTTTTAGATCAACTTAATACCAAATTCTTCAATGAATACTAAGTCGAATATGAACTAGCCAACGTTTCGGGTCCAACTAATTCCTATAATCTAGGGTCCAACATGAAACACTGGTTCCAATGTCACAAGATGATCAGTCAATTGTGTGCCTTTCCCTAAATTATGCATTAAACATTCACAACTCATTATAATTAACTCTATGGTATGACTCAACAATACCCAATAATTAACTTATTGTCTTGCTCATTTTAAAGTAGATAATTATTGTATACTCGACCTATCAGACTCAACGTATTTAGTGATAGTCCAAAACCCTAAGGTAGCACTAGCAATAATCAATAATCTTAAATGAACTCAATCTCATTAAAATTATTAATCACGTGAAGCAACAATAATAACTAGTTACCAATAAACAAGTGTCCACGAGCAATATAACAGTTTTCAATTAAATAACTTATTCAATACGCAATTATAATCGTTTAATAATCATAATCTAAGTTAAATCAACTACACAATCACTTTAAATACTCAATTCATCATAAATCAGTAATAATCAGATCATTCAACATCAGATACTTCAATGAAATCGAAATAAAGAAATTATACCGAGTTATAAAGACGAACTACGAATGATTTAGATGAATTATTCTCGTTCTTCACCCTTCGTACCTCCAAACTAACCCTAATTTACGAATTAAAAACCCCTAAAGTCGTCTGGAACCAAAAGAAAATGAAAAGCTATAAAAAAACTATCGAATTAGGGTTTTTTCGCGATTTTATACTTCCTGTAATTTTGATCCATACTTCCTATAAAAAAACTATCGAATTATGGATTGATTTCAAGCCCAGCCCATATCCGCATAACCTGGGCCTCTACTGCAGCAATCCATACGGCGTATGGAATTTCATACGGCGTATGGAATTCCATACGGCGTATGGATGACTTTTCCAGCCGAATTTTTGATTTTTCTTCTTTTATTCTTTTCTTCGACTTCGGATTTACTTATTTCTTCAAATACGCATCATTTAACTCTTTTATTGACTGTTTTCCTTCCTTTCTTCATAAACGCTCCATTTCCACATCTAATTGCAAATATGAACGAAATCAATATCTATTCTAAACAAAATGCAATAAAAACATTCAAGAATAGGGGTAAAATACTACTGAAATATAGTACTTTTGAGTGTTTATCAAACATCCCCCACTTGAATCCTACTTGTCCTCAAGTAGACTATCGATTCAAAAATCAAATTCTTAGGAAAACAGTCATCTCTATTAATCTAAATAACTAAAGTAGGAATTACACAACATCACCCATCTTCAACTCAAATGTTTAGATTTAAAAATCTGTTAACTCTAAAAACAATTATTAAGAAACTATGAGATTTACAAAAACTGATCTACACATAGAGTTATTATTCTTAAACATCAAATAGTTCACAATGATTACTGATATTGTTATCCACTTAAACAATCTATATTTGAATACTCGAGCTCAACTTATTATTATTCGTGTAAATATTCACTTAGACTCCCAAAAACTATATACTTTCATACTCATACTATGCCAATATTACATATCTTGAAATTTAATCAAAACAATCATTTTTCAAATCAAGACAGAGGTGACAGGTCTGTGCCTCAACACAACAAAGCAACATAACTTGATTTTGGTTTAGCAATAATATTTTTAGTCAAACCATTGGTGACAGGTCTGTACCTCAGTACAACAAAGCGACTTAATTTGACCACATTTTAAAATTATGAGTTATTAAACTCTTTTGCTCTTTTTCATTAGATATACTGACGGAAACCAGGTCTGTACTTTCGTACAACAGAGGAAACAACACCCAGTATATCCCCAAATGATATTAATTAAATTCCCAAAAATATGGCATATCACACATTACTAATATGAAAATTAAGACATATGTCATACATAGCTAGAGTTCATCTACAGGTAACATTTACTCCTTAATTATCATTTCTTAACAGCTCAAACATTCTCATATAAATCGCCTATCAATACATCATATATGAAGCTAAATAACATTTTTCACAATTTAATATTTAATTGAAAAATGTAGAAAATTTTAAAATCAACCTACGTTGTTACAAAATAATTATCTCTAGAAAACAAAAATTTTAATGCAAAAATTTGGTTGGAAAATGGGCAACTCATAACCTCCTAGTTACTTACCTTAATAAGATAACTATTAACCAAATTACAAAATTATCTACTTATTAACAGAACAATTATGTGGAAATTAAACTTCTTTTCTCTCCCATCCCCCACTTAAAGATGTACAATGCCCTCATTGTACAAATAATGAAATACTTAAAACGGGAAAAAGAGAAAAGAACTTAGAACAGAAAAACTCCCATGGAATAGTGTGCAGTTTAATGACAAGGATGATACGAATTTCCCACATCCTCTCGATTCAATTTTTCGTTGCGCTGAACTTACTGCCAGCATGACACGTACTCACAACACAATTCTGAGGGATCAATCAACAAACATAATTAAATAATACCAGATTAAAACATTCTAATTAAAAATAACTACTACCGAATCCTAAAACTACCAATCCAACACAATTAATAAAACCTACAAATAAAAACAGTCATAATAATAATAATAAAACAATAATAATAATAGTGTCTGGAATCATAAACCAAATAGGATGAACATCATCCTAGTCACTGTCATCATCCTGGCGGTACTGGTACTGATGAGAAGGCGCTCCATACTCTGACTGCGATGGTGGTGGTGGTCGTGGCATGAACTCTGGTGGCATCTGGTACTGGAATGGCTGATACGCGGGTCCAGAAGGAAACTGACCAAACAGCTGCTCAAACAAGCCATCCTGATAGTCCAAGTGTGCACTGGTCTAATGGAAATGCTGTCTCTGCATAAGATCTATCTGATCAAACCTCTGAGTCTGATGTAACTACATCTGGTGCATCTGCTGAGACAACTGATCAAACTCCGTAGCATAACCTCTGTTACGGCCTCGTGCCGTACCTCGACCTCTATCACTGCCACTCGTATCTCCTCTAGCCCTAGCCTGCCTCGACTGCAAAGTCTGTCCTACCGGAGTAATCGGAACCCAGTAATACATCTCTGCAGGACCACCATAGGTAATGCATGGCTCAATGAGAGCAAACGCCTCCAACCGGCGTGCAGTCAACCATCCCATACTAGGCTGAACAATCGTGCATGACCCCATCTCATCCTGAGTAGCCAAACCAAAGTATCTAGCCAATCGAGTAACAAAGTGACCTCCACACAAACTACTACCATCTCTAGTACCAGTAGCTCTCTTCGACATCCACTTCGCCAACCTCCAAGGTACATTCACTAACCTCTTCCTGATAATCGAACTCAAATAAAACAAGTCAGGCCTCGAAACTTTCTCAGGCCCCTCCTTGCGACCAACAATGGTGTAAGTCAACAATCTGTGAATGAGTCGATGACGAGGATCTCGAATACGCGTGTAAGAAGGTGTCGAACTACCATAACTACCCTGGGCAATAAAATGCCACTCCTACTCAATTTCCAAATCAGTGAGCTTCTTCACAGCACCTGTAGAAATGTGGTTTAAAAAGTGAGGATTATCCAGCTCATTGGGCTCATAAAGTCCCAATCCCAAAGCAAACTGAACCAAGGTCATCTGTCTGGGCTGTCCCCCTAGCTGGAAGAAAATGGAGTTCTCAGTCCATTGAGTCGACCTGGCATCAAACCTAAAAGTGCTGTAAAACTCAACAACCAGCTCTCTGTAGATATCCTCCCTGATACTGAATAACCGGGACCAAGCATAGGAAACAAATCCAATGTTTCCATCCTCTAGTACATATGGAACTGCAAGTAAATTCCTAATGGCCTCAGCACCATTAGTAAACCCTTCTCTAGCAATCACATGCTCCAAAACATTCCAGTTAACAGCATCAAACACCTCAATTGACTGGCCAATATTAGAAGCCAGACGATCTCTAAACTGCATCCTAGCAGTCTCAGAATATGACCCATGAAAAGTGAGGTATCTATGGGCTCTAATCAACGGGTTTCCCAAAGTTTCACCTCCTCGTGCTCTCCTGTTAGACATGATAACTGCTAAACAAAACAATTGTTAATAATACTAAATAAGCAGTTAATTGCAAAAAGGTTACTATAAATTTCGGCAGCATTTCGGCTTAAAATTGAATGATCCACCATAAAGGTTTAGCCTACAACTACCGCAACAACCAATTTCATGAACCTAAATTACAATTTTTAAACAAAAACCACTCAAATTGCATACATGTATATACTTAATTAAATATTCATTACAATTGCCTAATCAAATGCATTATAATAACTTGGTACCATTATGAATATACGAAATTGCACAATCACTAAACTCGAGTATTAGTAACTAGCAAACATCCATACAATCTCAAAATGAATTATTGTAACACAATTAATCAAAATAACAACTTATCACATAACCGTAATCACAAACACTTGTGTACCAAACAAATATTTGCATTAATCATCATGTGGTCAGAAAATTAATAAGCACTAAATTAAACATAGCACAATTGAGTTTCTCATATTCACATTTCATCATTACTAACGAACAATTCGAATAACATAAAATATGCAATACAATTGAAAAACAAGCATGACATTGCAATGTATATAGCAACTAGAACATAATTCAATCAAAACATGCTAATAATCATACCCATATCCGAAATACCCAAAATTCTATCATAAACCCTAACTTCCAAACGAGTGATTTAACCAACGAAAATGAAAACGGGAAGTTATACCTTGTAGAGGAAAGTGCGTGTAACACGAATACGCAAAAATGGCGATGAATGCGTGGCCGGAATTTCCGTTTGGGGGTTGTGGGTGTGAAAGCTGTAGGTGGTTTTGAAAAAAAAGGTTTTGGAGTGAAAAATGAGGAAGAAAGAGGCTGCTGGCGGTTTTCTGCATTTTTGATCCATACGGCCTATGGATTAAACAGGCCCAGGTCAACTCATTAAACCCAGTCAACGGCCCGGTCCAGCGGCCCAACCAATCCATACGGCGTATGGATTCCATACGGCGTATGGATTCCATACGGCTTATGGATTGAAAATTCAGAATTTTTTCAAAAACGATTTTCAAACCCATTTTTAACCCAAATTCATCACTAACTTTATATAATTAAATCTCAAACCTGGAGGATAATCACGACTTCAAAATCTTCACAATTCCACACTATAAAATAAATAACAAATTAACAAACAATAATAAAGAATAATATTCAAAATAATACTTAATATTCAAATCACACATTCAAAAACAAAAATCCAAAACAAACAAAAGTTTAACATAATCCAAAACAAACCAGAATGTTAGAAACAATCCAATAGCATAAGAAATATAAAAGGGATGAAACGATGAAATTAGTTCAATGGATAGAGGACAAGGAAGCTCTTCATCATTTCAGTGACTACATTTTCAACCCCATTACCAAAAGTCGCAAAACTTTCCAAATGTCCATTGGTAACATGCTGAAGATAGACCAAGTCCCAGCTGATTCTCTTTATCACCTTATTATTTACTCCCTCAGGTGCCAATACTAACTTATCACCTACCAGCTTGTACTCACGGTCGGGATGATTCTTCTCAAACTCACTCATAAACTCCAAACAATCTGCCACTATCCCAGCATGCTTACTCAGAAACGGTTCCTTCCTTAAACTTCTTATTCTAGTCTCAATCCCTGCAATTACCTCATTCTAAACACAAGTTAGTTCTAATCCTAAATCTTTGAAGATTTCAACCAATTTAGTATATATTTCCACCATCCCATAGTGGAAATGCTCCCTCATAGTTAGAACCTTATTGTTATCAACTAAAACATCCAAGTTCAGTACCACGTAAGTAGCCAAATCAATATCAAAATGAGGATGAATGAAATCCGGGTGAGGCCTTTCTTCCTCTTCCTTTTCAAAGCGATCCATTTTTGTCACCATTTCATGAAGATAGTAATGAATAGTACTCGTAACAATGAACCGATGAGGTGTAATATCCGTCAAATGGTCATCTGAATGTAGCAATCGAACCAATTCCCTTAGACCAAACCTAAATTCCTTGTCTGCTTCTGCCTTTGGATGACCAGTAACCTCGTACAGAGCCCTAAGCATACGGCCAAGACACGCGGTCTGATTTGCCGAATAAGGAAATGCAGAATGCCTCAGAATCTCATAAATCTCCGTGTATCTTTTCTTCTGAGTAGTGTAGAATTTCTCTTCCTCTTTAATCCTAGTTCCTAGAGATTCCCCAAAAGAAGTGAGGGCAATATAGAATTGCCTATCAATCTCATACTGACTCTCAATCAACGCTGCCTTTAACACATCATTTACCAAAACCCGCTGACTATCAGTAAAATCCACAGTGGACTTGCTAATAATCTCAGAACTGAAAGGGATATCCCCTCTAAACTCCTCAAGTGCCGATAGCAACCCCTGACAAGATGAAGTAATAGGAACGGGAATGCGGCCTAATTGGGTATAAGGAGGCACCCTCTCGGCGGAACTAGCATCCGAATTAGCAGACTGATCCCTCTTAACCATGTTATTATCATTTGCGTCACTTTCAAAACTCCTCGCCATTGGACAAACCTAAATAAAAATAAATCTGAAAATACAAAACACCACTAACGAAAAACAAGTTAGTTCACACAAAATAAACAAAAATTAAATAACATGTACAATTTCAAATAAATGGAACTCCAACCGGCAGACGGATTTCCATCCGCCGGTTGAAACTAAAACCCCAAAAGTTTAACCAATTAAAGGATAATTATTTTCAACCAATTGAATTAATGAAAACTTGTTACACAATTACTTAATTTACTTTAAACAACTTTACAAAATTATTCGTTTAATAAAATAATTTTAGAAATGAAAGTTTACAACAACTAACTCCTATTTAAATAATCACAACCGCTTTTCCCCGGCAGCGGCGCCAAAAACTTGATGTCGCTTATGAAAGCGCGTCTTGTTTTACAATTTATAAATAGAAATACCTAATAAATACTTTCAAGCAACCAGGCAAGAATATCCGATCAATTGTAAATATAGATTTGGTAAGTCGGATTCGAACACAGGGAAAAGGTGGAATATTTAAAATAGAAATTAACAATTAACTAGAAAACAGTAAATATGGGGGGCATTTTAGTTCCGTACGAACATTTGTTTAGAAAATATTTAATTTAAAATAAACAAACTTAAATAAAACTTTTAAATTAAAATAATAAATAAATAATAACAATAAATCCTAATTGGAAGGAATAAGTAATTGTATAGTCAATGTCACTTAGATTCATATTTCCCGATTTATTACGTATTGATTATCTAATTGTGATTCTTTTAGATCAACTTAATACCAAATTCTTCAATGAATACTAAGTCGAATATGAACTAGCCAACGTTTCGGGTCCAACTAATTCCTATAATCTAGGGTCCAACATGAAACACTGGTTCCAATGTCACAAGATGATCAGTCAATTGTGTGCCTTTCCCTAAATTATGCATTAAACATTCACAACTCATTATAATTAACTCTATGGTATGACTCAACAATACCCAATAATTAACTTATTGTCTTGCTCATTTTAAAGTAGATAATTATTGTATACTCGACCTATCAGACTCAACGTATTTAGTGATAGTCCAAAACCCTAAGGTAGCACTAGCAATAATCAATAATCTTAAAGGAACTCAATCTCATTAAAATTATTAATCACGTGAAGCAACAATAATAACTAGTGACCAATAAACAAGTGTCCACTAGCAATATAACAGTTTTCAATTAAATAACTTATTCAATACGCAATTATAATCGTTTAATAATCATAATCTAAGTTAAATCAACTACACAATCACTTTAAATACTCAATTCATCATAAATCAGTAATAATCAGATCATTCAACATCAGATACTTCAATGAAATCGAAATAAAGAAATTATACCGAGTTATAAAGACGAACTACGAATGATTTAGATGAATTATCCTCGTTCTTCACCCTTCGTACCTCCAAACTAACCCTAATTTACGAATTAAAAACCCCTAAAGTCGTCTGGAACCAAAAGAAAACGAAAAGCTATAAAAAAACTATCGAATTAGGGTTTTTTCGCGATTTTATACTTCCTGTAATTTTGATCCATACGGCGTATGGATTTCCATACGGCGTATGGATTGATTTCAAGCCCAGCCCATATCCGCGTAACCTGGGCCTCTACTGCAGCAATCCATACGGCGTATGGAATTCCATACGGCGTATGGATGACTTTTCCAGCCGAATTTTTGATTTTTCTTCTTTTATTCTTTTCTTCGACTTCGGCTTTACTTATTTCTTCAAATACGCATCGTTTAACTCTTTTATTGACTGTTTTCCTTCCTTTCTTCATAAACGCTCCATTTCCTCATCTAATTGCAAATATGAACGAAAACAATATCTATTCTAAACAAAATGCAATAAAAACATTCAAGAATAAGGGTAAAATACTACTGAAATATAGTACTTTTGAGCGTTTATCAACCAACCTAGATACCCATCTTACCCACAACAACCTCAACTTACCTACAACCAACCATTTTCACCTAACCAACCCATACCTGGTGCAACCCAACCTCATCAACCTACTGCACCTGTCACTAGTTCAAACGACACCCTTCTACAAATCATTCAAGGGTTTATAGCTAGATAAGACCCGGCTGATCTCCTCATGACAAACCGACTGAATAGACTGGAGAATCAAATTGGTCAATTAGCCCAACGTCTCGATACCCGACCGCAAGGATCTCTACCAAGTAACATTGTTCAGAATCCTCACGTCGAAGAAGCAAAAACCCTGAGCTCACCTCCTACTACTTCCACTCCAGTTAAGGAACATACTCCTGTCCCGCCGACAGTCGAGACCCGATCCGTACCCACTCCAACTAGAGAGGTGCGAGTTCCTTTCCCGAACCGTCTATGCAAAAAGTACAATGCCAAGTCATTCAAACTTGACAGAAAATTCATGGACACCGTGTTTAGAATCCCTTCCGGCACTAAGTATATCCGACGAATACTGGCTAATAAAGACAAGGTTCCTGAAACCCCCAAAATATCTCTAAAGGCTGAATGCTCAGCCGTCATCCAGAATACCCTACAAGAAAAACTAGGAGACAGGTCGATTCAATTCACCTTGCCCTGTTCTATCTATCACTCAGGCATGATACGTTCCTTGGCCAATCTTGGAGCTAGCATCAATCTCATGCCCTATTCACTTTACACCAGACTAGAAATAGGACCTCTCTAGCCCACTAAGATGAGTGTCCAGCTTACCGACCAATCCATTCAATATCCAAAGGGCATAGCTGAAAACGTCATGGTTAAAGTTGATAAGTTTTGGTTTCCCACCGACTTTGTAGTGATGGATATTCAGGAAGACATCAATATCCCTATTATCCTAGGTAGGCCATTCATGAATACTACACGTGCTGTTATTGATGTTTATTCTCAGGTCATAAGTCTGCGAGCACATGGAAAAACTGTATCTTTCAAGATTGATCAAGATGAGTGCTCACTAGCAGAACAGGCAGAGATTTACGCAATATCAATGGGCAGAATTACTTCAGATGATGATACCTCTGACTCAGAGCCAGAACCATACAGACCAGATGATCACACCTGTCTCATCTTGGCAACAGAGGAATCAGAATCAGAAGAAGAGGAAATGGAGGAATCAGAACCAGAGGAGGAAGAGGTAGAAGAGGAAATGGATGAATCAGAGGAAGAAACAGCACCAGAATCAGAACCAGAGGAAATGGAAGAATCAAAGGAAGAACAGGAAGAAGATTCAGAGCCCGAAGAAGAAGAGGAGGATGTATACCAGTCTACACCATCGCATCAGCACTTACCAGAATCACACCTTCCGACAGCTGAGATTATGAAGCTTGAAGATTCTATCTCTCTATCAGATGTTGATTATGATGCAGGGTTTGGTACTACTATGGAGAAACTCATGGCATCTGTCATAGATCCTTCCTAGCCTCTGGTCTCACCTAAACTCGACGCTCTGCTGAACAGTGAGAAGACCATTACTTTTTCAAAGCAACACCCAGAGCTTAGAGACAAACTCCTGAAGAAAATATTGGCATACAAAGAATCCATGCTACCGGATCTTTATTCAGACTTACCTTCCCGAAGGATTCAAGCCTTCGATGCTTCTGCACCTCGAACTCTGTTCGAATGGGGGGATACTTCTTAAACTAGCCATGATTATGAGGAGATAGACATAGAGACGGATTCTTCTCAGCCGATATCTCAGATCACCAGTGATATCAAGTTACCTTATGATATTGTTGAGTTCCTAGACTCTCAAGATAAGGATACTCCGTCAGCAGATGATGATCAGGATAACACTGTATACATCGATATACCGATTGATATCTGCTTTGTCCAACTTCCGAAGCCTCCAGCTTTCCCCATGGTTTCTAATCACGAAGAAATGATTAGTGCTATCGAGGCATTCAAGAATGACCTCCCCTCAATGATGAACATCATCATGAGTTCTACCAATGAGTACACACCACGCCAAAGGGACCTGATAGAAGAAATCAAGGCCGAGTATGACGTTTATCAAGCCAGCAGCAGCCGAGACCCACAGTTCATTCAAAACCGCTTGCATGCCTTCACTGAAGATCTCACCACTCAGCTCCTACACCAAACTGCTGAACCTACATTTGAGGAGTTGGAGTTCTTCGAGGACCAGAGGGCCATGTATCGAAAGATTCATGATGTACTGATCAGATATGCATTCCCATTCTCTTTTCAGCAACATGAACACTTGAGCTCATATCGGAGAAAATGTACCAAGCCACTGGGAATCCTGACGCAGATGCTGATGTCCGGCTAATGAATGACCTTCGAAGATTGATAAATCTGATGGCTGAGAACGATCATATAGACAACACTTCTTCCAACAAGTTCTATATTGATTGTACCATTGAGTACCATGCTTACAAGATCATCCATGATCTCGAGTTTGAGATTTTTGACGAATGAACGTGTGCCATCCCTTCTTCCATACCCGAAGGCTCGATGGTTAACATCGCGACCTTCCTCTCAGACCGAATCAAGGAGATCTTCTGTGAAATCCATCCGGATGAGTATCGCTAGATCTTTCACTACGGATTGCGAGAGGTGTACGATATTGTCAACAACATCTTTCGTGACTCTACCCTCTCATTCTCCGCTCATCAGGCCAATCTCATTCAGCACATTCACGAGTCTATCAGGGAAATCAGAGGAAACTCTAGCCGAGCTGATCACGAAAACATCCATCAGATGTTCCTCAGATTCATGGACTCGTTGAAACAAGACCATCCAGAACGTGAGCTGATGGAAGCTAGTGAAGCAGGATTCTTTGTGATTGATCCCCATGGAGTTATCTCCACAACCATAAAAGACATCACCTTGGATCTTCTGCATATGCAGAAAGTCACTGAAGACCACCTTGACAGCTTCCCTGATTTTGCTTCTCATATTCCAAACATCATCAGGATCATCGCTCACCAGTTTCTACGAATCTACCCACGCAACACTTGGATGCCACGCACTTCCGGCCCAAGTGGTTCCAGTTCTCCTTAATCTGAAGGAAGGCAAAGTCGAGCTTTCGACTTTAACAGCAGCGCTTCTCGGGAGGCAACCCGTGCAATAAAAAGAGAAAATTGAGTGTCAATAATTGAAGCAGAATCTCCGACTATCCTTCACACTTGGTTATGCCTAAAAGTATTTTCAAAATCATTTATCAAAAACAACTCATTTTGCAAAACACTCGTCTTAGCAGGAAGTAAAAATATATAATTCACTGTTTCGAGCATTTGAGGTACTTGCATACTACTTCTATGTATTATGCTCGAACTCGTTTAAAAACAATGTTTTATAAATAATTTGTCATAGAAAACATCCCTTCAAAATCTGAGACGATAATTTCACTACCATTTGCAAAATATATGAGTTTGTTAAAAGGCATATCCAACGTGTTCACACCTACGAGATCATTTCACAAAGAGAAGAGTATGAATAAATGAAGTTTTGAAGTGTGCAAGAAAACCCTAGCAAGATTCTCGAGGATAAAACCAGAAGAAAATGCAGAAATGGATCCTGGCAGCTTCTCATTTCGGCAATTTTCTTATCATAAGCATCCGAACATCTCGCTATTTGGGGAGTTTCCTTATCCTTTCTTCACTTTTCAATAAATAAATAGTCTGTTTTGTTTAGTGTGTTATCTATGCCGTATCCTAAACTTATCACTAAGTGTGGGATTCAAGCCCAATAATGACACTTGAGAAACATTTTCTAAATGTTCAAACTCTAAGTGTGGGATTTTACTTGTAAAATCCCTACTCAAGAGAACATTATGGACAATGTTCCTCTAAGTGTGGGATAGCAGATATAAATAACTTGGATTGATTTTACGTCTTTTTGTCCAAATAGTAAACTCAGAAAATGTTCCTCAAATTTCAAAAATTTTTCAAAAATAATAAAAAGTATGAGTTTTTAACTCTGCTATTTTGAATTCTAAACGTTCTAAAGAGGAATCATTCCCGTATATGAGTATGCTATTTTGGAAACTAAGGAAAATAAGGTAGGAATCTTTCAAACAAAAATGATAATCTAAGAGGGGCATCGCATGACTAGGCACATATAACCCAAAAACTTGCAGTGAGGTATCTTGAGCCCTTATAGCATTCATTTTTAATGCTTCACTTTTCGTTTGTTGTGTGCGCCGATGTATGCATCTCTGAATTAGAACTTGCTCCTGACATACGTTTCGAGACCATATTAGTGAGTACCGTACGCGGTATAGGTGCAATTAAATGATCTTGACATTCCCTAGGATTTAACCCCCTTTTTTCTCATATCTTTTCAAGTCCAAAACCTTTCCGATGCTCATTTTTAGCATCGATCATCCGCTTAGTAAACCCTGTTGAGCCTAAACCTTTTCGTTTCATAAAACCCTCATTTCTAAAACCCACTTTCCCAAAATTCTCAAAAGCTTACCGCAGAATTTCTAAGGTTATGGAAAAAGCCTTTTATAATATCCTTTTCGCTTGATTCAACATTCCGATCCTCTCTCACAAAGTCATCAAAGTTATATATAAAGGAGAGAGAAATCTTGGTGTGAAAAATTGACACCCAAAGACTATCACAAATGAAGAAGAAAAGTTAAGAAGGATTTCTAAGGGAGCCAAAAATAAAAGAAAGAAAAGAGAAAGAAAAGAAAAAGAAAAAGAAAAAAAATGAAAGAATAATCCCTTGGAAATTCTGTGGTAGAGAAATTCTCAAGAAGAAAAAGAAGAAAAATAGTTAGTTTAAGAATAAAGCTAAGTGCTTTCAGTAGTATCAATCTCCAGAAGAATCTGATAGAAGCAAAATAGCTATCTAGTTTCGTTTCCGTATTTGCACTATTCTAAATAAAGTTCTTCATAATTTTTAGGAATTCTAAGGTACAGCTAAACCCTTACACCCGAAAAACAAACCATTATCCATACCCTTTCACCCTCACCAAACATTACAACCCTCATGAATGTCTTGGGATAATTAGCACCGTCCTCACTTAAGAGGTGGAGATCCGATTCTCGATCAAGCCTATGACGATGAGTGCTACATGACTGGCTTTTGAGCGATTTCATTTGTTCTAGAATGTTAGAAAACCCAATACACTTTGAGTGAATTGAGTGACCACCTTGTGAGGAATCGCCCGGTCATGTATACTCCAAGATCACGAGAGTTGGAAGTTTGCCTAAGAAAGTCATTCCTTGTTTCTGGGACGATTATCTTATTTCTCCTTATTATCTATTATGGTTTGCTAATATGCGGGGTGATTGCTTTTAAGAATTTTTAGAATTCGCCAAATCTACTTAAAACCGTTTTCATAAAAACTGAGTTTTGCTTGAGGACAAGCAATGTCTAAGTGTAGGATATTTGATATGTGGCAAAAAGTCATGTTTTCAGGCACATATTTCCCGCACATTTGACCTAATTCTTGGTGAAAACACTTGAATTAAACGTTTATTTTCTTAAATTCACAAAGTTGGTCAAATTATAGGCATTGCTGTAAAAAGTGCTTAAATCATCCAAAAGGCACGCAAATCGAGGTAGATTATTCGAACAACTGATTCTCACATACTTTTAACCACATTATGATACAAGTTCTTAAATAGTCTCATATGATGTATCAGGTTATTCCAAGACTGTAGAATCAAGAATCGTGCAGATCGGGTAAAGAACGAGGAAGATGGAGCTTTCTAAGCGCAAACCGAGGGCATTCCGCACACGCAAACTCTATAGACATCCAAATTTGGCACATTTGGCATCATTAGAAGCGTAACGGAATTACGAGATCACAGGCGAAAGAATCAAGTCAAACGGACGAGAAACGAAGAAGATACGGCCTTCCGAAGCAACGGGAAAAGTCAGATAAATCACACGGCCTACCACACGGACACCCCCTAGCCATACACGGCCCTCAACTACCCATAGACAGCCTGGTTGAGGCCGTACACGGTCTGTTTTGCTCTCACATGCCCTTGTTCTTGCTTCGTGTGTTTGTACGTATGCTTGTGGACTTGTACTCTTGGATCCAAGGCTTGCCTATAAATTGAGGCCTCATTCACCTCATTTCACACACCTCATTACAACATTCTTCATATCTCACTCTCTCTAGTATAATTTCTCTCTCTAGCACTACTGTTAGGAGTTAGAGGAGAATTAGTTAGGTTAGTTTTAGGTTAGATCTTGGTTAATATTTAACCTAGACTAACGGAGGGGCTACTTTTGTAATAGTGTAGGGAATATTCTGGGGGGCTTATTTGTAATATTGTCGAAGATATTGTGGAGGTTCAGTTCGTGTATTCTTGTAACACTATTCTGTCTATGCATAATCTATGGTTATTTCTTTCCTTTTCTATTATGATGATTGCTATTATTATTATGATAGATTTAGGATTGTTTGCCATGCGTAGTGAGTAGTTCTCTTATGTGCTTGTTGTGATGTAGTTAGCTTGTTAATATCTGGGGTGATGTTACTTTAAATACGCAATTGGGATAATATCGTTATGAAACAACGGAAGTAACGTTATACGGCTTTCATTTGTATAGCGCCGGAATCATCATGAATGTTTGTAGTACGGAACGTGGAAGCTATGAAAGTCGTGGGCACAATCCGTTGTGGAATAATGTTCCCAATTGTTACAAAATGAAAACCGGTGTATTGTTAACTTTGTATTTAAGAATTTCTAAACCAAAATCGCCTTTCCTCCAATAAACGTGGTTAGAACCTGTATGACAAGGAGTCGCGAACCTTGATCAACCGGTAACTACCTATCTATGTTTTCAAATACAAACATGGTCTGAATTGTGTAGCTGTGGAAATACTATGAACCCTATCGTATAGTACACCGTGAATCAATCAGGGATTTATTGGGATATGTTTAAATAAGTGAGGGTTGGGTTTATATCATAGATGGTCAAGCTTTAATACAAACTGAGTAAACTAGTCCAGAGTGACCATAAAGTATGTGGCACCGGAAAGACCATAAATCGGCACAGTACTTCGTATAACGTTTAAATACGTGGGAAAAGCTAAGGAACTGCCGTCGGTTGAAGACTGTGTCACATCCTGGTTGAACCACACAGCTCTGGACTAAACAAAGACCATTAATACAAAGTTGGCAGTCACCAAACCAAGTCTTAATCTTAAATGCCTTGCCCAGCCTTAGTATCCCCGTAGTGTTAAGAATGGTCAGCTTTTAGTCGGTCTGTTACTGAATCTCATGCGCCCAGGAATACCATTCCAAAAAGGGTCACTATCCCAGTAATTGGAAAGTGTTGAAGAGTTGAGCAGCCTCCTCTAATCAGAATCACCATAACCTAGCAACCCAGTGACATACTGTCTGAGAAATCAGACAGTATGGTGTTAGTGTTTACACTACGAATACTCAGGCAAAAGCAAGACACAAATCTTAAAAAGACGTTTTCATAAATAACCCTAGACATCACCCCATAACACAAGCTAACGAAGTCATAACAAGCACTAATCTCCATTACTGATTCTCTATCTAGCTTTTATATACTGTTTTGTTTACTTCCTGCTTTTTATTAGTTTAGTTCAAACGGACCTAAAAACCAAATAAAAAAAAAACTCTTTTCAAAAACCCATCACTAAATCGAATAGTTTGTCTGGATAACTCTGCTTCACAATACGATTGATCTTAAGAACGACCCTAAGTTATACTTACCTCTGTAAGTAGAATTTAGGTCCCCAGCTTTTATAAATTTAAAACTCCACCGGTGTGTCCCGTTGCGAGAACGACCGCTTCGGGACGCATCATGCCCCTCGGCGGAACTATTTTGATTGTATTTGAATTGTCGTCTTCATCGGCAGCAACTTCATCATAATCTTCGTACTCCTCTAATTTGTGACACCCGACGATTTAGGTTTACTGATTAACCTGCTAGAAACCCTAATTACGTGTGTTTAGTTTAGTATTAGGCTAAATACTTGTAATTACTTGTAACTATTTGTATATTTATGTGAATATATACTCCCGTAATTGATTCATATTACGCTTACGTAATTAGTTGTAATTACGCTTACGCAATTTGGTGAAATTGTGCAAAACAACCGGACGGAGTCCGACACAGTATAAATACGAACGTTGGTGAAAAAACTTTCTATAGATAACTTAAATCTATTTTTAGAAGTTATTTATCATTATTTATTATTTTATTAAAATTATATACGAAAACCCTAGGCGTTTTGGCTAAAACGTCTCAAACGCAACAGAAACGCGCGGAACGCGCCCGACAATCGAACGAAAACCAAAATATATTTTAAGAATTTAAAATATATCATTTAGAGTAAAACTTTCATTTAAAATATCTCATTTGATGTTAATAATGAAAAACGTCTAATAAAAACGTTACGCGATTAAACCTCCATAAAACGTGCACGTAAACCGATGCCTACGAATTAACGGAACATTTTTATAAATGTTTTTAAGTATTTTAATAAATACTTCAATCAAAAATATCGAAATTTAAGTCGTCACTTAAAAACGCGTATAAAACATTTAACGTATAAATAAACGTCTAAACAATCGAGTAAACGAACGGGAAATGTAACCAATTAAAAGGAAATGTGAAATGACTAAAATACCCTTGTGGGGGGCCCACAAAAACCAGCCCCAAGGCCACCTCCCTCCATCCACCACTCCAATTACATGCAAATGAAATGATGATATTCCTTAACCCTACAACCACTTACAATCCATGCACCACTTACACCCTCATTCCTTACACTCCACCTTTTTCTTTTCTTCATCTCTCTAACCCAAAACACTCTCAAAAACACTGAGTTTACAGCCACATTCATCATCAAGAATCATCATTTAAATCACCAAGAATCAAGAACAAGAAGAAGGGAAGCAAGGATCAAAGCCTATCTCCATCATCTTCATCCTTTCTTCATCATTCTAAGTATGAACACACATTCTCTCTCTCTAAAACTGATTGCATGATGATTATTTACTTGTTTTGTAGCTCATCTAACACTATTATGTCCAAATAAAAGGTTAAAATACGTTTTTACCAAACATATATAAAAACACAGAATCTGTCCCAAAAATGCAGTTTACAAAAATATTCGTATAAAATCGAATTTTGAGAGTTAGAAGATGCATTTTTTTTTTAAGATTTGCGTATTGAAAAGATCTACAACTTTTGTGTTTTGCACTTTTTCCAGAAACGTACTTATTTCTCTCTACAAGCCGATTTATAGGACTGACCTGTTAGTTTTCGAGAATTGTGTTCGGAACTTTCGCGGAATTTATTTAATATGTAAACGGACTTGTTAAATGCTGGAAATTTGACATGTTAGTCTAGACTCATAGTAGATCAGTTGGTAAAAATTTGGAAGTTTAATTTGGAATAGAGATAGGTGAAATCAGTTGGCGTAATAACCCGACAAAAACCGAAACATGGAATCTTGAAGTTGTAAAGTACATTTTAAAATCCGACACCTCGGGATGATCCCGACATGAACCGACAATTTTTATGAGCTTTGTTAACTGAGATATGGGGTGGGAAAAAGTTTCGGGTCAAACCGAGTAGGTTTGACCAAGTCAACAAAAACGGCTCGGTTTCTAAAAACTTACTATTTTTGGAAAGTGGTAACAAAAATGGGTTTGGATGACTTAGTTAGTAATTTGGACCAAAGACTAAACTTAGAAAGTTTCCCGAATTAGAAACCGACGCTTAGAACAATTTTTGAAAATATCCTAAGTCTCAAGTAGAGACACTAACCTAGTGATGCTACATTTTGCTAGTGATGCCACATTTTCTGAAAATATCCTAAGTCTCAAGTAGAGACACTAACCTAGTGATGCTACATTTTGCTAGTGATGCTACATTTTGCTAGTGATGCCACATTTTCTGAAAATATCCTAAGTCTCAAGTAGAGGCACTAACCTAGTGATGCTACATTTTGCTATTGAAGCTACATTTTGCTAGTGATGTCACATTTTCTGAAAATATCCTAAGTCTCAAGTAGAGACACTAACCTAGTGATGCTACATTTTGCTAGTGATGCTACATTTTGCTAGTGATGCTAAGTTTGACCAACCTTGACCAGTTTGACCAGTTTGACCAGGTTTGACCAGGTTTGACCAGTTTGACCAGGTTTGACCAGCTTTGACCAACGAATTGACCAACTTTAACCTACGGTTTAAGACTTATACAAACAAAAATAATTGGTTTGCAACACACGATATGTACTAATGAATAGTTTACAGCAAAACAAACTTGATAATAATGTTTAAATGAATTATTATTACAAACTTTCACCAACGGGTCGTACACGTTTTTAAGAAACGAACTTGAACAATTTATTTGGACATACTAGTTGATGAACTAGCTCTAGGTGGACATTAACCCTCCACCTACACGATTGGCTTAAGTGGACATTGACCCCCACTTATACAATCGCTACAGATGGTCTTTTGAGACATCTACTTATACCCAACCTTATACGTTTTTAGGACGTTAGAAGGTTGCACACCGGCTTGCTTGCTTATTTGATACTTACTTGCTACTTGATAATCTAAGGTGAGTTTCATAGCCCCACTTTTTACTGCTTTTTACTTTGGGGTGAGAATACATGCTCTGTTTTATAAACTGTTTTACATATGAACGCAAGTAACGAAAACTCTTATACTAATTGCATGACTAACTAAACCAAACTACGATGGCCCCTAACAAATATCATAGTACGTTAATACTAAGCGTGAACATTATGGATAGATCTATCGGGACCTGACAATCAGCCATCCGGGTTAGTCGCTCTAACCACTATACGGATGCATAATATTTCGTACAGCCGAGTGTACTGGTTACACACTCACTGGGGGTAAACAACTACGGTTAAGCTTCGGACTATGAGCTCATGGCAATAGTATACTACGATTTACTTTGGCATTCGTGCTACTTTGATAACTATGAAATCTTGTGGTTCATACTATGATTTTAACTGCGTAAACCTATGAACTCACCAACTTTATGTTTACCTTTTAGCATGTATTTCTTAGGTTCACAGACGATGTAGGACTTCCCTCAGGAAACAAGGCAGTAGGATGCTTTTGGAAAGCATTAGCTCGAGTCGCATGTTTTCACAAATAACAAGATATTAGATTGCATTACGATATTTTGTATCAACATTTATGTATTAGAAATCTCTAACGGTTTATGCGAACTCCAGATATTTTGTAAACATTTGAATTATGGTAATGTAATATTTTTCAAACGTCTCATATAGAGGTCGTTTGCTTTAATCTTTGTGTTGTGATATTTGATTTGGTCGGCGCCCCCGTGACACCTCTTGTTTCCGCTGCCACGTGTTATGGGGGTGCGACAGATTGGTATCAGAGCCTAAGGTTATAGTGAACTAGGATTGCATTAGTGACCTAGACTATAACCATTAGGTTAGTATTCTTTGTCTAGTATGACTGGTTCAACGATTGCATCATTTGAATTTAATTTAACATAGCCTGATCAACTATGTACAATTAAAGGAGATTCGATGCAAGACCTGAAATGGTTATAGTGAACAAGAGTACAGTAGCAGACGTAGACCAAGGATAGAACGGGACCAACCTTTATATGTGCTTATGTGTTAGGCTTCTATGTGTATATATATGTATAACCTTACGTACACTAAACTTATTTGCCACCCTTCACGGCAACCACTCCCACAACTACGTCACCCAACTCTGAAAACAAGGCTCTAGCCTTACTCACTACTGTGGAGATTTCCATGGTATCCGCTCGGCCAACCGAATCAGGCAACGATATAATCTGATAGGACTCATTTGAGGAGAATCCACCTAAGGATTCGCCACCCAAATAAGTGACGCCTACTTCACCCTCTTCTTTCCGCTCATAACCAAATCACTCGGGAACACGTATAGAACTTCAACCGTACGATGCTTCGTCACTTCATACTCTTCATACCCACTTTTATCATAGACCCATAGAGCGCGCGTGCTACACACGACTAGAAGGGCAGACCTCCTCGAACTAGACCTTATCCTATTCATACTATTTCTACTTAATCATGTTTTGTCACTATTTCGACACGTTCGTTAAACGATTTACTCATAACTTGATTCGCGACTTTGACTGTTCCAAACATCTTTATCAAACATTCGTTCATTTCGAAACAATAACATAGTCATGATTGACTACTCTAAGAAAACTACTCGGTCATTGTCATGACTACTTTTTAAAACTATGATTTGGCTATTTACAACTCTTGAGACGCAGAGAATCATCCAACATGCATACCCCTCAATACGCACAGGAACCCGCTCATCATACCATTTTGGGTACTAGCTGCTAGGCTACGCCGCCACGAGAATAGAATAGACGATATGGATTTTTCACAGATGTAAACTTTCAACCGATTTTTGACAAAACAGAATTTTCAACACCTTTCAATAACCAGAGCTTTCAACGAATTTTTGTTAAACGGATTCTTTCAACGTGCTGACAGTTTCCAACGTATTTTGATTGACATTAAGTTTTCAAAAGATATTATGATGACATTTTTAACAAATAAAAACCATACCTATAAACAAACACTTGATTTTCACTTAATTTTCTCAAAGATCTATGTTTTCTAACGAACGATAACGACTATTATGTTGAGACATAGATTGTGACAACAGATCTAGCTTGAAATAGGACTAGTGTAATTATTATTATGTTTGTATATTGGTTTAGATTTGTAAATAAATATTTGTTTTGTTAGTAATATTCGTTAAACATATTATTGTGCTAAGTTAAACGAATGTTAAATACGAAATAAAGAAATAGACGTTTGATGCGAGGCGAGTCGAGATCTCAGGTCGCAGCGAGTCGAGCTGTGAGGTGAGACCTGAACTCGTGAGGTATCAGACTGGCTAGCCGAGCTCTATACTGGGCTTGGGCTGCGAGTTGGACCGAACTCGCCGGCCCATGCGAGCCGAGCCGGACAGAACTATTTAAACGATTTTCCTTATGAAATCGTTAACACTTTTTGCATATTCTGAACCTGCGAATTCGAATAACCCAGAGAAAACAAACCTAACGGATAGGCTTTGACGTATTATCGTTTAAAGCTAAGTATTAGTATACGCAATACGAACATATTCGTTGTTAGTAAGATAACACCGTATTGAGGGATTCCGCACCTTAATACTACAGATAACGAAGTTATCGATCCTAAAACTAGGGGACTTACATCTGGTATCAGAGCTTTCGGGCTAAATACGAGTGTGTTCATAAGTTTTAGTGATATTGCGTTTTTGATTCGGGTCGTTTTTACGTGCATACTTGCAATACTAACGATCAAAATCATTCTCTGGAAGTTTTAGGGTTAGTTTACAGTCGAAATTCTCTGTTTCGTTCGTAAAAATACCTTAAATTTTCGTTTTTTCGGGTTTAACAGCCGTTTCGCGAGTCGAGATTAGGGTTCCAGCGACGCCTGCGAACCGAGTTAAACTAGCGAGTCGAACTGAGGCTTGCGAGTCGAACCGAGATCCCTCGCGAATCGACATCACTTGCGAATCGACATCTTTTAGCAATCCGAACTTAGGCTTGCGAATCGACGAATTTTGCGAGTCGAGCTGAGATTGCGAGTTGAGCTGAGTCTTGCGAGTTGAGTTTTCTGAATTCGCTGAAACAGTTTAATTTTACATTTTTAAGATGTCTGACTTAAGTAGAATGATCGAAATGGACCACGAGGTGGGAAAGTCAAATGTTCCACCTAAGTTGTTAAGAATCGAGGATTACTACAATTGGAAGGACAGATTCGAATCTTACTGTAGATTCCATGACCTGTCTATCTGGATGTGTATCAAGAGTGGATACACCTCACCTACTCAAACTGTTCAAAATGCTACTGTAGTTCTTACCTATGCGAACATGAGTGATCAAGAGAAGGAAGCTTACAGAAATGAGAATAAATCACATTCATGCATAAAGATGTGTCTTCCTAAAGAGATTGCTCATCAACTCAAGTCTTTTCATACTGCTAGAACGCTCTGGGAAGCTCTAGAGAAAAGAGGTGAGGGAAGTCCACAGGTGAGAGCTGGCAAGAGGAGTCTTCTTAAAAAGCAGTTTACTATGTTTAAAGCTTTAAAAGGAGAAGATCTTGATGCATATGTCACACGATTCTACCATCTGCTAAGTGAATTAGAATACCATGAAATTGTTGAAGAAGAAGTATCCAAAACCGACAAGTTTCTTGAGGGTTTGCCTTCTAAATGGGAAATGTATGGCGTTATGATTAAGGATAATGAAACTAGGTATTCTACTATGACCTTAGAGCAAGTCATTGACAAGCTGAAAGGTTATGATTTCTCCAAGAAGTCAAGAGATAGTGATTCTGATCAGGTTCAGAACCCTGGGTTGTATCATGGAAAGTCAAGTCTTTCGACTGCGTCATCTAGTTCGACCACTGCACTGTTAGTTGGTGATACTAATGAAAATGGAGAACTGATTTCTGAAGATCTGTGCTTTATTTCTTCCTCTGGTGATGAGACAAATGGAAAGAATTCTGAGAAGTCACCTCAAGAGCATCAGAAGATGCCGATGAGTGTGAAATCTGCTGAACAGCAATTGTCTGTTCTTGCTTCCTTTGTGGCATCATATGAAAACTATATAGAGGGAAAGATCAATGATCCTATTCTGTTTGATGAGGATTATGAGCAGATAGATTCTGATTATCTTGAGGAATTGGAGCTTCAAGATCAACTTGCGTTGATTTCTAGAAAAGTGAAGAATTTCCTCAAGAGAACTGGTAGAAAGGTGTTGGGCAATAGATCAGGGTTTGATAAAACCAAGGTCAGATGCTTTAACTGTCAGGGTATTGGTCATTTTGCTAGAGAATGCCAAAGACCTAAAGTAGAAGCACAAGGAAAACAAGGTTCGGGAAGTACTCTTGCTTCCAAAGCCTTAGTGGTGAAGCAGTTGGATGGCTCTTATGATTGGCAAGCTCAATCTGAGGAAGCCTTGATGGCTGAGATTGAAGAGACAACTGCTGGATCAGTTTCCTATATGCCTACTGATATGGAACAGAGAGTAGAGGTGCCTGAGTCTGAAGTGAAGGCAAGTGATGATGACGTGCTATATATGGATTCAGCTCCAGATATGAGTCCTGATGAATTAGTGGCACGTATGGCTGAATTACAAACTGACAAGAAGAAGGTATGTTTAGATATTCTTAATCTTGCTGATGTTTGTTAATTAGTTACTGATTTACAATCTCAGAATAGTGTCTTAACTGTGTCAAATAGCAATTTGTCATCTCAATTAAATATGGATAAGGAATCCTATAAGACTGTTAGATCTGAACTTGATCAAGCTATTATGGATATTCGCAGATTAAGTGATGATAAACATGTCTTAAAAGATAAAATTAAGTCTGATGCTTCGGATAGAACAAAACTTAGAGATACCATAAGTGAAAAATCTGTTATCATAGATGGTCTCTATATGAATATTAAAGACTTAAATGAGACGATTGCTAGTAAGGATCAGGAAATAGTGAACCTTAACTTAAGGTTAATTGAGCAAAACCGTAAACTTGAGAACTATAGGACATCTCAAATGGATAAAATGTTAGATGCTCAACGTAGTGTAAAGGACAAGACTGGGTTAGGTTACAATGATGTATCCCCGCCTTTTAATGCCAATTACACTCCTATTCCTGAAGATTCTGAGATGACTGAAGTTAGTCCTGAGATTTCAGTAGCTGATAAACCTGAACAGTCAGAGGCACAGAAAGATGTTATTAAGAACGTATCATTAGATAATAGCAAGGCTTCTCAGTTCACCAAAATACAATTTGTATCGGGTGGAGTGATTAACGATGCTAAGACTGATGATAAGGTTAATAAAGAACAGCTTAAACCTTTAGTGCCTAAGACTCCGGATGAGAAAGCAAAAGTGAGTAAATCGCGCAAGCAGATGTCATGTTTCAAGTGTCATCAAAAGGGACACGTGGCTTCGTGTTGTCCTAACAAAAAGCCTGAAACACCACATAAGCTTGTGATGGATGAAAAGACACAGACCGACTCTAGTATGACTGTAGACGGGTTAGATGCCAAACCTAAGTTAGGTAATAAACCTGTTAACATTCTTAAAAGAGATGGTAAGCATAGTGTCTCCCCTCCTAAACCTAAACGGCCATATATTCAAGGTGATAATTCTGTCCATAAGTCTAGGGATGTGACACCGTCGAGGTTTAGAACTACAAGTAGAGGCCATAGTCATTATGAGAGTGGAGCATGCTGTGAATAAGGACAGCTGGTGGTATGTAGACAGTGGATGCTCAAGACACATGACTGGAGAAAGAAGTCTACTGAAGGACTTCAAGGAGAGTCTCAAGCAAAAGGTAAATTTTGCAGGAGATAAAGGAGGAGTAATTTCGGGAAAAGGAAAAGTTTCAAATGGAACTTTGACTCTTGAGGATGTGAACTATGTTGAAGAACTTACTCACAACCTAGTGAGTGTTTCCCAAGTCTGTGATAAAGGTCACCCAGTTTATTTTAATGAAAAGGAGGCCTTAGTCCTGAAGCCAGGTTTCACAATTCCTGATAAATGGATATTGATGAGGGTGCCAAGGAAGAAGGACATCTATGCTATCAACATGGGTGTTCCTAACTCTTCAATGGTGTCTACATGTTTATTATCCAAGGCTTCGGAAACAGACGCATTGTTATGGCATAGGAGAATGGCACATCTGAACTGGAGAAAGATGAATTATATAACCAAAAATGGTTTGGTTCTAGGTGTACCACAAAAACGTTTCGAGTCTGAGGATAAGTGTGTTCCTTGCATGAAAGGAAAGCAGCACAAGAAACCACACAGACCTAAGACTGAAAACTCTATCTCCTCGCCATTTGAATTGCTACATATGGACCTCTTCGGCCCTATAAGCAAAAGAAGTCTAGGTGGCAAATGGTATTGTTTGGTTGTCACAGATGATTATTCTAGATTTTCTTGGGTATTCTTTTTGGGATCAAAGGATGAGACTCCTGGAATTCTAATTGAGTTCTTTGATCTAGTAGAGAATGTCTATAAAAGGAAAGTTAAGCGTATTCGTAGTGACAATGGAACAGAATTTAAGAATTCAACGTTGAATATCTATTGCTTAAGCAAAGGGATATTACATCAATTCAGTGCACCTTATGAACCTCAACAGAATGGTGTTGCTGAAAGGAAAAATAGAACGTTGATTGAAGCTGCTAGAACAATGCTTGCTGATTCAAAGCTTCCGGTCATCTTTTGGGCAGAAGCAGTGAATACAGCATGTTATGTTCTTAATAGAGTTCTTACGGTTAAGAGACATAACAAGACTTGTTATGAGCTTTTGAACAATAAGAAACCTAACTTAAAAGGGTTTGAACCCTTTGGAGTTTCATGCACCATATTAAAGACTGGACATCAAGCTAAATTTGGTGAGAAGGCTGACGAAGGATTTTTCCTAGGTTATATGCCCAATTCGCCAAACAAGAGAGTCTTTAATAAAGTCACAGGACGTTTGGAGGTAGTTTATAATATTGAGGTTACGAGCTACTCACCTGATGTTCATAAGGGCTTAGATTGGCAATTTGACTATTCTGATCTTTTTGCATCATTTAAAGTTCCTATTAGTGACTATGTCAGTGATTCAGAGATAGCTGAACATTTATTGTTTGAAGATGAGAATATTGGTCCCGCTTCAACATCAAGTGTTAAGCAGTCTGGAATTAAGACTAATGTTGACTCAAATAAAGCTTCCACAAGTGAGTCACAACAACCTTCAGAGGATAAGTCTCAAGAAACAGTAGATCCTGATGAACTCTCTACAAAGTTTGATGAGATACTTACTCCTTTGAAACATTTAAGAATATCTTCAGCACGTACGGAAGATGTACCTGAATTGGAAGAGATTGGTACTAATTTAGAAGATGATATACCGGTTGAACCAGTTACTACAACTAGAACGAGTAAGAATCATCCCGTTGAAAACATCATCGGTGATATTAATACTCCGGTTCAAACTAGGCATCAATCCAGAACTAGTACGTCTGAGAATTCTGAATACCAAAGCTTGTATACTGCAATGAAAGAGACAGGGATTCCTAATCAATGTCTATATTCATGCTTTATCTCACAAGTCGAGCCTAAAAATGTTCAAATGGCTTTAAAAGAAAGCTCGTGGGTAGAAGCAATGCAAGAAGAACTATCTCAGTTCTCTAAATTACAAGTATGGGAGTTGGTTGACCTACCGAAGGGAGAATATCCAATTGGTACTAGATGGGTATTTAAGTGCAAGAGAGATGATAAGGGAATCGTTACTCGCAATAAAGCTCGTCTAGTGGTTCAAGGTTTTAATCAACAAGAAGGTATTGACTACAATGAAGTGTTTGCACCAGTTGCTAGGCTAGAAGCAATTAGAGTGTTCTTAGCATTCGCATCTTATTTTGGTATAAAAGTTTATCAGTTGGATGTTAAGAGTGCCTTTTTGTATGGCAAAGTGGAAGAATTGGTGTATGTTTCACAACCGCCAGGGTTTGCTGATCCTGAGTATCCAGATAGAGTATATCGATTGAATAAGGCTCTATATGGATTACATCAAGCACCTAGGGCATGGTATGGAACACTATCAACGTATCTACTTGAGAATGGATTTACAAGAGGATCGATTGATAGTACACTGTTTGTGAAATGGAAAAAGAAAGATTTTCTTCTCGTGCAAGTTTATGTTGATGACATTATCTTTGGATCATCTGATGAAAAGATGTGTCAAGAATTTGAGAAAGTCATGAGAAAAAGGTTTGAAATGTCTGCAATGGGAGAGTTGAACTTCTTCTTAGGATTACAAGTTGATCAAAAGAAGGATGGATTCTTTATTCATCAATCTAAATATACATATGAGCTATTAGAACGCTTTAAGATGGATGGATGTAAGGTCTACAATACTCCAATTCCAGTCAATCATGGACTAGGTCCAGATACATCGAGTGATAGCGATGTGGATCCAACTCTTTATAGAGCCATGATCGGATCACTAATGTATCTTACATCCTCTAGGCCTGACATAATGTTTGCTGTTTGTTTATGCGCAAGATATCAGGCTAATCCGAAAGAGTCACACATGCAAGCTGTTAAACGAATCTTTCGTTACCTCAAAGGGAAACCTAAGCTGGGTCTTTGGTATCCGATTGATGGAGACTTAGATCTCGTAGCTTATACTGATTCGGATTATGGAGGATGCAATCAAAATAGGAAATCTACGACCGGAGGATGTCAATTCCTAGGAGGTAGATTAGTATCCTGGCAGTGCAAGAAGCAAACCTCGGTAGCCATTTCTACATGTGAAGCTGAGTATGTTGCAGCTGGCAGCTGTTGCTCGCAAGTACTTTGGATTCAACAGCAACTGCGGGATTACGGGTTAAATATAACCAATACTCCTATGATGATTGATAACGAATCTACTATGTCGATCACCAATAATCCGGTGAAGCACAGTAAAACTAAGCATATTGATATTCGACATCATTTTATTAGAGATTGTGCTGAGAAGAAATTGATAAAGTTAGTTAAGGTTCCATCATTGGATAACTTAGCAGACTTATACACAAAGGCGTTCGACAGAGCAAGATTTGAGACGTTGGTTCAACTAAACGGAATGAGAAATCCAGAGTGACTAGTCTTCCAAGGGTATTTTTGTAATAGTTAGTATTCATGTTTTCTTTAAAAAAAAAAAAAAAAAAAAGGCGTATGGCATTCATTTGCTTGTTACCTAAGGGGAATCGCCTTCATTTGAGTTTTTATTTGCAAAAACTAAGGGATATGATAGTACATTAGGAGAATAAGCTTTAAAATAATAAGCTTAAGTCCTAAGTATGATATGGTAGTAGGTTCAAATAAAGTTGCTTTAGAACTACAGCGGTTCTATCAGGTATGTGTTTATATTTATTTGATTATACACCTATATCCACAAGTTATAATTTGTCTATTTTTATTAAATCTTTAGATGGCTTCATCATATGATGTACTGGTAGGCAAATTATATGAAATTTTCTAAGCCTTAAGAAGTTAATTAACTACTTGTTTATTATTTTGTGTTACTATTCTATGATGTATGACATTAAGTCTTAATTGTTGAATGATGGTATTGCCTTACACTTTTATCATACATATTAATTTGAATTGACAAATAGTAGCAATATGGGTATTAACTTAATTACTGGTAACTCTGTTGTACTAAGTACAGAACTGAAACCTTTAATTAAATTAATATTCTCAAATATATTTTGAATTATGCTAGAAGGGATCTTCTGTTGTACTACGTACAGACTTAGATAACATAGCATATTTAAAGTATGTTTGATATTTGTCTAACCTTAAAAATTCAAGTGTATGTTATATGTTTCGAAAAGATACATCATTTAGTAACCGCTACCTTGAAAATTTAATGATACAGTGTTATGTGTTTTACTTGAATTCTTCAGTATATCATATAATAGGAAGCACTTGATAATACTCATTCTAATAATAAAGAGTTTGCTTAGAAAATTGAGTCTAATTTGTTTATGTGGATCATAATACCGGTAATCGTCTTGAATTATCTATAATTAAAATATTCACTTTATGTGAGTAATGCATTTATTAATTATGCTATGTGGATAAAGGTACCTAAGATATAGTTTTATAAATATAAATTCATAAATGATAAATTTAGTTGTAATTTTATAGTAATTTATTTAAATTTCATGCGGTATGTATACTACCAATCTACTTAGACTTTTTAATAAATACTTAATTGCTTATTCTTTCTAATATGATCCCTAAGCAGATAAAATCTTATTTAGTATGTATATTTACTTTGTTTAAAGTATTTAATAAAATGGTACTTGATACCAATGTTTATATAGTTGTATTTTTATCTTATTTTTATCTGTTTTTAATTTTTGTGTTAATTATGTTTACCCTTCGGAATTAAATTATATTGAATGTTTTTGAGTTGAACAAAACGTGACAAATACAAGTGAAAATTAATTATAATTTAGACTTGTAAAATATCGGGTTTTCATTTATACTTAGAATTAAATTCGCGTTTTTAATTGTTTCTGCGAGTTGGCATCAACTTGCGAGTCCACTTAAATCTCGCGAATCGGATAAAAGTATAAAGGGGGTCAAACGAGTCAAGCTCACCCACTGAACCCACAAATCTTCGCGAGTTCAGTAGAGCTTGCGAGTCCGTCAAAAAGGCGAAACGAGGCGATTTATTGTTTTCGTTTGATTTCGATTTTACAAATACGGGAACGAGTTTTTGAATCCGTAGATTATATTCAAGACTTCTTTGCGAACATTTTGAGGTATAAACCAACGGATTTCACCGTTTAAATCACTCGAAATCGAAGCTTTAATAAACTTAGGGTTTCGGTTTATAATTCGAATGATTCACGTATATTAAATGACTATTAGAACACGAATCCTTGTGGTTTATGTTAAATGGATGTTAATAAACGTAAATCAATCGATAGATCATGTTAAAATCAACCGATGAATCGAGTTTAATTGAAAATTCGTGCGGCAGTTCATCGAACGAGTTGACTTTGTGCATCAACTCGCAGCGAGTTGACTAGCGAGTTCATGAGATTAGCGAGTTGATCAATGTAGCGAGTTGATAAGCAAAACGAGTTGAACTCAACTCGTTAGGCCAGTTTATGCGAGTCCAGTACTTAGAAAAATCTTATTTTTTAAGTAGTGATATAAATGTTAAGACTGTTTAAGTAATAACTTTTATATAATTAATTTAAATTAGACTTAAGACTTTTAGTTATAAGTTAAATTTTTATATACGACTTGAGACTATTCTTGTAACAAGTTATATATAATTTCAAATTTAAACTAAGATGTTTGATGAATATCTATTCATAATACGTAATAGTTTAAATATTTTTAATCGTGCATTAAATTATATCTGTTGTTTGTGTTTACTTTACAGATATGGCTAGAGCATTTGATAAAGGTCACAACGTTTTGGTTGATCTGAACCTTGAGGCCAAGCGGGCTGACAGGGTTGCTGATATATTACGTTTTCTAGCACGGTCACGGATTCGATACGCCATTACGGCCAATCCTCCTATTTCTCAGGCTATACTTAATGATTTTTGGACAGATATAGTATATGACGAATCTGTCAACCCGTCAGAGATTAGAGCTACAGTTAGTGGTCAGCCTGTTACATTTTCAGCTGGAAATCTCCGAGAGATTTTGCAGCTTGGTACAGTAGAACAGGAGAATGGGGATACTGAGTATCCTATGGATTTTATTGAGGGCGCGATAGGGCGTATGGGATATACAGGAGACAGAAACGGACGTCAGTTTCAGAAGCCTCTGGTCATTGGTCAGTGGAGGTTTCTTTGGCATGTGATGAATATAGTCTTCGCAGCAAAGAAAGGTGGCTTTGATGAGTTGAGCCCTGCTATTCTATCGGCTGCCCTGTCACTGGTTTATAATAAACCATACAGTTTTTGTGATTATATTTTTGGTGAGATTGCGAAACAGATATCGGGGTCTGTTAGATCAAGATTTTTGGTTTACCCGTGATTTTGCATGCTGATTATTCGTGCACATCTACCGGATTTGGCTATACCTGAACCACATCTAGTGGTTAATACGATTGACCATCGTGGGTATAATGCCATGTTCATGCAGACAGTCAGGAAGGAAGGAGTGGTGAAACCGGAAGTTAGACCACTTTTTGGATATGTTGTTGATCCAAACTACGTTGCACCGCCAAATCATGGGTGGTTAGATGTAGCTCCTGCTGCTGCTGTTGCTCCTGCTGAGGCTGATGTTGTACCTGAACCTGTAGCTGAGGAAGCTCAACTTGAAGATCCACAAGGGCTCCTTGAGGATGTTCTTATTCAGGCTGGTCAGGTGGATCAACAAGTGAATCCAGAGGTTGCTGCACAGGTTGTGCAAGAGGTTTTGGAGCAGAATGATGATGCGACAAATCCTTTGCTTCAAGACATTGAGAGTTATTTAGCACCACCTGAGGTAATCTTTTATTTATGTAATAATATAGATGCTTAATTGATAGATTGTTTTATTAATCATAGATGCATAATATTATTATATAATGATTCTGATATTAGATATTTAGTAAATTGGATATTATTTCTGATTTTAAAATATAAATATCATTACACAAACAAGATGCTGAAGCTGAGGCTGCAAATCCCGAAGTTATATTACTTGAGGATGAGCAGATACAGCTTGATAGATCAGTTGAAGTACCGACTGAGGTATTATATCTGATTAATCTTAAATATATAGAACTTGTATGATAGAGCTTACGCTAATCATAAATGTTGAATATATTTAAACTTTAGGAGACTGTTAGATCATCTAGAGGTCGTGATGGTGAGACGGCTTCAGATGAAGTTTCTGAAAATACACCTTCTCCTCCTCCATCTGCTTCTGAAAGGAAGAGAAAAGGTAAGAGTATTTTGGAGGAAGGTACTGAGGAAGTTGAGATTCCTTTGATGAAGCGTCCGAGAACGCTTACTATTCGAGAAGGTTAGTATTGATTATAAAAGTTAAATAACCTTAACTTGTTGTTTATCAGGAGTTGAACTGAGACAGTTAATTCTGTATACAGTTGCTCAGGATACACCGCAGGTAGAGATGGATGCACCGGTGGTTACTGAATCGATATCTTTACCGCTTCAGGTATGAGATATAAGTTCTATAACTATGAGTGTTATGCAATTAATTAGAGTTTGAGACAGAGTAATCTGTAACAATAACTGATTATAATTGTGTTTAACTTTACAGCATGAGGTTGCTGATCTAGTTCGTGGAGCTAATTTTCCGACGAACAAAGCAGCTAGATTTGCGACAAGTTTGCTTACGCAAGCTTTGTCTCAACCTCATACACCGCTTACCAGAGACTGGCATATTGAGTCTCTTACACCGCCTGGACCAAGAACGATACCTGTTACTCCAACGACTGATGCAGAAAGGATTACATCCTTAGAGTCGAGGGTAAAGGATTTGGAGAAGCTTACTTCTCAGATTCCAGAGCTGGTGTCGAGCAATCTTCTTCTTTCACAACAGATTCTCAAGCAGAGTGAATCGTACAATCTGTTGATGAAGACTCATGAGACTTTGCTTGCGGACTTCAACGTACAGAGACTGAAGTTATCTTCTTTAGAGAGTCTGGTCTTGAGATCGCATTCAGGACAGTCTACTCAGGGGGAGATATTGGTATATCTGGAGTCTTGCAAAGAGGATGAGCTAAGGAGGAAGAGAGATTCAGACAAAGACGATGATCCCAATGCACCGAGTGGTGAGCAGACTGGTCCTTCAAAGACTGGTGACCAAGCTACTATTCAGGGGGAGTCTGATGCTGGTGCTAGTGGTTCGGGTGCTGGTACAAGTGCTGATAAGACTGCACAGGTTGATACAGAAGCTGGTAAGATAGCTTAGTATTAGCATAGTGTAGTAATTATTGGTATTAATTTGTACAGAATAATTGTAACTTAATATTTTGGTAATATATTCGGCTTGAGATTGTAATTACAAGTTAAATGTATTAGATATTATTAAGTTATTTGATTTTATATAATTATGTTAAGATAAAATAGTGATCGAAAGACTTCCGACTCATTGAGTAGTCGAGTGGCGTGTTCCGATTAATATCGGCGGTCAAAATTTTATGATAACATATGCATTTTAGATTTGATTATGGACTTAAGACCGTAAGGTATATAAGTAATTAACAAGTTAAAAATGTATTCGTATTAACTAGACAAATGATATATAATTTAAAGGTTAAATTGATAATGAATGAGATCAATTAACACTTGGAAATTATATAAGTTAATTAATAGTAAATTTAAATGTTTGGTGATTATTCACAATGCATTAGAATTTAAAATTAATTAATATTTGTTAAGTAGACTTAAGAAATTTTGGATTGATTCAGGGTAATCAATAAAAGATTTTATAAGTTGTATGTAAATTGCGTTTATATGTTAGGTTAAAATATACAAAAGAATTAATAAAGAAATTCTTAGATTGGTTCAGGGAAATCAATGAAGAATTTGAATTATTAATATATTTGTATTTATGTTTTTCTCTTAGGATTGGAGATGCTTGATCTATCTGATTCGGAAGATGATATTTTTGATGAGATAGATGAAGAGATTGATTATGATCTTGAGGAAGGAGAATTTCAACCACCTACAGATTGGACTGCTGTACCTGAGAATGTGCAAGACATGGGTGTAGATCTAGATGCAAACATTGATGAACACCATGTGAGCCCATCTAGGACAGAAGTTGTTATTGAAAATGAACAAGGTCCAACAATTGTCGATATAGATGAAGATATTGATGATTCAACCTCTGATGAAGAAGAAGAATATTGGAATTTCTGAAGTTGATGTTACGAAAAAGCGTGTACCACGTAAAGGGATTATTGGTTGGTACTTTGACTCAGAACTAAAGCTTTTTGCGATCAAAAGGTTTGACGGAGTTCAATATTTTGAAAGAAAGCTTGCAGTTTTTAGTTCTCTACCACGTTATGAAATACGTGATTTGGCTAGATTAGAGATTAACAACCCAAGTCGTGATGATTATGCTGATCGTGTTGAAAGAATCATTAGACATGAGGTTGGTACGAATAATTTTATTCAGATTAAGCCAAGAAAGGGAAAGACTGTGAAATTACAAGAGAGAAGTCAAAGAACAGGAAGAAGAAGAAGGAAGAAAGTTTATCCAGCTGTTAGATGCATACAGCAGATTCCACTGAAGACAATGCCACAAGATATTCTGGGAAATATGAAGAGTTGGCACGTGGATTCAGGAACTGGAGAAGCTGTTATGGTTGAAGCTGATGATGAGGTTGAAGGTGGTGAAAGAGAAATCTTCAGAGTTTATGATCATCGACACCTGATGAATATGTCGAGAAAGGATCTGTTAAAGTTGAATGAGAACAGAATTTTGACGACTATTGAATGGGCTGATTTAGCAAGAGATTATCAGTTGATGGTTAAAACTTGTATCAAGATGAAGATTTATGCAGGTAGTAAGATTTACAAATGAAGACCAAAGACAAAGCGTGAAGATAAAGACGCTAGAGCTATTGTCAAGGGGGAGTCTGTTGAGACATAGATTGTGACAACAGATCTAGCTTGAAATAGGACTAGTGTAATTATTATTATGTTTGTATATTGGTTTAGATTTGTAAATAAATATTTGTTTTGTTAGTAATATTCGTTAAACATATTATTGTGCTAAGTTAAACGAATGTTAAATACGAAATAAAGAAATAGACGTTTGATGCGAGGCGAGTCGAGATCTCAGGTCGCAGCGAGTCGAGCTGTGAGGTGAGACCTGAACTCGTGAGGTATCAGACTGGCGAGCCGAGCTCTATACTGGGCTTGGGCTGCGAGTTGGACCGAACTCGCCAGCCCATGCGAGCCGAGCCGGACAGAACTATTTAAACGATTTTCCTTATGAAATCGTTAACACTTTTTGCATATTCTGAACCTGCGAATTCGAATAACCCAGAGAAAACAAACCTAACGGCTAGGCTTTGACGTATTATCGTTTAAAGCTAAATATTAGTATACGCAATACGAACATATTCGTTGTTAGTAAGATAACACCGTATTGAGGGATTCCGCACCTTAATACTACAGATAACGAAGTTATCGATCCTAAAACTAGGGGACTTACATATTACTTTGAAACACCTGCGGGTCTTCTAACGATTTACATATTGGATGTGATCCGACGAATTACTCATAACTTGCGAATTGTTTACAAACTGGTTTATTGACAGTTTTAACAAACTATTTATTGGAATCCAATTACTACTTTCAATTTTCTTTTATCAAGATTTGATCACTACTTTGTCTTTGTTTTATGAACTACTTTATCTCTGTTTTGTGAGCTACTCTGAAGCTATTTTAAGAACTGTTTGCGGATTATTTAATGCTCGTTTTCTATGATTTACTATGAACCATTTGAACTCCGTTTTAGGAACTAATTGAATTCTGATTTATGAACTATTTGAACTTTGATTTACCAACTACTTGAACTCTGATTCATGAACTACTTGAACTCCGATTCATGGACTACTTGAACTATGCTTTATGAACGATTTTGTACTATAGGGTGAACTATTTTTGTGAAATTACTTTCACGTATTGTATAATACGACTATGAAACTACTATGATAGCAACTACGAGCCCCACTACGATAATAACTACGATTCCAACTACGATTACATCTGTGATTAAACTTTGGAAACTTTGACAACTTTGAAAACTTGAGACTTGTACTCCGATTTTAGAACTATGCTTTGAACTATGATCTCAACTATGACCTTTTCTTTGATTTCAACTACGATTCCTGCAACGAATCACATAGGAATGTTTTCCTACTAAGAACCACATAGGAACATTTTCCTACTACGAATCACATAGGAATGTTTTCCTACTATGAACCACATAGGAATGTTTTCCTACTACTACGAACCTTATAGTAAATGACCTTACTACGATTGACTATTTAGGAATAATTGTCCCACTAATAGTACACGGAGATAATTCTCCAAACGAATACAAACGGATGCGTTGCATCACAACAACGAACTTTCCTTTCATGGACTTAGTTAAACGTCAGAAATACTCACACTTTCGCTAAATCCCACACAAACTATGACTACAAGCAAATTTCGGGACGAAATTCTCCTAACAGGGGGAGAATGTGACACCCGACGATTTAGGGTTACTGATTAACCTGCTAGAAACTCTAATTACGTGTGTTTAGTTTAGTATTAGGCTAAATACTTGTAATTACTTGTAACTATTTGTATATTTATGTGAATATATACTCCCGTAATTGATTCATATTACGCTTACGTAATTAGTTGTAATTACGCTTACTCAATTTGGTGAAATTGTGCAAAACAACCGGACGGAGTCCGACACAGTATAAATACGGACGTTGGTGAAAAAACTTTCTATAGATAACTTAAATCTATTTTTAGAAGTTATTTATTATTATTTATTATTTTATTAAAATAATATACGAAAACCCTAGGCGTTTTGGCTAAAACGTCTCAAACGCAACAGAAACGCGCAGAACGCGCCCGACAATCGAACGAAAACCAAAATATATTTTAAGAATTTAAAATATATCATTTAGAGTAAAACTTTCATTTAAAATATCTCATTTGATGTTAATAATGAAAAACGTCTAATAAAAACGTTACGCGATTAAACCTCCATAAAACGTGCACGCAAACCGAGGCCGACGAATTAACGGAACATTTTTATAAATGTTTTTAAGTATTTTAATAAATACTTCAATCAAAAATATCGAAATTTAAGTCGTCACTTAAAAACGCGTATAAAACATTTAACGTATAAATAAACGTCTAAACAATCGAGTAAACGAACGGGAAATGTAACCAATTAAAAGGAAATGTGAAATGACTAAAATACCCTTGTGGGGGGCCCACAAAAACCAGCCCCAAGGCCACCTCCCTCCATCCACCACTCCAATTACATGCAAATGAAATGATGATATTCCTTAACCCTACAACCACTTACAATCCATGCACCACTTACACCCTCATTCCTTACACTCCACCTTTTTCTTTTCTTCATCTCTCTAACCCAAAACACTCTCAAAAACACTGAGTTTACAGCCACATTCATCATCAATAATCATCATTTAAATCACCAAGAATCAAGAACAAGAAGAAGGGAAGCAAGGATCAAAGCCTATCTCCATCATCTTCATCCTTTCTTCATCATTCTAAGTATGAACACACATTCTCTCTCTCTCTAAAACTGATTGCATGATGATTATTTACTTGTTTTGTAGCTCATCTAACACTATTATGTCCAAATAAAAGGTTAAAATACGTTTTTACCAAACATATATAAAAACACAGAATCTGTCCCAAAAATGCAGTTTACAAAAATATTCGTATAAAATCGAATTTTGAGAGTTAGAGGATGCATTTTTTTTAAGATTTGTGTATTGAAAAGATCTACAACTTTTGTGTTTTGCACTTTTTCCAGAAACGTACTCATTTCTCTCTACAAGCCGATTTATAGGACTGGCCTGTTAGTTTTCGAGAATTGTGTTCGGAACTTTCGCGGAATTTATTTAATATGTAAACGGACTTGTTAAATGCTGGAAATTTGACATGTTAGTCTAGACTCATAGTAGATCAGTTGGTAAAAATTTGGAAGTTTGATTTGGACTAGAGATAGGTGAAATCAGTTGGCGTAATAACCCGACAAAAACCGAAACATGGAATCTTGAAGTTGTAAAGTACATTTTAAAATCCGACACCTCGGGATGATCCCGACATGAACCGACAATTTTTATGAGCTTTGTTAACTGAGATATGGGGTGGGAAAAAGTTTCGGGTCAAACCGAGTAGGTTTGACCAAGTCAACAAAAACGGCTCGGTTTCTAAAAACTTACTATTTTTGGAAAGTGGTAACAAAAATGGGTTTGGATGACTTAGTTAGTAATTTGGACCAAAGACTAAACTTAGAAAGTTTCCCGAATTAGAAACCGACACTTAGAACAATTTCTGAAAATATCCTAAGTCTCAAGTAGAGACACTAACCTAATGATGCTACATTTTGCTAGTGATGCTACATTTTGCTAGTGATGCCACATTTTCTGAAAATATCCTAAGTCTCAAGTAGAGACACTAACCTAGTGATGCTACATTTTGCTAGTGATGCTACATTTTGCTAGTGATGCCATATTTTCTGAAAATATCCTAAGTCTCAAGTAGAGACACTAACCTTGTGATGCTACATTTTGCTATTGATGCTACATTTTGCTAGTGATGCCACATTTTCTGAAAATATCCTAAGTCTCAAGTAGAGACACTAACCTAGTGATGCTACATTTTGCTAGTGATGCTAAGTTTGACCAACCTTGACCAGTTTGACCAACCTTGACCAGGTTTGACCAGTTTGACCAGGTTTGTCCAGTTTGACCAGGTTTGACCAGTTTGACCAGGTTTGACCAGTTTGACCAGGTTTGACCAGCTTTGACCAACGAATTGACCAACTTTGACCTACGGTTTAAGACTTATACAAACAAAAATAATTGGTTTGCAACACACGATATGTACTAATGAATAGTTTACAGCAAAACAAACTTGATAATAATGTCTAAATGAATTATTATTACAAACTTTCACCAACGGGTCGTACACGTTTTTAAGAAACGAACTTGAACAATTTATTTGGACATACTAGTTGATGAACTAGCTCTAGGTGGACATTAACCCTCCACCTACACGATTGGCTTAAGTGGACATTGACCCCCACTTATACAATCTATACAGATGGTCTTTTGAGACATCTACTTATACCCAACCTTATACGTTTTTAGGACGTTAGAAGGTTGCACACCGGCTTGCTTGCTTATTTGATACTTACTTGCTACTTGATAATCTAAGGTGAGTTTCATAGCCCCACTTTTTACTGCTTTTTACTTTGGGGTGAGAATACATGCTCTGTTTTATAAACTGTTTTACATATGAACGCAAGTAACGAAAACTCTTATACTAATTGCATGAGTAACTAAACCAAACTACGATGGCCCCTAACAAATATCATAGTACGTTAATACTAAGCGCGAACATTATGGATAGATCTATCGGGACCTGACAATCAGCCATCCGGGTTAGTCGCTCTAACCACTATACGGATGCATAATATTTCGTACAGCCGAGTGTACTGGTTACACACTCACTGGGGGTAAACAACTATGGTTAAGCTTCGGACTATGAGCTCATGGCAATAGTATACTACGATTTACTTTGGCATTCGTGCTACTTTGATAACTATGAAATCTTGTGGTTCATACTATGATTTTAACTGCGTAAACCTATGAACTCACCAACTTTATGTTGACCTTTTAGCATGTATTTCTCAGGTTCACAGACGCAGTAGGACTTCCCTCAGGAAACAAGGCAGTAGGATGCTTTTGGAAAGCATTAGCTCGAGTCGCATGTTTTCACAAATAACAAGAGATTATATTGCATTACGATATTTTGTATCAACATTTATGTATTAGAAATCTCTAACGGTTTATGCGAACTCCAGATATTTTGTAAACATTTGAATTATGGTAATGTAATATTTTTCAAACGTCTCATATAGAGGTCGTTTGCTTTAATCTTTGTGTTGTGATATTTGATTTGGTCGGCGCCCCCGTGACACCTCTTGTTTCTGCTGCCACGTGTTTTGGGGGTGCGACAGATTGGTATCAGAGCCTAAGGTTATAGCGAACTAGGATTGCATTAGTGACCTAGACTATAACCATTAGGTTAGTATTCTTTGTCTAGTATGACTGGTTCAGCGATTGCATCATTTGAATTTAATTTAACATAGCCTGATCAACTATGTACAATTAAAGGAGATTAGATGCAAGACCTGAAATGGTTATAGTGAACAAGAGTACAGTAGCAGACGTAGACCAAGGATAGAACGGGACCAACCTTTTTATGTGCTTATGTGTTAGGCTTCTATGTGTATATATATGTATAACCTTACGTACACTAAACTTATTTGCCACCCTTCACGGCAACCACTCCCACAACTACGTCACCCAACTCTGAAAACAAGGCTCTAGCCTTACTCACTACTGTGGAGATTTCCATGGTATCCGCTCGGCCAACCGAATCAGGCAACGATATAATCTGATAGGACTCATTTGAGGAGAATCCACCTAAGGATTCGCCACCCAAATAAGTGACGCCTACTTCACCCTCTTCTTTCCGCTCACAACCAAATCACTCGGGAACACGTACAGAACTTCAACCGTACGATGCTTCGTCACTTCATACTCTTCATACCCACTTTTATCATAGACCCATAGAGCGCGCGTGCTACACACGACTAGAAGGGCAGACCTCCTCGAACTAGACCTTATCCTATTCATACTATTTCTACTTAATCATGTTTGGTCACTATTTCGACACGTTCGTTAAACGATTTACTCATAACTTGATTCGCGACTTTGACTGTTCCGAACATCTTTATCAAACATTCGTTCATTTCGAAACAATAACATAGTCATGATTGACTACTCTAAGAAAACTACTCGGTCATTGTCATGACTACTTTTTAAAACTATGATTTGGCTATTTACAACTCTTGAGACGCAGAGAATCATCCAACATGCATACCCCTCAATACGCACAGGAACCCGCTCATCATACCATTTTGGGTACTAGCTGCTAGGCTACGCCGCCACGAGAATAGAATAGACGATATGGATTTTTCACAGATGTAAACTTTCAACCGATTTTTGACAAAACAGAATTTTCAACACCTTTCAATAACCAGAGCTTTCAACGAATTTTTGTTAAACGGATTCTTTCAACGTGCTGACAGTTTCCAACGTATTTTGATTGACATTAAGTTTTCAACAGATATTATGATGACATTTTTAACAAATAAAAACCATACCTATAAACAAACACTTGATTTTCACTTAATTTTCTCAAAGATCTATGTTTTCTAACGAATGATAACGACTATTACTTTGAAACACCTGCGGGTCTTCTAACGATTTACATATTGGATGTGATCCGACGAATTACTCATAACTTGCGAATTGTTTACAAACTGGTTTATTGACAGTTTTAACAAACTATTTATTGGAATCCAATTACTACTTTCAATTTTCTTTTATCAAGATTTGATCACTACTTTGTCTTTGTTTTATGAACTACTTTATCTCTGTTTTGTGAGCTACTCTGAAGCTATTTTAAGAACTGTTTGCGGATTATTTAATGCTCGTTTTCTATGATTTACTATGAACCATTTGAACTCCGTTTTAGGAACTAATTGAATTCTGATTTATGAACTATTTGAACTTTGATTTACCAACTACTTGAACTCTGATTCATGAACTACTTGAACTCCGATTCATGGACTACTTGAACTATGCTTTATGAACGATTTTGTACTATAGGGTGAACTATTTTTGTGAAATTACTTTCACGTATTGTATAATACGACTATGAAACTACTATGATAGCAACTACGAGCCCCACTACGATAATAACTACGATTCCAACTACGATTACATCTGTGATTAAACTTTGGAAACTTTGACAACTTTGAAAACTTGAGACTTGTACTCCGATTTTAGAACTATGCTTTGAACTATGATCTCAACTATGACCTTTTCTTTGATTTCAACTACGATTCCTGCAACGAATCACATAGGAATGTTTTCCTACTAAGAACCACATAGGAACATTTTCCTACTACGAATCACATAGGAATGTTTTCCTACTACGAACCACATAGGAATGTTTTCCTACTACTACGAACCTTATAGTAAATGACCTTACTACGATTGACTATTTAGGAATAATTGTCCCACTAATAGTACACGGAGATAATTCTCCAAACGAATACAAACGGATGCGTTGCATCACAACAACGAACTTTCCTTTCATGGACTTAGTTAAACGTCAGAAATACTCACACTTTCGCTAAATCCCACACAAACTATGACTACAAGCAAATTTCGGGATGAAATTCTCCTAACAGGGGGAGAATGTGACACCCGACGATTTAGGGTTACTGATTAACCTGCTAGAAACCCTAATTACGTGTGTTTAGTTTAGTATTAGGTTAAATACTCGTAATTACTTGTAACTATTTGTATATTTATGTGAATATATACTCCCGTAATTGATTCATATTACGCTTACGTAATTAGTTGTAATTACGCTTACGCAATTTGGTGAAATTGTGCAAAACAACCGGACGGAGTCCGACACAGTATAAATACGGACGTTGGTGAAAAAACTTTCTATAGATAACTTAAATCTATTTTTAGAAGTTATTTATCATTATTTATTATTTTATTAAAATAATATACGAAAACCCGAGGCGTTTTGGCTAAAACGTCTCAAACGCAACAGAAACGCGCGGAACGCGCCCGACAATCGAACGAAAACCAAAATATATTTTAAGAATTTAAAATATATCATTTAGAGTAAAACTTTCATTTAAAATATCTCATTTGATGTTAATAATGAAAAACGTCTAATAAAAACGTTACGCGATTAAACCTCCATAAAACGTGCACGCAAACCGAGGCCGACGAATTAACGGAACATTTTTATAAATGTTTTTAAGTATTTTAATAAATACTTCAATAAAAAATATCGAAATTTAAGTCGTCACTTAAAAACGCGTATAAAACATTTAACGTATAAATAAACGTCTAAACAATCGAGTAAACGAACGGGAAATGTAACCAATTAAAAGGAAATGTGAAATGACTAAAATACCCTTGTGGGGGGCCCACAAAAACCAGCCCCAAGGCCACCTCCCTCCATCCACCACTCCAATTACATGCAAATGAAATGATGATATTCCTTAACCCTACAACCACTTACAATCCATGCACCACTTACACCCTCATTCCTTACACTCCACCTTTTTCTTTTCTTCATCTCTCTAACCCAAAACACTCTCAAAAACACTGAGTTTACAGCCACATTCATCATCAAGAATCATCATTTAAATCACCAAGAATCAAGAACAAGAAGAAGGGAAGCAAGGATCAAAGCCTATCTCCATCATCTTCATCCTTTCTTCATCATTCTAAGTATGAACACACATTCTCTCTCTCTAAAACTGATTGCATGATGATTATTTACTTGTTTTGTAGCTCATCTAACACTATTATGTCCAAATAAAAGGTTAAAATACGTTTTTACCAAACATATATAAAAACACAGAATCTGTCCCAAAAATGCAGTTTACAAAAATATTCGTATAAAATCGAATTTTGCGAGTTAGAGGATGCATTTTTTTTAAGATTTGCGTATTGAAAAGATCTACAACTTTTGTGTTTTGCACTTTTTCTAGAAACGTACTCATTTCTCTCTACAAGCCGATTTATAGGACTGACCTGTTAGTTTTCGAGAATTGTGTTCGGAACTTTCGCGGAATTTATTTAATATGTAAACGGACTTGTTAAATGCTGGAAATTTGACATGTTAGTCTAGACTCATAGTAGATCAGTTGGTAAAAATTTGGAAGTTTGATTTGGACTAGAGATAGGTGAAATCAGTTGGCGTAATAACCCGACAAAAACCGAAACATGGAATCTTGAAGTTGTAAAGTACATTTTAAAATCCGACACCTCGGGATGATCCCGACATGAACCGACAATTTTTATGAGCTTTGTTAACTGAGATATGGGGTGGGAAAAAGTTTCGGGTCAAACCGAGTAGGTTTGACCAAGTCAACAAAAACGGCTCGGTTTCTAAAAACTTACCATTTTTGGAAAGTGGTAACAAAAATGGGTTTGGATGAGTTAGTTAGTAATTTGGACCAAAGACTAAACTTAGAAAGTTTCCCGAATTAGAAACCGACACTTAGAACAATTTCTGAAAATATCCTAAGTCTCAAGTAGAGACACTAACCTAGTGATGCTACATTTTGCTAGTGATGCTACATTTTGCTAGTGATGCCACATTTTCTGAAAATATCCTAAGTCTCAAGTAGAGACACTAACCTAGTGATGCTACATTTTGCTAGTGATGCTACATTTTGCTAGTGATGCCACATTTTCTGAAAATATCCTAAGTCTCAAGTAGAGACACTAACCTAGTGATGCTACATTTTGCTATTGATGCTACATTTTGCTAGTGATGCCACATTTTCTGAAAATATCCTAAGTCTCAAGTAGAGACACTAACCTAGTGATGCTACATTTTGCTAGTGATGCTACATTTTGCTAGTGATGCTAAGTTTGACCAACCTTGACCAGTTTGACCAGGTTTGACCAGTTTGACCGGTTTGACCGGTTTGACCAGGTTTGACCAGGTTTGACCAGTTTGACCAGGTTTGACCAGCTTTGACCAACGAATTGACCAACTTTGACCTACGGTTTAAGACTTATACAAACAAAAATAATTGGTTTGCAACACACGATATGTACTAATGAATAGTTTACAGCAAAACAAACTTGATAATAATGTCTAAATGAATTATTATTACAAACTTTCACCAACGGGTCGTACACGTTTTTAAGAAACGAACTTGAACAATTTATTTGGACATACTAGTTGATGAACTAGCTCTAGGTGGACATTAACCCTCCATCTACATGATTGGCTTAAGTGGACATTGACCCCCACTTATACAATCGCTACAGATGGTCTTTTGAGACATCTACTTATACCCAACCTTATACGTTTTTAGGATGTTAGAAGGTTGCACACCGGCTTACTTGCTTATTTGATACTTACTTGCTACTTGATAATCTAAGGTGAGTTTCATAGCCCCACTTTTTACTGCTTTTTACTTTGGGGTGAGAATACATGCTCTGTTTTATAAACTGTTTTACATATGAACGCAAGTAACGAAAACTCTTATACTAATTGCATGAGTAACTAAACCAAACTACGATGGCCCCTAACAAATATCATAGTACGTTAATACTAAGCGCGAACATTATGGATAGATCTATCGGGACCTGACAATCAGCCATCCGGGTTAGTCGCTCTAACCACTATACGGATGCATAATATTTCGTACAGCCGAGTGTACTGGTTACACACTCACTGGGGGTAAACAACTACGGTTAAGCTTCGGACTATGAGCTCATGGCAATAGTATACTACGATTTACTTTGGCATTCGTGCTACTTTGATAACTATGAAATCTTGTGGTTCATACTATGATTTTAACTGCGTAAACCTATGAACTCACCAACTTTATGTTGACCTTTTAGCATGTATTTCTCAGGTTCACAGACGCAGTAGGACTTCCCTCAGGAAACAAGGCAGTAGGATGCTTTTGGAAAGCATTAGCTCGAGTCACATGTTTTCACAAATAACAAGAGATTAGATTGCATTACGATATTTTGTATCAACATTTATGTATTAGAAATCTCTAACGGTTTATGCGAACTCCAGATATTTTGTAAACATTTGAATTATGGTAATGTAATATTTTTCAAACGTCTCATATAGAGGTCGTTTGCTTTAATCTTTGTGTTGTGATATTTGATTTGGTCGGCGCCCCCATGACACCTCTTGTTTCCGCTGCCACGTGTTATGGGTGTGCGACAGATTGGTATCAGAGCCTAAGGTTATAGCGAACTAGGATTGCATTAGTGACCTCGACTATAACCATTAGGTTAGTATTCTTTGTCTAGTATGACTGGTTCAGCGATTGCATCATTTGAATTTAATTTAACATAACCTGATCAACTATGTACAATTAAAGGAGATTCGATGCAAGACCTGAAATGGTTATAGTGAACAAGAGTACAGTAGCAGACGTAGACAAAGGATAGAACGGGACCAACCTTTATATGTGCTTATGTGTTAGGCTTCTATGTGTATATATATGTATAACCTTACGTACACTAAACTTATTTGCCACCCTTCACGGCAAACACTCCCACAACTACGTCACCCAACTCTGAAAACAAGGCTCTAGCCTTACTCACTACTGTGGAGATTTCCATGGTATCCGCTCGGCCAACCGAATCAGGCAACGATATAATCTGATAGGACTCATTTGAGGAGAATCCACCTAAGGATTCGCCACCCAAATAAGTGACGCCTACTTCACCCTCTTCTTTCCGCTCACAACCAAATCACTCGGGAACACGTATAGAACTTCAACCGTACGATGCTTCGTCACTTCATACTCTTCATACCCACTTTTATCATAGACCCATAGAGCGCGCGTGCTACACACGACTAGAAGGGCAGACCTCCTCGAACTAGACCTTATCCTATTCATACTATTTCTACTTAATCATGTTTGGTCACTATTTCGACACGTTCGTTAAACGATTTACTCATAACTTGATTCGCGACTTTGACTGTTCCGAACATCTTTATCAAACATTCGTTCATTTCGAAACAATAACATAGTCATGATTGACTACTCTAAGAAAACTACTCGGTCATTGTCATGACTACTTTTTAAAACTATGATTTGGCTATTTACAACTCTTGAGACGCAGAGAATCATCCAACATGCATACCCCTCAATACGCACAGGAACCCGCTCATCATACCATTTTGGGTACTAGCTGCTAGGCTACGCCGCCACGAGAATAGAATAGACGATATGGATTTTTCACAGATGTAAACTTTCAACCGATTTTTGACAAAACAGAATTTTCAACACCTTTCAATAACAAGAGCTTTCAACGAATTTTTGTTAAACGGATTCTTTCAACGTCCTGACAGTTTCCAACGTATTTTGATTGACATTAAGTTTTCAACAGATATTATGATGACATTTTTAACAAATAAAAACCATACCTATAAACAAACACTTGATTTTCACTTAATTTTCTCAAAGATCTATGTTTTCTAACGAACGATAACGACTATTACTTTGAAACACCTGCGGGTCTTCTAACGATTTACATATTGGATGTGATCCGACGAATTACTCATAACTTGCGAATTGTTTACAAACTGGTTTATTGACAGTTTTAACAAACTATTTATTGGAATCCAATTACTACTTTCATTTTTCTTTTATCAAGATTTGATCACTACTTTGTCTTTGTTTTATGAACTACTTTATCTCTGTTTTGTGAGCTACTCTGAAGCTATTTTAAGAACTGTTTGCGGATTATTTAATGCTCGTTTTCTATGATTTACTATGAACCATTTGAACTCCGTTTTAGGAACTAATTGAATTCTGATTTATGAACTATTTGAACTTTGATTTACCAACTACTTGAACTCTGATTCATGAACTACTTGAACTCCGATTCATGGACTACTTGAACTATGCTTTATGAACGATTTTGTACTATAGGGTGAACTATTTTTGTGAAATTACTTTCACGTATTGTATAATACGACTATGAAACTACTATGATAGCAACTACGAGCCCCACTACGATAATAACTACGATTCCAACTACGATTACATCTGTGATTAAACTTTGGAAACTTTGACAACTTTGAAAACTTGAGACTTGTACTCCGATTTTAGAACTATGCTTTGAACTATGATCTCAACTATGACCTTTTCTTTGATTTCAACTACGATTCCTGCAACGAATCACATAGGAATGTTTTCCTACTAAGAACCACATAGGAACATTTTCCTACTACGAATCACATAGGAATGTTTTCCTACTACGAACCACATAGGAATGTTTTCCTACTACTACGAACCTTATAGTAAATGTCCTTACTACGATTGACTATTTAGGAATAATTGTCCCACTAATAGTACACGGAGATAATTCTCCAAACGAATACAAACGGATGCGTTGCATCACAACAACGAACTTTCCTTTCATGGACTTAGTTAAACGTCAGAAATACTCACACTTTCGCTAAATCCCACACAAACTATGACTACAAGCAAATTTCGGGACGAAATTCTCCTAACAGGGGGAGAATGTGACACCCGACGATTTAGGGTTACTGATTAACCTGCTAGAAACCCTAATTACGTGTGTTTAGTTTAGTATTAGGCTAAATACTTGTAATTACTGGTAACTATTTGTATATTTATGTGAATATATACTCCCGTAATTGATTCATATTACGCTTACGTAATTAGTTGTAATTACGCTTACGCAATTTGGTGAAATTGTGCAAAACAACCGGACGGAGTCCGACACAGTATAAATACGGACGTTGGTGAAAAAACTTTCTATAGATAACTTAAATCTATTTTTAAAAGTTATTTATCATTATTTATTATTTTATTAAAATAATATACGAAAACCCTAGGCGTTTTGGCTAAAACGTCTCAAACGTAACAGAAACGCGCGGAACGCGCCCGACAATCGAACGAAAACCAAAATATATTTTAAGAATTTAAAATATATCATTTAGAGTAAAACTTTCATTTAAAATATCTCATTAAAAACGTCTAATAAAAACGTTACGCGATTAAACCTCCATAAAACGTGCACGCAAACCGAGGCCGACGAATTAACGGAACATTTTTATAAATGTTTTTAAGTATTTTAATAAATACTTCAATCAAAAATATCTAAATTTAAGTCGTCACTTAAAAACGCGTATAAAACATTTAACGTATAAATAAACGTCTAAACAATCGAGTAAACGAACGGGAAATGCAACCAATTAAAAGGAAATGTGAAATGACTAAAATACCCTTGTGGGGGGCCCACAAAAACCAGCCCCAAGGCCACCTCCCTCCATCCACCACTCCAATTACATGCAAATGAAATGATGATATTCCTTAACCCTACAACCACTTACAATCCATGCACCACTTACACCCTCATTCCTTACACTCCACCTTTTTCTTTTCTTCATCTCTCTAACCCAAAACACTCTCAAAAACACTGAGTTTACAGCCACATTCATCATCAAGAATCATCATTTAAATCACCAAGAATCAAGAACAAGAAGAAGGGAAGCAAGGATCAAAGCCTATCTCCATCATCTTCATCCTTTCTTCATCATTCTAAGTATGAACACACATTCTCTCTCTCTAAAACTGATTGCATGATGATTATTTACTTGTTATGTAGCTCATCTAACACTATTATGTCCAAATAAAAGGTTAAAATACGTTTTTACCAAACATATATAAAAACACAGAATCTGTCCCAAAAATGCAGTTTACAAAAATATTCGTATAAAATCGAATTTTGAGAGTTAGAGGATGCATTTTTTTTAAGATTTGCGTATTGAAAAGATCTACAACTTTTGTGTTTTGCACTTTTTCCAGAAACGTACTCATTTCTCTCTACAAGCCGATTTATAGGACTGACCTGTTAGTTTTCGAGAATTGTGTTCGGAACTTTTGCGGAATTTATTTAATATGTAAACGGACTTGTTAAATGATGGAAATTTGACATGTTAGTCTAGACTCATAGTAGATCAGTTGGTAAAAATTTGGAAGTTTGATTTGGACTAGAGATAGGTGAAATCAGTTGGCGTAATAACCCGACAAAAACCGAAACATGGAATCTTGAAGTTGTAAAGTACATTTTAAAATCCGACACCTCGGGATGATCCCGACATGAACCGACAATTTTTATGAGCTTTGTTAACTGAGATATGGGGTGGGAAAAAGTTTCGGGTCAAACCGAGTAGGTTTGACCAAGTCAACAAAAACGGCTCGGTTTCTAAAAACTTACTATTTTTGGAAAGTGGTAACAAAAATGGGTTTGGATGACTTAGTTAGTAATTTGGACCAAAGACTAAACTTAGAAAGTTTCCCGAATTAGAAACCGACACTTAGAACAATTTCTGAAAATATCCTAAGTCTCAAGTAGAGACACTAACCTAGTGATGCTACATTTTGCTAGTGATGCCACATTTTCTGAAAATATCCTAAGTCTCAAGTAGAGACACTTACCTAGTGATGCTACATTTTGCTAGTGATGCTACATTTTGCTAGTGATGCCACATTTTCTGAAAATATCCTAAGTCTCAAGTAGAGACACTAACCTAGTGATGCTACATTTTGCTAGTGATGCTACATTTTGCTAGTGATGCCACATTTTCTGAAAATATCCTAAGTCTCAAGTAGAGACACTAACCTAGTGATGCTACATTTTGCTAGTGATGCTACATTTTGCTAGTGATGCTACATTTTGCTAGTGATGCTAAGTTTGACCAACCTTGACCAGTTTGACCAGCTTTAACCAACGAATTGACCAACTTTGACCTACGGTTTAAGACTTATACAAACAAAAATAATTGGTTTGCAACACACGATATGTACTAATGAATAGTTTACAGCAAAACAAACTTGATAATAATGTCTAAATGAATTATTATTACAAACTTTCACCAACGGGTCGTACACGTTTTTAAGAAACGAACTTGAACAATTTATTTGGACATACTAGTTGATGAACTAGCTCTAGGTGGACATTAACCCTCCACCTACACGATTGGCTTAAGTGGACATTGACCCCCACTTATACAATCGCTATAGATGGTCTTTTGAGACATCTACTTATACCCAACCTTATACGTTTTTAGGACGTTAGAAGGTTGCACACCGGCTTGCTTGCTTATTTGATACTTACTTGCTACTTGATAATCTAAGGTGAGTTTCATAGCCCCACTTTTTACTGCTTTTTACTTTGGGGTGAGAATACATGCTCTGTTTTATAAACTGTTTTACATATGAACGCAAGTAACGAAAACTCTTATACTAATTGCATGAGTAACTAAACCAAACTACGATGGCCCCTAACAAATATCATAGTACGTTAATACTAAGCGCGAACATTATGGATAGATCTATCGGGACCTGACAATCCGCCATCCGGGTTAGTCGCTCTAACCACTATACGGATGCATAATATTTCGTACAGCCGAGTGTACTGGTTACACACTCACTGGGGATAAACAACTACGGTTAAGCTTCGGACTATGAGCTCATGGCAATAGTATACTACGATTTACTTTGGCATTCGTGCTACTTTGATAACTATGAAATCTTGTGGTTCATACTATGATTTTAACTGCGTAAACCTATGAACTCACCAACTTTATGTTGACCTTTTAGCATGTATTTCTCAGGTTCACAGACGCAGTAGGACTTCCCTCAGGAAACAAGGCAGTAGGATGCTTTTGGAAAGCATTAGCTCGAGTCGCATGTTTTCACAAATAACAAGAGATTAGATTGCATTACGATATTTTGTATCAACATTTATGTATTAGAAATCTCTAATGGTTTATGCGAACTCCAGATATTTTGTAAACATTTGAATTATGGTAATGTAATATTTTTCACACGTCTCATATAGAGGTCGTTTGCTTTAATCTTTGTGTTGTGATATTTGATTTGGTCGGCGCCCCCGTGACACCTCTTGTTTCCGCTGCCACGTGTTATGGGGGTGCGACATAATTCATATCCATGATCATCTTCGTCGCTATTATGGTAAATATTAAGATGATTATCGGCTTCATTATCCATGATCCTTTAGTTTTTTTAGGAGATAGTTAAAAGATTTAAATTTTTTGTTAGTTGTCACTTTTGATCGGCAGAAAAGTGTAAAAACAGATTAATGATTGTGTTGCAACTGGTTTGGAGGCATTAACTGTAATTATCGAATTTTAAGGAATGTAAAAGGTCACGTGTAATTTAAATTTTTGGCCTAATTTTTGCTCTAAGATTTTAAAATATTCTGCTAAAATTTGGCCCCAAAAAAAAAAATGAATGACATGTGCCGTGTTTTATGAATATATTAAGTGTATGAAAAATAAATAAAACGCATCAATTAGCTTAGTGGTATAGGTGGTGGATGGTGTTGGGCTGGTTGGTCGCGTGTTCAAGTCTTGCACCCTACTTTTTTGTTTGTTTATATTTTATTTTTTTAAGTGATCATGTTATATTTTAATGGAATATTGTTATTAACCCCTATCAAATGGATGGATTGGTTCAAAATCGATCCGTATACTAAAAATATGTAAGATATTATAATAAACTTATACGACAAAAGGTTAATAATTTGAATTTCAAACCAACAAAAATGGGAAACCGAAATACCCGCAAACAAATGCACAAATTTGAAACGTTGTTAAGTTGTATATATATATATATATATATATATATAGTAGCAGCATAAAAAAACTAGGTATATAAGTATCCAACAAACATACATCCTTAAATAATTATACTTAAACATCCCAAATTCGTACAAACCAAAGGTAACAAGCATCCCACAAACAAACATTACATCTAAACAGATATTCATGGCTGTACCAAAAATGGTCCATTAAACTATGCCGGGATGCACGGGGTGTGTACCACAATGATAGAACCTAGCAGGGAATTTCCTTCTGCTTAAGCGTTCGCGATCATACAAGATCATTCTAACCTTATAAATGGTTTGCCTCACATTCCAACGACCTTCTGACCTTGTGTATTCGTCATTCAACAGTTTCCTTGCTTCTTCCATCCTTCCTCCACCTTCTGCCATTAGCAGCATACCAAGGACAAATGTAGCATCAGTTTGTCCGAAACGTGATGCATGTTGCAGCATCTCCTTTCCAGCAGCCTCATCACCTGCATAGAACATCCTCATCTGATCAACACAATACAGAAAAAACATAAATATGTATGTAACAGAGTAAGCATCATACCCACGTAGATGTAAGCAACCATAACGCAGTTTAACTCGGATATATACACACTATTGTAATCGAGATGCGTATCACTAATAACACTAGTAGTTATCTAAATGAAAATATTCACAATCATGGTAATCACGAGAATAGACAAACCTATGACGTTTGCAAGAAGTGTCTTTTTGTTCATATATGCTAAAGAAGGCATTAAGTTAGCCATCATCGTGCACATGAAAGCCAAACTTCCTAACTTGGCTGCTTGGTCCATGTACCTTGGCATCTCACTACTTAGATCCACAGGTAGCTTCATAGTGACAGTTATGACTGTGATAGATGCCGCATTAAGAGAGAAATATTTCGATGGAAACCAAAATTTTTTATTTCGGAAACCATGTAACAAATCGGCTGCCATGGCAAGGATGCAAAGTACCGAAGCTATAGCTATGTAGATTCCAATCCATACCATAGATCCACTATACTTGTTATTATCTGCCATATCCCATTCCACCTCACAAGAATGGAGCAACCGTTCTACATCATGTATGGTGATGTTTACAGCGTATTCGTCATGATAATAATCATAGGGAGTGACTAATCTGCTCACAACATGGAAACATCTGTAGTATGTGTTATTTAATGAACTCATGTTGGGAATTTTAATTAGCCAAGTAATTATAAACTGATTTAAGATATATAAAGTGTTTGTAGCAACAAGTTTTAATCTTGTTGCAATGAAACTTCCCTTAGTGCAAGTTCAACGAAAGTAGAAGCCAGAAAAAGAACCAAAGAAAAATGTGAAGACGGGACATTAGTTTTTAGTGTGTGGTACCCACCAATGTAGACTTTCTTGGACATTTGTTAAATTGTAGAATTTTACCAAGCAATAATAATTTGGATCGGGTCGGAATGACTGGTTCTGGTTTACGGCTCGATTATCCAACTCAAACCCGATGTGATTTGATAAACGTCTTAAAAGGAAGGAGAAAAATGATTGTTTTATATATAAGCAACTCTATAATACGGAGTAACATTTTAATATTACTGCACTGAAACTTCCCTAGAATGCAATTTAATGGCCGGCTATCAATTTATATTTTTATCCGATGAATAGTTCAATACAGACTTTAACTAAATCAAAAGGAAAGTTGGAGGTAAAGAAATAGGGCTTAGTCCCTAGAAATGCTATGAACTTTGCCCAAAAGTCTATTGTATGGGACCAACTTACGGGGAGGCATAAGAATGCAACCTACTTGAAAAAGTGGGGTTTTTGATGTAACTTGCTGATGTGTCGTTCGTTGAAGGTGACACGTGGCGTACGGATGTGCCGAGTGGCTTACGGAGAGTTTGACAACTCATCGACACATCAGCAAGTTACATCAAAAACCTCACTTTTTCAAGTAGGTTGCATTCTTATGCCTCCCCGTAAGTTGGTCGCATACAATAGACTTTTGGACAAAGTTCGTAGCATTTCGAGGGACTTAGCCCAAAGAAATAACAGAATTAAAAGAAGATGAACTTAACTTCATATACTACAAATATAATTCCAATATCTTTAGGGCGTGTTTGGTTCACAGAATTCATAGGAATCTGATGGAATTGGAATCTGAATTCCTTTCCATATCATGTTCGGTTGACATAATGGAATTCAGATTCCAGTGCATTGCGTTTGTTTCACAGAATTGGAAGGAATTGGAATCCTTCGAATTCCATCAGACAAAGGAATTCAGATTCCTTACCATATTGGATGGAAGACTTGTGATATCAATGGAATTCAGATTGCTAATTATTTTTTAAAATTTTTTTTTCTTCTTAATACTACTATTAATTAAATATTATTTTAATGTTATATTTATATTCTTTTATAAACTTTTTATTAATACTACTATTAATTAAATATTACTTTAATGTCATATTTATATAATATTTTTTTTATATTATATAAAATATAAAACAATATTATCACAATATATATAAATAATACCTTTTAATATTAATACTTGTTATCATTTTCGCAATTATATATGCAATTAATTATATACCTAAATAAACTTAATAGTTAATTTTATTTACTATTAGTACTAGTTATTTATTAAATATAAATATATAAACACAATAACTATTTATATATATAATTTATAATAAATTAATATTAGATTATTATATTTTAATTAATTGTAATTAACATTATACCTACATTATTTATTTATATTTTTTATTAGTATTAATTCAAATTCCATTCCAATTCCTGTCAACCAAACGTGATAGTGTAATTGGAATCTGAATGTGCTAGAATCGTTTGGATGACTGAATATTTTTTTGGATGGAATGGAATCTGTCAAATGAATGGAATTTAAAGGAATTGAAATATGTGTCATGTTTGGTTGTCAAAATGCGATGGAATTTGTTAAAGGAATTGGAATGTAAATATGATAAATGACATAATTACCCTTTATACTTTTTGGATCCAGATTAAAATATTTTGACTTTTTTCTTTCTTTTCTTTTTTTAATGTAATTTATCACCAATGGTTCTTGACTTCTTGTGTTTAACTATATTTATTTATCATCAATTATCAAAAAGAAAAAAAAATATAAGATCTACAAAGTTCTTTATCGGGCCACTCACCAAGAATCAACCATATCTTCTTCAACAAATATCCTTTACTAACTTTAGTAACTAAATAGTCCCTTTCATTACAAATCACCAAGAATCAACCATATCATCTTCTTCAACAAATATCCTTTACTAACTTTAGTAACTAAATAGTCCCTTTCATTACAAATCACCACCATACGAGCAAAAAGATTTTAATAAAATAAATATCAAACTCAAGTACAAAACCAAATTAATCCCAAATAGAGGATAAAAGAATATGAAGAACAACAAAAATGATGATACGTAGATTCACATGCTCGGGTTACTGGTCTTGATCACCGGGCTACGGGTCATGAACACCGAACACCTAGACTAATTTGTGATTGTATCACTCAAAATGGAAGAGATATTGTTATTAGAGTGAATAAGGGATGAAGGGATATTGTTGTCTCGGGTGGCGATTCCCTATTTGGTAACTCGCATTACACTTAGAGTGTAATCGGTTTTACGCCACATCTCCGAAACGGAGCCGAGCAACTTCCTAGCTAGTAGAGGGTTGTGGGATTGTTGTTGGTCTCATTAAAATGAGTAATAGGCATATGCAAGGATAAGCGTTGGTGTTTATGCTCTTTAAGTAGTAAACACTAAGACCATCCGTAACCATAACACCAGAACGTCACTTTTTGAGCTGCCACGTCAGCGCCACATCAGCATCAAACCATAACACCAGAACACCCCTAATCATAACACCAGAACGCCACTTTTTTAACCCATTATAGGACCCACAATTTTTTTTTAAAACACTTTCAAAGGGAAAAAGAAAAGGAAAAAAAATAAAAAAATGCAGTGGGACCCACCAAAACGCCTAAAATCGCCCCGTTATTTCATCCAGAACGCCGCATTACCGGCGTTCTGGCGTTGTGGAGCTTCAGAACGCGTGCCAGCTAGGTGCGTTACGAGTGGTCTAATATGTTGTAGTAGAGATGATGCATACACGTATTAAGTAGATCTAGAAGAAGAGTGCCATGTAAATTGGCTGCCCCTTTAACTCATTTGGATGCCTCTATTTATAGAGAATATTTTGCAAGCACATGATTATCCAAAGATATGATAAAGATATTATGGCAAGTTAGTAGAATCTTTTAGATATGCACAGGGGTATGTATGTGAGATGAAAGATTTGGATAGAGATATGCCAACTGGTTAGATATTCTTGGATATGTAGGAATCTTACATGTGTGAATTACATATGTGAATACCATGCACATGGAAGTTACATGGAAGGTTTAAGATTTCTTTGTTTAATCATATTTAGGTGAATAGCTATTTCATGGTAATACTATCAAGTCCCCCAATTCATATGTGTCGAATAACATTTGGCACGTATGAATTTATAATTTTTGAGAAAATAAAAGGTGAAAGTAAGATATGTGGATTCATAATGATCGATAAATATATGTTGTTGGGATTTTGTTTTGAATCTTAATGCTTTTGGATTTCGCTTGTTTTTAATATTCATGTATACTTCAAGTCACACACCAACCTTGTAAATATACAAGGATTTAGTGAGATAGTTAGGGATCAACTTTATAACTGATTTTAGTAATTTCGATGACTGATTTTACCAACGTGGAGAAACCGTAGTCAATTAAGACGTTGAACGGCGAGGAAGGCTGGGATCTACTAATTTAGAACCGATTTTGTGAGTCTAGTACATATGAATCCAATGAATAAGACCAAGAGACATATTACCCACTAAGCGTGCCACAAATGTGGGATGTTGCTCTAAACATGAAGTTAATAACCGCAAAGTAACCGTTAGTACCCAACCCTTTGGAGAAGAAGCCAACATTAGTATCACAAGTTCCCGAGATAATATAACCAATGATGAAGTGATGGTGAATATATGATTTCTTTCGATGCACATGCTGTAGTTAGGGTTCACACACAAACTTGTATAAGATACCTAATTACATGAGAGAAGAATAGGGTTAGTGCAATTGCACTTGAAGGAGGGTTCAAACTACTAGAGCAGTCAAAGAGTTTAATAAGGCTTTTTTTTAGAATTAAGAGATTAAAAATTCCAGAAGAAGTTGCATGTCTAACATGCTACAAGTAAGCAGTCTAATTGATTGTTAAATATTGCATATTTTTATTTAGAGCCATCGGCTTGTCTTCAAGCTTGTGGATTCATATTTTAAGCACATATGGGTTTTGTATACTCATGCTATGAAAGTTGCTATGTGAAGTATGAATACTCTCCATACTATACTGTCAACAAGATTGGTGCAGAGTGCATACCTAATCGTGGTTAGCTTTAAACTCTTTTGGTGCTTATGGTTTTCTTTAATATGATGATTTAAATATCTAATAGTTTAAGATCTTATTCCACGATCTTCTTTTTCGGTTTATTTTAAGAGAGCTTTTTACCAATTGTTGCAGATAATGTGTGTAACCATTGAGCCCCCAAGACTAGTCGTGGCAAGTTTAATGACACGTTTGGTCTTTATTTAATGTATATATGTTTTGTTGATACATAATTTTGGTGTGGCTATTTTGTTAAGCTTCTATGTGTTTTGCTATTTGTAGCATTTTTTCTTTCGTTGTATTAATTCAGCATTTTTGATGGTTTTTGATACATATATGCTCATCATTTCATGTATATCAAGCTTCTATTCGTAGCTTTTTTGTATCTCTTTCTTGGTGAGATAATGACATAATACTAAACTTGACACTTCTATATTATGTACGTACATCTTTAGCTATTTATAGCTGTTTATCTCTTTAATGGCGGGATTAGTGTCAATGGTGTGGTCATGCCACTTTGCACGATGGAGTTTTGATTTCTTTTCGAGCAATTTATCCAATTGCGTTATCTATTTCACGTCTTTATAAAGCAGTTTTGTTGCTTTATGTGCGATGAAGCTTTACATCTTTAGTACGGAATTGCCGCTTTGCACGATGTAGGTTCATGTCTTTGGAGTGTCGAGTGGACTTGCCACTTTGCGTGATAAATTTCATGTTTTTGAAGCAGTTGCTCTGAATATGAACGACACGGTTTGAGTCTTTGGTCTAGTCATGCTGCTTTGTGCAGATTGTATGTTCTCCAATTAGTGAGTTACACGATATTTTGTTCCTCTGCTGCCTTGTCACATTGTTAAAACCAACTTGGTAATTATAAATTTCATTCTATGAATTTGTCAAAGATCACTGATGGGCGCCTAGAGGTCGGTCAAGGAATCGCTTCCTGTCGTCGCGGTGCCTTCCTCCAGGCGCGCCACCAGCGGGTGTTCTAAAATTTGTAAATGCGGGGCCTAAGGATACTTAAACTATGGGGTATAGTAGTAAGTATGACCTAGGGTCGTTCTTCAAACTACAACGGGCATGGGATCTAGGTCTTTTGATTATCTTTTGTAATTTAGCTGGTTTATCAAAAGGTTGATAGGGGTTTTGTTTGTTTTCTATTATAACTACTAATTTTAAACTAAACTAAAGGATAGGTGAGGTGGCTACGAGAACAGCAGATTAACGCGAGTGTCTACTATGATAATTATATATGCTATTTAGGGGTAGTTATTTTAGTTAAGGTATTAGCTACGATGACGAAGTCAGGACTTAACAGACGTACTTGAAACAATCAATGACAACAAAGTACTCTACTTACAACCTTTCCTTAGCTCCCACGTATTTAAACGCTTGTACCAGTAGTAAGTTGTTTTACAGTATTTCCGTTGAAACATTAAAAGGTTCTTGTTATCTATCCCGAGTTATATGTCCTAATGAGCCATAACTACTAGCCTATTATATACCTAACGCGAAGTTGTCCACAATCAGATAAATAACATGTCACGAAGATAGCAGTTATAGAGTGTAAACTATACCGGAAGTTCTCCCAAATATAGCAACCAATTTAACCAACAGCCATCCTCGAGTCCTATTCCCCAATCTCGGACATTTGAGATATCCGAATCATGGCATGAATTGTTGAATGAACAAAAACATGAAACAGGGGTTTCCTACCGGAACAGGTTGGGATGGCCTGGTCTAACGGCTGATTAAATTGTTCATCATTATTTCATATAAACCATCATAACTATTTTACGCGTGTTAAACTGATGTATGCAATTAATTTATACTCGAAAACCTAATCATATATCCAATAACACAAATGATACTAGCATGCAAACCCTAAAGCAACAATCAAACAAGAACATGCGACAGAGCAGCATACAAGGATCAGTTTAATTTGTGCAGAGTAACTGGATAATTGGTTAAGTCACACATATTCCGAAAGTTCTCTCAAAAACATGCGTTAAATAAATTGAATCTAATCTATCTCTAATCCTACGCTCCGTGTCTCCCTCCGGTGTATTTCAACCAGGAGAACACCGGCCATGTCGAGTTCAACGATCATCAGACACAGAATAATAAGCGGCGTACCACCAGTTAAGGACCAGCAGTAAGTTACAAACCACAGCATAAGTTGGATAGATAAACATTGGAGACTCAATTCATAGATTCAAATATATATCAACAGCATACGGACAGAGTAACGGCGTATTTACAATTGGAATCATTATCACAACGGATTGTGCCCACGACTTTCATAGCTTCCACGTTCCGTACTACACACATTCGTGATGGTTCCGGCACTATACAAATGAAAGCCGTATAACGTTACCTCCGTTGTTTCATAATATCCAATTGCATTTTAAAGTATAACTACCCTAGCATAATGATTATCATAGCAGACACAGATTTGTTTAGCTAAGCATGGCAATAATTCTAGCAAGCAATTCTAAATAATTATGACAACAGCACAACATATTTAAAACAACAAGATAGAAATTAAAATAAAACCTGACAAAGCATAATTACAAATCTTGCGCAATCGCAGTCTCGGAGCACCTCCGTAAAGCTAAGCTAGAAGCTAATCTACTAGCTTAATTAAACTAACCTAATCTAATTATTTCTAGACAGAGTAGAGAGAGAAAGGAAAGAAAGAAAACATATATCTTAAAATGAGGAGGTGATGGTGTGTATTTATAGGATTTGCTCAGCCGTATTCCTCAACCGTATTCTAGCCTTCAAAATCTCAGCCGTATCAAGATTGCACCTTGGATGACCAAAACATGCGATACGGTTGAATTTGGCCGTATACGGGAGAGATTGGCCGTATCGGGGGAGGGACAAGGCCGGATACGGGGGAGATTGCCCGTATACGGCTGGACCTTGGCCGTATATGGTTGGGACAGGCCGTATACGGCTTAGTCTTGGCCGTATACGGTTGGGCTTGGCCGTATACGGCTTGGCTCTCCCGTATCGTGGTCCGTCGGTTGCCTTGAATCTTCGTTTGGGCGTAACTTCTTCATCCGATGTCCGTTTTCAGCGTTCTTTATATCCACGCGATCGTAATCTCCTGACGAAGAAAATGACATAGGTTAGAGGTCATAATTATTAGTAGAGATTAAAAAGTGCTTAAAAGTGTGAACCGGAATGCTTATGATCGTATTCGTTATATTTATCGTGTTTTTCGACCATTTTAGATGATTTTTGAAATGTTGTCTATATTTTAGCCTTAATGATGAGTTTTGATAATAATGTATTGATTTTGGATATATTCATCATGTTTTGGGCTAAAAAGGTGAGAAAGTGACGCATAAAAACTTGACTTTTTACGTGTCATCAAATATCCCACACTTAGACTTTTGCTTGTCCTCAAGCAAACTTCATCTTACCAGCCGAAACCTTCTAAATTTCAAACTTTTTTACCCCACAAAGAAGAAGTCATACAGATTGAAAACAAGTATTGTGCCAATTAAGATAAAGAAAAGATGTTCACATGAAGTATCCAAAGGTCTTTAAGATGATTCACTTAGGCAAACTTTCAATTCTCGGGATGTGGAATATACACGACTGGGCGATCTCACTGGTGGTCACTCAATTCACTCAAGTGTATCGGGTTTCCTATTATCCTAAGCCAAATGAAAAATCGCTCAAATACCTGTCATGCAGCATTCGTCGTCATATGCTTGCCCAAGGATCGTATCTCCACCACTTAGATGGGGACGGCACTAACTATCCCAAGACATTCAAGTGGGTTGTAATGTGTGGTGGGGGTTTAAAGGGTATGGATAGAGGTAAAAAGGGTTTAAGGGTTTCACTTATCTTAGGACCTTTAAAATCTTCATGAAAAAAATACTATTTAGATATTATTTTTAATGAAAACGGAAACGGATTACTATAAGGGAAGAAGATAGCTATTTATGTCTTCTATCTTTTTGAAAACACACGAAGAATTTATGCTTTTAAGAGCAAGAGTTTTCGGGAGATTTCAGCACTTAGCTTTATTCTATTTTTGGCTCAGAATTTCTTGGCCAGAGATTTTCTAAGGAATTTTTTTCTTTTTGCCCTGTAGACATCCTTTCTTTCTTTCATCTTTTTGTTTTTCCAGCCTTTTTCACTTTCGAAATTTACTCGGTGTCAATTTTTCACACCACAAGGCTCTCGAATTCTTTTGAATATTGATCATGTAACCGCACGCGAGTAGCTTTTTGAGTAAACACGGATTTTTGTGATTTGGGGTAGAAACAAAAAGCATTCCTAACTAGCTTTTTCCACAAAAGATTATAAAAAATTCTAAGATAAGCTTTTGGTAGGTATGGGGGTAAGTGGGTTTAAAATATGGGTTGAAAGAAACGAAAAGGCTATGGCTCAACAGGGTTTTCTAGGCGGATCATCAACACTGAAAATGAGTGTCGGAAGGGTTTTGGGCTTGAAAGAGATATGTTGAAATGGGGTTTAATCCTAGGGAATGTCAAGGTCATCTAATTGCACCTATGTCACGTATGACACCCGTCAATTGTGATCTCGAAACGCATACCCGGGGCAAGTTCTAATTCAGAAATGCGTGCACCGGTCACACACAAGAAAACGAACAGTGAAGCATTTAAAATGAATGCTTATAAGGCTCAAAATTCCTCACCGCAAAAATGGGTTATATGTGTCCAGTCGTGCGATGCCCCTCTTAGATCCTCATCTTAATTTATTTGGAATCCGACATCATTCGACCTCTTTTTACCAATTTTCGAATACTTGTAAAAAAATCTGTACTCTTTCTTACAATTGTGACTCAAAAATTTAAAATTTTTGAAAATTTTGGCAAAAATAAGGGTTGAAAATCATTTCGAGGACATGCATATTTCTAAATCAACTTACGGATACCTAGACGAGAGATATACTGCTATCCCACACTTAAAAATAAACATTGTCCCCAATGTTTCTGCACTAAGTAGGGAAAATCCCATACTTAGGGTTTTGTTTTTAGGAAAAATGTTAATTTAAAAGTTTTAAGTACGGAGGATCCCACACTTAGAGTTTTAAGTGGGCATAAGCATATCTAAGTTACGTCAAAACTAGAAGAGTTTAGGACAGTTACTTCCCTACGGTTGGTGAACACTGGATTCAGGACCAGATTCGTGAAGGAGTGGTGCTAGTAATCTGCTGGATTTGTGGACCAGACTCTAATTAAAGCTCATCCATTCCTTACGAAGCTGAGTTCTGCAATACCATAAACACAGTCATAATCACCAATCCAACATTTCAACATAAATAAAAAGCATAAAAATAAAGTAGGTGACGTGGAACTGAAGTAGGTGACGTCTGGAACTGAAGTAGGTGACGTGGCAACAATCGGACCAGGCATGATGGGTGCAACAGGAAGATCAGGGGCTAATTCAGCATCAGCAGCAGGAAGAGTGGGCTCTGAGATCAGGGCAGCTGGGAAGAATGACCATGGAGGGAGAGGTGGTCTCGGACCTTGACCAAGTCTGAAAGACTGGTCAGGAAGTCTCGGAAGTCCAACCCTCTCTCTGATGTCAGAGTGGGAGTCATGCTGGATGGAGAGCTCTCGCAGAATCGCCCAGGTCACAGCTCTATCTGCTGTGGTGATCCCATAGTCAAAGACTGGAGTGCTCGTCACATCTGTCACAGGCTCCTCTGGTACAGTGGTCGCCTTCTTCCTTCCTCTGCGGTGTCTTTTCTTCTTCTGTTGTTGAGCAGCGGTATGTCCTGAGGTCTCAGCTGAAGCGTCCATCCTGAAACATAAAGAAAAACAGGTAATGCTAAAGCTTACATGGTTATACAAATGCAGCAAAATCAGATGACTTTTAAAAAGATTTTTATAAAAAGTTTGAGTCATCTAAGTGGTTGCATTTGCATAAGTCAGATAAAACTTATCTCCGATGTATATGTAAGAGTGCGGTGCTGTCGGGTATCTAAATTATCCTGCATTTATTAGTCCAGTGATGATAATACTAAGCAAAAATAAACTAAGAAATAAAATTTAAAGCTAAAATAAAGATAAGCAATGGGGTGCCTCCCAAGAGCGCTTGTTTAACGAGTCATTAGCTTGACTCTTTTACCTACTTTGTTGGCTCAAGGTGGTTCGAAGATATAGACTTCCTCACTTGAAGGAAAGTCTTCGATGTAGTGTTTTAAACGGTGACCATTTACTTTAAAATTACCGTCCGGTGCTTCTAGTTCGACTGCTCCGAAGGTAAAGACTTTTGATACAACGAATGGTCCGCTCCACCTTGATCTGAATTTGCCTGAAAATTTTTTGAAGCGCGAATTGTAGAGAAGAACTTTATCTCCAGGTTTGAACTTAGAATACTTGAGTTTAGCATCGTGAAGATTTTTGGTTCGCTCCTTGAAATGTAGAGAACTATCATAGGCTTGGTCTCTCAATTCGGCTAGTTCGTTCAGCTGCATCTTACGATGTAATCCTGTTGTGGAAGGGTCTAGATTGCAGTTCCTCAGTGCCCAGTATGCCTTGTATTCCAACTCTATCGGCAGATGACATGCTTTACCATAGACTAGTCTGTAAGGCGTGGTCCCCAATGGTGTCTTATATGCAGTTCTGAACGCCCACAGAGCATCGTCTAATTTGTCGGCCCATCTTTCCCTATGATTCAGCACGGTTCGTTCTAAGATCCTTTTGAGCGCTCTATTCGTCACTTCGGCTTGCCCATTTGTCTGTGGGTGATAGGCCGTAGAGGTCTTATGGGTGACACCATAATATTGTAATGTCCTCATAAACTGAGCATTACAAAAGTGCGTGCCCCGATCGCTGATGATCGCCTTTGGAGTTCCGAAATGAGAAAATAGTTGCTTGAGGAACTTGGTCACTACTCGTGAGTCATTTGTAGGAAATGCTTGTGCCTCGGCCCATCTGGATACATAGTCGACAGCTACCAGAATGTATTCTTTTCCGAAGGACTTTGGGAATGGTCCCATGAAATCCAACCCCCATATATCAAAGATCTCGCAGGCCTGGATGTTAGTAAGTGGCATTTCACTCCTCTGTGAGATACTTCCAAACCTTTGGCAAGCATCACAACGTTTTACCAAGTCGTGAGCGTCTCTGAAAATAGTTGGCCAGTAGAATCCGGAATCGTATACCTTCCTTGCGGTCATATTTCCTCCATGATGTCCTCCAGTGGGTCCGTGATGACTCTGGTGGAGAATGTTCCTTGCTTCCCTCTCGTCTGCGCATCTTCTGATGATTTGGTCCGGACATACTTTGAATAAGTATGGATCGTCCCAATAGTAATTTTTAATGTCTCTGAAGAATTTGCGTTTTCTAGAGGTGGGCATTCCTTTCGGCACAATTCCTCCAACCAGATAATTAGCGTAGTCTGCGTACCAAGGGTCGTGGTTGAATTGTGAACCCTTCTGGTGGCCTCCGATGTTCATGAGTTGTTCTTCAGGAAACTGATCTTGAGTATCTCTTTCATTAAGCTTTTCCATCGATGGGTTTTCCAATCGACTGAGATGATCTGCTGCGACATTTTCTGCTCCTTTCTTATCCCTGATTTCTATGTCGAATTCTTGGAGAAGCAAAAATCCATCGAAGTAGTCTTGGTTTAGCGTCTTGCTTTTTGAAAAGATACTTCAAGGCTGAGTGATATGTATAGACAATAGTTTTGGACAATATTAAGTAAGAACGAAATTTATCAAAAGCAAATACTACCGCAAGCAACTCCTTTTCTGTAGTAGTATAATTTTCTTGAGCATCGGTGAGTGTCTTGCTGGCGTAGTATATTGGCTGAAAATGCTTATCCTTCCTTTGCCCTAAGACAGCTCCAACAGCAAAGTCACTGGCGTCACACATGATTTCAAATGGAAGACTCCAGTCAGGAGCAACCATGATCGGTGCATGTGTGAGCTCATCCTTCAAAATGTTGAAAGCTTTCAGGCAGTCGTCTGTAAAGGCAAACGGAGTGTCCTTCTCGAGAAGGTGCGTCATAGGTCGAGAAATCTTAGAGAAATCCTTAATAAAGCGACGGTAGAATCCGGCGTGACCTAGAAAACTGCGAATGGCTTTAACAGAAGTAGGTGGCGGAAGTTTGGCAATAGTCTCAACTTTAGCTTTGTCAACTTCAATTCCAGACTTTGATATTCGGTGTCCCAGAACTATTCCTTCCTTCACCATAAAGTGGCACTTCTCCCAGTTTAAGACAAGATTTGATTCTTCACATCGGGCTAACATTCGTTCGAGATTGGAAAGACAAGAAGTGAAAGAGTCTCCAAAGACTGAGAAGTCATCCATGAATACCTCCATACACTGTTCAATCATATCGTGGAATATCGCCACCATACACCTTTGGAATGTAGCAGGTGCATTGCATAGCCCGAAAGGCATGCGTCGGTAAGCGAATGTTCCGTAAGGACATGTGAAAGTCATCTTTTCTTGGTCCTTAGGATCGAGAGGAATATGAAAATAGCCAGAGAAACCATCAAGGAAACAGTAGAATTCGTTCCCGGATAATCTCTCCAACATTTGATCGATGAACGGTAGAGGGAAATGATCTTTTCGAGTGGCTTCGTTCAGCTTCCAATAGTCGATGCATACCCTCCAACCGGTGACGGTAAGTGTTGGAATGAGTTCATTATCGTCGTTAGCGATAACCGTCACTCCTCCTTTCTTGGGGACAACCTGAACTGGGCTGACCCATGGGGAATCTGAAATAGGATAGATCAAGCCAGCGTCCAAGAGTTTGATAACCTCCTTCTTGACCACATCTTGAATCTTCGGGTTGACTCTCCTCTGTCTCTGTATAGAAGGTTTGAAGTCGTTTTCCATTAGTATCTTGTGCGTGCAGAAGTTTGGACTGATCCCTTGGATATCGGAGATTTTCCATGCAATCGCCTTCTTGTGTGACTTCAATACTTGGATGAGTTTTGCTTTCTCTTCAGGTGTAAGACCTTTTGCAATTATGACAGGTAAGTGCGAGGTTCCTTCAAGAAATGCATACTCCAGATGAGAGGGTAGTTCCTTTAGCTCCAATTCTGGTGGTTCTTCAGTAGAAGGCTTCATTCGAGTGATCTCGTCTCTTTGTAATTCATCATACTCCGTCTGGAACTTTGGGTCGTTTGGAGATGAGTTGGCTGCAGTGGCTGATGCTATTTCTACTAATTCTGTCTCGTTAGAGAGTGCGTTCTTATTCAGCTCGTATTTACTTGTTGATGATGAGGAAGTTGCATTATCTTCAGTAAGGATGATTTTGTTGTCGTTGGTGAATGCAAACCTCTGAAATTGAGCCGTTGAAGAAGTACTTTTGGTGATTTCTGGATTTGGTGGCGCACAACCTTCAGATAGTTGCGACTCAGCTGAGATTTCTGATTCCATCTCCTCAAAAGATTTGAGAATTTCAGCTACTGAAGGAGATGAATCAGTTTGACCCCTTTGTAAGATTGGTAGAGGAATGCCTTCGCCTAAAGGAACAGCAACAAAGGAGTTGTTCGTGAAAGTGCTGATAGGCGGTGCAAGAGGATACTTCGTTTCAGATAAAGGAAATAGTAGCTCCTTAGAGTGTGCTGGTTGGTCAGAGATAGCTGAGCAGAGTCCGGTATCATCCTGGCATAGTCTCCTTGTAGTGATGACTGTGTTGGGAAGAAGGTCGGGATTGCTAACTGCTAGAATCTCCTCCAAATGCTCGTCATATATTTCCTGCATGGAATCCACAAGACCAAGATCTTCTCCCACATGTTGTTTCATCATTTTATCGACATTAAAGGTGACTTCCTCCGTTCCGACCCTCAGTTTTAAAGATTTTTCGTTTACGTCAATAACAGCCTTGGCAGTGTTTAGGAAAGGTCTGCAAAGGATGAGGGGAACGTGGGCGTCTTCCTCAATATCCATAATGACAAAGTCAACTGGGAAGATGAATTTACCTACTCTAACCATAATATCTTCAGCAATCCCCCGAGGGAGTTTAACTGATCTATCGGCTAATTGGATGGTCATTTGAGTGGGTAGCAGTTCTCCTAGTCCTAGTTTCCTATATAGTGAGTAAGGCATAAGGTTGACACTAGCACCTAGGTCAGCTAAGGCATTACTAACTTGGATATTTTGAAGGTAACAAGGAATAGTGAAACGGCCAGTATCTCCTAGTTTTGGTGGAAGGCCATGTAACATGATTGCAGAGCATTCAGCATCTAAGGGTATATTAACTAATTGCCTTAATTTTTCTTTATTTGAAAGAAGTTCTTTGAAGAATTTTGCACAACTGGGCATTTCTACTAAAGCATCTAATAATCTAACGTTTAAGTGCAGGCTTTTAAACATCTCAAGATATTTCCCAAACTGCGCTTCCTGCTTCTCCTTCTTAAGTCTACCAGGGAATGGAATTCGAGTACGTGGAATGACTTCTGGAACTTGAGAAGGTACTGGATCGGGTGCAGAGACAGGGGTGTCACTTGGCACTGGATCAGTAGAAGTGGAAGGTTTATTTGAAGAATTATCTGAGGTTTGTTCAACTCTGGTTTCTTTACCTCCTCTTGTAACAACTAAGATATCGTTACCGATCGCGATTTTTCTTTGACTCTCCTCAACTTTTGAAAATAATTGTTTAAGACTAACTTCAAGGTTTTTGATCAAATCTTCGGAAATTCTAAGTAAAGCATCAATTTTATCTTGAAAATCTATTACTTGTTTATTAACGTTATTTTGTTCAACCATGAAGTTAATTAAAGTTTCGTTATAGTGTTGTTGAGAGTTAAAAGAGGAATCGGATAGGGTGGATGGTAGAGTAGACAGAGATTGATTAAGAGGGGTTTTGATTTGCCACTGAACTGAAGATGTGGATTGAAAATTTGGTTCAGGGCTTTTGAAAGTTGTCCCAAACTTACAGTCATGTTGACTAGTCGTCATAGCTGAAGAATTTGGGATTTTGGTAGAAAAGAGAGTTTAAGAAGGGAAAGGGTACTAAAAAGGAAATAATGGAAAAGGAACTTTCGGATGATATTGATCTTCCGAAAGGATCGCTAAATAACTAAGATAACTAAATCCCTAAATCGGTCGTTGTAGTCCCCGGCAGCGGCGCCAAAAACTTGATGGGCGCCTAGAGGTCGGTCAAGGAATCGCTTCCTGTCGTCGCGGTGCCTTCCTCCGGGCGCGCCACCAGTGGGTGTTTTAAAATTTGTAAATGCGGGGCCTAAGGATACTTAAACTATGGGGTATAGTAGTAAGTATGACCTAGGGTCGTTCTTCAAACTACAACGGGCATGGGATCTAGGTCTTTTGATTATCTTTTGTAATTTAGCTGGTTTATCAAAAGATTGATAGGCGTTTTGTTTGTTTTCTATTATAACTATTAATTTTAAACTACACTAAAGGATAGGTGAGGTGGCTACGAGAACAGCAGATTAACGCGAGTGTCTACTATGATAATTATATATGCTATTTAGGGGTAGTTATTTTAGTTAAGGTATTAGCTATGATGACGAAGTCAGGACTTAACAGACGTACTTGAAACAATCAATGACAACAAAGTACTCTACTTACAACCTTTCCTTAGCTCCCACGTATTTAAACGCTTGTACCAGTAGTAAGTTGTTTTACAGTATTTCCGTTGAAACATTAAAAGGTTCTTGTTATCTATCCCGAGTTATATGTCCTAATGAGCCATAACTACTAGCCTATTATATACCTAACGCGAAGTTGTCCACAATCAGATAAATAACATGTCACGAAGATAGTAGTTATAGAGTGTAAACTATACCGGAAGTTCTCCCAAATATAACAACCAATTTAACCAACAGCCATCCTCGAGTCCTATTCCCCAATCTCGGACATTTGAGATATCCGAATCATGGCATGAATTGTTGAATGAACAAAAACATGAAACAGGGGTTTCCTACCGGAACAGGTTGGGATGGCCTGGTCTAACGGCTGATTAAATTGTTCATCATTATTTCATATAAACCATCATAACTATTTTACGCGTGTTAAACTGATGTAAGCAATTAATTTATACTCGAAAACCTAATCATATATCCAATAACACAAATGATACTAGCATGCAAACCCTAAAGCAACAATCAAACAAGAACTTGCGACAGAGCAGCATACAAGGATCAGTTTAATTTGTGCAGAGTAACTGGATAATTGGTTAAGTCACACATATTCCGAAAGTTCTCTCAAAAACATGCGTTAAATAAATTGAATCTAATCTATCTCTAATCCTACGCTCCGTGTCTCCCTCCGGTGTATTTCAACCAGGAGAACACCGGCCATGTCGAGTTCAACGATCATCAGACACAGAATAATAAGCGGCGTACCACCAGTTAAGGACCAGCAGTAAGTTACAAACCACAGCATAAGTTGGATAGATAAACATTGGAGACTCAATTCATAGATTCAAATATATATCAACAGCATACGGACAGAGTAACGGCGTATTTACAATTGGAATCATTATCACAACGGATTGTGCCCACGACTTTCATAGCTTCCACGTTCCGTACTACACACATTCGTGATGGTTCCGGCGCTATACAAATGAAAGCCATATAACGTTGCCTCCGTTGTTTCATAATATCCAATTGCATTTTAAAGTATAACTACCCTAGCATAATGATTATCATAGCAGACACAGATTTGTTTAGCTAAGCATGGCAATAATTCTAGCAAGCAATTCTAAATAATTATGACAACAGCACAACATATTTAAAACAACAAGATAGAAATTAAAATAAAACCTGACAAAGCATAATTACAAATCTTGCGCAATCGCAGTCTCGGAGCACCTCCGTAAAGCTAAGCTAGAAGCTAATCTACTAGCTTAATTAAACTAACCTAATCTAATTATTTCTAGAGAGAGAGTAGAGAGAGAAAGGAAAGAAAGAAAACATATATCTTAAAATGAGGAGGTGATGGTGTGTATTTATAGGAGTTGCTCAGCCGTATTCCTCAACCGTATTCTAGCCTTCAAAATCTCAGCCGTATTCCTCAGCCGTATCAAGATTGCACCTTGGATGACCAAAACATGCGATACGGTTGAATTTGGCCGTATACGGGAGAGATTGGCCGTATCGGGGGAGGGACAAGGCCGGATACGGGGGAGATTGCCCGTATACGGCTGGACCTTGGCCGTATATGGTTGGGACATGCCGTATACGGCTTAGTCTTGGCCGTATACGGTTGGGCTTGGCCGTATACGGCTTGGCTCTCCCGTATCGTGGTCCGTCGGTTGCCTTGAATCTTCGTTTGGGCGTAACTTCTTCATCCGATGTCCGTTTTCAGCGTTCTTTATATCCACGCGATCGTAATCTCCTGACGAAGAAAATGATATAGGTTAGAGGTCATAATTCTTAGTAGAGATTAAAAAGTGCTTAAAAGCGTGAACCGGAATGCTTATGATCGTATTCGTTATATTTATCGTGTTTTTCGACCATTTTAGATGATTTTTGAAATGTTGTCTATATTTTAGCCTTAATGATGAGTTTTGATAATAATGTATTGATTTTGGATATATTCCTCATGTTTTGGGCTAAAAAGGTGAGAAAGTGACGCATAAAAACTTGACTTTTTACGTGTCATCAATCACTAGCAGTCAGTATGCATAGTAATATTGTACTAATATTAGCGGACCTTACCTACAAGGAAGATCTTATAAACTGTGATTCTAGGTTGTTTCTTTAATAGATTTTATGACTCAGTCACACTTTTCCCAAATAATCATATTTTTAGAAATGATCATAATATTAATGATGAAATATGTAATGATATTAAAAATAATGTATATAAATCAAATTTCTGGATGTGTTGATACCAATCCTTTTCTAGACTTCCTGCAAGAAATTGTATATGCAAAATTGCAAAAAAAATTAGGAGTTATCAATTCATGCAAATGACTCTTCTTAGGAGCCTTTAATTCTTACCCTCCATGATATATGTTTAATGTTTTGATAACCATATAAGTTATATTGAAAGACCATATAGTGAGGAATGAGATTGCATACCTGTATTTAAAATTTTATATGGCTTATATATACCTGGTAATACTAATAGTGAGTAGATATCAAGTATTTGACTGATGGAAAATAGGCTGGTGCAGTTATAACGAGCAACATATCGCTACACCTCTGTAAGACCTCAACCACTGAAGTTCATGTTCATCACTATTGCAAATGGACCGATTTCTGTTTTCAATGCTTGCTATGGCCGACATGTTCGTTTCCTTACAGTAGATCGTTAACTAAAATTGTTAACTGATATTTTTCTTGTACTTGATGCTTTAGAAGTTGTAATCATGTGATGAATTGGGCTGAGTAATTGTACATAAATGCTGTTGAATGTGAAATGATCACCAACCCCTGTACTGCAAGATTCAGTAGATAACTCATTCCAGAGGGTCAATTATAAATACCTAAGCTTGGGACTTGCAGCATGATTGTGTTTCTTCCTTTTCCATGCTTGTGGAATTTGGTCGATAATGACTAGTAGGTCACGACATCATCCTTGTGACTTATATCAAAACAGATATAAAAATAATAATTAAATTAATAGTCGCAATCATTTCATGACTTGAATCATGATTCAGTTTGTGTAACTTGACGCATTCGGTAAGTGCTTTGGGACATGAATATTTTAATGTCACGTCTATGTAATCATAAGAAATAATAAAGAGGATTAGATATGTGATGATTCTGCTTCTTGCATCAATGTATTTCTGACCATAATGTGTAGTCTTAAGTGTAAATATTTTGTACTCTTGAAGGGTGTCTAGTGCATTGGTTCAAAGACAGTCCAGTCTCTGGACCAGAGAATCTATCTGAAGTGTAGTGCTAAGTAAAAGTTTAAGAATAACTGGGAGCAGAGGCAAGTAACAGTAACATACTGTCCCATGAGCTTTTCAATTTTGGTAGCTAGTCTCATGCTGCACAACTTTGTTATAACTCTTCAATTTTTCTTTTCATTTATAGTTTGAAAACAGAGGTGGGGGTAGATGGCATGGGCAACCATCGTAGTCGAACTTAAGTAAATTTCTAGTAAAGGATTTTCATAACCTGAACTTAAACAACTTTTCAGAAAAAACGCCTTTGTTTATAAAAGCAAACGCATCTGTTTATTTATTTATTTGTTGCGTGATGATTTTAAAGGAAGCAGTTAAACCATAGTGGTTATGATATTGTGAGCTTATACATCATGTATTGAAGTTTTTACCCATATACAAGTTAGATTATATACACTACATGTTTATGAGTGCTGTCAAGTGGTGACACTGACTCACTTATATCTTGCAGCCCAAAAAATTCTTAAAGCTATCAGCTGTGAACTTGAAATCATAATGGATATATAAGATTACTTTAAGAGAGAAACATATTACCTTAATGGCAGGGTTAAACTTGTACTGAGGATGGACCGATTCGTTATGTTCATGTGGTCGTGTTGGAATAGTGATTACTACTGTATCCATGAAAAAATGTTCTTTCATGTTTATAAATGATAACTGTTAACACTAATTAATGAGATAACTCGACCTTCTTTAAAATAATTAGTTTGGAAACTAAAGTCGATTTAATTTGTATTTCAAGATGTTTGTATTATGATACACTAGTATAAAAATGACTATCTAGAGCGCAGTGTTATAGCGGTTTTACATGAAAACCGCTATAAAAAGTAAAACGTTGGATCAAAATTTGTTTTGAAACGGTTTAATGGCATTACTTGTAGCGGTTTTAAAAAGAACCGCTCTAATTACTTATATTTATAGCAGTTTAGTAAACACCGCTTCAAAAAATACCATTATTTGTGGCGGTTTAAAACAACCCGCTTCAAAAAGGTGCAATTTTAGAACGGTTAAGTAAAAAACCGTTTCAAATAGAATAAAACGGAGCGGTTATTTCCAAAGTTAAAAAATAAGTTTGTGAACCGCGCTATAAAATAACAAAGAACCGGTCCAAAAACAATTATATAAAAAGTATTTTATAGCGCTCCAAAAACAATTATAACCTCTCCAAAAACAATTATATAAAAAGTATTTTATAGCGCTCCAAAAACAATTATAACCGCTCAAAAAACAATTATAACTGCTCCAAAAATAGCACGGTTCTCATGAACCGCGCTATAAAATAAGAAGGACCGCTCCAAAAACAATTATAACCGCTCCAAAAATAATTATATAAAAAATATTTTATAGCGCTCTAAAAACAATTATAACCGCTCCAAAAACAATTATAACCGCTCCAAAAATAGCGCGGTTCACATGAACCGCGCTATAAAATAAGAAGGACCCTCCAAAAACAATTATAACCACTCCAAAAGTTTTTTATAGCGCTCCAAAAACAATTATAACCTCTCCAAAAGTTTTTTACAGCGCTCCAAAAACAATTATAACCGCTCCAAAAACAATTATATAAAAGGTTTTTTATAGCGCTCCAAAAACAATTATAACCGCTCCAAAAGTTTTTTATAGCGCTCCAAAAATAATTATAACCGCTCCAAAAACAATTATATAAAAGGTTTTTTATAACGCTCCAAAAACAATTATAACTGCTCCAAAAATAATTATATAGCACGTTGTTTCAGAACCGTGCTATAAAATAATAAATAACCGCTCTTCTTTTCTCATTTTACTTATAAATAAACATACACACATATCTTCTCCACCACACACATATTATCTCTAGCACCCACCCACTAACTTACAGAAGCAAGCTAGATTTATTTTAGCTATTTCCCACTATAGAAGATAAATTGAAGTGTTTCCGGTGATGAATGACAGTAAGTCACGGTGGCAGCAAACCAGTAATTTAATGTAAGATTAAAAGAAACTATGAATTAATATATTTTTTTAGATCTGTGTTTTGTTTCATTAGATCTGTGTTCTTACATATCTACATTTGTGTTCAGATCTCGTCCGTGATGATGGCTCACATCTAGTTGTACTTCATCGGTTGTTGTGGTGAGCATATGTTTCTTCTATGTATATGCACATATAATAAACATAAAAATAATATATAATTTATAGTGTGATTATTTTCATTCGCAGGATCATCAAGAAACAAATGAGTGAGTGGACTAGTGGTTACTGATCGAAAGGGTGATGAGTTGCAGTGTATCGCTAGTGCAATTGAAGAAAGTTTACTTTATAAATATATGGTTGTGGATTTGTAATATAGTAATGCTATGTTCAAATCTATGTATTTTTGATTTATTGTAATTTGGTATGTTTATATAAGATATGTATTTTTTTGTTCGATTAAAACAGGTTGGTATTTTTCATTTAAGTTATTGTGTATGTATATTTATATAAGTTGAAAAAGAATCTAATTTTTTTTTCATGAAAGAAAATTAATTTGAATTTGAAATATAAGTTGAAGTTGAAATAAAACTAATGAATATTTGGGTGATTAGCGGGAAACTGAAAATGAATATTAGCCTTTTGGGTTAAAAGTGAATTGAATATTTGGGTGATTAGCGGTAAACTGAAAATGAATATATGCTTTTGGGGGTAAAAGTGAAATTCTTTTGAATTTTCGTTTGACTTTTGAAGCGGTTCATTAGCCGAACAAACACCTCATTTATTGTCCAACAACCGTTCTATTAAAGAAAAGTAACCGTTTCAAATTTATCCTTTTGAAACGGTCGTTTGACCGCTTTAAAAGATGTTTAGGCTTTCGTGGCGCCGGCATCAGGGGCGGTTAAATCACCACTTCAGATGGCCTTTTTCACCGCCATAAATATCCATTTATGTACTAGTGATAAATGATGCATGACTTGGCCACTATGATTGGCCAACTCAGCCTAACATTTCTTTTTATCAGAAGCTCAAGAATCATTTGAATTAATCCATGATCCAATTTAGAGCTTTACAAGTAGACATTTTAGAGACCCCAAGAAATATTGCAGATTTACCTCATTTTGCAACGACATTGGTGGTTCGTTTCGGACCAAAATGAAGGGTTGTATATTAGGCTTACACATACAACTCAGTGCAGCCATTGTAGCCATGTCGTGTATCCTTAAGTAGAGCACTCCATGTTCTTTCCACAAAATTTAGTTGGAACAACAGTGGATTCCTAGTAACTCCACTTTCAACCAAATTGGACAATTAGGTGAGTTGCATTTGAGTCATAAATGAGTCGAAGAGACCGATATGGACACCGGGATCTTGTGCCACTATCATATTTCTACACTAGTCCATACCAGTATGTTTCATATGACCCATGCTGAATGTACATATATATTGCATTAAAAAAGATGACTTAATAGAGGGATCTTTTTAGGTATATCTGGTACATAAAAAACACATTCCAGTATTGATCTATCCATGTTTTTTTTTATGGTGTTAATAACCAATTTAAATATTTATTCAATAATTGTCATATGAATCATGAGATATAATCCCTGAATAAGTATATATATTACTTCTATCAAAACAGCTATGTATAATGTATGAGTGTGTTGCATTTTGCTAAGCCATTTTGTATGTGGCTAGTGGTTGATTTAATATCATTGGGTCTTGCATTGAACTTTGCAAGATCATATTTTAAATGCTACTAAGAACTGAAATATAGTTTGAAAAGCTGAATGATACGAGTGATCATCCATATGTGAGTAAGATTAGATTTAATGCACTCTCATATAAACTTCATATATATTTTAGTATCCTATTGGAGTGTCGAGAGACCTTAGTAGCCTTTAAGTTGTTAATACCTGATCTCACCTCGATCACATGACTTCAGACCAAAGTTGGCTCTGGTCCGGTAATAATAGAGGGTGAACATTTGAGTAAAAGTGTTTTGTTCGGGTCCCACGGATGGCGCCAATTGATGATACATAGATTCACAGGCTCAGGTTACTGGTCTTGATCACCGGGCTACGGGTCATGAACACCGAACACCTAGACTAATTTGTGATTGTATCACTCAAAATGGAAGAAATATTTTTATTAGAGCGAATAAGGGATGAAGGGATATTGTTGTCTCGGGTGGCGATTCCCTATTTGGTAACTCGCATTACACTTAGAGTGTAATCGGTTTTACGCCACATCTCCGAAACGGAGCCGAGCAACTTCCTAGCTAGTAGAGGGTTGTGGGATTGATGTTGGTCTCATTAAAATGAGTAATAGGCATATGCAAGGATAAGCGTTGGTGTTTATGCTCTTTAAGCAGTAAACACTAATATGTTGTAGTAGAGATGATGCATACACGTATTAAGTAGATCTAGAAGAAGAGTGCCATGTAAATTGGCTGCCCCTTTAACTCATTTGGATGCCTCTATTTATAGAGAATGTTTTGCAAGCACATGATTATTCAAAGATATGATAAAGATATTATGGCAAGTTGGTAGAATCTTTTAGATATGCACAGGGGTATGTATGTGAGATGAGAGATTTGGATAGAGATATGCCAACTTGTTAGATATTCTTGGATATGTAGGAATCTTACATGTGTGAATTACATATGTGAATACCATGCACATGGAAGTTACATGGAAGGTATAAGATTTCTTTGTTTAATCATATTTAGGTGAATAGCTATTTCATGGTAATACTATCAAAAAAGAAGCAAAGGTTGTGGTTTTACGGTGGTGGCGTCGGTGACAGGTCCGACTGTTGTTGTGGTCGGTGACCGGTGGGGCGGTAATTGTGACGGCGATAGGTGACTTGTTCAATAGTAACAGCGGTCTAACAAATATGTGATGGTGACAGATGGGGGAAGCGGCTGATGCGTGCGGTGGTGGTGGAGTGATGGTGGCTTGATCCGAAGATAAAATGAAAGGGAGAATGAAAGAGAAGATGTTTTGTGAGGGTATTTGAGTCTTTGGTAGATTGAAGATGCTTGGAATTAAATTCCATCACATCTTTGAAGGAATGGAGATTCTGTAACTAAAGGGAAGTTTACATTCCATGGAATTGAATTCCTTTAGCTTTTAACAACCAAACACGATTTCTGATGGAATTTGATTCCAATTCCGCCAGGAATCCTTCAAAATAAGTGAAACAAACACGACAGCCTAAACTACCGCAACAATCATCCAATTACACATCCTAAATGCTTATTACCCGACATTACACAATTTGTTAAATTATACTCCCTCCGTCCCAAATTAATTGTCCTGTATCAGATTTGGAAGTCTCTCTTTTTCAACTTTGACCTTAAATATTTTTGTTTGTGTTATATATTACTTTATGAAAATTATACCAATGAAAATATATTTAAAATCCAATCCATACATATATTTTGCATCAAGTATTATATAACCCAAACAAAAATATTTAAGGTCAAAGTTGAAAAGGGAAGACTCAAAAAGTCAAACCAGGACACTTAATTTGGGACGGAGGGAGTATACTTATTCAATTTTTCATCACAATTGCCGATTCAAATGCAATATAACAACTTGGTACCATAATGAGCAATTCATTCGAATTCCAATTCCTTTGACAGATTCCAATTCCTTCAAAAACATTCTGCGAACCAAACGGGCCCTTACTCTTTTTAGTTTTAAGGTCTGTTGGAGTCATGGAGTGAGCTAGGCTCTGACCAGATAGTAAGCTTGGACTATTGTAGAAGTTTGACCAAAATATTGATATAAAATAAAGATGTATTACAAATTTAATTGCATTCCTGACACCCAATTAAGTTTTAATGTAATACTGTACGTAAAATCAATCCTGCTTCTCCAAATCACCGAAATAAAACATGAAACACATGTTTTCTTTATTAATCTTGAAATTTACTGGTTGCTGTAACTTGTACAGTTCCATAGATCTTTATGTTCTAGTTTGTTAAATAGCAAGAACAAGTGCACTTGATGGTTATTTACCTCACGTATCATGTTAATCGCTTTGGTGATCCAGAACTAAGCTACGCGGAAAGTAGTAACCTTGGATCTTGAGACCAGAAATTGAAAGAAAACAGAAACTCGACAGATGATGAATTGTGATATGATACTTGGGTAACCCAAGCAACTATGTTTTACCTCATAAAAAATAGTAGGCTGAACCAACGGAGTGAAACTTGTATACATTGACTTGTGAAGAACACGTAACATGCTAAAAAGTACAGTACTTCAACAAACTACCAAAAGCTATACAGCACTGCTAACATAAATAATTGTATGACTGGTTGTATACAAGTGTAACGTGCTTTACGAGAAGAATACGAAGCTGGAGAAATTTCCTTAAGGGATTGATTGCTTCAAGTGAAGACGCCATTCATCAACATACGCCATCTTATTAGGATCCATACTTGGTAGTTCACATGCCTCCAGTCTTTCTATTATCTTTGTAGTCTTACCAAGAAGCTGTGCTACAACCTTGACACTCGCCTCTCGTTTCTCTCTCACACTTTCATGGCATTTCATTGTTATGACTTGCGGTATGTTGGTGAAACAAGCAGACAGAATGTCTGCAATCATGTTATTCAGATGGACAAACAACCGCTTTTTGCTAATCTGTTCTGTATTGCTTTGGTCTCTAAACAAGATGGTTTGTGAAATTCGGTACATTGAATTGGCAGCAATCAACTTTGTAGAAGGTTTCCTCACGATCTCTTGATTGATACTTTTGTTGATTTCTGTCACAATTTCTTCAGCTCTCTCAGAAAACAGTTTCAGAATTTCTGTTGCCGATTTCCCTTCATAAGCATGTTTTGCTAAATCATTTCCCAACCACTGGCAGTTGTTTTCAACACCATGCCATAATGTCATGGTGGCATTTCGAATATTTGCATATTCACTCTCTCTATTGAGGCATTCTTCCACAAGGTAGGTGTATGAAAGACTTTCTCTAACACTTTTGACCAAGCTTTCAACCACGTCCCTACGTATATTAGGGAGAACAACAGCAATACATGTTAGAGTTACTATTGGTAAGCTCCAACTGTTTACTAGTTCGACAGGAAGCAGAGGTTGAACTTGGTCGCTGTCAAAGATACCTTCTCCGTTGAATCCAGTAGATTTCTCAAGAAGCTTTAGAAAATTGTTGTGTTGGTCCTTCTCAGCCTTTGAGATGTATGAATTCACAGAATTTGAAATTCGCTTCACTGTTTTATCAGCAAGCTCCATCTCATCTTGAATTTGTAAAACGTAAGCGCTAAGTTCTAGATCTATATCGTCAGTTCTTGGGGAGATGGGTTCTGGAAACAACCTCGCCTGCAGTGACTTCAAACAATATACAACAAATATTAAAATGATCACTGGGATAAGCCATATCACTTTGCACGACACGACAATTGCCTTTTGAAATATTACACAAAGGCTTAGAATGACATTCTTCAAATTGTAGATGAGAAATCTTGATCTTAGGCTGCTTGATAGAAAAGGTATCTGATTTTGTTTCCACTCATACAATTTTTGGGTCCAATACTTTTCTACTTTAAAAACCGTCAAATGATTTCGGTCCCATTTAGTGACCAACTTGAAGCTCAAAACCGTAAAACATCTAAACATTGGAGCAATAGTACCCACCAAGACCCCAATGGACTGTGTTGCGTAAATGAAAACTATTGACCAGTTGTATACTGATCGGTATAATTCTTCTAGACCAAGTAGACGAACATCGAGCATCACAAGTAAGTTCATTGCTAAAATAAGTACACAGACTACTCCGGAAGCAGTGGATAATGGATTTCTAGCCATCACAAACTGAGGACTACCAGTTTCTGCCATCACCCAATTCCTTCTCACATGTTGTTTTAGTTTCTCAACGATAGACATTTGGCTATGTTGTAGACTTTGATCACTTAAAGATGTTCGGCTTGTGGCTTGATACTTGAATTCTAGAATTTCTTTAGAGGTTGGAATTGCTAGAGATGAAGATATAATTATTAGTAGTAAAAGTGCTATCATAACTATATAGATGTATGCGACTATAACGCAGTCAATGGACGTAAAATAAATAAAAAAGGTTTCATCGGTATACTTGAAATCACCGGTATTGTACTTGATGACACCAGTGTTTATCTCAATGATAATATTCACAATGATGGTGATAACAAGGATGGACAAACCTATGATATTTGCAAGAAGTGTCTTGTTATCCATAGATGCCAAAGAGGGCATTAAGTTAGCCATCATGGTGCACATAAAAGCCAAACTTCCTAACTTGGCTGCTTGTTCCATGTGAGTTGGCATGTCACTACTTAGATCCACAGGTAGTTTCATGGCGACGGTTATAACTGTGATGGATGCAGCATTGAGAGAAAAATGTTTACATGGAAACCAAAATTGTTTATTTCGGAAACCATGCAACAAATCAGCTGCCATGGCAAAGATGCAAATTGATGATGCTATTGCGATGTAGATCCCAATCCACACCATAGGTTCGCTATACTTGTTATTTTTTTCCATATCCCGTTCCAGGTCACAAGCGTAAGACAATTGGCTTATCTCGGGATCAGTGATGTTTGCAGTGTATTGTAGCAAATGATCATCATAGTACTGACTCTGTAATTTTTCCATAACAGCGTAACATATCTCAGATGAATAACCATTAAAATCCATGCTCATATTTTGTAGCCAAGTAAGTTGATTTTATTTAAATTTACAAAAATAGATTGAAGATACATAAGCTTCTCTTTGTTCATGACCAACTATATATGAATTTATCAGGTGAATACAGACTTTCACTATCGAAGGAAAGTTACACGCAAATACAAAGAATTAAAAAGTGATAAACGTCATCATCTTCATATGCATTGGTGGTACGTACCAGTAATTTTTTTAATAGGGGCAAATTATAGAATTGTTCATTACGTCGGATTTTAGGTTCCTTAAAAAATGATTATCTTCTTTAAGTATTACCATAAACCAAATCAAATATTTTAACTCAATTCCAACAAAAACAAGATTGAATTTAGATTGGCTTTAGTTTCAACCTTGTAAGGCCATATTATAATTTTGTTTTGTTGCAGTTCATGACTTCCTCCCTCTCAAAGTTTTGGCATATGCTAATTCCTACTTTAAAATAAGTATAAATGTCGGCACCTCTAAATTTACTGTGCGAAAGCGAATCGGGTCGGGGCGTGACTAATCCGTTAATCACAGCGCAACGATATAATGAACGATATCTACATGCGTCGTTAACAAAAACAAATTGATTTATGTAAAAGTTTACAAACGTTATAATATTACGAAAGCTCGCATTTCAATATGAGATATTCTAAGGCATAACTACTTTTACAAAATATAGTAATGCATGACAATCTCCTGATGTTTGCATGTGACTCGAGCTAGGGTATCCTGAGTGAGCAGACCTACTGCTGCTGAGAACCTGAGAATATATGCTAAAAGGTCAGCTAAAAGCTTGTGAGCTCACAGGTTTAATAATAAAGCATAATGTATGAACCACAAGATTTAATATGTTTGAAATCAATCAAATTGATGTGTATATTACTGCCATGAGCCCATAGTTTGAGCTTAACTGAGGTGCCAAGATCACAATCAAGTGCCTGATCGATGGTGCCTCCCTGCGAGTGCCTAATCTACACTCGTATGAACAAATGATAATGTGTCCGTTTGACCAGTTAGTGCTTGCTAATCCGGATGGGGATTGCCGATCCCATATGGTATCATACACTAACATTCACGCTAAATCCATACAAACAAACTATGTGGTGGAGGTCTTTCATGATTAGTAAAACAACTCATGCAGTATATATCGATGTTTTGTACTTGTGTCCACATGTAAAATAAATGAGCATGTATTCCCACCCCGGGAGTAAAAACAGTAAAAATGCGGGGCTGTGAGACTCACCTGAGTCTGATGCGTTGCTAACAAGCAAGTAATGATGGTGTAACAAGGAATGAAGTCCAAAGACTGTAACCTGTTGGCGTCCTAAACGCGCAAGGTTATAATGTGAGTAGGCATCTCAAAAGATCACCTATGCTAGTTGTCCACTCAACTAGTTATGTCCAAATACTTTGGTTTTTTATGTTTTGAAAATATATACGGCTCGTTGGTGAGATTCCGTGATAATAATTTCAAAGTATTATTATGTGTTTCGTTGTTTTGTATATTTATAAAAGTATATACGCATGCGAAAGTATGTATACGTTTACATAAATATTTTCGAAAGTATATATATATATATATACATATATATATATATATACATATATATATATATACATATATATATATATATATACATATATATATATATATACATATATATATATATATATATATATATATTATATATATGAATTTCCGAAAGTATACATGTTCGAATGTATATATATATGTCCGAAAGTATGTCTAAGTCCGAAATTACGTATCCGAAAGTATGTCTAAGTCCGAAAGTGTGTCAAAGTCCAAAAGTATGCATCCGAAAGTATAAAATCCGAAACTTAGGGTTCAAAAGTGTATTTTTTCGAAAGTCAACTCTGAAAGTTGACTTTCGGAGTCAAAAATCCGAAAGTCCCATGTAAAATCCGAAAGTCAAACACAATCCGAAAGTCAAACTTTCGGAGTAAAAGTCAGGCCTATTTTGTGATTTTTATTTGACTAAGTAATTGTTGTCTAAAAATTCTGAAAAAATTCACGAGTGTTCCCCTATGTCTTGGCTACTTCGCTTAGCACCATACCACAATGATATGCATGCTAAATCAACATCATGTGCTATGCACATATTCAACAATAATACTATGCTAACAAAGTTAGCTAATCTCTACAAATTTGCTCAATCCACATAATTTCACAACAATCGTCAATTAACAACAATAATCAACGATAAATAACAACATAAGAAACAAGCAATACACCACTTGATTGTGCAAACCTTTTGCTCGGAAGCAATCGGAAATTACACAATCATTACCCAATTAACCCCCATATCACTCACATTGGTGTTTTAAGCAAATAAGCGATTAGTAATCAAGTAAGAATGCCACGCCTTTAACACCTAATACATAACACATAACAACGAAACAACGTATTTAGAATCTACTAATCATCACAATTAAGCAACAATTGACATCAATCCTCACCCACTTTGAATTGACTTAGTTTGACTTTCAATCAAACTACCAAAACCACACTTTCTTTAATCATAGCCAACACTAATGTCTAATTACTTGCAATTCTATTTGATTTCTTATCTAAGCATCATATTAACACTCTACTTACACCACTAGTTACACTTTTAGTTGATTAACATCAACTTACAAGAGTTTTGGCAAAACCATGAAATCACTCAATGACACAAATTGTGATTTCATCACTTTCAACTTGTATTATGATTACCAACAATCATAATAACGATAACTAACATCAATTTAATAAAATTCTACCCTAATTTCGGGTTAAAACTACTAGTTATTCACAACCCACCAAAAGCCCATTTTCTAGGTTAGAATCATAAAAGATTCAACTTACTTAGGATTAGAGATTGATGAATTGAATTCTTTGTGACACCCCGCAAATTCGAACGCAATTACGAACGTTAAACACTTGCATTATTAGGCTAATTCCCTACTTTGAGTGAATTCACAACAACTTTAGAGATAAGTCTAGCAAAGCCCAACTAGATAATACGCGTAGTATTATACGATTCGTGATTTTTATAATTGCGCGCAAAACAATTTGAAACAAACGCGACAAAATATGCGACTGTTGGTGAACAAAATTATTTAATAAAACGAAGTTATTAAATAACATTAACGATTTTTTTTAAATATTATATTGATAATATTTACAAAGTATTTTATAGCGTTTATTTCGTAAACTGAAACAAAACAAAGTTAAAATTTTATAAACTTAACTAAATTATTCTATAAAATATTTCAACAAAAATATAAACGAATACACATTTAAATAATAATCATTTAAAAATATTATAACATTTAACGATCGGGTAAACGAACACCGCACGGAGCGCGAATACACGAGACTAAAGATGGAGACCCACACCTCGGTGGGTCCCCAACTAAATCAGCCAAAAGGAGGGGGGATCCCACCCCTTTCCCTCATTCAACATCTTCACCATCTCATCTCTTCTCTCTCTCCTTCTTTCCTTTCATCCACCACCACCACAAACCACCACCTTCCATCACAAAATAACACCCTCAAACGACCTTATATCACCACGCTCATTTGGAGAAAAAGAACCACCTCGCAACGATCTACAATCCTACCTTCTCGGATTTTCTCTCGCGATAACTTTGTATGAACCCGACACTTTCGAAACTTTTAGATATCGATGTTTTCTTTGATATCTCGTGATTATAATACTTAATATACCATGTATTAGTGTCATATTAACTTATTATGTCCAAAAACATCATTAAAAACGCTTTTAAAAGTCGAAATTTGCATAAAAATCGCGAACAGCGAGTTTCGCGAGTTGAGATTCAATCTCAACTCGCAGGGCAATCTCAACTCGACTCGCGAGAAATCTCAACTCGACTCGCGAGAAATCTCGACTCGACTCGCAATCTCAACTTGACTCGCGAGAAATCTCAACTCGCGGGGCAAACTCAACTTGCATAACTCAACTTGCATAACTCAACTTGCAGAACTCAACTTGCAGAACTCAACTTGCAGAACTCAATTTGCAGAACTCAACTTGCAAAACTTAACTTGCAAAACTTTCATAATATAATGTAAATGTTTACCAAAAGATAATACTTTGACATTAAAGTTTAAAAATGATATAGAAACTTGATTTCGATAATAAAAGTACTATTTACAAACACTTTGGACATAATGTAGTTGCGTGAACACTAGCATGGACGGTCAAACTTAGACATCCGCATACTTATAAAATCTCATACGTATAGGGCGTTAGGAGATTTCAAACTAGACTTGGGCTTTGCTAGCACTCACACTTTACTCAACCCAACAGGTGAGTTCAGAGCCCCTACTTTTACTGTTTTAACTGCTTTTATACAGGGGTGGAAAACATAGTCAACGCTTTTGCTACATGAGCAAACTTTTATATAACTGTTGTGATACACTTGTGCTAACTATTTGTGACTGCGGTCAAAGATTATAACTATTATTTATGAAATGGTATTTCATACGAAAACTAAACTGAGAACATGCTGGAGAACGACCAGCTACACACTTTTACTACTAGCTTTTATGAAACAACATTTTCATAAAACACACAGAAAGTCCCTACGTCTTGGGCACGCACGCACAGAAAGTCCCTACGTCTTGGGCAAACAGAAAGTCCCTACTTCTTGGGCAAGGTGCCATCCTACGTCTTGGATGAAGGCTCTACTTCTTGAGCAGATGGGTCCTACGTCTTGGATGCCAGTCCTACTTCTTGGACACAACTTATACAAGTCCCTACATCTTGGGCACATACATAGAAGTCCCTACTTCTTGAGCAGATACTGATGGGTCCTACTTCTTGGACAAACGTTTTAGTCCCTACTTCTTGGGCACACTTGGAAAGTCCCTACGTCTTGGGCAAACATTTTAAATACTACTTCGTTAATAAACAATTTAAATCCCTACTTCTTGGGTAAACTAACAGGATACTACTTTCCTACAACACGTTTCACATAATTTGTATTTGGATAACATTCCACTAAACTTACTTAACTGTTATGGCAATAACTATTGTGAACGTATTTGGTTTAACAACTGTGCTTACAAACTTGATCCAACTATTGCAAACATAAGACATGTGAATTCACTCAACCTCGTTGTTGACTTTTACTATGTTTTTCAGGGAATTAGCTGCGCACGTAAGATCCGCCTGCACATATGGAACATAGGCGACCCTTGAAGCAAATAGGATGCCAACTTTTGACAACTGGATTTCTTCTATATAACTAAAACTGTTTAGTCATATTTACGAAATCTACTTTTATAAACTTAACAACTTTTAAATTTGTACGATTTGATGAATCGTAAAACTTTGTAACTATTACATTTGGCATCTTAATATATTATGTTCTGTTGTATCATAAGCTCTAATACGTATGCATGTACATTGTATACGTGGCACCCCCACTCGATCTAATGCTTCCGCGAACTTCTGATAAACTTAATTAACGAATTTGGGGGTGTTACATATTGGTATCAGAGCCATTGGTTATAGCGAACTAGATTTCTTAGGTGACTTAGAGACCATAGAGACCTAGACTATAGCCTTGGCTAGAACGCACATGCATGCACACATTTGCATACGTCTAACTATCGATACGACACCTCGATACGCATTATCCACTTATGGAACATCACTACGTTTGATTCGTTCGCTCACACTCTGATCTCCTATGAACCTAATCGTATTAAGCGGTTGATGAAAAGAAGTATGTATTTAACATCATATAATGACGCCTGGCCAACGTGATTATATAATACTAAGTACATATGGGTGTTTCATAATCGTAAGATACGTGATGGGGATCTTGATAACTTTTCTTAGTACTCAAAAACTAAAAACATGTGAAACCTCATTCTTCACATCCTTTTTATTTGACATTGACTTCTACATTTCTTTCATCGCAGAACGTCGTCATGCCACCAAAGCAACGAAAGACCCGAAACAGTCGCCAAACGGATACACCTCCTGTCGTCGAGATAACCGAGCAAATAATCGAGCGACGCATAGCCGAAGCTATCGCTCAATACGAGGCCAGCCGCAACCGTGAAAACGTAGTAAACAACAGTGGAGCCACACCTGTCAACAGCGAAACCCCAGCGAATACCCAACAAGGGTGTTCATACAAAACTTTCCAGGCTTGTAAACCCAACACCTTCACCGGGACTGAAGGGGCCATCGGCCTAGTCCACTGAATTGAAAAGATGGAATCCGTGATCGACATCAGCGACTGCGCCGCTGACAAAATAGTAAAGTACGCCACCTGTACTCTAGCTGACAAAGCGTTAACCTGGTGAAACGCTCAGGTCCAGATTATTGGACGCCCAGCTGCTTACTCCATGACCTGGGAGACATTGAAACTGATGTGTGCTAAGTATAGACAATTATAATAACAAGTTTAAATTAAGGAAATACTAAATAATACTATCACACAATTCAGGCAAGATTGACCCGTTCATTTAATATAGCTTAATAAGTAAGTCCAAATTCGAACACAAGAAAACGTAATTCTTATTTATAACTAATTATCTATTTATTCTAATTACAGATATTTACAATTATAATACAATTAAATACAAGGATCCAATTTACAATAATCTACAAGATAAGGGGGACGTTTTAGTTCCGAACGAGCATATTTATATTTATATTTTTGATACAGATTCTAATAGATAAGTTTTAAGGAACAACTTAGGTATACTCAATTGGATAAAAGATTATAATTATTCAAACTATTATTTATTAAACTTATTATATGTACTTATGTCTATTTGCTTTGTTGGCTATTATTATTGGTGATTTACTAATGTAGAAGATCACTTAGGGTTAAGTCAAATCCTCATCATAGCAACACAATCATAAGGTTACGCAAAGTGTTACTAATTAATAAGCTCTATCATCAATTTATTATACAATTTCTATGGTTAGGCTTGAATCGCAGTATTACTTTATATTAATGAATTATTCTTAGTTTATCGCATAAGGTTAAGATCAAAACATAAACACAATCACTTAATTTATATAAACAGTTTATGGTCATCCTAATTTAATATAAATCAGTCTAATTATGTCAAGAATAATTACTAAAATATCATAATAAAGACAATTCTTGTATAATAAACATTCAATAATATAGTTCCAACATAAACATATAATTCAAATAATAAACTCAATAAACATTCATTCAAACAAATATAATGAAAACCTAATTCACAATTAAATCAAATAACCAATATCATAAACAACTCAATAAGGTTATTAAAGTTACAAGGATAAAGAAATCGAATTAATTGACGAATTAGCTTTTCCTAGGGTTAAAAACCTTCAAACCCTAGCTCTTTAGCCTTCAAAATAGCACCTAAAGTCGACCTAAAACCCTAACTTTCGGTTTTAGTATTCTCGAATCGTATATGGTTTAAGCTAAATTGAGCCTCTATTTATAGTTTTCAAAACCGACCTCCCAACCGCCGGTTGGGTTCTCCAACCGCCGGTTGGAGCAATTTGTATCCGGGTCCAACTCCACGTGTCTGCACCGCCTTTAAACCCTAAAACCCAACCGTCGGTTGGTTTATCCAACCGCCAGTTGGATGTAAATTCCAGAATATTCTATTTTCGGGCTTGGGCTTGACTTTTGGTCTCTCAATCTTCATATTCGGACTTTATTGTCTTTTTGGCCCAATTCTTCATTTTAACTCTTTTGGTCTTCATTTCTTCAAGGTTTAAGCTCCTTTTTCTTCATTTCTTCATTTTCTTCAGTTTCTTTCAGTTTTGGATTAGTTTTTGCTCCTTTTTCTTCATTCTTTAATTAAAATACATTTCTGCAAATATTAACAAAATAAGTATCTAAAATCATATAAATGCACTAAAATGTATATAAATATAGGGATAAATTACTGTAAAATATACTATCTATTTGATGCTTATCAAATATTCTCACACTTAAGTTCTGCTTGTCCTCAAGTAGAAAACTGAATAAAATTTAAAAATAAGCATCAAACTAATATTTAAGAATCAGAATACCAATACTAAAAATCTGTTTCATAACTTAAAAAGTTAAATAATTTAATTAACATGGATAACTATAATGTATAAATAAAATTATTATTTTTTGTGTAATATATAGCTCATGAATGATTACTAATATATTTGTCCACTTTAAACAATCTATATTTATACTTCTGATGTAACACCCCCAAATTCGTCTATTTTGTTTAGCGGAAGCATTTAGTTTAAGTACGGGGTGCCACAATAACAAAGCATTTATACGTATCAGAGCATATGATTAAAACAGAACAATATATACATTAAGATGCCAAAGTATTTAATTACAAAGTTTACGATTCATCGAATCGTACAAGTTAAAAGAAATAAGTTTACAAAAGTAGATTTCTGAAATACGACTAAAACATTTCAGTTATACTAAAGAAATCCATGTGTTTCCAAAAAGTTGGCATCCTAAACTTCCCAGGTCGCCTAATTCTCCATGTGTGTTGGCGGTTCTTACATGCGCAGCTAATTCCCTGAAACACATAGTAAAAGTCAACAACTAGGTTGAGTGAATTCACAGGTTTTAAGTTTGCAATAGTTGAACCAAGTTTGTAAGCACAGTTGTTATCCAAATACGTTCACAAATAGTAATTGCCATAATAGTCGAGAATACGTTTAGTGGAATGTAATCCAAATACAAGTTTAGTGGGTTGTTCGCCCAAAGTTTAGTTTACGTGGGATGTCACCCAAAACAGATACGTGGGATGTTACCCAAAATGTCAGTTTAAAACACGTGCTGGTCGTTCTCCAGCGGTTTACAAACAGTACCGGTCGTTCTCCGGCCAAATACGCACGGGTCGTTCTCCCGTTCAAATAAAACAGTTTAATACGCACGGGTCGTTCTCCCGTCCAAACACTGCTGGTCGTTCTCCAGCGAAACACAGTACCGGTCGTTCTCCGGTCAATACGCATGGGTCGTTCTCCCATCCAAAGACGCACGGGTCGTTCTCCCGTCCAGTGGCCAGTCGTTCTCTGGCACTAAAATACATTGCTGGTCGTTCTCCAGCGGTTTCATAAAAGTACCGGTCGTTCTCCGGCCAAATCAAAACAGTTTACCGGTCGTTCTCCGGTCTAGTTAAAACAGTTTGTCAAATAGTTTATCACGTTTGGTTGGTTTATAGTATGAAAATGTTATTTCATAAACCAAGTTCGCACAACAGTTTAATAGTTCAAAGTACTCTAGTAGTTCGAGTAAAACACGTATGCAATTTAGCAAGTAAAACAGTTATGGCAATTGTACAATGTACAACACAATAGTTATATAAAAGTTTGCTCATATAGCAAAAGCATTGACTATGTTTTCCACCCCTGTTCAAAGCAGTTAAAACAGTAAAAGTAGGGGTTGTGAACTCACCTGTTGAGTTAAGTAGTTGTGCGAGTGCTAGCAAAGCCTAAGCCCAAGTACAGTCCGAGATCTCCTAACGTCCTAAACGTACGAGATTTAATAAGTATGTGGATGTCTAAACTAATCATCCATGCTAGTGTTTGTACAACCAAGTCACGTCCAAATCGTTCGTTTAAATGTTTATATTTGTATTTCGTTGTGGTGAAAATGTATACGACTCGTTGGTGATAGTTTGAAATCATAATTTCAATAAAATAGCGTGTTTGTAATGTTTGTAAAGTTCACATATAGCATTGCTTGTAAGTATTCGTTATTGGTTAAGTTCGACACTTAGTGTAAAAAAAATAGTTTGTAAAGTTTTTGTTTTATGCGACACAATTTGCGACACAATAGTTTTTGTATGCGACACAAGGGTTGTGTCGCATAATATTGCGACACAAGAGCTTAGCGACACAAGGGTTGTGTCGCATAAGCGATCGGTGCTAAATCAATAGCGACATAAGGGTTGTGTAGCAGAGAGTCTGCGACACAATGGTGCGACATAACGTACGACATAAACTATGACACAAATGGATTTATGCGACACAACATGCGACACAAGCGTTGTGTCGCAAAGATGAACACCTAGACAGAACCCAGCGGCTGTCGCATTTTTCCGATCCAAAACCCAAATCTAACGCATTTTCAGGCTATAAAATCATGTTTTCTTTGTTGTTTAGGTTATAACTAAGTATATTCAACATTAATTATTAACTACAACTTCAAAATCAAAGAATTGACGGGATTTGTCGGAAACTTACGAGTGTCGGATTTGAAATCCGAAAAGATGGTTGTGTAGATCGTGATCCCGTGATCGTTTTTCTCTAAATGGTTCGGTGATTCGGCGCGTTTTTGATGTAATATTTGGTGATTTTTGGTGTGATGTTTTTAGAGTGAGAGAGAGTTGAGAGAAGAAGAGGGTAGAGAGAGAGAAGTGAGATGAAAGAAAAATGAAAGAAAGAAAGTGGGAAGGTGGGTTTTGTCCACATTTTTCGTCTCCGTGGTTGCACTCCGTGTTTGTTTACCCAATCGTTAAATGTTACTTTATTTTAACTAATTCATTTTTAATCGCACATTTCATTATATTTTTAGTTAGAATAATTTATGAAACAAATTAATTTAGTTGTAAAATTTTAGACTTTGTTTTATTTTAATTATTCGAGTTGACGTTTTACGTTATAAAAATAACGGTAAATATTGTCGACATAATATTTAATTGTTAATATCGTTATTTAAATATTTCGTTTTATTAAATATTTTTGTTCACCAACAGTCGTATATTTTTGTTTCGTTTGTTCCAATTGTTTCGTACATAATTATAACAAATTATGAATCGTAACACTACGCGTATTCACTAGTTGGGCTTTGCTAGACTTACCTCTAAAATGTGTTGTGAATTCACTCAAGTAGGGAATTAGCCTAAATTGCAAATGTTTAGCGTTAATAATTGTGTTTAAATTTGCGGGGTGTTACATTCTCCCCATGTTAGAGAAATCTTGTCCCGAGATTTAAAAGTCAAGTCGGATCACCCGCGGCGTATGTTCTCCGATAAATTATGTCGTTGAAAGTAGTAATAGTTTGCGTGGCGCTCTATGTTTGCCAATATAGTTTCAACGGTTCGTGTATACTCGCGGTATAGTTTGATAAGTAGTATGTTCGAAAGGAATCGACGTTTATCAAGTATCAGGTTTGAATCGATATCCGAAGGAAAACAATGTTAACTCGTAGCAACAGCTGTTAAGACATACCGTGTTAGCCGAGGTCCGCAACTGTTTCCGGAGCCCGGAAGATGTATGCGCGGCTACGACCCGGTGGGATGGTTGCGATGCGGTTGTTGTTGTTGTTCTGATTGTTGTTCCCGGGGTTGTTCTGGTTGTTGTTCAGTCGTGGACATTGATTTCGTAAGTGTCCGGATTCACCGCACTCGAAGCATGCATTGTTTGTTCGAGGAGGGGGGTTTGTTTTACAGTTTTGGGCCAAGTGTGTAACACCCCCAAATTCGTTTAGCGGAAGCATTTAGTTTAAGTACGGGGTGTCACAATAACAAAGCATGCATACGTATCAGAGCTTATGATTACAGCAGAACATAATATATTAAGATGCCAAAAGTATTAGTTACAAATTTTACGATTCATCGAATCGTATAAGTTAAAAGAATTAAGTTTACAAAAGTAGATTTCTGAAATATGACTAAAACATTTCAGTTATATTAAAGAAATCCATGTGTTTCCAAAAGTTGGCATCCTAAACTTCAAGGGTCGCCTAGTTCTCCATGTGTGTTGGCGATTCTTACATGCGCAGCTAATTCCCTGAAAAACACAGTAAAAGTCAACAACTAGGTTGAGTGAATTCACAGGTTTTATGTTTGCAATAGTTGAACCAAATTTGTAAGCACAGTTGTTATCCAAATACGTTCACAAATAGTAATTGCCATAATAGTCACGTAATGCTTTGTGGAATGTTATCCAAATACAAGCTTAGTGGGTTGTTCGCCCAAAGTTTGGTTTAAGTGGGATGTTACCCAAAATGTCAGTTTAAAACACGTGCTGGTCGTTCTCCAGCGGTTTACAAACAGTATCGGTCGTTCTCCGGCCAAATACGCACGGGTCGTTCTCCCGTTCAAATAAAACAGTTTACCGGTCGTTCTCCGGTCTAGTTACGCACGGGTCGTTCTCCCGTCCAACAAACGCATGGGTCGTTCTCCCATCCAAGACGCACGGGTCGTTCTCCCATCCCTTGGCCAGTCGTTCTCTGGAACTAAAATACGTAGCTGGTCGTTCTCCAGCGCTTATATAAAAGTACCGGTCGTTCTCCGGTATACCAACCAAGTTTAAAGGTTTACAGTCGTTTGCAAAATAGTTTACCGGTCGTTCTCCAGTCTAGTTAAAACAGTTTGTCGAATAAATTATCCCATTTGTTCAGTGTGTCAATATGAAAATGTTATTTCATAAACACCAGTTTGTTCAATAGTTTAATAGTTCAAAGTACTCTAATTGTTCGAGTAAACAAGTATGATAAACAATCATGTATATATAAAAGCGCTTGACTATGTTTTCCACCCCTGTTCAAAGCAGTTAAAACAGTAAAAGTAGGGGCTGTGAACTCACCTGTCGAGTTAAGTTGCGTGCGAGTGCTAGCAAACCTAAGCCCAAGTACAGTCCGAATTCTCCTAACGTCCTAAACGTATGAGATTTAATAAGTATGTGGATGTCTAAGCTAATCATCCATGCTATAGTTCGTACAACCAATGTTGTGTCCAATGATTTTTCGTTATCGTTTGTGTTTTAAAACGTGTACCGCCCGTTGGTGACAGATTTATAATAATAACCTTAGTTACTATTTTTATACTTTGATCTATCCATTTTTGCGTATTATTCGTATCGTATTTGGTTTGGTCATTGAAAAATGATTTTTAAACACTTAGGATGTTTTTGGCTTATGTTTTTGGGTTTTCGCGACACAAAATGCGACACAGCCCTTGTGTCACATGATTATGCGACACAACCCTTGTGTCACATTATGCGACACAACCCTTGTGTCACATGATATGCAACTTAATGCGACACTAAATGCGACACAACCCTTGTGTCACATGATATGCGACACAACCCTTGTGTCACATTATGCGACACAACCCTTGTGTCACATTATGCGACACAAGCCTTGTGTCACATGTATGAACACCAGCCCAGAAACTTTTGCCTGTCGCGTTTTTCCGGCCAAAATCACAAATCTAAAACGTTTTTAAGCTGTAAAATCGTGTTTTATTGATACATATGGACAATACCAAGTTGTATAAACAATATTACACCCAAACATTACACCAAAATGGATAAATCTAAGTTTTTAGAAATTTCTTACAAATGCGAATCGAAGCCAAACGAGGAAGAAAACGAGTATGTTGCTTTTGTAAATCTTGTTCCTTAGCTTGAGAGGATTCCGAAAATGTAAATTTCGTGGGTTGATTTGTGAATCCGAAATTATGGTGTGGATTGGGTTGAGAGAAAATGTGTGTGTTTTTGGTGGTGAGAAATGAAAATGAGGAAGAAATGGGGGTTTGGGTGGGGGTTTGGGGCAGATTTTTGGGAACCAAAGAGGAGTCCCATTTTGCGGTATTTTATCCGTGTTTGTTTACCCGATTGTTAAATGTTACATTATTTTAACTAATACATTTTAAATTCCATATTTCATTATATTTTTATTAGAATCTTTTTATGAAACCATATTAATTTAGTATTAAAATTTTAACTTTGTTTTTATTTTAATTATACAAGTTTGCGTTTTACGTTATAAAATGATATGTAAATATTATCGACATAATATTTAATTGTTCACGACGTTATTTAATAATTTCGTTTTATTATATAATTTTTGTTCACCAACAGTCGTATATTTTTGTCGCGTTTGTTTTCAGGTCGTTCAGTACGTAATTACAACTAATTACGAATACGTAATACTACGCGTATTATCTAGTTGGGCTTTGCTAGACTTACCTCTAAAAGTAGTTGTGAATTCACTCAAGTAGGGAATTAGCCTAATAATGCAAGTGATTAATGTTTATAATTGCGTTTAAATTTGCGGGGTGTTACATTCTCCCCATGTTAGAGAAATCTCGTCCCGAGATTTAAAAATCAAGTCGGATCGCCCGCGGCGTATGTTCTCCGAATAAGTCACGTCGTCAATAATAATACCAATTTGCGTGGCGTTCAATTGTTGCCAGAAAATTTTTAATCAGTTTAAGTATGCTCGCGGCATAGTTCAATTAGTTGTTTGTTCATTTCGTGGTTAAAGTTTTCCAAGCGCTATGTTCGAATTGGCATCCGAATAAAAGAAAATCGTAGCAACAGCTGTTAGGACGTACCGTGCTAGCCGAGGTCCGTAACCGTTTCCGGTGCACGGAGGATGTATGCGCGGCTTGGGGCGTAGCCTTTGTTAACGACGCGGTTGTTGTCGTTTTGATTGTTGCGGTTGTTGTTCTGATTGTTGTTCCCGGTGTTGTTCTGGTTGTTGTTCAGTTTTGGACATTGGTTTCGAAAGTGTCCGGATTCATCGCACTCGTAGCACGCATTTGATCGAGGAAGAGGGGCTGTTTTACAGTTTTGGGCCAAGTGACCCCAGTGTTTGCAGTCTTGGCAGAAGGCGCAATTGCCGGCATGATGCATTCCGCACTTGTCACATCTCAGTTTGTTGCCAAGATAGGTTTTGGGTCCAGTAGCGGTGGTGGCAATGTATGCTCGGGTGTTCCCTGGGTTTCTGTTTTGCTGACCCTGTCGGTCAGTACTCTCACTGTTCCACTTGCGTTTGTGGGTTCCAGAGTCGCCCGCATCAGTACGGGTAAGTTCAGCTTTCCCTGTAGTAGCTTTCAGGGTTCCAATCAAGACTGCGTCGTCGGTCAAGCTTTGAGCCTGATCAACTGCGCTCCTAAAAGTGGCGGGTTTGGAGGACATAACCATGCCTCGGATTTGTGGTTCCAAACCCCTGTTGTAACGCTCAATGCGTTTGCTCTCGGGGGTTACCATGTGAGGCACAAGACGTGCAAGCTCCTGGAATCTAGTTGTGTAACCGGAAATGTCAGCGCCGATCATTTGAATGTTCCAAAACTCGGTCTCAAGTTTCTGCATCTCGTTGGGAGGGCAAAATTCCTCCATCAGCATCTGTTTCAGAGTTCCCCAAGTCATGGAGTAAACAGTCGGACGTCCCATAATCTGTACCTGAGCGTTCCACCATGTTAACGCTTTGTCAGCTAAGGTACACGTGGTGTACTTCACGATTTTGTCGGTGGCGCAGTCGCTGATGTCGACGACTGATTCCATTTTCTCGATCCAGTGGACCAGGCCGATGGCCCCTTCGGTCCCGGTGAAGGTGCTAGGTTTACAAGACTGAAAGGTTTTGTAGGAACACCCCTGTTGGTTATTGGTTGGGGTTTCGCTGTTGACGGGGGTGGCTCCACTGTTGTGTACCACGTGTTCACGATTTCGGCTTGCCTCGTATTGAGCGATGGCTTCAGCCACACGGCGTTCGATTATTTGCTCGGTTGTTTCCAGAGGCGTAGGTGGAGAATTTCGTTGGCTGTTTCGGGTCTTTCTTTGTTTAGGCGGCATGCTGACGTTCTGCGATGAAAAGATGCAGAAGTCAATGCCAATGTAAAATATGTGAGGAATGGAGTTTCACATATTTCAAGTTTTCGAGTATTTAAGGAGAAATGACAAGATTCCCATCACGTATCTCACGACCATGAAACACCCATATGTACTTAGTATAATATAATCACGTTGGCCAGGCGCCATTATATGATGTTAAATACATACTTCTTTTCATCAACCGTTTAACACGATCCGGTTCACATGAGATCTGAGTACAATGAACGAGTCGAATGTGATGAACAGTTCATGCGTATCGAGGTATCGTAACGATAGTTTAGATGTATGTATATGCGTGTATGCACTTGCGTTCTAGCCAAGGCTATAGTCTATGTCTCTAGGTCGCTAAGTCACCTAAAGTTTCCTAGTTCGCTATAACCATTGGCTCTGATACCAATCTGTAACACCCCCAAATTCGTTTAGCGGAAGCATTTAGTTTAAGTACGGGGTGTCACAATAACAAAGCATGCATACGTATCAGAGCTTATGATTACAACAGAACATAATATATTAAGATGCCAAAAGTATTAGTTACAAAGTTTACGATTCATCGAATCGTATAAGTTAAAAGAATTAAGTTTACAAAAGTAGATTTCTGAAATATGACTAAAACATTTCAGTTATACTAAAGAAATCCATGTGTTTCCAAAAGTTGGCATCCTAAACTTCAAGGGTCGCCTAGTTCTCCATGTGTGTTGGCGATTCTTACATGCGCAGCTAATTCCCTGAAAAACACAGTAAAAGTCAACAACTAGGTTGAGTGAATTCACAGGTTTTATGTTTGCAATAGTTGAACCAAATTTGTAAGCACAGTTGTTATCCAAATACGTTCACAAATAGTAATTGCCATAATAGTCACGTAATGCTTTGTGGAATGTTATCCAAATACAAGCTTAGTGGGTTGTTCGCCCAAAGTTTGGTTTAAGTGGGATGTTACCCAAAATGTCAGTTTAAAACACGTGCTGGTCGTTCTCCAGCGGTTTACAAACAGTATCGGTCGTTCTCCGGCCAAATACGCACGGGTCGTTCTCCCGTTCAAATAAAACAGTTTACCGGTCGTTCTCCGGTCTAGTTACGCACGGGTCGTTCTCCCGTCCAACAAACGCATGGGTCGTTCTCCCATCCAAGACGCACGGGTCGTTCTCCCATCCCTTGGCCAGTCGTTCTCTGGAACTAAAATACGTAGCTGGTCGTTCTCCAGCGCTTATATAAAAGTACCGGTCGTTCTCCGGTATACCAACCAAGTTTAAAGGTTTACAGTCGTTTGCAAAATAGTTTACCGGTCGTTCTCCAGTCTAGTTAAAACAGTTTGTCGAATAAATTATCCCATTTGTTCAGTGTGTCAATATGAAAATGTTATTTCATAAACACCAGTTTGTTCAATAGTTTAATAGTTCAAAGTACTCTAATTGTTCGAGTAAACAAGTATGATAAACAATCATGTATATATAAAAGCGCTTGACTATGTTTTCCACCCCTGTTCAAAGCAGTTAAAACAGTAAAAGTAGGGGCTGTGAACTCACCTGTCGAGTTAAGTTGCGTGCGAGTGCTAGCAAACCTAAGCCCAAGTACAGTCCGAATTCTCCTAACGTCCTAAACGTATGAGATTTAATAAGTATGTGGATGTCTAAGCTAATCATCCATGCTATAGTTCGTACAACCAATGTTGTGTCCAATGATTTTTCGTTATCGTTTGTGTTTTAAAACGTGTACCGCCCGTTGGTGACAGATTTATAATAATAACCTTAGTTACTATTTTTATACTTTGATCTATCCATTTTTGCGTATTATTCGTATCGTATTTGGTTTGGTCATTGAAAAATGATTTTTAAACACTTAGGATGTTTTTGGCTTATGTTTTTGGGTTTTCGCGACACAAAATGCGACACAGCCCTTGTGTCACATGATTATGCGACACAACCCTTGTGTCACATTATGCGACACAACCCTTGTGTCACATGATATGCAACTTAATGCGACACTAAATGCGACACAACCCTTGTGTCACATGATATGCGACACAACCCTTGTGTCACATTATGCGACACAACCCTTGTGTCACATTATGCGACACAAGCCTTGTGTCACATGTATGAACACCAGCCCAGAAACTTTTGCCTGTCGCGTTTTTCCGGCCAAAATCACAAATCTAAAACGCTTTTAAGCTGTAAAATCGTGTTTTATTGATACATATGGACAATACCAAGTTGTATAAACAATATTACACCCAAACATTACACCAAAATGGATAAATCTAAGTTTTTAGAAATTTCTTACAAATGCGAATCGAAGCCAAACGAGGAAGAAAACGAGTATGTTGCTTTTGTAAATCTTGTTCCTTAGCTTGAGAGGATTCCGAAAATGTAAATTTCGTGGGTTGATTTGTGAATCCGAAATTTTGGTGTGGATTGGGTTGAGAGAAAATGTGCGTGTTTTTGGTGGTGAGAAATGAAAATGAGGAAGAAATGGGGGTTTGGGTGGGGGTTTGGGGCAGATTTTTGGGAACCAAAGAGGAGTCCCATTTTGCGGTATTTTATCAGTGTTTGTTTACCCAATTGTTAAATGTTACATTATTTTAACTAATACATTTTAAATTCCATATTTCATTATATTTTTATTAGAATCTTTTTATGAAACCATATTAATTTAGTATTAAAATTTTAACTTTGTTTTTATTTTAATTATACAAGTTTGCGTTTTACGTTATAAAATGATATGTAAATATTATCGACATAATATTTAATTGTTCACGACGTTATTTAATAATTTCGTTTTATTATATAATTTTTGTTCACCAACAGTCGTATATTTTTGTCGCGTTTGTTTTCAGGTCGTTCAGTACGTAATTACAACTAATTACGAATACGTAATACTACGCGTATTATCTAGTTGGGCTTTGCTAGACTTACCTCTAAAAGTAGTTGTGAATTCACTCAAGTAGGGAATTAGCCTAATAATGCAAGTGATTAATGTTTATAATTGCGTTTAAATTTGCGGGGTGTTACAAAGTGACCCCAGTTCCTGCAGTCTTGGCAGAAGGAGCATTCACCTGTGTGGTGCTTCCCGCACTTGTCAAATTTCGGTTTGTTGCCAAGATAGGTTTTGGGTCCAGGGTTGGTGATTGCGGCGTAGGCTCGGGCGTTTCCCGGGATCCTGTTTTGTTGACCCTGGCGGTCATTGCCCTCGTTGTTCCATTTCCGCTTATTGTTTCCAGAGTCGCCCGCATCAGTACGGGTAGGTTCAGTTTTCCCTGAGGTAGCTTTCAAAGTGCCGATCAGAATTGCGTCGTCGGTTAAGCTTTGAGCCAGATCCACTGCGCTCCTAAAGGTTGTCGGTTTGGAGGACATCACCATGCCTCGGATCTGTGGGGCCAAGCCCTTGTTGTAACGCCCGATGCGTTTGCTTTCGGGGGTTACCATGTGAGGCACAAGACGTGCAAGCTCCTGGAATCTAGTTGTGTAACCGGTAATGTCAGCGCCGGTCATCTGAATGTTCCAGAGTTCTGTTTCAAGTTTCTGCATCTCGTTGGGAGGGCAAAATTCCTCTATCAGCATCTGTTTCAGAGTTCCCCAGGTCATGGAGTAAGCAGCTGGGCGTCCAATAATCTGGACCTGAGCGTTCCACCAGGTCAACGCTTTGTCAGCTAAGGTACACGTGGCGTACTTCAAAATTTTGTCGGTGGCGCAGTCGCTAATATCAATCACCGATTCCATTTTCTCAATCCAGTGGACCAGGCCAATGGCCCCTTCGGTCCCGGTGAAGGTGGTGGGTTTACAAGACTGGAAGGTTTTGTAGGAACACCCCTGCTGGGTATTGGTTGGGGTTTCGTTGTTGATTGGAGTGGCTCCGCTATTGTTGGTCAGGTTTTCACGATTGCGGCTGGCCTCGTATTGAGCGATGGCTTCAGCCACGCGGCGTTCGATTATTTGCTCGGTTGTTTCTAGAGGCGGAGGTGGAGGAGGAACATTTCGTCGACTGTTTCGAGTATTTCTTTTAGGCAGCATGATGACGTTCTGCGAAAAAGGAATTGTAGAAGTCAATGCCAATGAAAGGGATGTGAAGGAGGAAGTTCACATAATTCAGTTATCGGGCATTTAAGGAGAAATGGCAAAATCCCCATCACATATCTCACGACTATGAAACACCCATATGTACTTAGTATAATATAATCACGTTGGCCAGGCGTCATTATATGATGCTAAATACATACTTCTTTTCATCAATCGTTTAATACGGTCAAGTTCAATGATAGCAGAATGAATCGAACGGAGTACAGTTCAAATAATAGTTTGCGCGTATCGACGTGTCGTAACGATAGTTTGTACGTATGCAAATGTGTGTATGCATGAGCGTTCTAGCCAAGGCTATAGTCTAGGTCTCTAGGTCTCTAAGTCACCTAAAGTTTCCTAGTTCGCTATAACCAATGGCTCTGATACCAATCTGTAACACCCCCAAATTCATCTATTTTGTTTAGCGGAAGCATTTAGTTTAAGTACGGGGTGCCACAATAACAAAGCATTCATACAAATCAGAGCATATGATTACAACAGAACAATATATACATTAAGATGCCAAAGTATTTAATTACAAAGTTTACGATTCATCGAATCGTACAAGTTAAAAGAAATAAGTTTACAAAAGTAGATTTCTGAAATATGACTAAAACATTTCAGTTATACTAAAGAAATCCATGTGTTTCCAAAAAGTTGGCATCCTAAACTTCCCAGGTCGCCTAATTCTCCATGTGTGTTGGCGGTTCTTACATGCGCAGCTAATTCCCTGAAAAACATAGTAAAAGTCAACAACTATGTTGAGTGAATTCACAGGTTTTAAGTTTGCAATAGTTGAACCAAGTTTGTAAGCACAGTTGTTATCCAAATACGTTCACAAATAGTAATTGCCATAATAGTCGAGAATACGTTTAGTGGAATGTAATCCAAATACAAGTTTAGTGGGTTGTTCGCCCAAAGTTTAGTTTACGTGGGATGTCACCCAAAACAGATACGTGGGATGTTACCCAAAATGTCAGTTTAAAACACGTGCTGGTCGTTCTCCAGCGGTTTACAAACAGTACCGGTCGTTCTCCGGCCAAATACGCACGGGTTGTTCTCCCGTTCAAATAAAACAGTTTAATACGCACGGGTCGTTCTCCCGTCCAAACACTGCTGGTCGTTCTCCAGCGAAACACAGTACCGGTCGTTCTCCGGTCAATACGCATGGGTCGTTCTCCCATCCAAAGACGCACGGGTCGTTCTCTCGTCCAGTGGCCAGTCGTTCTCTGGCACTAAAATACATTGCTGGTCATTCTCCAGCGGTTTCATAAAAGTACCGGTCGTTCTCCGGCCAAATCAAAACAGTTTACCGGTCGTTCTCCGGTCTAGTTAAAACAGTTTGTCAAATAGTTTATCACGTTTGGTTGGTTTATAGTATGAAAATGTTATTTCATAAACCAAGTTCGCACAACAGTTTAATAGTTCAAAGTACTCTAGTAGTTCGAGTAAAACACGTATGCAATTTAGCAAGTAAAACAGTTATGGCAATTGTACAATGTACAACACAATAGTTATATAAAAGTTTGCTCATATAGCAAAAGCGTTGACTATGTTTTCCACCCCTGTTCAAAACAGTTAAAACAGTAAAAGTAGGGGCTGTGAACTCACCTGTTGAGTTAAGTAGTTGTGCGAGTGCTAGCAAAGCCTAAGCCCAAGTACAGTCCGAGATCTCCTAACGTCCTAAACGTACGAGATTTAATAAGTATGTGGATGTCTAAACTAATCATCCATGCTAGTGTTTGTACAACCAAGTCACGTCCAAATCGTTCGTTTAAATGTTTACGTTTGTATTTCGTTGTGGTGAAAATGTATACGACTCGTTGGTGATAGTTTGAAATCATAATTTCAATAAAATAGCGTGTTTGTAATGTTTGTAAAGTTCACATATAGCATTGCATGTAAGTATTCGTTATTGGTTAAGTTCGACACTTAGTGTAAAAAAAATAGTTTGTAAAGTTTTTGTTTTATGCGACACAATTTGCGACACAATAGTTTTTGTATGCGACACAAGGGTTGTGTCGCATAATATTGCGACACAAGAGCTTAGCGACACAAGGGTTGTGTCGCATAAGCGATCGTTGCTAAATCAATAGCGACATAAGGGTTGTGTCGCAGAGAGTCTCCGACACAATTGTGCGACATAACGTACGACATAAACTACGACACAAATGGATTTATGCGACACAACATGCGACACAAGCGTTGTGTCGCAAAGATGAACACCCAGACAGAACCCAGCGGCTGTCGCATTTTTCCGATCCAAAACCCAAATCTAACGCATTTTTAGGCTATAAAATCATGTTTTCTTTGTTGTTTAGGTTATAACTAAGTATATTCAACATTAATTATTAACTACAACTTCAAAATCAAAGAATTGACGGGATTTGTCGGAAACTTACGAGTGTCGGATTTGAAATCCGAAAAGATGGTTGTGTAGATCGTGATCCCGTGATCGTTTTTCTCTAAATGGTTCGGTGATTTGGCGCGTTTTTGATGTAATATTTGGTGATTTTTGGTGTGATGTTTTTAGAGTGAGAGAGAGTTGAGAGAAGAAGAGGGTAGAGAGAGAAGTGAGATGAAAGAAAAATGAAAGAAAGAAAGTGGGAAGGTGGGTTTTGTCCCCATTTTTCGTCTCCGTGGTTGCACTCCGTGTTTGTTTACCCGATCGTTAAATGTTACTTTATTTTAACTAATTCATTTTTAATCGCACAATTCATTATATTTTTAGTTAGGATAATTTATGAAACAAATTAATTTAGTTGTAAAATTTTAGACTTTGTTTTATTTTAATTATTCGAGTTAACGTTTTACGTTATAAAAATAACGGTAAATATTGTCGACATAATATTTAATTGTTAATATCGTTATTTAAATATTTCGTTTTATTAAATAATTTTGTTCACCAACAGTCGTATATTTTTGTTTCGTTTGTTCCAATTGTTTCGTACATAATTATAACAATTTATGAATCGTAACACTACGCGTATTCACTAGTTGGGCTTTGCTAGACTTACCTCTAAAATGTGTTGTGAATTCACTCAAGTAGGGAATTAGCCTAAAATGCAAATGTTTAGCGTTAATAATTGTGTTTAAATTTGCGGGGTGTTACATCTGAATACACTTTTATTGTTAGTATGTCTATTACTTATGATTTGCATATATGATATACCTTTAAATTTAATTATACAATTTACTTTTATATTCCAATTAAATATATAAAATACATTTTTAAGAATCAAGACATTGGTGACAGGTCTGCATTTTCATGCAACAGAGCAACATAACTTGATTCAGGTTTAAGCAAAACCAGACTTGGTCAAACCATTTTGGCTACCTCATTAGGTATCTTTTATTTTTAAGACTTTTCAAGTACTTTTGACTTGCGTTTGCTTAATTTTTTAAGTATATATTAATAGAAACCAGATATATACTTTCGTATAACAGAGGAAACCATCAATATATACCCCCAAATGTACTCACATAAGTAAAAAGATATAAAATTATTGTATAACAAATTTAAAATTTAAGACTTTTATGTCATACATCATATTATGTATCATAAAATAATATACAAGTTATTTTATTAATTTATTAAAATTCAGAAATCCTCATATAGATTGCCTACTAGTACATCATATCATATAACTATATATCACTTCCTTTATTTAAGTAGCTTACATTATATATACAAAACAGTTAATCCACATTAAAGTCTAAATTTTTAAATACAAAACAAAACTTTTAACAAAAGTATTCTAACTAATAAATTTTAAATTTTCAAAAAATTTTAGACAAGACAAACTTAATTGTTTAATTAAAGAAATTCTTTTTTCTTACGAACCCTATCCCCACACTTAAATTATACAATGCCCTCATTGTATAAAAATTGATAAACAAAAGTGAGTAAGGGAAAGAAAAATAGAACAGAAAAACTCCCCTGACTGAAATTATAAATTTCATCATTGGCCAAGAAAAATCTTCTTGGTTGATTCCTTCATCTCTTGAAAAATAATATACAACATCCACACTTTCGTAGTTAATCACGATTGCATTTAGCATATGCAATATGCCTTTAAACCCCTCGGTATCCCAAGTGGATGAGTTATAGTCTCGTGAGGGTTTCCAGTGAACACACCCACAAAGTTCAAACCTGAAAATAAAAAACATAAAAGAAAAACATAACATATATAAAAATAAACATGGGTTGTCTCCCAAGAAGCACTTTTGTTTAAATGTCGGTAAGTTCGACATTATCTTATAACTTATCCTTCCAAAGTTATATCTGAAATATTCTTAATAACATTATCTTCATAATATTTCTTCAAACGATGTCCATTAACTGTAAAAATAGTTCCATAGAAAGCTATCAAATCCACACTCCCATTTGTATGAACTTGGTGAATAACAAACGGTCCGCTCCATCTGGATTTCAATTTACCCGGAAATAACCAAATACGTGAATTGTACAAAAGCACATGTTCTCCAGCAACAAACTCTTTATCTCCTCTAAGTCTTGCATCATGCCATTTCTTCGTTCTTTCTTTATAAAACCTTGAATTTTCATAAGCATTCCAACGAAGCTCATCTAACTCATGTAACTGTAAAAAGCGATGCTTACCAACTTCATCGATATCCATGTTGCATTCTCGAAGTGCCCAATATGCTTTGTGTTCTATTTCCACTGGTAAATGACAAGCTTTTCCATAAATTAATCTATACGGAGTACAACCTGTAGGTGTTTTAAATGCTGTCCTATATGCCCAAAGTGCATCATCTAACTTATCCGACCAATCTTTCCTGTTAGAACCAACAAAACGTTCCAAAATACTTTTTAATGCACGATTGGTATTTTCCACCTGTCCACTAGTCTGTGGATGATAAGGTGTAGCGAATCGATGACTAACTCCATACCGTTTTAAAACTTTCACTAATTGAGTATTTCAAAAATGAGTACCTCGATCACTAATCAATGCTCTGGGAGTTCCAAATCTTGAGAATAATTGTTTAAGAAATTTCACCACAACTCTAGCATCATTCGTAGGTAATGCTTTTGCCTCAGCCCATTTAGAAACATAATCCACAGCTACTAATATATACTTATTACCGTGACTTATAGGAAATGGTCCCATAAAATCAATACCCCAAACATCAAAAATTTCACAAACCTGTATCTATTTTGTGGCATCTCATCACGTTTAGAAATGTTCCCAGCTCTTTGGCAAGAATCACAATTCCGAACAAATGCATATGTATCTTTAAAAATCATTGGCCAATAAAAACCTGCATCAAATATTTTCTTTGCAGTGTAACTTGGTCCATTATGTCCTCCTACTGGTTCTTCATGACAATGCTTTATAATCTGTTGGGCTTCTTTACCATCTACACATCTTCTAATTATGCCATCTGCACAGTATCTAAAAAGAAATGGATCTTCCCAAAAATAATACTTTAAATCAGAAAAGAATTTCTTCTTCTTCTGGTAATCCATCTTTGGTAAAATTTTAGTAACCAAATAATTTGCATAATTCGCAAACCACGGTATCTCTTTTATTTCTTGTACTGTCATAAGTTTCTCATCAGGAAATGAATCTTGAATTTCCTCTTCATCTAATGCTTCTAACTCCGAATTTTCTAACCTTGACAAATGATCAGCTGCTTTTCAGCTCCTTTCTTATCCTTGATTTCAATATCAAATTCCTGCAATAAAAGAATCCATCGCAATAAACGAGGGCGCGCATCCTACTTATTAAACAAATACCTCAAAGCAGAATGGTCAGTATAAACCACAGTTTTAGTTAAGATAATATATGAACGAAATTTATCAAAAGCAAAAACCACTGCCAGAAGTTCCTTTTCCGTAGTTGTGTAATTTTCCTAAGCATATGTTAATGTCTTACTGGCATAATAGATTGGCTTAAACTTTTTATCAATTATCTGCCCTAAAACAGCTCCAACCGCATAATCACTAGCATCACACATTAATTCAAAAGGTAGATTCCAGTTTTGGACCTGTCATAACTGGAGCAGATACTAACTTTTCTTTTAACGTATCAAATCAAACGATTGTTTGCATTTATCTGTAAATTCAAACTTTGCATCTTTTTCCAACAAATGATTCAACGGTCTTGCTATCTTTGAAAAATCTGGTATAAATCTCCGATAAAATCCAGCGTGTCCCAGAAAGCTCCTTATTCCTTTTACATTTGTAGGATAAGGTAATTTTGAAATGGCCTCAATCTTCGCTTGATCTACCTCAATTCCTAATTTGGATATTTTATGACCTAAAACAATTCCTTCTCTAACCATAAAGTGACATTTTTTCCAGTTAAGAACTAAATTTGCCCCTTCACATCTCTGCAACATCTTTTGTAAATTCTTTAAACAAGAATCAAATGAATCACCAAATACTGAAAAATCGTCCATAAAAACTTCCATGAAATCTTCTACCATATCATGAAATATTGCGATCATGCAACGCTGAAACGTAGCTGGTGCATTACATAAACCAAACGGCATCCTTCTATAAGCAAATGTACCAAACGGACAAGTAAATGTTGTTTTGTCTTGATCTTCGGCTGCAATCGGTATTTGAAAATATCCTGAAAATCCATCCAGAAAACAATAGAACTCCTTTCCTGCTAGCCTTTCTATCATTTGATCAATAAATGGTAATGGAAAATGATCTTTCCTAGTAGCATCGTTTAATTTCCTATAATCAATACAAACTCTCTATCCCGTAACCGTCCTTGTTGGTATCAAATCATTCTTCTCATTTGGTATAACCGTTATTCCGCCATTCTTTGGTACAACATGTACTGGACTTACCCATGGACTATCTGAAATAGGATAGATTAATCCTGAATCTAACAATTTAATGATTTCTTTTCTGACAACGTCTTTAACATTCGGATTCAATCTTCTCAATGGTTATACGACTGGATTGAAATCTTTTTCCATCAATATTTTATGAGTACAGTATGTAGGACTGATTCCCTTAATATCCGTGATTTTCCATGCTATGGCTTGTTTATGCTGTTTAAGAACCTGAACTAATCGTTCTTTTTCTGCAATCGATAATTTTGAAGATATTATAACTGGCAAGTCTGATGTGCCTTGTAAATAAGCATATTCCAAATGTGCTGGTAGCTCTTTAAGTTCCAACTGTGGTGGTTCTTCAATAGATGTCTTGATCTCAAATATCTCTTCCTTCAAACAAGGAATATTGTTCACAGAATATGGTATCAATTCCTGATTAATAATTTTAGCAATTGGCTGTATTTCTCCCTCTTCAGGATGTTGTTAAATAACCACGGTTGCTTCTTCCAAATCTTCATCTTCCTCTAATAACTTATCAAATTCTGCTAAATCCTTTGCAGTGTCAAACTCTTCAGTCCATCCATTAAGGATTTATATATCTGCTTGATCTTTTCCTAAAAAATCTTGAAAAGAAGAGTTATCCATATATTCATATGAATTTAAATAATAACAAGTGTCATCCACATAATCAGGAAATTTCATGGAATTATTAACATCAAAAACAATTTTATCATTTCCTAACCTCATGGTAATTTTCTTGTTAAAAACATCTATTAGGGCATGTGTAGTTGCTAAAAATGGTCTTCCTAATATAATAGGGACTTTAGGGTCTTCTACCATATCTAAGATTACAAAATCACATGGAAAAACAAATTTATCAACTTTAATCAAAACATTTTCAACTATTCCCCTAGGATATTGCACAGATCGGTAAGCTAATTCAATACACATACGAATAGGTTTTGGTTCTCCTAATCCTAATCGCATATATAGAGTATATGGCATTAATGAAATACTAGCACCTAAATCTGCTAATGCATTTTCAATAGTAATTTCACCAATTTTGCAAGGTATAGTAATACTCCCTGGATCTTTGACTTTTGGAGGTAGCTTATTCTGCATTATTGCTGAGAATCTCGCATTCATAGTCACCTTTGTTACATTATCCAGTTTACTTTTGTTAGTCAGCAGCTCCTTAAGATATTTTGCATACTTCGGCATTTGAGCTATAGTGACGCCGCCTGATAAGTCAGGTTCGTTTTAGCTCACGCGAGTGAACCGTCCTCGTCGTCAAAGGACTCGTCCGGACAAATCAGGCGGGCGTCGTGGGTTAGTTTTAAAGATTTGTAATATGCGGGGCTCAACTTATAGGTACTACCTACTACACTGGGTGAGTAAGCAGCAAGTATAACTCGAGGTCGTTCTTTAATCGGAGCGAATTGAAACGAAGTTTAGGCCAAAGATAAGGTTCACTATTAGGATAGGTTTGTGTAGATAGGTAGGTTTGTTTTGTTTGGTTTTTCTAATAAACTAATTATCTAAATGCAGAAAAATAAACTAGAGAGGAGAATCGGTAATTAGGTAGATAGATAGAGAATGCGGTTGTTGAAACTTTAATAATCAATTGTTGGGATGATGTTCATTATAAAGGTGATTGGGGACTTAATTAATTAACCGATAGCTGAACTACAGGTGTAAACACTAGGACCCTACTTGTTTTGGTTAAACCTAAATAAGTATGTCACTGAGTACCTAGGTTATCGTGATTCTGATCAGAACAGGCTATTTGACCCACCACACTGCCTGGTTATGACAAGTGACCCATGAAGGGTGCAGGAATAAGGTAACAGACTGCCCTCAGGTTATTCTGACCGTTCTTAACACCTAAATACAACTGCTGTTCTTTAATCATGTTCTAATTATAAACCTGTTATTCTGAACTATCAGTTTTGTAGAGTCTAGGGGTTTTAAGAATCTTGAACCACTGTTGGGCTTGACTTTCATCACCAGACTCATTCCTTAGGTTTTATTAGCTTAATTACTTCTGTCATGATCTAGAACTCTCCTTTGCGATCAGTCATTCGTCCCTAGGCATGCTTAGCGGGGTACCGTGCGTTCTTTCCACAGTTTTGCTAACCCTAGGTACCTTTACGGTGTACAATACTATAACCATTTTCCACAGTCTCATATAATCTGAGATCAGTATACTGTGTACTCCAGCCGTCTCACAGTTAACTAACTCTAGGTACAACTATAGTGTATAGTGCTTGAAGCATTTCCACGGCGTTTGTAACCAGATTTAATTATACCATGTATTACTGCTGTTCCATCAGCCTACCAAACTTAACTATAGATACGGTGTACTTTAGTTACTGTATTTCCACAGATTTTTTTGTAACCAGAGGTAGACCTACGGTGTACTTAGCATTTCCACAGCTCTATGATGCCTAGACCATATTCTAGGGTTTCTAGGTAGGGCACAATGTCGGTACCAACGGCTTTTCCTCAGGCTTCCACGGTTGTACTCCACCAGTGGTGTTTCCATCGCTATACCCAGTACTTTAGCCGAATTACAGTAACAAACATGGATTCCATACAATAACACAGATAACAAACTACTGTATCTAGAGGTGATCAGTTTCTAAACCTAAGTAGCAGTCACGCGAAGGACTGGAAAGGGTGATCCGTAAACTAAGTCTAGATGCATGATAAGTTTGGACATAACAGAGTTTAATAATTCCCAATTATGTATTCGAATAAAGATTAATTTAACATCATCCCTACGTTTAATTATCTACATTTCAACAACCGCAATAATACACTACTCAGTAATCATGGCAATACACATAGCATATATCATACAAATAGGCAGAAATAATTCGGACATAGTATAAAATATGAAAGGATATATATCACCAGAACTATGAGCAGAGTAGTATTGAGAATTGCGTAGTTTTGCACCGGAGATGCTTTACACCGAGATTACAACAGCTAGCTTTCCTCTCTCTACCTCTAACTAACTAACTATCTATATCTCTCTAGAGAGAGAAAACTCTAGAAAGAGAAACCAAAACCTAAAGCTAAATACGAAAACGAAATAAAAATGAAGAGAGAATTGAAGTGAGAGTGTTGAGTGAATGATGAATGTCTGAAATGAGGTGGTAAAGCCCCATATATATAGTATTCGCTCAGCCGTATCGTCCAGCCGTATTTGCACCTTCAAATGTCCAGCCGTATCACTCAACTGTATCAAAATCTCATCTTGTACGGGGGAGGAGGACGATACGGGGGGACCTCCCGTATTTCGGGTGGAAATGGCACGATACGGGCGAACACGGGTCAGATACGGGAGAACGAGGCCGTATACGGGCGGACAGAGGACGTATACGGCTGGAACATGGCCGTATACGGGCATGCCAGGACGTATACGGCTTGTGCATGGCCGTATACGAATGTGTTCAGCCGTATACGGCTTGTGCTCCCCCGTATCTCGGTCTTCGGTTGCCTTGATTCTTCGTTCGGGCGTAACTTCTTCACCGTAAGTCCGTTTTGAGCGATCTTTATATCCACGCGATCGTATTTTCCTAACAAAGATAATGACATAAGTCAGAGGTCATAATTCTAAGTTTTACTCAAAAAGTATCGAAACGCGTGAACTAAAGATTCGTTAATCATTTATGCTCAGTTTTTCACGTTTTTCGTGTTGTTTTCAATGGTTTTCAAAATATCATTTCTGTTTTGATTTAGTTAACAAAATATTATAATATTTGTCATTATTAGTGTGGTTTTGTCAACTTCGGGTCTAAAATGCGAAAAATAACGTACGTAAAAACATGACTTTTTACGTGTTATCAAATAGCCCACACTTAGAGCTTTGCTTGTCCTCAAGCAAACTTAAAAATTCTCACGTGCTAAAAAGGTTTTGAAAATATGGTTTTAGAATTCCGACATAAAATACTTTGAGATTAATCATTTGTCGGTTATCAAGTAAACCTTTCTAGAAAGTAAGCATCGTTAGGATTTTCACCCCTTAGATTTGAAATGTTAGCCCTGGCATACTTTCACAATTCTCGATGGATATTGTACATGACTAGGCGATCTCACTAGGTGGTCACTCAATTCACTCAGCGTGTATTGGGTTTCCTATCTCTCTAAATCAAAGAAATCGCTCATAAAGCCAGTCATGCATTTGCTTCTCGTCATAGGCTTGATCGAGAATCGGATCTCCACCACTTCGATGAGAACGGTGCTAATCATCCCAAGACATTTTTTTTAAGGGTTGTAATGGTGAGTGAGGGTTAAGGGGTATGGAAGGTAGTGTTTTTAGGGTTTGAGGGGTTTTAACTTAAGCTCAGAAATCCTAAAGCTATGAAAAGGATTATTTAGACATTCTTGAAACGAGACGAAAAACACGAAAGGAAGAGTTTATTTTCGGAAGATAGCTTTGCTATCAAACACACGCGAGTTCATATGATTTTCTGATCAGGCATTTTTCTGCGAGATTTGGAGCGCTAAGCTTTATTCTATTTTTGTGGAACTTTTTGAGGATATCTTTCACAGACATATTTTTCTTTTCTTTTCGAAAGATCCTTAACACGTTGTCTTTTGACATTTCATTTCTTCTGAGTTTTTCACAGGGGTGCCAATTTTTTGCACCGAGTATTTCTTCTAGAGATTTTGACCTTTTTAAACACACGCAATATTTTCTGAGAGAAGCGCAGAATAGATGAATGCTTCGAGACAAGAGTGACAAGGATGTCTAAATGACGCTTTTCATAACCTCAAAAGTTCTAGGCTAAAGTTTTGGAAGGATAAGGGAATTTTGAGTGGGTTTAGTTTAGTTGGGTTTTGAAAGAAACGAAAGGTTAAGGCGCAAAGGGGTTTTCTAGGTGGATCATCAACACTAAAAATGAGTGTCGGAAGGGTTTTGGGCCAGAAGAGATTTGTGAAAAATGGGTTTAATCCTAAGATATGTCAAGGTCCTCTGATTGCACCTACACCGCGTACGACGCTCATCGGTGTGGCCTCGAAACGTATACCAAGAGCAAGTTCTAATTCAAAGCAAAAGCATCGGCACACACATCAATTGAAAGTGAAGCATTAAAGATGAATGCTTATTGGGCTCAAGTTCCTCACTGCAAAAGGGTTGTATGTGCCTAGCCGTGCGATGCTCATGGATTAACATTTTATTTCTAAGGAATTCGTATCCTAACTTATCTTACTTTCCAAAGCAATTTATTTAATTTCTGACAAATGACCTTTCGCAAAATATTTTAAGTCAAAAATTTGAAAAATTTTAGCAATAATGAGGTTTTGTTGAAAAAAAATTAAGCTAACTGAATGGATGACAATTCATCGTCGAAGTTAAGCTTATGTTTTAAATATGTTTACTTTGGACAAGCAGTCAAAGTCAAAATACGGTATATCATACCGTGTATCCCACACTTAGAGGAACATTGTCCCTAATGTTCATAAACTAAGTATAGAATTTTTCTTTGGAGAAGAATCCCACACTTAGAGTTTGATTGCATTTTAGAACTTTGTTTTTAAGTCGATTTGATTTACGGGATTTGAAATCCCACACTTAAAGATTAAGCATAAAGGACAACGGTATAGATATATTATGATATTTAATAACCACTAGGAAAAAGAACGAAAAACTCCCCTAAGAAAGAATGAGACGGTTGTTTGGTAAATTTGGGTGTGTTGACAGCAATCGGAGAGTCCAGCGTCGTTCAGCCCTAGTGTGATTTGCGCGTCTTCTTACTCATTGATGGGGTCCGGGAGGTCGGTCGGGATTTGACTCGCGTCGTTGCGGTGCCTTCCTCCGGGCGCGTCCACCAACGTGTGTTTTAAAATTTGTAAGTGCGGGGCCTAAGTATACTTAAAACTATGGGTACAGTAGTAAGTATGACCTAGGGTCGTTCTATAAACCAGTTGTATTGTGAAACGTTTACGTTGGAGACGATTTATCAAACTAGTAATAGTTTTAAAAGATTTTTGGAGGTTTTGTTTTGGTTTTTATACTTAGGCAGGAAATTAAAATAAAGCAGATAAAATTTATGTAGTTAGCAGATAATCTAGGGGAGGTGTTTGCTATGACTTCATTAGTTTTCTTAACTGGGATGATGTTTGATTTGTAAAATGATTTCAAAAGATTTGTATTTCATTTATTCCGAGTATTGAGGAGTAAGCACTAGCCCCCTACTGATAAATCAGTATGTCACTGAGAAACTAAGCTATCGTGATTCTGATCAGAGTAGTTTATCCGGCCATACAACGCCAACCGATAACGGAAGAGCGACCCTTATATGGATATAAATCCTGGGTGCATGAATATAGCGACAAACCAATCTCGATGTCTGACCTTTCTTAACCCCACAGGAATACTTTAGATTAAACGAAACATTTAAGTTCAAGATCATGTTTTATATATGTTGATCACTTTCTATCGATGGGTTTGTAAAGTCTAAGTATAACGTTTGTACACAATAGGGAACTACGACTCTTCCCGTGGAAATACCAAGTTCTTAGCCGAATTACGGTACCTACTTTGCCTTAAACCCTAGACTTGTTTAACTAAGTTTGTATTTAAGCACAGAAATTCTCCATCTATGATATAAACCAGCCCTTACTTTAAAATCCCAATAAATCCCTAATTTGTAAATAGCGTAATATTTGCGTTCGAGAGAAGACAGTGTTTCCACAGGTACAATGTAAATTATACGTTCTGAGAGGAAGGCGATAATTCCACAATACCGGTGTACTTTGCATTCAAGTTAGAAAACGTTTTTCCATAATCACCATGTAGTTTGCGTTCGCGAGTGAAAGCATTATTTCCATGATGACGATGTACTTGGTGTTCCATTTAGAAAACAATGTTTACATTCTTCACAAATCAGACCATGTTTTAGACACAGATAACTAATCACCTCTGGATAGGGTTCGCGACGTCCTATCATTAAGGCCGTAGCCACGTTTACTGGTCGAAAGGCGTTAAGTTTGATTGAGGTTTAAAATCATAGATAGAAAGTGGATCAACAATTAATTAATCATTAATCGACAACGGATTGTGCCCTCGACTTTCATAGCTTCCACGTCCCGTACTACACACATTCGTGATGTTTCCGGCGCTATACAAATGAAAGCCGTATAACGTTACCTCCATTGTTTTCATAATGACATCATCCCGATTAATACGACTAATTACGTCATAGCAAACACGCAGTAAAACTACTCGCTAATCATGGCAAATGATCCTAAATCTAGCATGATAACAGTGATAACAATCATCATAGTAAAATAGATAAAGGATAGAATTAACCAGAGTAACATTGTAGCTGAATATAACGTGAAGAAATACAAGCAGAACTTCGAGTATCCTCAAAGCAATATTACAATATTACCCCCCTATTCGTCCGGTCAAAGCCGTGACTAACTAGCCGCTAACTACGAAAAATAAAATATAAATCTAACCAATAAGAGAATATGAATCTAAGAATGTAAGAATGTGTGTGTGTGTAGAATGTGGTGAAATCATCCCATATTTATACTAGAAGCTCAACCGTATTCCTCAGCCGTATTTCCATCTTCAAAATCTCAACCGTATTCCTCAACCGTATCAAAATCACACCTTGGATGACCAAAACACACGATATGGTTGAGTTTGGCCGTATACGGGAGAGATTGGCCGTATCGGGGGAGGGACAAGGCTGGATACGGGAGGGAATGGCCGTATACGGCTGGCATCAGGCCGTATACGCCCTAGCCAGGCCGTATACGGCTGGGATTGCCCGTATACGGCTTGGTGCCTCCCGTATCGTGGTCCGTCGGTTGTCTTGAATCTTCGATTGGGCGTAACTTCTTCATCCGATGTCCGTTTTGAGCGTTCTTTATATCCACGTGATCGTAATCTCCTAAGGAACAAAATGACATAGGTTAGAGGTCATAATTCCAAGCGGAGCTCAAAAAGTGCTAGAATACGTGAACCGGAATGCTTAAGATCGTTTATGCTCTATTTTATTCGTTTTTAGGCCTTTTTAGTTGATTCTTGAAGCATCGTCTATATTTTAGCCTTCATTATGAAATTTAGTATAAAAATGTATATTTCAAATGTTTTCATTCATAATTGGGCTAAAAAGGTGAGATAATGGCACGTTAAAACTTGACTTTTTGCGTGTCATCAAATATCCCACACTTAGACTTTGCTTGTCCTCAAGCAAAACTTAAATTTCTCACTTGCTTTCCCAATGAAAATATTTTGAAAGTGTCAATGCATTTTGGGTGAATCAAAATGTTTAAGAGCAAACAATTCCATATACAAGTAATATATCCTGGAAGCCAAGAAGAAAAAAGGTATTCGTACCAGACGCATGAAATAATTTTCTAGGGCAAGCTATTTGGGATATACATGACTAGGCGATCTCACCAGGTGGTCACTCAATTCACTCATAAGTGTTTCGGGTTACCTATCATTCTAATCAAACGAAATCGCTCAATAGCCAGTCATGCGGCATCCTTCGTCATAGGCTTGCTCGAGAATCACATCTCCACCACTTAGGTGAGGACGGTGCTAATCATCCCAGGACATTCAGATGGGTTGTAATGTTTGGTGAGGGTTAAAGGGAATGGATAGGTGGGAAATGGGTTTTAAATAAAAGGGTTTTACTTATCTTAGGCCTTTTCAAACTTATGAAAAACTTTATTTAGATAAACTTTTTAATGAAAACGGAAACGGATAGCGAGAAGGGAATGAGATAGCTATTTTGACTTAGATCTCTAAAAAACACACGGAGGATTTATATATATATATATATTTTTTTTTTAAGACTCGGAGTTTTTTCGGAAGAATCGAAGCACTTAGCTTTATTACATATTTTTCATTTCTTTTCTTTTTCTTTAGAATTTCTTTGCCAAGGAATTTCTAAGGCATTTTTCACTTTTTATTTTATTGCCCTTTTGAGACCTTTTCAGACTTTCATTTTTCACACTTTTGACAATTTCGAATTTACTTGGTGCCAATTTTACACACCATAAGACTCTCGATTTTTGAGTATTTATATGGAAACGCACGCGAGAAGTTATGAGTAAACACGAATTTGTGGATTTGGAGTGAAAGCAAAAAGAATACCTAAATATCATTTTTCAAAAATTTTAAAAATTTCTAAGATAAGGTTTTGGTGGTTGTGAAAGTGAATGGGTTGAAAGTTTGGGTTTTAAAGAAACAAAAAGGCTAAGGCTCAACAGGGTTTTCTAGGCGGATCATCAACACTAAAAATGAGTGTTGGAAGGGTTTTGGGCTTGAAGAGATATGTGAAAAAGGGGTTTAAATCCTAAGGAATGTCAAGGTCATCTGATTGCACCTATACCGCGTACGGTACTCTACCAATATGGTCTCGACATGCATAACAGGAGCAAGTTCTAATTCCAGATGCAAGCATCGGCACACACTCATCAAACGAATAGTGAAGCATTAAAAATGAATGCTTTTCACGGGCTCAAGATACCTCACTACAAGCTTGGGTTATATGTGCCTAGCCATGCGCTGCCCTTTTATTATTTCAAGCTCAAGAAATTCCTAACTTATTTAATCTTAACTTCCAAAATACACTACTCATACATGAAAATGCATCCCCTCAAGATATTTAAATTCAAAAATTTTGAAAAATTTCAAGCAAAAGTGAGGTTTTAAAATTGAGGAACATTTTCCGAGTTTGCTTTTGGAAATAAGAATCAGACCTAAGGTATTCTATACCGCTATCCCACACTTTAGAGGAACATTGTCCCTAATGTTCTCTTGAGTTTGAGATTTTATTGCAAGTAAAATCCCACACTTAGAGTTTGAACATATCGAAAAATGTTTCTCAAGTGTTTATTTTGGGCTGGAATCCCAAACTTAGTGATAAGTTAAGGATACGGCATAGATTTCTTGAAAAATAAAGCAAAATAATCTATATCAAAACAAGGATAAGAACGAGAGAACTCCCCTAACAAAGCGGTTGAAGGAGGCTGAGAGTCTGAAGATATGTCGCCTTGAAGAAGAGTACTTGCCAGATATCCTTCTTGCGGCAGTTCCATGAAGTGCATTCGGCTGTGGAAAGAGCTCTTGGTACAATATGGCTCAGTTCTTCATTCTCTCCACCGTTCTCTCATGTGAACATATCTCGTAAGTGTGAACACGTTGGATATACTTTTTGACCAACTTCTCATTTTTTTATAGCTTTTACCGAAAAAGTGTCATTATTCCAGAATGTGAAAAGATGTTTTCTACTACAAATCATTTGTAAGACATGTGTTTTTAAACGAGTTCGAGCATAATGTGTGAAAGTAGCACACAAGTACCTCAAATGCTCGAAACACATGACTTATCATTTTGAAAATGTTTCTTGAATTCTGGAATTAGTGATGTGGTAAAAGTTTGTTAGTTTGAAAATGAAGTGGTGTTTTGAAAGCTTTTGTATATCCAAGTGTGAAAGATAGTCAGAGATATTTCACTTCTTGGAAATTAAAATACTACTACTACTAAAGGATATTTATTCCACGGGTTGCCTCCCGAGAAGCGCTTCTATTTAAAGTCGAGGGCTCAACTTTTGTTCCTCCTGGATCAGCCGGAAGAGGAACCTCCAGGGCTAGAGATGCTTGGTTGTGCCCTGGAGTTTTGGGGATAGAACTTGAGGAAATACCGAGTGATGACTTGGGTGATATTCGGGATTCTTGAAACAAAGAGAGGGAAGCTATAGAAGTGTTCCTCAGCCACCCTCTGCAAGTATAAGAGGTCCCAGGTGATATCATAAACTGCTTTGGAGATGGGTCCATCGGAATCTATGAAGTAGGTCCCGTTGTACTCGAGTCTCTCACGCTCTGGTCGATCCTGTCTTAATGAATCCATGAATCCGAAGAAGCTTAGATGAATGTCTTCATGAGTGCTCACGGTGGTGCTCCTTCCTACTTCTTCAATGGACTCGGGGATGCCTTGGATGAGCTGTTTTTGATGACTGGAATACGTGAGGTTGGGTTTACGAAAGATGTTAATCATTCTATTGTAAACCTCACGCAATCCATCATGAAATAACTGTCTGGGCTCCCCTGTGAAGACAGTACCGAAGATATCTCTAAGCTGCTCGGTGATAAAGTTCGCGGGGTTAACCATCGAACTATCAGTAATAGATGAAGGGATGCTGCGAATCCTCTCATCCTGGCTCACACGCTCCAGCCTTTCAATAATCTTGTGGGCATGAAACTCTAGAGTGCAGTCGATGTAGAACCTGTGTGGTGAAGAATCGTCGATATGATCGTTATTAGCCATAGAATCCATCAATCCCTGAAGATCACTCATCATTTGTTTGTCGATTTCGTCATCAGGGTTCCCAGTAGCATAGTCCATATAGTATCTGTAAGAGTGTAAAAACTCCATCTGTCTGGGCGAATATGGAAACGCAGACCTGATCAGTGCTTCATATACCTTGCCATAGATGATTTCTTGGTTTTCAAAGAACAACCGAGTGTCAGTAGATGGCTCGTCAGAAATCTGAGGTTCTTGCAGAAGTTGAGCAGCAAGATTTTCAGCGAAGGCATGAATGCTGTTCTGTAGATGCTGAGGACTTCGGGAGTTGGTGGCACGATAAACATCATATTCTGCTTCGATCCTCTCGATCAAGTCTCTCTGATGTGGCGTGTACTCAATAATAGAATCTCTGATAATCGCCATGAGGGTACGAAAGTCATCTTCGTATTGCTCAGTAGTACTGATAATTTCTTCGTGATTAGCGATGATCGGTACTTGGATTGTTTCGAGAGAAGAGTCTGGAATGGTGGAAGGTAGACGAAGATGAATAGAGAGGATATCTATCGGAACATCAATGAATACGACGTCGTCCTTGTCACTTTCTGTCGTTGTGGGATCAACCTCTAGGGAATCAGGGAACTCCATAACGGTAGGTGGTGACTGAGACTCGTCGGTGATCTAAGATATCGGCTGAGAAGAGATCATCTCGATTTCCCTTTCATCCTGAGAGTCGGACTCATGACTGGAACCAGAAGTACCTCCTAGCTCAAGTTGAGTTCGAAGTCTAGGAAAGGTGAGGGGATCGAGGTCTGATGTGACGAGCTTACTAGAATGATCTTCCATTGGTTCTTCTTCCTCTGAATCATTATCTGGCAGCGGAATAAAACTTCGAGTGTAGTCTATCTGCATTATTTCTGCTGTCGGAAGGTATGACTCAGGAAGGTAGGTTGGTGTGGTCTGATCTTCCTCTGTCTCGTCCTCCTCTTCTTCTTCTATTTCTTTTTCAGTCTCTTCCTCTTCTTCCATTTCTTCTTACTCAGTGTCGGAAGCAATCATAGTAGGCTCAACAGACATCCGAGTATCTGGTTCAGAATAATCATCCGAAGTAACTCTGACTGTAGAAATCATACATATCTCCGCATGCTCTGTCAAAGCCTGCTCAGTCTGATCAATATTGAAGGTAACAGTCTCTCCATGAGATCTAAGACTGAGAGTCTGTGAGTAAACATCGATGATAGTACGTGCGGTGTTCAAGAATGGCCTTCCTAAGATGATAGGGATATGAACATCCTCCTGAATGTCCATCACTACAAAGTCTGTGGGATATAGGAACTTATCTACCCTAACCATGATATTCTCAGCTATTCCCTTAGGGTATCTAATGGATTGGTCAGCTAGCTGGACACTCATTTTGGTAGGCTTAAGGGGTCCTAATTCCAATCTTCTATAAAGTGAATAAGGCATAAGGTTGATACTGGCTCCTAGGTCAGCTAGAGAGTGTATGATGCCCGAGTGATAGATCGAACAAGGAAGGGTGAATCGTCCTGTATCTCCTAGTTTCTCTGGTAGGTCATTCTTAACGATTGCTGAACATTCCGCGTTCAGTGGGACATTGGGTACTTCGGGTACCTTGTCCTTAGTAGACATGAGTTTAAGGATATATTTTGAACTGGAAGGGGTTCTGGACACCGTGTCCACGAACTTTCCATCGAGTCGGAAGGTGCTGGCTTTGTAGGCTTTCCTAAGTCGGTTAGGAAACGGAATCTGTATTTCCCTTGGTGGTGTAGGGATAGACGGAGTCTCGACTGTCGGTGGGACAGGAGAAGTAGGGGAAGGTTGGCCCGGTGCCTCCTTCGTGTCTGTAGTACTCATCTGTTTAGCCTCTTCTACGTGGGGGTTTTGTACCGTGTTACTAGGAAGATTACCCTGAGGCCTAGAGTCAAGACGTTGGGCTAGTTGTCCTATTTGGGCCTCAAGATTTTTGAGAACGGCCAATTGGTTCCTAAGGTATAGGTCAGTTTGGTCTTGCCTAGCACTAGTCTTTTGGTTGATTTGATGTTGGCCTTGGATGAACTTGTTTAGGGTGTCATCTATACTAGTAATGGGCACAAGGGTTTTAGTGGGTTCAGTCGATTGAGCTGCGTCGGGTGCAGTCAATGATAGTGGTTGGTTATAGGTGAGTTGGTTTTGTTGTGGGTATCTAGGTTGGTAGTTGGGTTGAAATGGTGGTTGGTTTCTAGGTGGGTATTGAGTGCCTCTAGTCCTAGGGGGAGAGGTTTGATTGAAACGCGACTGATTTTGAGGGCGAGCTGGAAATTGAGCATAGTAAACCGTTCCGTCAGCGGGATCCTCGTACTCAACCTGATAAGCAGCAGTTGGGAGGTTGGCATAGTTCTGGCATTCCTGAACTTGGTGGACATGCTGGGATGGTTTCTTCAATTCGCCGATCTGTTTCGTCAAAGTCTCGATCTTCTCCGTTAGGGACTTGATAGCTTCAGCCTGGTACGGGTTGGATGCGGCAAGCGGTGCCGATGATGAGGAACGCTCACCAGAGTTCCAATCGTGATGGTGCATCATCATATTTTCGATCAGATTCCAAGCCTCATCTGCGGAGAGTAGCATAATACTTCCTTGAGCGGCAGCGTCGAGGGTGATGCGGTGGTTTGGAACAAGACCGTTGTAAAACGTGCACAGCTGGCTGGTTTTCTCAATTAGGTGGTTAGGGCATTTGTTTAGGAGACTCTTGAATCTCTCCCATGCCGTATAGATAGATTCATCATGAGCTTGGTGGAAGTTCATGATGTCATTCTTGCATTTGGTTTGTTTGGCCGGAGGAAAGTATTTAGTTAAGAATTTATTACCCATCTCCGTCCAAGAAGAGATAGAGCCGGTCTCCAATCCCTCAAACCAGGTTAAGGCATGGTGAGTAAGCGAATAGGGGAATAGGTATAGGCGGACTATGTCCTGCTCAACCCCATTCTGCTTGTAAGAGTTGGTGGTTTGAATAAATCGGTTTATGTGGGCGTTGGGGTCTTCATTTGGCAGACCATGGAACTGGCAGAATTCCTTGATTAGCTGAATGATATGGTGTCTCAGTTCGAAAGATGCGCCTTCGATAACTGGATAGTTGATAGGTCCTCCTCGTCCTTCGATTGAAGGTTTGGTGCTATCGGCGAGAGTGACGCGAGCAGCCATCGGTTGTCGAGTGCGCCTTCCTTTACGAGCGGTTCGGATAATCGACTCAGGATCGAAAACGAAGATGATAGGCTCAGATCCGGATGATCTGGTCGAATATCGTTGTGTGTCGTGGGAAGGAATTTTCAACTGGAACAACTAAACTAAGAAAGTAAAACTAAACTAAACTAAACTAAACTACGGATATTTACTAGAAAGAAAAATTTGTCTATAACGTCTACGGATCTTACAACTGATTCCCCGGCAGTGGCGCCAAAAACTTGATGGGGTCCGGGAGGTCGGTCGGGATTTGACTCGCGTTGTTGCGGTGCCTTCCTCCGGGCGCGTCCACCATCATGTGTTTTAAAATTTGTAAGTGCGGGGCCTAAGTATACTTAAAACTATGGGTACAGTAGTAAGTATGACCTAGGGTCGTTCTATAAACCAGTTGTATTGTGAAACGTTTACGTTGGAGACGATTTATCAAACTAGTAATAGTTTTAAAAGATTTTTGGAGGTTTTGTTTTGGTTTTTATACTTAAGCAGGAAATTAAAATAAAGCAGATAAAATTTATGTAGTTAGCAGATAATCTAGGGGAGGTGTTTGCTATGACTTCATTAGTTTTCTTAACTGGGATGATGTTTGATTTGTAAAATGATTTCAAAAGATTTGTATTTCATTTATTCCGAGTATTGAGGAGTAAGCACTAGCCCCCTACTGATAAATCAGTATGTCACTGAGAAACTAAGCTATCGTGATTCTGATCAGAGTAGTTTATCCGGCCATACAACGCCAACCGATAACGGAAGAGCGACCCTTATATGGATATAAATCCTGGGTGCATGAATATGACGACAAACCAATCTCGATGTCTGACCTTTCTTAACCCCACAGGAATACTTTAGATTAAACGAAACATTTAAGTTCAAGATCATGTTTTATATATGTTGATCACTTTCTATCGATGGGTTTGTAAAGTCTAAGTATAACGTTTGTACACAATAGGGAACTACGACTCTTCCCGTGGAAATACCAAGTTCTTAGCCGAATTACGGTACCTACTTTGCCTTAAACCCTAGACTTGTTTAACTAAGTTTGTATTTAAGCACAGAAATTCTCCATCTATGATATAAACCAGCCCTTACTTTAAAATCCCAATAAATCCCTAATTTGTAAATAGCGTAATATTTGCGTTCGAGAGAAGACAGTGTTTCCACAGGTACAATGTAAATTATACGTTCTGAGAGGAAGGCGATAATTCCACAATACCGGTGTACTTTGCATTCAAGTTAGAAAACTTTTTTCCATAATCACCATGTAGTTTGCGTTCGCGAGTGAAAGCATTATTTCCATGATGACGATGTACTTGGTGTTCCATTTAGAAAACAATGTTTACATTCTTCACAAATCAGACCATGTTTTAGACACAGATAACTAATCACCTCTGGATAGGGTTCACGACGTCCTATCATTAAGGCCGTAGCCACGTTTACTGGTCGAAAGGCGTTAAGTTTGATTGAGGTTTAAAATCATAGATAGAAAGTGGATCAACAATTAATTAATCATTAATCGACAACGGATTGTGCCCACGACTTTCATAGCTTCCACGTCCCGTACTACACACATTCGTGATGTTTCCGGCGCTATACAAATGAAAGCCGTATAACGTTACCTCCATTGTTTTCATAATGACATCATCCCGATTAATACGACTAATTACGTCATAGCAAACACGCAGTAAAACTACTCGCTAATCATGGCAAATGATCCTAAATCTAGCATGATAACAGTGATAACAATCATCATAATAAAATAGATAAAGGATAGAATTAACCAGAGTAACAGCGTAGCTGAATATAACGTGAAGAAATACAAGCAGAACTTCGAGTATCCTCCAAGCAATATTACAATATTACCCCCCCTATTCGTCCGGTCAAAGCCGTGACTAACTAGCCGCTAACTACGAAAAATAAAATATAAATCTAACCTATAAGAGAATATGAATCTAAGAATGTAAGAATGTGTGTTTGTGTAGAATGTGGTGAAATCATCCCATATTTATACTAGAAGCTCAACCGTATTCCTCAGCCGTATTTCCATCTTCAAAATCTCAACCGTATTCCTCAACCGTATCAAAATCACACCTTGGATTACCAAAACACACGATACGGTTGAGTTTGGCCGTATACGGGAGAGATTGGCCGTATCGGGGGAGGGACAAGGCTGGATACGGGAGGAAATGGCCGTATACGGCTGGCATCAGGCCGTATACGCCCTAGCCAGGCCGTATACGGTTGGGTCTAGGCCGTATACGGCTGGGATTGCCCGTATACGGCTTGGTGCCTCCCGTATCGTGGTCCGTCGGTTGTCTTGAATCTTCGATTGGGCGTAACTTCTTCATCCGATGTCCGTTTTGAGCGTTCTTTATATCCACACGATCGTAATCTCCTAAGGAACAAAATGACATAGGTTAGAGGTCATAATTCCAAGCGGAGCTCAAAAAGTGCTAGAATACGTGAACCGGAATGCTTAAGATCGTTTATGCTCTATTTTATTCGTTTTAGGCCTTTTTAGTTGATTCTTGAAGCATCGTCTATATTTTAGCCTTCATTATGAAATTTAGTATAAAAATGTATATTTCAAATGTTTTCATTCATAATTGGGCTAAAAAGGTGAGATAATGGCACGTTAAAACTTGACTTTTTGCGTGTCATCACTCATACTTGGGGAACTCCAAATTCACTCAAAATTCTCTTATTCGAAAGCAAGAAAAACATAATATTAGTAAATGATAATAAACTAAGATGATAATACGATAAACAAAAGCAGATAAATCCAACCAAATCATATGGTTGGTCCAAAAATATCCGCACATCACAATACTAGTACAGTAATCCAAAATATCAAGTGATAGTACAGTAATCCAACATAAGTAATAATAATAATAAGAAGTGATAGATAAGTGGAATCAAGGAAGAGGGGGGTCCTGATCCGCTGGTGACTCATGCAGAGTGGGAAGAGAGCTGCCTGCTGCCTACTGGGTGACGGAGTGCTGTCCACTCGACGCCATGCGGGATACTGACCCCGATGATGCGGCCTGCTGCTGCTCTGGATGTAGCGGATACAAATGGAAGTTCGAATCAAGGCCCATATCACCTATGTTAGCTGATCCGAGAGGGAAGTCACGCAGAACCTGTACCAAGTGAACCGGTGGTAAATCTGAGGATGGAACAGGGGTAGTGTCAAGCAATCCTGTCAATCCGGAAGATATGGGTCCCGTAGGTAAAACTGGTACATAATCTGTCTGTATCTGCTCCTGTATCTGCTCATGCATCTGATCCTCCTCAAGCTCCTGAACTGGCTCCATATGAGTATCCAAACCCTGCCCTAACTGTGGTGAGTCTGTCTCTGAAGATGTGTCTGTATCTGATGTGGCAGACTCAGCTGGCTGAGGACGGGTCACAGTCCGTGAAGATGGCTGTCTGATAACCTGTGGGTCATGCGGCTCACGTGTGGTGGTGGTATGAACAGAGAATTCCGGCTCAGGTATAGGTATATATGAAGATCGGCGAGCCCTGGTGATAGTCCCTAGTGTGGTGGTAATGGTGGTAGTGGGGTGAGGTGATGTGATGGTGGGTATGGTGGTGGTGAATGGAGTCATGGTGAATGTATGGAGTGGTGATGTGGTGAAGTCGGGTGGTAGTGGGCCGCAGACCCAAGTCAGTGGAGCTGGTGCAGGAAATCCAAACTCCTGAGCCAGTTATGTGTCCATAGTGTGTCTCTGCTGTAGCATATGCAGCATACCATAAAAGAGCTCAGACGATGGTGGATCTCCCCAATTAAGCACTCTGGGCTGAGGAGTAGGTACACTCTGAGCCTCAATATCAGGAACTGAAGTCTCCCCTGTCTCGGGCTCGTGATGAACCTCATTTCTTGTCTCCCTATGTACTGTACTATCATCAAAATCAATCCTAGCTCTCTTGAGTCTCGGAGGTCTCATAGAAACTCCTGGGATCAGCGGACCATCTTTCCAGCGGATGTCACCATTAAAGTCATTTTCCAATAACCAAACTTTTATCATGTAGTTCATATCATATGGCTGTGACTCCTTTTCTTTCATCTCTGTCAACCGGCTAATCACATCACTAGTCAAAAGCCCCATCTTCCTAACCAGCTTTGTAATAATAGCACCCATGTAAACAGTCTCAACCTTAGAATAAGCAGACTCAGTAAGAAGACGATCAGCAACCAGATAGGCAACATTCACATGCTCTGTCTCAATGATACTCTTGATGATCAACAAGTCTTTCTGCCCAACAGCTCCTTTTGTCTTCTTCTTTCCTCGAATACTACAAGCAAGAAGGTTATGAAGCACATTGTGATATTTATCCTGAAAAACTCGAGCTTTGACATTTGAATGAAACCGTCCTGATGCATACTGAGACCAAATGGCAGTGTGATCTCTCTGTTTGGGACTGCACTTTGAGTCGAGGAAGAACTTGGTTGTCACTTGGTGTTCACTGTAAAGCTCTAAATGAACAGCAAAAGTAGCTAATGACATGCTGTAACTCCTTCCCTGAAAGTTAAACTTAATCATCGAAGCATCGTCCAATTTAGATACCGATTTATCAAACTTCAAAGTAACCATGAATTCTGCCACAAGTTCCTGATAAACTTTCTCTTTTAAGTTAAACAAACTGGTCCATGCCCGAAGATGTCGTTTACCCACTTTAAATTCAATCAACTCCTTAAATCCCGTTGCTAACCCGATCTTAGCCAAATCTTCCCATACTACATATCTGTTAACTCCTAACTCATGAGACAGCCATTTCCGATAAAGCTTCCTTTTCTCGTCATCCTTGATTGAATTTGTAATGTACGAAGGAAGAGAAGTCTTGGCCATCTGAAATAAGAGAAAAACAAACATCATAGTGGATCATATTAAATCAATTACAAGTATATGGACTATATTAAACCCTAGAATTTTTGGAAAAAATTCGAAATGAGGGCTTTAAAAAGTGGATAATCCATAAACCTGTAATGACCGATAATAATCAAAATCTCACTTTTCAACCATCTAAACGAACTTTGATTTATGCAAGAAGCTATCACGAACTATTTGCAACAAATTCCCAAGTGGACTTTATTAGCTTTAAAGTGACTCGAGAATTTGAGACTAGTTCCAATTCTCAACCACATAAGCATTTAAGCATTAGATAAGTTCAAACATATAAGTTTGCTCTAAGCTTACTAGTTACCTTAAAGTGGCGAAAGTGATCTCTACTTATAAATTGCAAACTAGCACGGCTTTCTAAAGTAAGCATTTATAATCATACCGAGCAAGTACGCGTTCAAAGTTCCAAGTTAACTTATTATTGCCATTTTATGATTCAAGAATGTTCTTTAAAGTAGATATGGCAATTTTTGGTGCAAGCATCACTTTGGTTAAAAAGATTGGTCATTTAAAGTCGCGATGCATTGGAACAAAATAAACCATATTCACTTTTAAGTTCAAACCCTTATCACAAACCAAATTGTTATAAATTAAAATGGTTACATGTATGCCGGAACAAATCATAACTTATAAGTTTCACTTGCTTTGTTTTACCAAAGTAGCGCCACTTAGAAATCTTGATCCATTTGTTAATCCATTTTAAGGGCTTTCAAAAACCAAAGTAAGCTTAAAACATTCATTTAAATACAAGTATCATTTCCAAGTAAAGATTTTCATTTTAAAATGTGATACTTGGCAAAAATCAATTTTTTTTATGCTTACTTTAATTTTCAAATGTAACCAAAATTATGATTTGATCAATAACAAAGCAAATGTACAAGTTACTTACATCATTCTAAGCATATAACAACTACTTAGCAACTTCACATAAGCATTTTAATCATCATTTAATCAAATATGAACAATTAGGGCAAAATAGCTAACTTTAAAAGCTCAAACTCAAAATTCTCCATCTAATTCATGAAATGAAGGTTCCTACATTATCACATATCACTACTAAGCAAGAATCATCACTCAAATTCGCAACTTTAACTAACAATAATCACCAAATAATTTGAAACCCTAGGTTTTTAAAGTTAGAGAATTTTGAAGATTTAAGCTTGAAAATTACCTTAATGGAGATGCAAATGATGTAGACGTTACATAATCATGTAGTGGATGAAGATTTCAAGCTTGATTTTGTTAACAATGGTGAAAAAATGTATAACGCCCCAAAATTTACAACTGTTTTTTTTTTTTTTTTTTTTTTTTACAATGCGGAAGTTCAAGTCCCAAAACATATATATACCTAAAATGACATGACGTCATTTTCCATTACCTAAGTTCTAAGTATTGATTATTACCATTTACAAAACAATCCTTTATATCCTGGGCATTATATAATCAAACATTTTAAACTGTATTAAATAATAATCAGAGTAATCCTAGTCAAACATTCTTCAGTTACTCCTTGACCCACCCATAACAAAAGATATTAACCTGCAAGGAGTAAACAACGAGGGATTAGCACGAAGCTAAGTGAGTTAACTCATCACTAACAATACAACTTAGTTTAACACTATGAGTTCACCACATTTAACACTTTGACTCAACATCACCAGAGGATCGGTGGCCCTTGTGGCGCCCTCAGCCGCGGTGGCCCACCAAGCGACACTTACACCAACTGCAGGCCAATACAGTGGTTAACCGATAACTGTTTATTACCTTTAGTCAACACAAGCCTTACTCACAACGAATGTTCACAACCCTTGTGTTGACTAACCTGTAACAACACAGTCCAACATAGTTGACCTCTATTAACACTGTTACCATATAGGTCACTTAACACTTAACACTTTAACACTTTAACACAATTCACAATTCAACTTAACACAGGAATAACACTTAACACTTGAAGTAACCACAATAGTGATCACTAAATTATAATGAGAGATCAAAGTCCACTCACCGACTACCATAGTCGCCCACTCAGTAGTCTAATATCACTGAGTCTTCTCCATATCTGGAAATACAACAGAATACACAAGTCAGTTACTTGTATCAAATCTATATAACATTACTCCAATAGATTTACATCAACAAATCCAAATTACTCAAATCATAACGATTTAGCACAATTATTAAAATTCTCAATAGTCAATCCATACCTTTATGGATTTACATCATATTTCTCAAATCATCATCTAATCATGATTAACTATCATGATAATCACTATCAACTATGAACATAGAATCGCATCGTTACTTTAATTCAATTCAATTATAGTTAATCAACATAAGTAAACTATTAACCTCATATATTAAGAATTCACTATTTATCTCTTTCATTATTCCATTACCAACTCATGATCATCATCATAATCATCTTAGCTTCAATGAATAAAACTCATATAATAACTCATCTTTCACTAATAACACTATAACAACCTTTTGTTATTATCAATCAAGGTGATTAACACCTAATCATCACACTTTCACCAAAATCCACTTGAATTATAATTCACACAATTTGATTAATTCATTATTAGGTTAGATTAAAGCTACTAACCTTCATACTAACACATATTAACACCATTTCCACTAATATCAATCATTAATTTATAATAATCACCATTAACCCATCAAAATCATCAAATTTCCTATAAAACTCATGAACCCTAATTCAAACCTATAACTTAAGCATGAATCATGTTAGATATCAACAACAATAAGCTTAACTAACATCATTTTAACAACTTCAAGCCCTAATTTCGAATTTACACCTTTCAATTTACAAAAACCCCAAAATATCATTTCTAGGTTTATAAAATTAGAGAAACAAAACTTACCAAGCAATTAGAAAGGTTGAAGGATGATTTATCTATGTGTTTGAAGCTTGAATCCGAATTATAAAGCTCCGATTTTGATGATTTCTTCTTGTTTTTGAGTTAGGGTTTAATGTGTGTGTGTATATGTATGAATACGTACGTATGTATGTATGTGTGAGGAAATAAAACCCGATCCAATCCATATAATATACTCTATAAGTGTTAATTTTCATTCCCCGTATTTATTATTGTCTGGAACTTAAAATTCATTTGCGAGGAAAACTATTTTATTTTACCGTCAACTAAATAAATTTAAAACAAACAATATTTCACAAGCCACAATATTTCCTGAGGCTTATCGACCTATTAATTATAAAATCAAACACAATAACAATTTTAAATCGCATTTAAAATTTACAGAAAATACCTATTACTTCTAAGCCCAATTTGAGGATGTTACAAATCTCTCCCCCTTAAAGAGATTTCGTCCTCGAAATCTAATCAACCTTGATTATTCTAAAGTACTTAATTACCTGATAAATCTCATTCCTTAAATGAGATTCTACTAACACCACAATTTATTAATATGGCACTTTTCGTACTACTCCAACATCGTAATTACTCTTCACTATATTTATCTAAAGTGTGTACACAACTTAAATCACCTATGCATGACATGCTTATGCATACATTTCACTACACACTCTATATACCTACATATATATTATTTCATCAACTCACACCCGACTAGTGTGTATCTCAATTAGATTCACGAAAACATATAATTTATGTCTCATACTCAATTTAACTGGCAATACTATACAACAAGTATAATATTTATCACATAAAATAGTTACTCCCTTGAGCAACTCTTAATTATATGCACACAATTTCAATTCTATCTACAGACACATATCCACATGTACCTGTTTCTATTTCTTACCTTAATATATGTTATGTATCTAAATCATATTTTCATGCATACTATGATCACTTAAGGAAATTATTCCCAATTAATCACTTTAAACAGGTAATCACTTGACGTAAGTGAATAACAATCGTGTACAATAACATACTCTTACCACAAGAAACTAACGACGTGCTAGAATCTTTAAAATAGATATATGATTTATACCCCTTTTAACAACAAAACAATGATTATGAAAATCACAATACACCCAACAACAATGAAATTTTAATTTCAATTCATAACTAGCATTTAGGCTAGTACCACATATCACTACTGTATTTGATAATCTTTTATTTAAAAGTATCTCAAACTCATATAACACTATTCACATATTAACAAGCAAAATACAAGTCAATTCTTCATGGTTAAAACCATTATCACTTAATCACCAAGTCACTTAGTACCAATTTAAATTGGATAATTACCAAGTTTTTCCATCAACGGGTACATTGCCATTCAAACGCAAGTACCACTCCAACAAATGTGCTACCCACACACACATTTTTCATTAACATTTCATCATTCAATTCTATATCGTTAATCTCCACGGAAGATTATTTCATATTTCCATCATTTCTATACGCAACCTATCATTTCACCTTGATATTATGCATATAATAACAATCAAGTTTCACAAAATTCTCAATTAACGATAATATAACTATAAATTTTCACAATTTCAATCAAAAGGCTCTCTCTCTATATACATTTATATATTTCTGTTATTAATAGTAACTCATTAATACAATAACTTAATCTTTTACTACCATTTCGATTTAGTCAATCATTGACTCTCTCTCTCTCTCATATATCAACATTGCAAACCTACCATTTTTTTTTTAAATCTCATTAATTTCTCTGGTACTTGGTAGCCTCAATACTCCATGTGAAATGGCATAATATAAATACGTTGGCCAGACGTCGTCATATTATGTCAATCACACTTTATTCTCAGGCTACTTCATACCATTGATCTCTAAAGTAATTAACTTTTACTCTCACATAATTCACAGTGTTGAAATTAACAATTATCACACATATAGTAACACTTAAAATAGATTTATGACCAAGTGTTAACTTGTTACTATTTTTCCTTTATCACTTGAATGTGAAACTACTATTATATAATTATACAGGTATAACAACTTAACCTGTTAACACTATTCTCATTATCTCCTTAACACATGTGTAAGTTTTAACACAACTAAATCCATGTAGTACCCTCTCTACACGATTCAATATCAATCGCTTAACACTTTAATTATTAAGTATAATACTCTATATAACATTTAGCACTAAGTATCTTGTTAAAATACCAAGTCATATTCCACATATATTCATCAATATATAATTTCTAAGTTGATTAATAAATAACCTTCCATATTTAGTTATCAAGTAAGAGTAAGCTCCTACAATACTCTTCAACTATTACAAGTACTTATTCGTTCATATTAAGTATTTCACATAATGTAATTAACATAATTACATAATCAATATTTATTTACCCTAACAAACAACAATCAACAATACCCTTACTGGTATACTATGCTGTCAGTTAAACTGCCTATAAACAACCCCTACACCAAGAACCATATAGACCTCTTAAAACGACTTTTAATATTGCATATAGTCACAGGAATGATCTCTGGGCTCAAAGAAACAAAAGCCCAATACAATTCATAAGCTAAAAGTCCGAAATAATGCCCGAAAAACAATAAAACGCGATTTTCAGGCCCCAAACGACCCCGAAGTGCCGAAAACTGACAGGGCTCATGGCAAAGCGATGAGCTTTGATCGTTGGGCCGTTTTTGAGTTGACATGTAAATTTCGTCTTAATCGGACACCGAAATTTTCTAAAAAAAATTTCTACGTCAAGTATTACGTCGAACGTCGCAAGAAATTTTTTTTTTTTTTTTTTTTTACTAACGCGATCCGGGAAACAGGTCAGGATCGCGTTCCCAAGAGAAAAAAATTCTGTAACCAAATTAGGCATACAAACGCGATCCGGAGAAGTGAGCGGGATCGCGTTCCCAAGAGAAAACGACCCTAAACACGAAATACACACACAAACGCGATCCTGGAAAAATGGCTGGGATCGCGTTCCCAAGCATAAAAATAATCTGGGACAAAATAACACGTACGAACGCGATCCTGAGAACATGTTGGGATCGCGTTCCCAAGCAGAAAATCTGAGGTTCAGAAAATCATATTTTTAACCAATTTCAAACGCGTATAACTTTTTACTCTTTTAGAGTTAGACTCTAAAATTTTGCAGGCACATCCACTATGCCAAAATGAAACTTTCCCTTTTTACACTTTTTCAATTTACTCGTATTACGAGAAAACGGACGTACGACTCATTTTTGCCCATTTTCGACCATTTTGGTTGACACGCTATATTTCAAACGACTTGGTTTCTGACTTCCACCTTTTACCAACATGTTTCTATATACATTAGTGACGTGTGGGCATATTCATCATATACAAACACTCCTTATACATTATTTTAACACGTTGACCCGTTTAGGGGTCAAAATGGACAATTTCCCCAATTTCATTCATAATGACAACATTAACATTTTCAATCCACCTTTTATCTATACTTATGACTTTCAGTCACTTTAAAAGTTATCTTACATGTATCACATCAAATTCTATACATTTTAACACTAAGTGACCCATTTGAACACTTAAATGACCCGTTTGGTTTTACGACCACATGATCACCATTTCAACACCCAACCCACACTTCATTTACTATTCCAAGTCAAGCTAACCCACTTTCATCATTAGTTTCATATTATCACCCTAAAACATCAAGTTCACAAAATTTCACCATATATAAACCAACTTGATCATATAATTTCAAATTTGACTTTTCACAACTTGTCATCGCACATTTAGACTCATTGACCACTTTGACTTTCTTACTACACTATTAGTAATACAAAGATCATAATTCACCCTAATCATGATCAATGCTAAACATTTAGACATCTAGTCACATTCCTCACTTCATAGCATGGCATAGCATGGCAATTATCAATTTTGACACAATTACATTCAACATTGACCTTTCCAAGTCAATAGCATATATTTCAACAAATAGACACATTCTAAGTCACAAAATAACACAACTCCAAACTTATAAATAGATACACCCGCAACCCATTGATTTCATCATAGCCAGTCACACCTTGCATTTATCGACTTATATTCACACACTGTATTTTCACATTGCATATACACTTAATTCCACATAACACAACTGTTACACCCTATTCACCAATGTATATTCACACTGTTTTTAACACTTTTTTGAAATTACTATTTCCGTCTTAATTACCTATTAATATCTCTATCACCTTATTAACACGTAATTATCATCAAAATTTCAATTTACTTTACTAACAATCATAATATAGTAAAGTAAAACAATTAAAATTTATTGAAATTCACCAAGTTTATCAGAAATTACCTGGCACATCTAGGCCCACGAGTGTTGAGGATTGAGAATACCAATCGGTTCCTCACTATCCTCCGTCTCTGCACTCAAAACAACAATCTGACATCTTGTTATAGATTAGTTCACATTTAACAACAACTTGCTCATACCAACACTAATCCCACACCTCGGAATGTTTGACCACTATCACTAGGCTTGGGATTGAACAATTTAACCATTATTCAATTCGCCCAAACCTATGCTCTGATACCAACTTATAACGCCCCAAAATTTACAACTGTTTTTTTTTTTTTTTTTTTTTACAATGCGGAAGTTCAAGTCCCAAAACATATATATACCTAAAATGACATGACGTCATTTTCCATTACCTAAGTTCTAAGTATTGATTATTACCATTTACAAAACAATCGTTTATATCCTGGGCATTATATAATCAAACATTTTAAACTGTATTAAATAATAATCAGAGTAATCCTAGTCAAACATTCTTCAGTTACTCCTTGACCCACCCATAACAAAAGATATTAACCTGCAAGGAGTAAACAACGAGGGATTAGCACGAAGCTAAGTGAGTTAACTCATCACTAACAATACAACTTAGTTTAACACTATGAGTTCACCACATTTAACACTTTGACTCAACATCACCAGAGGATCGGTGGCCCTTGTGGCGCCCTCAGCCGCGGTGGCCCACCAAGCGACACTTACATCAACTGCAGGCCAATACAGTGGTTAACCGATAACTGTTTATTACCTTTAGTCAACACAAGCCTTACTCACAACGAATGTTCACAACCCTTGTGTTGACTAACCTGTAACAACACAGTCCAACATAGTTGACCTCTATTAACACTGTTACCATATAGGTCACTTAACACTTAACACTTTAACACTTTAACACAATTCACAATTCAACTTAACACAGGAATAACACTTAACACTTGAAGTAACCACAATAGTGATCACTAAATTATAATGAGAGATCAAAGTCCACTCACCGACTACCATAGTCGCCCACTCAGTAGTCTAATATCACTGAGTCTTCTCCATATCTGGAAATACAACAGAATACACAAGTCAGTTACTTGTATCAAATCTATATAACATTACTCCAATAGATTTACATCAACAAATCCAAATTACTCAAATCATAACGATTTAGCACAATTATTAAAATTCTCAATAGTCAATCCATACCTTTATGGATTTACATCATATTTCTCAAATCATCATCTAATCATGATTAACTATCATGATAATCACTATCAACTATGAACATAGAATCGCATCGTTACTTTAATTCAATTCAATTATAGTTAATCAACATAAGTAAACTATTAACCTCATATATTAAGAATTCACTATTTATCTCTTTCATTATTCCATTACCAACTCATGATCATCATCATAATCATCTTAGCTTCAATGAATAAAACTCATATAATAACTCATCTTTCACTAATAACACTATAACAACCTTTTGTTATTATCAATCAAGGTGATTAACACCTAATCATCACACTTTCACCAAAATCCACTTGAATTATAATTCACACAATTTGATTAATTCATTATTAGGTTAGATTAAAGCTACTAACCTTCATACTAACACATATTAACACCATTTCCACTAATATCAATCATTAATTTATAATAATCACCATTAACCCATCAAAATCATCAAATTTCCTATAAAACTCATGAACCCTAATTCAAACCTATAACTTAAGCATGAATCATGTTAGATATCAACAACAATAAGCTTAACTAACATCATTTTAACAACTTCAAGCCCTAATTTCGAATTTACACCTTTCAATTTACAAAAACCCCAAAATATCATTTCTAGGTTTATAAAATTAGAGAAACAAAACTTACCAAGCAATTAGAAAGGTTGAAGGATGATTTATCTATGTGTTTGAAGCTTGAATCCGAATTATAAAGCTCCGATTTTGATGATTTCTTCTTGTTTTTGAGTTAGGGTTTAATGTGTGTGTGTATATGTATGAATACGTACGTATGTATGTATGTGTGAGGAAATAAAACCCGATCCAATCCATATAATATACTCTATAAGTGTTAATTTTCATTCCCCGTATTTATTATTGTCTGGAACTTAAAATTCATTTGCGAGGAAAACTATTTTATTTTACCGTCAACTAAATAAATTTAAAACAAACAATATTTCACAAGCCACAATATTTCCTGAGGCTTATCGACCTATTAATTATAAAATCAAACACAATAACAATTTTAAATCGCATTTAAAATTTACAGAAAATACCTATTACTTCTAAGCCCAATTTGAGGATGTTACAAAATGAGGTGTTAGTGGGTTGGGGTTGGGCCGGCGACGAAGAGGGGAAGAGAGGGGGAGAAAAAGATTTTGAATTTTTAATTTTTGTTATCTTAAAAATCCCTAAATACTCCTCCTATTTTCATCATTTAATTTAAACTACTTATGTTTTTAAATAATTTTGGATAAAAATTTTAAAAACTTAAACTAAATAATTTTTGCAAAAGTTTTCAGAATTCTGCGTAGTACTGTGAGCGGATAAAAAGAGTTTTATTTAAAATGCGAAAGATAATGCTCAAAGCAAAACAAAATTATTTTTGGTCTAAAAATTTTGAATCTTTAAAACCTTAACAATTTTAAAACTTTAAAATTTATAAAATTTTTAAATTTTAGAAACTGCACAGATTTTGCGGAGACAAAGTTTTTAAGAGTTTTTGTAATTTTTAAAGGAAACTAAATTTAATACTAATTAACTTAAAACTAATTAAAACTAATTAAAACTTATTAATTTCTAAAATTGGGTTGCCTCCCAACAAGCGCTTGGTTTAAAGTCTTTAGCCCGACTTTCCAAAACAGCTGTTTAATTTATCAAGAGAAAATGCTTAAAAGCATTTGGTGGTCTTGAATCTCGAAGAATATGGCGAGGAATGAAATTACTTATAAGGGTTTTAATGACAGAGTCGACTAGGTCTGCAGGATTTAGATGAAATTGTTCGAATTCGCTGAGAAACCTACGTTCCTTTTTGCCTAAGTCTAGAAGACTGTCAACAAACTTATAAAATTCTTTCCTAACCCTCTTCGGACTTGAAATTCCTACTCGTGTTCCTTTGTCTATATGATTAAGGTCGTGGAGAAGTTTATCTAGAGTATTCTGAAATTTCCGTTCCTCTTCTGAATCAGGGTCTCCGGTTGTAGTGTGAACTGCTTCGGCGACGTCCATGATTAAAGATCTTTGAGATATAGTGAAAGGAAATTTAGACTGATCGAATAAGGAAGTGAGTTCAATGTTGATGTTCTTTCTTTCAGCAAAGAAAGCGGCTTCTATCTTATCGTTATCTGCTCCAGGAAATATCTCTAACAACGTTTCAATCATATAGGTGGCGGGATCAACAAAGAAAGGAATTTTTCCAGAAATGTTGAGAGAGATTGCGGGATCTTTTGAGATCCAGAACTCAAGCTCATATATCATAGCCGCAATATAACGATCAATCAGAGTTTGTGACACCGAATGATAATTAGTGCCGGCAAATAAGTCCATTAGTAGGTCTATTATGGATATAAGCTTTCGTTCTTCCTCTCTATATCGTGTGAAGATACCATCTTCCTTTTGGGTCGGAAGATAGTGAAGAATACTGATCTGATTATCAATCCAATTGATGACTTCTCTCTGTTCATCTGAAAAAGGAAAGTCTGATATTTTAAGATGTCTGACAAATGCCTTACATACAACTAACCTTTTATCAGGATCAAAAGAGTAACCAACATAGCGGATTTCTTCATCTTCTGGTATATCTTTATCAACAACACGGTATATGGTGTACGCAGGTTCTGGTACAAGGTTTATAAAAATTGGTGATTTTGAAGGGTAGTTGTGAGCGTCTTCATTCTTTATGGGGATGCGTTCTTCAGCGGGTGGAAAACGAAAGGTTTGAAGATTTTCAGAGGTACCATCAAAATCAGGGAATTGCGAGAAATTTTCGAAGGGAAATGAGATCTCAGGTTCTGGTATGACCTGATAGCTCGGAATGCTAGAGACAGAAGTTGAAATCTTCTGTTGAGACTCATTGGATCCTAAGTCAAGATCTAAGAATTGCCCTATGGTTCTAGAATCGTCGTCTGGGCTAGCGGAGATTTCTTCGGATGAAGTTGAAGATGAAGAGTAGAAGTCGGATTCAAACTCTCGTTCAAGGCAGTCGAAGAACTCAGCGTCGCCCATGGCCATCATTTCTTTGGTCGTCTTGTGGGCGAATGGAGAAATGGGGCAAAAAGGCGGCGAATCATAGAAAGGTATTTTTGTATTTTCCATTTTATATTATTAAACTAAATTAAATTATTCTAAGGCAGGTAAGTAACTTTCGGATAAGTTTGGGTGAACCTAAACGAAAAGGATCTCCTAACAGCTAATTTATCTAAGGCGGCTTCAAAATCGTAACGCTCTACGATCCCCGGCAGCGGCGCCAAAAACTTGACGCCGCCTGATAAGTCAGGTTCGTTTTAGCTCACGCGAGTGAACCGTCCTCGTCGTCAAAGGACTCGTCCGGACAAATCAGGCGGGTGTCGTGGGTTAGTTTTAAAGATTTGTAATATGCGGGGCTCAACTTATAGGTACTACCTACTACACTGGGTGAGTAAGCAGCAAGTATAACTCGAGGTCGTTCTTTAATCGGAGCGAATTGAAACGAAGTTTAGGCCAAAGATAAGGTTCACTATTAGGATAGGTTTGTGTAGATAGGTAGGTTTGTTTTGTTTGGTTTTTCTAATAAACTAATTATCTAAATGCAGAAAAATAAACTAGAGAGGAGAATCGGTAATTAGGTAGATAGATAGAGAATGCGGTTGTTGAAACTTTAATAAGCAATTGTTGGGATGATGTTCATTATAAAGGTGATTGGGGACTTAATTAATTAACCGACAGCTGAACTACAGGTGTAAACACTAGGACCCTACTTGTTTTGGTTAAACCTAAATAAGTATGTCACTGAGTACCTAGGTTATCGTGATTCTGATCAGAACAGGCTATTTGACCCACCACACTGCCTGGTTATGACAAGTGACCCATGAAGGGTGCAGGAATAAGGTAACAGACTGCCCTCAGGTTATTCTGACCGTTCTTAACACCTAAATACAACTGCTGTTCTTTAATCATGTTCTAATTATAAACCTGTTATTCTGAACTATCAGTTTTGTAGAGTCTAGGGGTTTTAAGAATCTTGAACCACTGCTGGGCTTGACTTTCATCACCAGACTCATTCCTTAGGTTTTATTAGCTTAATTACTTCTGTCATGATCTAGAACTCTCCTTTGCGATCAGTCATTCGTCCCTAGGCATGCTTAACGGGGTACCGTGCGTTCTTTCCACAGTTTTGCTAACCCTAGGTACCTTTACGGTGTACAATACTATAACCATTTTCCATAGTCTCATATAATCTGAGATCAGTATACTGTGTACTCCAGCCGTCTCACAGTTAACTAACTCTAGGTACAACTATAGTGTATAGTGCTTGAAGCATTTCCACGGCGTTTGTAACCAGATTTAATTATACCATGTATTACTGCTGTTCCATCAGCCTACCAAACTTAACTATAGATACGGTGTACTTTAGTTACTGTATTTCCACAGATTTTTTTGTAACCAGAGGTAGACCTACGGTGTACTTAGCATTTCCACAGCTCTATGATGCCTAGACCATATTCTAGGGTTTCTAGGTAGGGCACAATGTCGGTACCAACGGCTTTTCCTCAGGCTTCCACGGTTGTACTCCACCAGTGGTGTTTCCATCGCTATACCCAGTACTTTAGCCGAATTACAGTAACAAACATGGATTCCATACAATAACACAGATAACAAACTACTGTATCTAGAGGTGATCAGTTTCTAAACCTAAGTAGCAGTCACGCGAAGGACTGGAAAGGGTGATCCGTAAACTAAGTCTAGATGCATGATAAGTTTGGACATAACAGAGTTTAATAATTCCCAATTATGTATTCGAATAAAGATTAATTTAACATCATCCCTACGTTTAATTATCTACATTTCAACAACCGCAATAATACACTACTCAGTAATCATGGCAATACACATAGCATATATCATACAAATAGGCAGAAATAATTCGGACATAGTATAAAATATGAAAGGATATATATCACCAGAAATACGAGCATAGTAGTATTGAGAATTGCGTAGTTTTGCACCGGAGATGCTTTACACCGAGATTACAACAGCTAGCTTTCCTCTCTCTACCTCTAACTAACTAACTATCTATATCTCTCTAGAGAGAGAAAACTCTAGAGAGAGAAACCAAAACCTAAAGCTAAATATGAAAACGAAATAAAAATGAAGAGAGAATTGAAGTGAGAGTGTTGAGTGAATGATGAATGTCTGAAATGAGGTGGTAAAGCCCCATATATATAGTATTCGCTCAGCCGTATCGTCCAGCCGTATTTTCACCTTCAAATGTCCAGCCGTATCGCTCAACCGTATCAAAATCTCATCTTGTACGGGGGAGGAGGACGATATGGGGGGACCTCCCGTATTTCGGGTGGAAATGGCACGATACGGGCGAACACGGGTCAGATACGGGAGAACGAGGCCGTATAAAGGGCGGACAGAGGCCGTATACGGCTGGAACATGGCCGTATACGGGCATGCCAGGCCGTATACGGCTTGTGCATGGCCGTATACGGTTGTGTTCAGCCGTATACGGCTTGTGCTCCCCCGTATCTCGGTCTTCGGTTGCCTTGATTCTTCGTTCGGGCGTAACTTCTTCACCGTAAGTCCGTTTTGAGCGATCTTTATATTCACGCGATCGTATTTTCCTAACAAAGATAATGACATAAGTCAGAGGTCATAATTCTAAGTTTTACTCAAAAAGTATCGAAACGCGTGAACTAAAGATTCGTTAATCATTTATGCTCAGTTTTTCACGTTTTTCGTGTCGTTTTCAATGGTTTTCAAAATATCATTTCCGTTTTGATTTAGTTAACAAAATATTATAATATTTGTCATTATTAGTGTGGTTTTGTCAACTTCGGGTCTAAAATGTAAAAATAACGTACGTAAAAATATGACTTTTTACGTGTTATCATATAGCTTCAACAAAAGGAATATTAATATGAAGTTGTTTCAGATTTTCCAGAAATTTGTGGTATTATTCATCTTCTTTGTCCTTTCTCAGAGCAGCTGGATATGGAAGTGGGGGTGTATAGTCTTTAATGACTTCTTTAACCTTATTTTCTCCAATGCTCTTTTTATTTGGTTGTATGTCTTCATCAATTGTTTCTTTTTCAACCTGTTCAGACTCAACAATTTTATTAGTTATAACAGAAGAGCCAACATTCTTACCACTTCTGGTCATTACTGCTTTAGCTTGCTCCTTTGGATTTGTTTCAGTAAATCCTGGCAATGTTCCTGGAAATCGCTCCTGTAATGTTTTAGCAATCTGATGAACTGATCCTTCAATTTGTTTGATTGATGCTTCATTATTACGCATCCTTGCATCATGATCATCCATTCTTTTATTACTTGATTCAACCATTTTTCCCAATATGCCTTCTAACGTATTGATTCTGTCAGAATAGGACGGATTTTGTCCCTGTTGGTACATGTTTGTGTCTGTCAGTTGGTCTAGCTCGTAGTTTGTAATTAGAATTGAGTTTCCTGATTCCTGCGACGTTGTGCGTAACATCGCAGGTGCGACGTCAGGTATTGGGTCTGCGACGTAGTCAACGTCGCATGGGCTTGGGCCTGCGACGTCGTGTGCGACGTCGCAGGTGCCAGATTTTGTATATAAACGTTTTACGTTTTCTGTTTTAGGGTTGACGAAACCCTAAACGCAATTAGTCGAATTCACCTGTAATCTGATCGGTTATAATCAATATACAAGCATTTTGTTCTTATTCTATTGTGTTTGATTATTCATAGTGTTCGTGGTATCACTTAATCGTTGATTCCGCAAACGATTGAGTGACTCGGTTCTGTTAGATCCTAGGTACGGGACAAACAACTGGTATCAGAGCAGAAAGTGCTCGTTTTTGGCGATTAGGATCGAGTTCGGGATAAAGCGACGTGATTCTCATATTGTTTTGTGATTATTACGTTTGTTTTTTTTTGTTTTTACAGGTGTTCGATCGATATTACTGGGATTATTGAAGGTTTTCGTCGATCTTCATTCGTGGTTTTGGTTTTTGGGTTAAAAATTCGTTTTTAGGGTTTCTGGCCGCAGGTTTTCGCGTTTTGCGACGTTACCTGCGACGTCAACTGCTACGTCGCGTGCGACGTTAGTGATTTGGACTTTAATTAGTCTGTGCGACGTACTTTTGCGACGTCATCCGCGACGTCGCTATTTTGACTTTAATTAGTCTTCTGCGACGCTGTGTTGCGACGTCTTGTTGCGACGTAGTGTAATAGTGCGACGTCATCTGCGACGTGGTATTCTACGTCGCTTACATCTGATTCTTAACTGAATCCTTCGCTTTTTGCGACGTTACTCTCGCCGTCGCATAATCTTTGTGAGACGTTATCATCTACGTCGCTAATATCAGAAGTTTGATTTTTCGATTAAGTAATTACAATGGCAGCTGATAAAGAGGATATTAGAGGATTGAGAGAAATGATCAAACAAAGTAATGACATAGGTTCAAGTAATAAACCTCCACTATTTACTGCGGACATGGACTACGTGTATTGGAGAGACCGAGTTGAACAATACATTGATTTTCATTGTCCAGAATTATGGGGACCTTTACGTGAGCGTTATGTACCTCCATTAGCTGAAGGGGAATACCGTGGTATTCGTCCTGCTAAGACCTATAAAGCTATGTCTCCCGAGGAGAAGAAAGATTTTGATACTGAAAGAAAGTCATTTTCAATGATTAAAATGTGTTTAACCAAGGATGTTCTATGGCTTTTCAGAACTCATGAAACAGCCTTTGATTTATGGAAGGCAATTGAAACTCGTTGTGGAGGAAATGATAAGTATAAGGAAGCCAAACTCGAACTTATTAAGAAACAGTATGATATCTTTGACATCCTTCCTGATGAAGACTCAACTTCTTTATTCACTAGGTACTCACGGTTAGTAGGTGAGTTGTTTGAAGGGGGTTATACTTTTCCTGCAATTGAAGTCAATAAGAAGCTACTGGATGTGTTGCCGAGTTCTTGGGATGTTAAAGTCCAATTTTTAAAAGAAAATGAAGAACTTGCAAACATATCTTTGGATACTTTGATAGGGGATCTTCAAGCTCACGCGATGGAGATTAAGAAGAAAGAAACTAGGTCTGGTGCAGCGGTTCAGAATCCTAGTGTCTATGGTGTTCAGCTTAACTCTGGAAAGACTTATGGATCTGGAGTCGCCTTTGTAACAAATACAAATGCTTCATCGACCTCTTCTTCATCTTACGATGGGATTCATTCTGTTTTCATGTCTGGACCTTCTTCAAATCAACAACAGGTTCAAGTCTCACCTGCTATTCAGGAGCAAGCTGCAATTTATACAGCTTTCTTAAGCTCATACAAGGATTTGGTTACTCAACCGAATCTTACTTTGGAATTGACTAAGGAAGACTATGCTCAGCTTGATGAAGATGATCTGGAGCAAATGGATTTAACTTGGAATGTGGCAATGATCACCCGAAGAATTCAAAAGTTCTTGCAGAGGACAGGGCGTAAAAGCTTGGAAGGTGACGGGAAGACTGGCTTCGGATTTAACAAGAGTAAGGTCAGGTGTTACAATTGTCAAAATTTGGGTCACTTCGCCAGGGAGTGCGAGAAACCCAAAATGCCAGCATCGGGATTCACAACACCTTCTACTCCTCCAAAGGCCAAAAAAATGGAAGTTACCAAGAAAGGGCCTACTGATAATGCCCTAATTGTTTTCGAGCCCACAAGTCAGGATTGGACGGCTGTCTCCCAGCAATACCAACAGTGTCTGATGGCTCACATTGTGAATGAGGTACCTGATGAACCGTTAAATTGTATTTCATGCATTAAGTTAACTGAATCTCTAAAGGCATATCAGACAGACACCGCTGAGTTGAGGAAAAAGAATGAAAAACTAACCGAATCAAATAATTTTTTAAAAGCTAATGAGAAACTTTATGAAAAACATCTTGAGGCTCATCGGTTAGATACTCAGAAATATAAATCTAAGGTTTTTAGTCAAGAAGATGCCATTAAAAGCTATCTTGTTGAAATTGAGCTGCTAAAGAAAGAACTTACAGATTTAAAAATTGAGTATGAGAATTATAAGAGTAAAATCTTAGGTTCAAATTCCTCAACGGTTGTCTTTAATGAAATTCTTAGCAAGCATGGTACTAGTGGGAAAAGGAATGAGGGATTGGGATACCACTCAGTCCCTCCTCCTACTACTCACTGTCCCCTGCCTGTTAAGGAAGGCTTTGAAGAGATTCCAGTTGATTGGTCCAAGCTTTATGGTATAAAAGCTAAAGATGCTAAAGAGACCAAACACAACAAACCGGCAAAGGAGAAAACCAAGCGGCCAGAGTACCCCTTGCCAACGTTTGTTAAGTCTGTGCATGAATCTCCTGTTAGTGTTAAGGAGAGTGTTGAACTAAAGAATGAATCTCCTGTTAGTGTTGAGGAGATTGTTGAGATTGAGGACATTACGGATCAGGAGTATCCTGAGGTTAAGAAAGTTGTCGTTAAACCTGGAAAAGTGATTTCAAAGGTTGAACCTGAAATTAAGGTTCAACCAAATAAGGGAAAAGCCAAGGTTTTAAACTCGAAACAACAAACTTTACAGTCATCTGTAAAGATTTTGCAAAGAAAATTAGTAAATGAAAATGTTTCGTATGATAAACCTTCAACTTCAACCTCTCATCCAAAACAAACATTTTCTAAAACTTGTACTCAATGTTCATGTTCTAGAAGTGTTTCTCCACCTTCTGTGGTAATTCCTCAGCCTCAACCGTTTGTTGAGACTCGTTCTTGTTTCTACTGCAAGAAACAAGGACATTTAATTCGTGAATGCCCAAAGCTGTCAAATCAGCGCTATGGGAGAGAGATGCCTAAGACATCTGTTTATAGAAAATCTTTTTCAAAATCTCCACCTAGGCATTACTCAAACTCTCCCAAGCCTGTTTTGAAGCCTGTTTTGAAACCAAGTAATGTTGAGCAAAAACCTTTACCAATTCAAAAGCCCAACATTACTTCTAATACCAATTCCGAACCTTCTAAAGTTTGGAAACAAAAAGAGTCTGATGTTGACTCTTCAGTCGTCAACAATAACACATCAGATAAAAATTCTAATTTGTTTAAAGATAAAATCCTATCTGACGTGCTTATTGTTGATGACCACGGTCGACCTAAGTCTGTAAAGGCTTGGGTCACCGTTTCTCACTAATCTCCTTTCGTTTGTGTGTTGCAGCAGTCAGAACGTATTAAAGATAGTGAATGGTATTTGGATAGCGGCTGCTCGCGACATATGACAGGCGATGTATCTCTTCTTGTGGATATTAAACCATACGCAGGAGGATATGTTGCCTTTGCTGGAGATACTGGAGGAACCATTTCTGGAAGAGGAACGTTAACTAACGGCAATGTTAGTTTTGAAAATGTGAACTATATGGAACAGCTTACGCACAACTTTCTAAGTGTTTCACAGGTCTGTGATAAGGATTATACCACTGCGTTCACAAAGACAGAGTGTGTGATACTGAAGCCTGGGTATGTCATTCCGGAAGAATGGGTGTTACTGAGAGCACCAAGAAAGAATGACACATACATTCTGAACATGAGAACTGTTGAGACCTCGAACGAGTATACGTGTCTCTTGTCTAAGGCTTCTGAAAAGGATTCACTGCTTTGGCACAGACGAATGGGACACATTCATTTCCGAAAAATGAATTTCTTGACTAAAAATGACCTTGTGCTAGGAGTTCCAAAACAGTCATTTGCTCTAAAGGATGACTGTATCTCTTGCCAAAAAGGAAAGTTACGTAAGAAGTCCCATAAGTCTAAGCAAGTGAATTCCATAAATGCTCCATTGGAACTACTGCATATGGATCTTTTCGGTCCAGTCTCTACAAAGAGCATTGGTGGTCGGTCTTACTGCTTGGTAGTTACTGATGACTACTCAAGGTTTTCGTGGGTTTACTTTTTGACCAAGAAGGGGGAAACTCCTGAGATTCTGGTGTATTTGTTGGACAAGTTGGCAAATCTGTGCAACTTGAAGGTGAAAAGGATACGAAGCGACAATGGAACTGAATTCAAAAACTCAACTCTCGAATTGTTTTGTGCTACAAGAGGTATTGAGCATCAATTTAGTGCTCCGAGGACTCCACAACAGAATGGAGTTGCAGAAAGGAAGAACAGGACAATCATCGAGACAGCTCAGACTATGTTAGCTGACTCCAAGTTACCAATCATCTTCTGGGCTGAGGCAGTTAATACTGCATGTTATGTTCTCAATAGAGTACTCACGGTTAAGAAAAAGAACAAAACGTGTTATGAACTTTTCAATAACCGTAAGCCAAACCTGCAGTTCTTAGAACCATTTGGGTGTCCATGCATGATAATGATTACAAAAGATAAGGTCTCTAAGTTTGGTGATAAAGCTGTTGAAGGGATTTTTCTTGGATATTCAGTCAACTCTCCGAACAAAAAAGTCTTCAACAAATCAACGAATCAGATTGAGGAACATTTTGAAGTAAAATGTTTAAGGTATATAGAACCTCCTCAAGGAACGGGTCCGGATTGGTTTTTCAACTATGGAAACCTCTTCAACTCTTTCAATATTCCGGAAGAGGATGATACGGAAGAATTGGTTTCTATACTTCATGAACTTGATCTTATTCAAGATACACCTGTTAATAATAAACCATCCGACCCATCTCCCAATGCAACACCCGCACCTCCACCAACTAATCCTACACCTCCACAAACTACACCTACACCTTCACAAACAACACCCACACAAACACCACCAACAACCAAATCACCACCAACTACACCATCTCTTACTCCACCATCTTCGGCTGCTCCTTCTAAAACAGTTTATAACTACACAAAGGAGCTTCCATATGATCCAAACATGCCTCCTTTAGAGGAACCTCAAGAAGAAGATGAAATGGAAGAAACAATGACCTACTCTCACTTATTTTCTCCTGAAGATGAAGGAGAAGAAGAAGATTTAGCCATTCCTGAGTCTGCTGCTTCTCCTGAAACTGAGGGAGATTTGAACAATCTAGGTGTGGATGTTGTGCCAACTGCCATACCAGAAATTCGTATACATAAGGATCACCCCATTGATAATATCATTGGTGATCCTCATGCATCTGTTCAAACACGACAACAAGCAAAGCAGACTTCAGCTCAGCAGCTTTTGGGACTTATAGCTCATATCGATTCATGTCATTTGTCTCAAATTGAACCTAAAAAGGTTGAACAAGCCTTAAAGGATCCATCTTGGGTCGAGGCTATGCAGGAGGAACTACAGCAAATAAACAAGATGAATGTTTGGGAAATTGTTCCTCTACCCAAGGGTGCTCACTTGACGGGTACTCGTTGGGTTTACCGTAACAAAATGGATGATCGTGAGGTGGTTATTCGAAATAAAGCCCGTCTGGTAGTTCAAGGATATAGTCAACTAGAAGGTATTGACTATGATGAAGTTTTCGCTCCTGTCGCTCGTTTGGAATCAATTCGGATTTTTCTAGCCTATGCTTCTTTTAAAGGATTCCGCGTGTATCAACTTGACGTAAAGTGTGCTTTTCTATACGGAGATGTTGACGCAGTGATTTATGTGTGTCAGCCTCCTGGTTTTGAAGACCCAAAGCATCCTAATCATGTTTGCAAGCTGAAGAAAGCTTTGTATGGTCTTCATCAATCTCCTCGACTTTGGTATGAGCGACTTGCCAAGTACTTGCTGAAGAATGGTTTTGACAGAGGACAGATTGATAGCACGCTTTTCATCAAACGGGAAGGAGCGGATTTGTTACTTGTGCAGGTCTATGTGGACGACATAATTTTTGGATCAACTAATGATCAGTTGTGCAAGGATTTTGAAAGACTGATGAAATCTGAGTTTGAAATGAGTGATATGGGGGAACTCACGTTCTTTCTGGGACTACAGGTTGAGCAATCTGACAATGGAATTTATATTCACCAGTCAAAATATGTCACTAACATGTTAAAGCGGTATGAATTGCTCAACTGTAAACACTACGGCACTCCAATTGAAGCAAGACACAATCTTGGACCTAATGAGGACGATGAAGATTGCAAGGAGAAAGACTATCGCTCAATGATAGGCTCTCTCATGTACCTGACTGCCTCAAGACCAGATATAGTGTTTACCGTTTCACTCTGCTCACGATTTCAAGCAAATCCGAAGGTGTCTCATATGAAGGCAGTAAAACGCATTTTTGGATATCTCGCTTTTAGGCCATCTCTGGGTCTATGGTATTCAAACGAGAAAAACTTCGAGTTAACTGCCTATTCGGATTCGGATCTTGGTGGCTGCAAGATAGATATGAAGTCAACTACTGGAGGATGTCAGTTCCTTGGATCGCGCTTAGTTTCTTGGCAGTGCAAAAAGCAGACTGCGGTTGCTATTTCCACAGCTGAAGCCGAGTATGTTGCTGCTGCAAGTTGCTGTTCTCAAGTTCTCTGGATTCAGCATCAGCTGTGTGATTACGGGTTCAATCTCTCTATGACTCCTATTTACATTGATAATACAGCTGCTATATCTATAACACACAATCCCGTACAGCACTCTAAGACCAAACATATTGAACTTAGGTTTCACTTCATACGGGATTGCTTTGAGAAACACCTTATAGATGTCGTACATATAGAGACCCTTAAGTAGTGTGCGGACCTTTTCACAAAAGCCTTTTTGCGATCACGTTTTATTGAACTGGTCAATCTGATAGGTTTAAGGTTCTTTCAGTCAAAGAAATGATTTGTGACTTGGATTTTTAAGTTTTTAAATTCAATTTAAAAAAAAAATAAAATAAATAAATAAATAAATAAATAAATAAATTCGCAACAGCCACTCTTTATACTCTTTAGTATTAAAGAAAACGCGAGGTTGCAACATTTTTAAAATGGACGTTGAAGTTGTGTCTGTAAACAACTTGGGATATGATAGTACATCGGGTGACATGCACAAAATGGAATTTTAAGATTTATCTTGGATGTGTCAGTAGGTTTATATGACACACTTAAAACAATTTCTATCTAAATTGTCTTCATTACACGATGTATTGGTAGGCATGATACACACCGGTTTGTGAGTAAGTAAGAAGTAATAATATAACTTGTTTATTTCTTTGTGAAAAATGTTATATGATGTATGACATATGTCTTAATTGATAAATGAAAGTACTGCCATACACTGTCATAATTATTATGTAAATGTAAAATTGGCATATAGTAATAATATGGCTATTCGCCTAACTAATGGTGACTATTGTTGTACTCTCGTACAGACCTGAATCCATTAGTTATGCAAATAGTCTCAAACTTGTTATGTTCATACTAAGGGACCCTCTATTGTACTAAGTACAGATCTGGGGCCACTAGTATCTTCATAGTCGGTTTGATGTATGCCTAAATTTGAAGGGCAAGTGTATGTTACAAGAGAGCCGAGAATACTTGGTCTTGTAATCTCTACCTTGCGTAAATATGCAGTGTTTTGTGTCTTACTAAAGTTTATCAGTATATCATATAATAGGTTTCACAAAATTAATATTCATACTAACAATAACAGTCCCTCACAAATACGGATGTAACATGTTTAGGTGGACAACAATATCAATAATCGTCTTGAAATAATTTTTATAAAAGGTGTTTTAAATGTGCCACGTAAATTTACAGTGGACAAATATACTGATGATCGAAATAACACTTACTATTCCTAATAATTGCATGTTATTCCGATATGATCCCTAATCAGACAAAACAACTCCGTCACCAAAAATAGAGTGTTAGTAATTTTATTTTGTTATACTTTTACTTTTTGTGATATTAAAGAAAATACCAAAAAGATTTTTTAGTTTACTTATTTCATTTTATGCTTTATTTTTATTCTAAGTTATTTTTCCCAAGTCATAAGTCATTTGGATATTAATTGCTAAAATAACGAGTAAACGGTTCTAAAAAATTCAAAATCGACTCAAATCACATCCTAACTGCTTTATGCGACGTCCCACTCAACGTCGCCTGCGACGTCCCAGCCTACGTCGCACATAGGGTTAGACTATATATAGTCTCAACCGCGACGTAACACGTCACACTATTCAATATTCACCTGCGACGTAGCCTGCGACGTACCATTTGGCGATTTGCGACGTAGCAATTCTTCGAGCATTTTCGTGATTTGTAGCCGTTTTCACTCCGTTTCACTCTCGTAGTTTTCTTCTACTCATTATTCCGCACACTTAGGTACCAATCTAACCAATTTTCACCGTGTAATTATGCGATAATTGCTATGTATATATTACGGTTTAAAGGGTTACGGGTTTTGGGATAAATTCAATGGTGTATTGTAAGATTTACGTGTTATAAATTATATTTTTGTGATCACCATTGTTAGCCGCACCTTTTAGTGTGTTTGATTTTGAAAACCCCTAAATTTGATAATTAGGGTTTCTGGGTTGGGGATGAATGTTCGTCGATGCGACGTACGCTGCGACGTCGTGGCCTACGTCGCTCTGCTTAATTAATATTAATAGTCTACGTCGCCCTTCCCTACGTCGCCTTTACCGCGACGTCCTACGCGACGTCCCGCTCTACGTCGCTACTTTTTGTACTGTGATTAAATTCACAAGATTCATTCCGATATTTGAGAATTCAGCGTCCGATCAGGGCAGGACGCAAGTAGGTACCTCCAAGGGATACTGGGAAACGTACTAGAGGTGACGATGATCCTGCTGATGAGACTTATCGACCGAGTCGTCGTGTTCGTCGCTCTTCGTCAACACGAGCTCCAGTCAACCCGTCGCCTCTAGATGCTTTTGAGATTCAACCGACACCAGCATTCATGCAAAAGATTATGGATGATATGCAGAAGATGAAGCAAAAGCTGGAGGCTCAAGACGAAAAGATTGTTGAACAAGCTGCGCTGATCGAGGTTCAATCTAAGGAGCTTGAGGAAACGAAGATTAGGGTTAATGTTTTGGAAGGCAGGTTACTTGCCTCGGGGGAGTCTGGGTCTGGGATACCCACTTTAGAGTCAAGTGAACCTGCGTCTGTAAATCCCAACCCTGTACTTGAAACTGTTAATGAAAATATTTCTGTTTTGGATTACTTTTGTGTTGACGATATTCCAGGGCAACCGAGACCGCTGGCTGTTGACTATTCATTTGCTGACTTATCGTTTATTCAAAGAATGGCCAGTGGAGTTGGCTCTGAGGAAGAAACGGATAATGATTTTGAGATGAATGAGGATGTTTCGATTGAAGAGGAACAGTTGAATTCAGATGAAACGTATGATGATGCACAATCTGGGGAAGCTTACGATGGTGCACCGATTATAGAATCTGATTCAAGTGAAGATGAGATGCCAGCTAAAGCTCAACATGGAGAATCAAGTTCTGCTGCAACTCCAGCTCCAGAGACACAGGCACCGGACTCAGCAGTTCCTGAAACTGAATCTTCTGATATTCCTAAGAAGAAATTAACTGCTGAAGAAAAGAGAGAAAGAAATAAGAAATGGTGGCCTAAGGGACGAAATCCAGTTCCTATTCCAGTTAAATGTCAAGTGTACCGGGTTAGTCGAAATTATACCGGAGTTATTAAAAGCTGGAAGTGTCAGAGGAATCTTTTTATGATTAAGAGAGAAGATGGAGTTCAGTATTTTGAATGCGTTTTGATAGATTAAGTACGTTGCCAAAAGGAGAGATTAATCGATTAGCTCAGCTTAAATTGATTAATCCGTTCGAAAATGATTATGCTGAGTTCATTCAGAGAAATTTACGTCGGGAAGTGTTATCGAAGACATATTCTAAATTGAAACCGACGTTGGGCACTCGGTATACATGGAAAAGGAAGATTGATCCAGTCACTAGGAAGCCTATGGTTAAAGTTCATTATCCGCCTGCTAACTGTTTGACTGAGATACCTCTGGAACCAGTTCCTTATTATTTTCTGAGAAGACTTGTAAAATGGGAACTTGATTCACAGACTGGTGAAGCGGTTATTACTTTTGTACCAGATTCAGAACCGTGGCCAGAAGTTGGAGGTATATGGAATTTGAAGCAAGCAACGTTTAGACTGTATGATCCGATGAGTTTGATTAATTTTCATGAAAAAGATTTAAGAAAACTCTATGATGATCGGATTCGTGTTGGTCAGAAGAATGAGTTCAACAGACGTTTAGCCGAGCAGTTTTACAATGTTGTTACTGTTTGTGTGGCTAATGGAATTCATGCTGACGGTCAATTTCCTGCGGGCTGGGTTTAAAGAAGATTTTTGAAGACCAAGCTGAAGACACAGGGGAGTTTGTTGGTACATGTTTGTGTCTGTCAGTTGGTCTAGCTCGTAGTTTGTAATTAGAATTGAGTTTCCTGATTCCTGCGACGTTGTGCGTAACATCGCAGGTGCGACGTCAGGTATTGGGTCTGCGACGTAGTCAACGTCGCATGGGCTTGGGCCTGCGACGTCGTGTGCGACGTCGCAGGTGCCAGATTTTGTATATAAACGTTTTACGTTTTCTGTTTTAGGGTTGACGAAACCCTAAACGCAATTAGTCGAATTCACCTGTAATCTGATCGGTTATAATCAATATACAAGCGTTTTGTTCTTATTCTATTGTGTTTGATTATTCATAGTGTTCGTGGTATAACTTAATCGTTGATTCCGCAAACGATTGAGTGACTCGGTTCTGTTAGATCCTAGGTACGGGACAAACAGTCCCGTTTTGACATAGAAACCTGGTGCTCCTTGTTGATACTGTTGTCCTGGTTGATTAGTTCTTCTAAAGTTAGAGACTTGACGATAATTTGGATTTCCTTGTAAATCCTCATACATAACTTCTTCAGTGATTATTTCACTGTCATTATTAGGACATTCTGTCTTTAGATGATTTCCTCCACATATTTCACAGCCAATCCTGATTGCATGAACTTGTTCATTCACTTTCTTAATATCTTTTCCCATACTTTCCAATTTTGCAGTGATAGCTGCGAGACCATCACTATCTTCAGATATCCTTTTTCTTCAAGATGAACCATCATCCCATAACTGAGAATGCTTAGCTAGTTCTTCAATTCTGGCTTTTGCTACTGCTGGAGTTTTCTTAGGTTTCGGGCCTTGTGCATCTAACTGTTGACGTGTTGCTCGATCAACTCCTTTATAGAATACCGTTATTTCTTGTTGGACATTCAAATCATGTTGTGGACATTTATGTAACATTTCCTTATATCTTTCCCAAGCTTGATATAGAGATTCATCGGGTTTCTGCTTAAAATTCCTAATCTCATCCATCATCTTCGATGTTTTGGAAGGTGTACAATACATTTTTAGAAATTTTGTACGAAGATCTTCCCAAGTAGTAATAGATCCGGCTGGTTCATTATTAATCCATCTCTTAGCTCCATCCTTTAATGTTAAAGGAAATACTCGTAACATAACCTGATCTCATGTAACATTAGGAATATTAAACATATCTGCAATCTCTAAAATTTTCTCAACATTCTCGTTTGCATCTTCCTTATCTTCTCCTCTGAAAGGATTTTCTCTTAATTCCTTCAGAAATTGTCCCTTTAATTCAAACTCTACTTCTCTAGCTATAGCAGCTAACCACTCCCGGTCTTGGATCTCCACGAGTTTGAATCGTGTAATCTTCAAGCGTCATGTTAGCTATGTCTGCCATATTTCTTTGTTTTGGTTCAGCTTCTCTTGGATATACTGTATGTTGTCTCGAAGGTACTTTATCTAACTCTGAATCGGAGTAATACCCTCTTTTAGCCATTTTGACTAAACTGTTATGAAATATTAAATCGTCTTCGTCAGATGAAATTCCTTGTTCTGGCGAATTAGGTGGTGCGTATGATAATCGTCTTCTAGAATGAAATTCTCGTTCTGGTTCGTCAAATGGACTAAGTGGATCCGGATGAAGTGTGCGAGTCATACATCCATCTGCAACAAGAACAGAATTTAGTAGTACCTTAAATTCAATAATAAGTGTTAATAATAAGTTAATAATATGCAAGTTGGTGTATATATATCCCGATAATTAATAATAAAACACATTCAAAATTAAATAATCAAAGAATAATACCCAACCCAAAATTTTCCTATTTGTTAGTTATGCAAGTTAGTTATTTATACAACAATTCGAAATTACAGTGATTTTTTGTTAAATTTCTTTTACAAAGCTAGTCAATAGATCTCGGTAGCTCCATTGATAGTACACAAAAGCGGAGAAATAGGTCAGCGCGAAGCTTATTAAAAACCTATTTCTTTCGAGAAGCACCTTACTTCTTATATGATAAATCAATGAGGTAAGGCTTTACTCTCCTTATACCTTTGTTTTTGTCAGTATTCTCAGTGGGTGAGCCGATATTTCTTATTGATTTTGCAAAGTATCAGAAATAAAAATTATACAAGTAAAATAATTAGTTTAAAATAAAATACACCGCTCCCCCGGTAAAACAAAAGTTCAACCGGTTAAGTGTTCCCCGGCAGCGGCGCCAAAAACTTGATGTGTGCTAAGTATAGGCAATTATAATAACAAGTTTAAATTAAGGAAATACTAAATAATACTATCACACAATTCAGGCAAGATTGACCCGTTCATGTAATATAGCTTAATAAGTAAGTCCAAATTCGAACACAAGGAACACAAGAAAACGTAATTCTTATTTATAACTAATTATCTATTTATTCTAATTACAGATATTTACAATTATAATACAATTAAATACAAGGATCTAATTTACAATAATCTACAAGATAAGGGGGACGTTTTAGTTCCGAACGAACATATTTATATTTATATTTTTGATACAGATTCTAATAGATAAGTTTTAAGGAACAACTTAGGTATACTCAATTGGATAAAAGATTATAATTATTCAAACTATTATTTATTAAACTTATTATATGTACTTATGTCTATTTGCTTTGTTGGCTATTATTATTGGTGGTTTACTAATGTAGAAGATCACTTAGGGTTAAGTCAAATCCTCATCATAGCAACACAATCATAAGGTTACGCAAAGTGTTACTAATTAATAAGCTCTATCATCAATTTATTATACAATTTCTATGGTTAGGCTTGAATCGCAGTATTACTTTATATTAACGAATTATTCTTAGTTTATCGCATAAGGTTAAGATTAAAACATAAACACAATCACTTAATTTATATAAACAGTTTATGGTCATCCTAGTTTAATATAAATCAGTCTAATTATGTCAAGAATAATTACTAAAATATCATAATAAAGACAATTTTTGTATAATAAACATTCAATAATATAGTTCCAACATAAACATATAATTCAAATAATAAACTCAATAAACATTCATTCAAACAAATATAATGAAAACCTAATTCACAATTAAATCAAATAACCAATATCATAAACAACTCAATAAGGTTATTAAAGTTACAACGATAAAGAAATCGAACCAATTGACGAATTAGCTTTTCCTAGGGTTAAAAACCTTCAAACCCTAGCTCTTTAGCCTCCAAAATCGCACCTAAAGTCGACCTAAAACCCTAACTTTCGGTTTTATTATTCTTGAATCGTATATGGTTTAAGCTGAATTGAGCCTCTATTTATAGTTTTCAAAACTGACCTCCCAACCGCCGGTTGGGTTCTCCAACCGCCGGTTGGAGCAATTTGTATCTGGGTCCAACTCCACGTGTCTGCACCGCCTTTAAACACTAAAGCCCAACCGCCGGTTGGTTTATCCAACCGCCGGTTGGATGTAAATTCCAGAATATTCTATTTTCGGGCTTGGGCTTGACTTTTGGACTCTCAATCTTCATATCCGGACTTTATTGTCTTTTTGGCTCAATTCTTCATTTTAACTCTTTTGGTCTTCATTTCTTCAAGGTTTAAGCTCCTTTTTCTTCATTTCTTCATTTTCTTCAGTTTCTTTCAGTTTTGGATTAGTTTTTGCTCCTTTTTCTTCATTCTTTAATTAAAATACATTTATGCAAATATTAACAAAATAAGTATCTAAAATCATATAAATGCACTAAAATGTATATAAATATAGGGATAAATTACTGTAAAATATACTATTTATTTGATGCTTATGAGAAACGAATGATGATGGAAGAGTTTTGCTCTCAGAGTGAGCAACAGAAACAGGAAACCGAGCTTTGGAACATCCAGATGATCGGTGCTGACATCACCAGGTACACGACAAGATTTCAGGAACTTGCACACCTGGTACCCCACATGGTGACTCCTGAAAGCAAACGCATCGAGCGTTACAACAAGGGCTTGGCCCCACAGATCCGAGGCATGGTGATGTCCTCCAAACCAGCTACCTTCCGGAGCGCAGTGGACCTGGCTCAAAGCTTGACCGATGACGCGGTCCTGATTGGAACTTTGAAAGTTTCTACTGGGAAAAGTGAACCCCTCCGAATCGAAGCCGGTGACTCTGGAAACAACAAACGAAAATGGAACAGTGAGAACAACGACCGTCAGGGTCAACAAAACAGGAACCCAGGGAACACCCGAGCATACGCCACAATCACCCACACCGAAACGAAACCTTACCTAGGCAAGAGGCCTAAATGCGGAAAATGCTGTAACACCTCGTTAAAAAGTCAAATTTTCACGCCAACTTTAAACTCTAAATAATTACATTTTAAGATTCAAGTGGAACATTTTTACTAAAAATATTTACAAATTGATGTAAACAAAATCATAGATTTAAAATGTCAAGCATTCGAAAACGTAATTCGTTTTAATTCAAAACGCATCTTAATTATTCGTGACCGCTCGAAAAACAAACAATTAAACTTTCTTTTCAAAATAGTATTTTTATAAAAGACTTTCACTAATAAACATTTCAAGATAATATAAATAAATTTTAGAATTTAAAATATTATTTTAAATTACATCGGACAAATTAAACACGGATATTTTGTACTGTGGTTGGAGACCACAGTCCACACAATGGGGATCTGAGTTTGACAAAACCCAAATCCCCTCCCCATTTCATCTCATTTCCATCATCTTCTTCCCTTTCTCCATCTCATTTTCTCTCTAAAAATAATCACCACCAATCACCGCCACCACCACCGGACTCCACCGCCACCACCATCAACATACATTTTCGGAATCACCATCAAGAGAGGAACAACATTAACAAAGGCAACACCCTCGTTTTCTACCTCGTTTGGCCTCAATTTGCAATTGTAAGAAATTTCTAAATTTTTAGATTTAATCATTTTGGTGTAATGTTTTGGTGTAATAATGTTTATACAACTTAGTTATAACCTAAACAGCAAAGAAAACATGATTTTACAGCTTAAAAATGCGTTTGACTTGTGATTTTGATCGAAAAAATGCGTCAGTCGCTGGGTTCTGGGCTGGTGTTCATCTTTGCGAAACAACGCTTGTGTCGCATGTTGTGTCCCATAACTCCATTTGTGTCGTATCGTATGTCGTACGCTATGTCGCATCTTGTGTCGTAAACCTTATACGACATAACCCTTATGTCGCTGTTAAATCAGCATCTCAAGCTTTTGCGACACAACCACTGTGTCGCAGAGCTCTTGTGTCGCACTCTATGCGACACAACCCTTGTGTCGCATAACCAACTTTTGTGTCGTAAGTTATGTCGCAGAAAACAGAAAACAGCCACATCTTTCTAAGTGTCGGGAAACGTTTTCAAATGACAATTTAAATATGATACGACTTATACTCAAAACAAATATACTTTATAAAGTATACGAAAGCTCAAACCTAATAATAATATGAATTATTATTACGAATCATCAATAACGAACCGAACTTACAAACATATGAAATCTCTCGTGTTTAGGACACTAGGAGATTATACTTGGCACGACTCGTTACACTAGGACGCTAGCTTCTCAGGTGAGTTTTATAGCCCCACTCTTTCGACTGTTTACTGTTTTTCGGGGTGAAACACATGCTCAATAACTGTTTTCGAATTATATTAATAATCTTTTATAATTCATACTTGATTATATCACTGTAGGTAATACGAGATGTGTGATACTTAGGATTACACCTACCATACAACTTTAGAACAATACCAATACATAACCTAGGAAGGTTACAATTATGATTAGCTATGTCCTGAATAAGGACCATTATTTCATAACCTAATTTGGGGTATCAGCTTAGTTGACTATATTGTCACGGGACAATCTCATCAAACACATTAGGGCTGGTTAGTTTTAACCACACTGGACACTACTTAAACAATCACAGGATTAGTTTCCCTTTTTTTTTTTTTTTAGAAGCTGATGTGGCCCATACAAATCAGGAGCCTCAACACACTTGCTAGACTGAGGCTAGAGGTATACAATAGTAATTTATGAAACAAATAGGTAATGACTAGTCATACCTAACATTTTGAGTTACAACAAACAGTTAAGTACTTATACACATATTTAGATTCCACCGAGTAACGCCATGCGTGGCATGACTGTCATACGTGTTTGCTGACCTGACGAATATATATACATACTACTATATATATCTATATGCTTGCATACCATCTGGGGTACGTGGTACCATTTACAACATTACACGTGTATATTAGTATACATATAATTACACGATCTACTTAGTCAGGCATGTCGTAGTACTGCTGGCTCTCAAACAACTTAGTCGGGCATGTCGTCGTACTGCCGGCTCAATTACACATTGCTTGCTAGCAATCCAAAAACGATGTCGCGGTATTGCAGCTGGCACCAAACGATGCCACGGTAAAGTGGGCACAAAACGAAACCACGGTATTGCAGTGGGCACAATTTCAACACAATCATTGGATCAGCGAGTTATACTCGGGATTTACAATAAATTAACGGGTCGGTGGAGTTCCCACGCGAGGCCGTTAGCTCAAACATGTTCGGGTTAGCTCATGCTAGCCGGGTAAACGAACATACAACAATAGTCCGTGGGATTACGATTACGTTGCTGGATGCAACACGCTATCAAATAATACTCAACATCATATGACGTGGTCATACATTACTTGATTTCAAACTTAGGCAGGTATTGCCTTACTCTGTTAAATTTACGTAATACCAGAAAGGTATTCAGGCTCGAAGAGCCTCAATTAGTAGGTACTTAGGTACATACCTCTGCTACTTAGGTATTAGATACCTCGTCCATCGTGTACACATTAGTATTACAAAACTCCAACATAATACAAATCAGAATCGTGGATTCTGAACTACTTTTCAAAACACACTGGATTTACACTTTACGTTTTCAACTAACTATCCTATGAACTCACCAGCTTTATAGCTGACCTGTTTTAGCATGTGTTCTCAGGTGCCCAGCAGGATTAGGATTACTACAAGATTATGCTAGCTCGAGTCGCATGATTTCAAACATTTGGGACAACTCTGCAATGGCTTTTATATTTTCCAAATATGTATTTGGAAATTATCGTTAAACTTATAACGTTGTAAACATTTTTATTTACGAAATGTATAACTATTTTCAAACGTCTCATTTAGAGTCATTCATTATGTATCTTATGCTGTGATATATGATTTAGTAACACCCGACCCGACCGCTTCCGCAACCCAAAATTTGGGGGTGTTACAGATTGGTATCAGAGCCTAAGGTTATAGTGAACTAGGTTGCATTTAGTGGGCCTATACTATGACCGTTAGGCGGTATTCCTCATTAGGTATGACTGGTTCAGGAATTACATCATACGAGTTTAATTTAACATAGCATAGCTAACTATGTACAATTAAATAAAGATGATGTAAGATCTGAAAGGGGTTATACTGAGTTAGGAATGCACTAGTTGACTCTGATTATTTTGTGCTAGACATCCTAGGCTATTATATGTACTGTAGGTATATATTAATAGGCCTTACATGTATACTACTTCTACGTATCAAATATATACTGGGTATATACAACTCAACTCCGCTGTACCATCATTTACTCGTGAAGAGGCACATCGCCGTCTTCCTAACTATCACGACTCGACACTTTCTCCTTATATACGCATAGGAGGATATCACATATATCACTGAACCTCGGGAAGGAGGTACAAACGTATTCAATGGGAATGGAAACCCACACATGCTAGACGTCCACAAAATTTAAGACAAACAAACGAGTTTATCATCTTTGACCATACTGGTCACCATTGGATTAGCAATGACTAAGTCCACAAAAATTATCAAGATAACAACTTGATCATCTTGATCATCACAAGACAATACCCCGGTGTTAGCCTTCGTGCTACAATTTGGAAATTTCGAAACATCAACGCAATCGATGGCCCTAGGGCTACACTCAAACAACTCACAGCACTTGGTGCTGCGTTACACGGTACGTTGATACCACAATTCAGCACGTTAGTGCAACACTCACAATATGTTTATACTGCATTTGGCACATTAGTGCTACATTCACAGTACATGGGTACTGCAATTACGGTGCCGCGGGCACTTCATTACGGCACGTGGTGCTGCATTTCATAGTACTTCGGTACTACAATCACAATACATTAGTATTTCAATTACTGTGCTGGTAGCACTGCATTACAGTACGTTGTTACTACACTCCGGTGCTTTAGGCACTGCATTTCAGCACTTGGTGCTACTCTCAATATGCATGTAGACTTGTTATAGTTACATGTACGAATTATATATACATATGCACTTACTTGATTGGGCACGAGGTGCCGCACCTGACTTTTACTACGAACGTATACTTGTATACTTACGTGTACACCACATATGTACATATGACTACTCTACTGGACACGAGGCGTCCCACTCGATTACTTTGCGTATGAACACTCGCTATAGGCACTTGTACACTTATACGCATACGCGATTACCTTACTGGGCACGAAGTGCCACACCACGACTACTCAGGCATGTGATGCCTCATTCGATGAATACACTCTAGTTTATTGGGATTACATCTATAGTACTTTAGTACTATATTATAGTCTGATAGACTACGACAATACCATAGTTCTGGTTGAACTATATATAATACACAACTAGGTCGTTAGTACGACTACATATTTAAAAATTCCAAAGTCCGAGGACTTTCATACAGACACCTTAGGTGGTTTCTGGATCACCATCACTTTTACATCCAAGCGCACAACTATAAAAATCAAATCTTTGAATAAAAATCTCACACTTTGTCGTTTCATTCTTGTTCAAGAATCATGCCTCCTAGACGACAAATTTTCACTCAAGCTGAGCACGATCAAATCATTAATCAAGCAGTGACTGCGACCCTAGCTGCTCAGAACCAAGCAAAGCCTTGCACTTTTAGGGATTTCCTGAGGTGCGAACCACCAAACTTCGTTGGTATTGAAGGAGCTGTCGGATTAATTCGATGGTTCGAGAAAATGGAATCTATTTTCCGCATGTGCAACTGCCCCGACGACTACAAAGTCTTGTACGCCACATACACCCTCCAGGATGATGCCTCTACCTGGTGGAATTTTCACGCCCGAACTGTAGGAATCGACACTGCTCACGAACTTCCGTGGGAGGACCTGAAACGAATCATGAAGGACAAGTATTGCCCCATCGAAGTACTTCACAAACTTGAGGATGAACTTTGGCACCTCACCGTAAAAGACAACGACATCGAAACATATACCAATCGTTTCCAACAACTAGCACACCTTTGCCTAACCATAGTAAACCCTGAACCCCAACGAATCGAAAAGTACATAAGGGGACTTCCGATGCAAATTGAAGGTTTGGTCACAGCCTCGAAACCTGTCACTATAGACGATGCTGTTCGCATGGCCCACAGACTCATGGCACAGGTGGTTCAACGCGGGCCACCTGCAACGGAAAACAATCAAGAAAAAGGCAATGGAAGTTCCAGCTCTAGCCAAAATCCAACGAATCAACCTGAACCCTTGAGGTCCTATGCTGTCGAACCCAACGAAAGACAAGGCTATGCGGGTAACAAACCATTTTGTCATGGCTGTAAACGTCATCATGACGGATTATGCGGATTACCCTGTGAAAGGTGCCAACGATATGGTCACGTAATCCGGAACTGCAGAGTTCCCGCCAATCCCGACTCTCGAAGGATATGCTTCAAATGTAAGGAACCCGGTCATTACAAGAAGAACTGCCCAAAAAGACGCAAAATTCACTTAATCGACTCCGAGTAAATCAAATAAATCTCCAACGATAATGTAGGTACAATTTCTCCTCGAAAACATAACCCTTCAATTATAGATTCGCTAAACGTGTACTTATTGTGCCCGATATCATTTTATCAAACCAATGTTGATTACATCTTAGGGCTAATTAACCCAGACCCACGTCAAACTCAATGTTTGCTTTCAGTAGACTAATCGACCCAACGATAAATCGCTCAGTCCTGATATGACGATTTACAAAACGGTCACTATGTGACAACCATCTAGTCCCGAATGGACTACGACGTAAACGGTTACCTAGTAACCACAAAATAATCATACTCCAAACAAACAATACGGTCAGAATGTGACTACAACGATAAACCGCGACACAGTCATGGATTGACTGCCCTTCAACCCCGTTATAAGACATGATATGTCTAATACCTACTCGATAAATTCCTCATACGTACATTGCTCACCAGACTCCACGCGACCACGGTTTCACACGAAATTTCGGGACGAAATTTTATTAACGGGGGGAGAATGTAACACCTCGTTAAAAAGTCAAATTTTCACGCCAACTTTAAACTCTAAATAATTACATTTTAAGATTCAAGTGGAACATTTTTACTAAAAATATTTACAAATTGATGTAAACAAAATCATAGATTTAAAATGTCAAGCATTCGAAAACGTAAGTCGTTTTAATTCAAAACGCATCTTAATTATTCGTGACCGCTCGAAAAACAAACAATTAAACTTTCTTTTCAAAATAGTATTTTTATAAAAGACTTTCACTAATAAACATTTCAAGATAATATAAATAAATTTTAGAATTTAAAATATTATTTTAAATTACATCGGACAAATTAAACACGGATATTTTGTACTGTGGTTGGAGACCACAGTCCACACAATGGGGATCTGAGTTTGACAAAACCCAAATCCCCTCCCCATTTCATCTCATTTCCATCATCTTCTTCCCTTTCTCCATCTCATTTTCTCTCTAAAAATAATCACCACCAATCACCGCCACCACCACCGGACTCCACCGCCACCACCATCAACATACATTTTCGGAATCACCATCAAGAGAGGAACAACATTAACAAAGGCAACACCCTCGTTTTCTACCTTGTTTGGCCTCGATTTGCAATTGTAAGAAATTTCTAAATTTTTAGATTTAATCATTTCGGTGTAATGTTTTGGTGTAATAATGTTTATACAACTTAGTTATAACCTAAACAGCAAAGAAAACATGATTTTACAGCTTAAAAATGCGTTTGATTTGTGATTTTGATCGGAAAAACACGTCAGTCGCTGGGTTCTGGGCTGGTGTTCATCTTTGCGACACAACGCTTGTGTCGCATGTTGTGTCGCATAACTCCGTTTGTGTCGTAGCTTATGTCGTACGCTATGTCGCATATTGTGTCGTAAACCTTATACGACATAACCCTTATGTCACTGTTAAATCAGCATCGCAAGCTTTTGCGACACAACCACTGTGTCGCAGAGCTCTTGTGTCGCACTCTATGCGACACAACCCTTGTGTCGCATAACCAACTTTTGTGTCGCAAGTTATGTCACAGAAAACAGAAAACAGCCACATCTTTCTAAGTGTCGGGAAACGTTTTCAAATGACAATTTTAATATGATACGACTTATACTCAAAACAAATATACTTTATAAAGTATACGAAAGCTCAAACCTAATAATAATATGAATTATTATTACGAATCATCAATAACGAACCGCACTTACAAACATATGAAATCTCTCGTGTTTAGGACACTAGGAGATTATACTTGGCACGACTCGTTACACTAGGACGCTAGCTTCTCAGGTGAGTTTTATAGCCCCACTCTTTCGACTGTTTACTGTTTTTCGGGGTGAAACACATGCTCAATAACTGTTTTCGAATTATATTAATAATCTTTTATAATTCATACTTGATTATATCACTGTAGGTAATACGAGATGTGTGATACTTAGGATTATACCTACCATACGACTTTAGAACAATACCAATACATAACCTATGAAGGTTAAAATTATGATTAGCTATGTCCTGAATAAGGACCATTATTTCATAACCTAATTTGGGGTATCAGCTTAGTTGACTATATTGTCACGGGACAATCTCATCAAACACATTAGGGCTGGTTAGTTTTAACCACACTGGACACTACTTAAACAATCACAGGATTAGTTTCCCTTTTTTTTTTTTTTAGAAGCTGATGTGGCCCATACAAATCAGGAGCCTCAACACACTTGCTAGACTGAGGCTAGAGGTATACAATAGTAATTTACGAAACAAATAGGTAATGATTAGTCATACCTAACATTTTGAGTTACAACAAACAGTTAAGTACTTATACACATATTTTGATTCCACCGAGTAACGCCATGTGTGGCATGACTGTCATACGTGTTTGCTGACCTGACGAATATATATACATACTACTATATATATCTATATGCTTGCATACCATCTGGGGTACGTGGTACCATTTACAACATTACACGTGTATATTAGTATACATATAATTACACGATCTACTTAGTCAGGCATGTCGTAGTACTGCTGGCTCTCAAATAACTTAGTCGGGCATGTCGTTGTACTGCCGGCTCAATTACACATTGCTTGCTAGCAATCCAAAAACGATGCCGCGGTATTGCAGCTGGCACCAAACGATGCCACGGTAAAGTGGGCACAAAACGAAACCACGGTAGTGCAGTGGGCACAATTTCAACACAATCATTGGATCAGCGAGTTATACTCGGGATTCACAATAAATTAACGGGTCAGTGGAGTTCCCACGCGAGGACGTTAGCTCAAACATGTTCGGGTTAGCTCATGCTAGCCGAGTAAACGAACATACAACAATAGTCCGTGGGATTACGATTACGTTGCTGGATGCAACACGCTATCAAATAATACTCAACATCATATGACGTGGTCATACATTACTTGATTTCAAACTTAGGCAGGTATTGCCTTACTCTGTTAAATTTACGTAATACCAGAAAGGTATTCAGGCTCGAAGAGCCTCAATTAGTAGGTACTTAGGTACATATCTCTGCTACTTAGGTATTAGTTACCTCGTCCATCGTGTACACATTAGTATTACAAAACTCCAACATAATACAAATCAGAATCGTGGATTCTGAACTACTTTTCAAAACACACTGGATTTACACTTTACGTTTTCAACTAACTATCCTATGAACTCACCAGCTTTATAGCTGACCTGTTTTAGCATGTGTTCTCAGGTGCCCAGCAGGATTAGGATTACTACAAGATTATGCTAGCTCGAGTCGCATGATTTCAAACATTTGGGACAACTCTGCAATGGCTTTTATATTTTCCAAATATGTATTTGGAAATTATCGTTAAACTTATAACGTTGTAAACATTTTTATTTACGAAATGTATAACTATTTTCAAACGTCTCATTTAGAGTCGTTCATTATGTATCTTATGCTGTGATATATGATTTAATAACACCCGACCCGACCGCTTCCGCAACTCAAAATTTGGGGGTGTTACAAATGCGAAAGGCATCACAAGGGCGAATGCTCTCTCTGCGGTAGATGTAGCCAATGGGGACACCGAGCCCATTCTTGTAGAAACAATCCTCCCGCTCAACCAAACCCCGGGCGACAAAACACTGGCTGCTTTGAGTGTGGTGAACCAGGACACTACCGAAACCAGTGCCCACAGCTCAACAACGCCAACAACAATCAGAACAACAACAATCGCAATGCCAACGCTCCAAATGCTCCTGGACGCGCGTACGTCATTCGTGCACGGGATGCTCAACCCGATCCCTACGCTAACATTGGTACGTTTTAGCAACCTATTATCTCGCTTTAACGTTACACTATTCGAATGTCGATTCGAACTTGACACTTGACAAACTTGGATCACTTATCAAACGCTTAACTTATCAAACTTTATAACGAGCACATATCAACTGTTGAAAACTTTTGGCAACTTAGAACGCCACGTAAATTATTGTTATTGTTGACTACACGTCTTTTCGGAAAACATACGCGACGGCGTTCCGACTTGGTTTTAAATCTCGGGACGATATTTCTCTAACATGGGGAGAATGTGACACCCCGCAAATTCGAACGCAATTACGAACGTTAAACACTTGCATTATTAGGTTAATTCCCTACTTTGAGTGAATTCACAACAATTTTAGAGATAAGTCTAGCAAAGCCCAACTAGATAATACGCGTAGTATTATACGATTCGTGATTTTTATAATTGCGCGCAAAACAATTTGAAACAAACGCGACAAAATATGCGACTGTTTGTGAACAAAATTATTTAATAAAACGAAGTTATTAAATAACATTAACGATTTTTTTTAATATTATATTGATAATATTTACAAAGTATTTTATACCGTTTATTTCGTAAACTTAAACAAAACAAAGTTAAAATTTTATAAACTTAACTAAATTATTCTATAAAATGTTTCAACAAAAATATAAACGAATACACATTTAAATAATAATCATTTAAAAATATTATAACATTTAACGATCGGGTAAACGAACACCGCACGGAGCGCGAATACACGAGACTAAAGATGGAGACCCACACCTCGGTGGGCCCCCACCGAAATCAGCCAAAAGGAGGGGGATCCCACCCCTTTCCCTCATTCAACATCATCACCATCTCATCTCTTCTCTCTCTCCTTATTTCCTTTCATCCACCACCACCACAAACCACCACCTTCCATCACAAAATAACACCCTCAAACGACCTTATATCACCACGCTCATTTGGAGAAAAAGAACCACCTCGCAACGATCTACAATCCTACCTTCTCGGATTTTCTCTCGCGATAACTTTGTAAGAACCCGACACTTTCGAAACTTTTAGATTTCGATGTTTTCTTTTATATCTCGTGATTATAATACTTAATATACCATGTATTAGTGTCATATTAACTTATTATGTCCAAAAACATCATTAAAAACGCTTTAAAAGTCGAGTTTCGCGAGTTGAGATTCAGTCTCAACTCGTAGGGCAATCTCAACTCGACTCGCGAGAAATCTCAACTCGACTCGCGAGAAATCTCGACTCGACTCGCAATCTCAACTCGACTCGCAAGAAATCTCAACTCACGGGGCAAACTCAACTTGCATAACTCAACTTGCAGAACTCAACTTGCAGAACTCAACTTGCAGAACTCAATTTGCAGAACTCAACTTGCAAAACTCAACTTGCAAAACTTTCATAATATAATGTAAATGTTTACCAAAAGATAATACTCTGACATTAAAGTTTAAAAATGATATAGAAACTTGATTTCGATAATAAAAGTACTATTTACAAACACTTTGGACATAATGTAGTTGCGTGAACACTAGCATGGACGGTCAAACTTAGACATCCGCATAGTTATAAAATCTCATACGTATAGGGCGTTAGGAGATTTCAGACTAGATTTGGGCTTTAGGCTTTGCTAGCACTCGCACTTTACTCAACCCAACAGGTGAGTTCAGAACCCCTACTTTTACTGTTTTAACTGCTTTTATACAGGGGTGGAAAACATAGTCAACGCTTTTGCTACGTGAGCAAACTTTTATATAACTGTTGTGATATACTTGTGCTAACTATTTGTGACTGCGGTCAAAGATTATAACTATTATTTATGAAATGGTATTTCATACGAAAACTAAACTGAGAACATGCTGGAGAACGACCAGCTACACACTTTTACTACTAGCTTTTATGAAACAACATTTTCATAAAACACACAGAAAGTCCCTACGTCTTGGGCACGCACGCACAGAAAGTCCCTACGTCTTGGGCAAACAGAAAGTCCCTACTTCTTGGGCAAGGTGCCATCCTACGTCTTGGATGAAGGCTCTACTTCTTGAGCAGATGGGTCCTACGTCTTGGATGCCAGTCCTACTTCTTGGACACAACTTATACAAGTCCCTACGTCTTGGGCACATACATAGAAGTCCCTACTTCTTGGGCAGATACTGATAGGTCCTACTTCTTGGACAAACGTTTTAGTCCCTACTTCTTGGGCACACTTGGAAAGTCCCTACGTCTTGGACAAACATTTTAAATACTTCGTTGATAAACAATTTAAATCCCTACTTCTTGGGTAAACTAACAGGATACTGCTTTCCTACAACACCTTTCACATAATTTATATTTAGATAACATTCCACTAAATTTACTTAACTGTTATGGCAATAACTATTGTGAACGAATTTGGTTTAATAACTGTGCTTACAAACTTGATCCAACTATTGCAAACATAAAACCTGTGAATTCACTCAACCTCGTTGTTGACTTTTACTATGTTTTTCGGGGAATTAGATGCGCACGTAAGATCCGCCTGCACATATGGAACTTAGGCGACCCTTGAAGCAAATAGGATGCCAACTTTTGACAACTGGATTTCTTCTATATAACTAAAACTGTTTAGTCATATTTACGAAATCTACTTTTGTAAACTTAACAACTTTTACATTTGTACGATTTGATGAATCGTAAAACTTTGTAACTATTACATTTGGCATCTTAATATATTATGTTCTGTTGTAATCATAAGCTCTTATACGTATGCATGTACATTGTATACGTGGCACCCCCACTCGATCTAATGCTTCCGCGAACTTCTGATAAACTTAATTAACGAATTTGGGGGTGTTACATTCTTGAAGCTTGAATTGAAGATTTAGAAACTGATTTTGGTGTTTGGAATTGGTTCTTGCGATTTTCTTCTTTCTTCTTCTTTTTCTTTCTGGAAACGATTTTGGGAGTGAGGAATGAATATGTCTGAGTTTGTGCGACATGTATGTATGTTTTAATTAATTTTGTTCCCCTCAATTCCTATTGTCTGAAACTTAGAAACCATTTACGATTCTATTATTTTATATTACTTATAATAGTAATAACTTAAATTATATATTTATTTATTAACCAAATTAATACCTTGAAATTTGGGTGTTACAAAAGTATTAATTGAAACGTAGAAGACCAAAGGAAAGATAATTAAATGGACAACTACTAAAATAGGAAAGGTGGTAGTATGAACCTAAGTATGGGTGGCAATTTGAGTTGGGTTGAGTTTGTGGGTTCGGATTGACGTGTCAGAAATGGTTAACCTGAACCCAACATAAATTTATAATCGGGAAGAGTATTTTTAAAATAACCCAAAACTCGATAAACCCGGAATCCCGGACCCAAGTCACTCAATTTTCAAGTCACTTTCTGATCAAATGGGTCAATCTTTTCAAAACTCGATAAACTCGGTATGTATCCGTTTATTATCATCTATTAATTACTACGTCTAATTTTTAAAGTTTCTGTTAATTATTAACTTGAAAATTATAACTATTACTGTTTAGTAGTCGACTTGATTTGAATTTTGACTTCTAGATGCTAAACATGCTATACTTTAAGAAAGGCAATTGATATTTCCACCCTTAAAATTGATAAATTCACCATAAATATGCATTAGCAGGGTGTACAGTACAACCTGTTTATGCATATTTGTGATGGATTTATCAATTTAAGTGGTGGATTTATCACCGTCCTTTAAGAAAGGGCAATAACAAGTGTACTTGCTGGTTTGGAGTTTCACATAGCGTCTTTTAGATGCTTTATAGTTTATAATGGACAATCCGCTTCGCTCTTGAATTCTTTCCCCTGCATTACAAAAGTTAGACCAATCACTTCAACTAAAATAATTGTCATGTTTTGACTTTAAGTCGTTCTTTTTCAACTTTTATATTAAATATTGTTGTTTGTGTTATATAATACTTAGATAAAACTTATACCAATGAAAATACATTTAAAACCCAATCCATTCATATATTTTGCATCAAATATCATATAATACAAACAAAAATATTTCAGGTCAAGTTTGAAAAACCAAAACCTTTAAAAAGTTAAAACTGGACAATTATTTTGGGACGGATGTACTATTAAATTGGTAATTTTGAGTATTCAATATTGGCAAAATAATATGAAGAACATGACATGAATAAAATAAAATGGTTATATAACAGTAATTAAATTATTGATCATCTCACAATGATGCACATCTACATGTATACTATTTTTATGAATATTATGAGTTGTTTTTAAGATTCAACATGAATTATCATGGGCCCGTGCTTTGCCCGACCTTAACAACTCCCTAGTCTTAGTATAAAAACTCGCCCTACCCTTGTAACCTTGAAAAATGGTCGGTAGCATCACGGAATACCTCAATAGGTTGCGTACATGCAAGTAAAAAACTCGCCCTATCCAAATAACCTTTTATAGAAAACTCTTTAATTTACATTTTTTTAATTAATAACTTTATTAAATACTACAGGAAAAAAACAAATATGTAGAAGCAAAGGAAATAGGGTCATTGTTAAGTGTTTCACAATGTTATCGTAACAAAATAAAATTGAGGCGTTCAAATCATTCATGCTTAATGTATAAAACATCGATCGATTTGAAGCCCTAAATCGTTCCTCGCTTCCGATCGATTCTGCTATCATATCATATGTGAGAAATTCTCTACTGCGTAAACCCTAGGTCTTCAAATCACTTCAATTCGATTAGAGATTTCGATAGCTTAAGTATATTCATTTACGTGAAATTTTGCTAATCGATTTGTTCTTTTCGCATTGTTGCAATTCAATGCTAATCTTTCGTGTTTCTAAGCCTTTCATCACTTTTGCTGAATGTCAACTTTTGGAGTGTGTACAATTATAAACTCGGTATGTATCTGTTTATTATCTTCTATTAATCACTACGTCTAATTTATAAAGTTTCTGTTAATTATTAACTTGAAAATTATAACTATTACTATTTAGTAGTTTACTTGATTTGAATTTTGACTTCTAGATGCTAAACGTGCTATACTTTAGGAAAGGGCAATAACAAATGCACTTACTGGTTTGCAGTTTCACATAGCGTCTTTTAGATGCATTATAGTTTATGATGGACAATCCGTTTTGCTCTTGATTTCTTTCCCCTGCATTACCTTTTAGAGAGGTGCAAAAGAAAAAGTTAGACCAATATTACTCACTTCAACTAAATATATGGGCAATACACACTCAAGTGTGAATGTCATATGCGTTATCAGATGAATAATAAGCTGGAGAAATTACCTTAAGGGAGTGTTTGCTTCAGATAAAGACACCACTCATCAACATATGCCATCTGATCAGGATCCATGTTTGGTAGTTCACATGTCTCCAGTCTTTGTAATATCTTCGTAGTCTTACCAAGAAGCTTGGCTGCAACCTTGACACTTGCCTCTCGTTTCTCTATCACACTTTCATGGCATTTCAGTGTTATGACACGCGGTATGTTGGTGAAACAAGCATACAGTATGTCTGCAATCATGCCATTTGAAAGGTCAAATAACTGCTCTTCGCTAATCGGTTCAGTGTTGCTTTCATCTCTAAGCAAGATTGTGCGTGCTATTCGGTACATTGAGTTCGCAGCAATCAACTTCTTAGGAGTGTTTTCCACCATTTCGTGATTAATACTTTCCTTGATTTCTGTTGCAATTTCTTCTGCTTTCTCAGCAAACCATTTAAGAATCTCAGTTGCTGTTTTCCCTTTGAAAGCATCTTTTGTTAAAGTATACTTCAACCACTTGCAATTGTTTTTGACCTCAAGCCATAAGGTCATGGTAGTCTTTCGAGTGTTTTCTTATTCACTACCACCATTAAGGCTTTCTTCCACTAGATAGGTGCACATAAGACCTTCTCCAACACCTCTGACTAAGCTCTCAATTCTGTTCCTATGTATATTAGGGAGAGCAACGGTGATGCGCCGATGCATGTTAAGGTTACTATCGGTAAGCTCCAACTGTTTACAAGTTCAACAGGAAGCAGAGATTTGACGTGGTCGCTATCAAAGATCTCCCCACCTTTGAATCCAGTAGATTTCTCAAGAAGCTTTAAAAGATTGTTGTTGTGTTCCTTTTCAGCCTTTGACACGAAGAAATTCATAGAGTTTGAAATTCCCTTCAATACTTTTTCAGCAAGCTCCATCTCATCGTTAATTCGTAAAACGTATTTGCCGAGTTCTTCATTTCTATCATTAGTTTTTGAGACAATAGGTGGAGTAAACAACCAAGCTTTTGATGATTTCCAACAGTATAAACTATAGACAGCAAGCCTTAGAATGACTATGGGGATAAGCCATATTTATAACACCCTGACTTTCATAACACATTTTAATAATGTTATTTGCACCCGGAAGCGATGTCCCAAAAAAAAACTTTACATTTTAAATACAAATACAGCCTGTTTCAAAACAATACAAATAAGTTTAATACAAAATACAGCCGTGGGGTGTTATATAATTCCAAAACATCACATTGATTTAATAAAACCAATATCAGAGTCAACGCAGTAGTTGTCAAACATTCATCACAGGTCAACACCTTCTTGCCCAACCATCCTATCAAGTCACAACCTGCAAGAAGTAATTTAAAGTGGTGGGATTAGCACAACTGCTAAGTGAGATAGAACTGTAACCGACAGTCCAATCTAGCAATAACAACTTTGTCTACAACAATAATCACAGTCACATAGTTTCACATAACATAAGAGGATCGGTGGTTCTTGAGGCAGCCCAAAACCAGTAAAAAGCTCCTCAAACAACACTTAGTAACCCCACTGAGATGTAGACCAAAACAGCGGTTATTCAATAACCCAACTGAGCTGCAGGTCCAAACAGCGGTTAACCGATAGCTGGTTACTACTTTTACACGACCTAATTTCCTATTAACGACATGTACAAGGAAATCCCGGTCTTCCAACAATAGTAACCCAGCCCAAACATCTTGACCTCTGATTTATCACATATGCCCAATGGCCAACTAATCACAATCACATAGCAGACTAAACAGTATCAAACAGTAAATCAACATTCACTTGCTGTAACCAAACCTGTTACAGCTAAATCACACTGAAGGTACAGAACCACTCACCAATCACCTTAGTCTCCACTCAGTAGTCTAATGTCACTGAGTCTCTTGTTTATATGAAATCACCACAAATATCACAAGTCAGTAACTTGTAAATCGACAATGAATTTATGTTATAATCGTATAACATATCACATTATCTCAATTCACAATATATTATATCAAACTTGATGACACTTATCAAATAGTAAACAATACTTATGTCATTTTATTTATATCACTACTTATCTCAATATATCATCAAACAACTATGTTATCATAAAATTATTAATCATGTTAATTCATGACTATCACTTCACTTCAATCTATTATCACTGTTTTAACTTCACAAAAGGTTTATAACATACAGCTTATGTACTAACTAGGCATAAACCAAAACTGTTCTGGTCAGACCCACGTCGCATCGCGACTTGGTTATTTCTGCGTTGGCCATTTAGCCGCCGGCTAACTTGTTTGGCCGCCGGCCAAATGCCCTGTTCTTCCCCAATTCCGAATCAAACATGTTCAAACCAATCAACTCAGCTTCCTAATCGATTTTGTACATCAATTTAACAGTTTCTAACAACAATAACATCACATATTCGAATATCAATCATCAATTTCACTTATCACACTAACCTTAACATTTAATATGAATATACACAAGAACACTTACACTTTTTGGTGAAGATCAAGGTTATGATGGTGATGATTCAATCAGTTCTCAAGTAAAATAGTTTCCAGATTATGGTTTCTCTTTGATTTCAATTTGGTGTTTATATGTGGGTTATCAAGTTTCATCAGGAAACAAAATGGAATAGGGAAGGAAATAAAGAAATTAAGGTCGGCTCCTCAAACCGACTTCAATATACGGATATAATTTAATACCCCTTCTCAACCTATTGTCTGGAACCCGAAAACCACTCGCGAGTCCAAACCTTTTATTGTTCCGTCAACAATATTAATTTAAAACAATTAATATTTCACTACCCACAATAAGTCCTGAACTTATCTTACCCATTTATTTTCAACAATTCTAATCAAAACTATTTCCTAACAATTAAAAATCAGGAAATAATATAAAACTTCTATGCCCAATTTGCGGATGTTACAAATCTCTCCCCCTTAAAAGATTTCGTCCCCGAAATCTAATCCAGCTCAAAATCCAAACAGTCACCATCGCATAATATCCACAATGATCAGTCAATACACCGGTTATACTCGAATCCCAATAATTAGAATTCACGATAATATCACATCCGCTCCATAACAATCTGTCAATATAACAATTTCAAATTTAAAATCCGTCAATAATTCAAACTAGCAGCTTTCAATCAATCCACTAAATCTGGAAAAAAAATCTCTTAACACATAATGGATAAATCCCATCAAAATCCAGCAATGGTAATAATACTATCTGGTCTCACAATCAAGTCTTTGATTTGATATATCCATCAACAATGTCTCCATGAGTTTCAGGCAAAACAATCGTTATAAACTCCAAGTCAATAATAGTATCAACAACCACTTAATCATAATAGATACACACGTCACACGTTACTCCGTGAGCAACTTATAAATGTAATTACATGTTTTGAATTCTTTCCACATTCACATATCCCAAGATATATATGTTTCTACCTTTTCCCCCAAGCACAGGTACTAGTTCAGAATTTTACTCAATCATCAAATTCAAGCATTACAAATTTGCCTCAGTCATCAAATGTCAAAATCTTATTAAACAAAAGATTGACAACAATTAAGTTCAACACAAAAGTATGGGCCAATATCAAACACTAACCCCAGTCACCTACATGATAAATTAAATTATCTCATCATCACTTAATTCTATTTCAACAGAATCAATAAACACAGTGGGAACAATTTTCAACTTATCACATAACAAACAATCATAAAGGTACACTAACTCTAAGCTACACAATCATATGCCAGGATAGAGTAATACAGAAGTACCTGGAATGACGTCACATGTCTCGACAGTCGAATTAACTGTCATCAGAAAAACTCTGTCGACAACTGATAGCACATTCTCCCAAGTATGGCACAAAATGATGACCTCCTGACCAACCCTAACTCCTATCTCATAGCCACTGGACACTGGCTTGCTCGGTAACTCTCCTTATGACAAATCCAACAAACATGAGTAGGATAATCACAATCCCTAGCAACATGACCAAACACACCACACTTAATGCATCTAGAAGTCTGGGAAGTACACAATCCGGTATGTCTGGTTTTACACCTGTAACACCACTTGGGTTTATCAACTGAACCACTATGATCACTTTGTTTCCTACTTTGCTGACTACTCTGTCCCTTATGTTTACTTTTACCAGGGCGATCACTTTCAGAATACTGTAAAGTCTTTTCTTTACTTTGCACATCTCTAGCCCGTATATCACTATCCACTGAACGAGCTAAATCAAAAGCATGTCTCAAGGAACTCGCCAATCTTACAGTAGTACGATAATCAGGTGGTAACGCTCTAACAAAACGATCAATCTTAGTTTTGTCATCTGGAACCCACTGATGAACAAATCTCAATTTATCTGTAAACTGTGTAATCAACTCATCAATAGTCATCTGGTCAGTCATATGTAGTTCCATAAATTCCGATCTAATACTTGACACATCAAACTCAGAACAGAATTGTTTACACATCTCATTATAAAAATCTGGCCATCTAATAGATACTTTTTGTTCTGGGGTTAAAACAGATGTAATCGAATCCCACCAAGTCATGGCTTGACCTTTAAGAAGCTGAACAGCAAATGGAACTTTATCTGTCTCGTCACATTTACAAACCTCAAATTTTCTTTCAGTATCTCTCAACCAATCCAAAGTAATCGAAGGATTTGAACTACCCTGAAATTCTGAAGGTTTACTTCTCATAAATGTATTAAAAGAACAAACCTGCCTCGGTTGCTGTAAAAATCTAGCCTGTCTATCTTGTTCAACCTGTTGTTTGAAACCTCTAAGTTCAAGTAATTCATGCTTCATCTGAGATACATCCTCATTTCTGTCAATATCCTCATGAGCTGAAAATATAATACCAGTCTGCTCATATCTATCACTCTGTATCTCCAAAGGAAAAGTGTCCATCCAAGAAGCACTATGGGGAGTATTGGTCGGGTGCTCATTACCTGCCATATCTGTATCACAACAACAATCTCACAAATTGTTAATCGTTAGTACCTAACAGACTAACAATTTCAATCACCAACTAATCCCACACCTGGAATGTTTGACAAACACAATCATAGATTTGGGGTTGAACACTTACCACCGTTCAATTAACCCTAACCTATGCTCTGATACCAACTTATAACACCCTGACTTTCATAACACATTTTAATAATGTTATTTGCACCCGGAAGCGATGTCTCAAACAAAAACTTTACATTTTAAATACAAATACAGCCTGTTTCAAAACAATACAAATAAGTTTAATACAAAATACAGCCGTGGGGTGTTATATAATTCCAAAACATCACATTGATTTAATAAAACCAATATCAGAGTCAATGCAGTAGTTGTCAAACATTCATCACAGGTCAACACCTACTTGCCCAACCATCCTATCAAGTCACAACCTACAAGGAGTAATTTAAAGTGGTGGGATTAGCACAACTGCTAAGTGAGATAGAACTGTAACTGACAGTCCAATCTAGCAATAACAACTTTGTCTACAACAATAATCACAGTCACATAGTTTCACATAACATCAGAGGATCGATGGTTCTTGAGGCAGCCCAAAACCATTAAAAAGCTCCTCAAACAACACTTAGTAACCCCACTGAGCTGTAGACCAAAACAGCGGTTATTCAATAACCCAACTGAGCTGCAGGTCCAAACAGCGGTTAACCGATAGCTGGTTACTACTTTCACACGACCTAATTTCCTATTAACGACATGTACAAGGAAATCCCTGTCGTCCAACAATAGTAACCCAGCCCAAACATCTTGACCTCTGATTTATCACATATGCCCAATGGCCAACTAATCACAATCACATAGCAGATTAAACAGTCTATCAAACAGTAAATCAACATTCACTTGCTGTAACCAAACCTGTTACAGCTAAATCACACTGAAGGTACAGAACCACTCACCAATCACCTTAGTCTCCACTCAGTAGTCTAATGTCACTGAGTCTCTTGTTTATCTGAAATCACCACAAATATCACAAGTCAGTAACTTGTAAATCGACAATGAATTTATGTTATAATCGTATAACATATCACATTATCTCAATTCACAATATATTATATCAAACTTGATGACACTTATCAAATAGTAAACAATACTTATGTCATTTTATTTATATCACTACTTATCTCAATATATCATCAAACAACTATGTTATCATAGAATTATTAATCATGTTAATTCATGACTATCACTTCACTTCAATCTATTATCACTGTTTTAACTTCACAAAAGGTTTATAACATACAGCTTATGTACTAACTAGGCATAAACCAAAACTGTTCTGGTCAGACCCACGTCGCATCGCGACTTGGTTATTTCTGCGTTGGCCATTTAGCCGCCGGCTAACTTGTTTGGCCGCCGGCCAAATGCCCTGTTCTTCCCCAATTCCGAATCAAACATGTTCAAACCAATCAACTCAGCTTCCTAATCGATTTTGTACATCAATTTAACAGTTTCTAACAACAATAACATCACATATTCGAATATCAATCATCAATTTCACTTATCACACTAAACTTAACATTTAATATGAATATACACAAGAACACTTACACTTTTTGGTGAAGATCAAGGTTATGATGGTGATGATTCAATCAGTTCTCAAGTAAAATAGTTTCCAGATTATGGTTTCTCTTTGATTTCAATTTGGTGTTTATATGTGGGTTATCAAGTTTCATCAGGAAACAAAATGGAATAGGGAAGGAAATAAAGAAATTAAGGTCGGCTCCTCAAACCGACTTCAATATACGGATATAATTTAATACCCCTTCTCAACCTATTGTCTGGAACCCGAAAACCACTCGCGAGTCCAAACCTTTTATTGTTCCGTCAACTATATTAATTTAAAACAATTAATATTTCACTACCCACAATAAGTTCTGAACTTATCTTACCCATTTATTTTCAACAATTCTAATCAAAACTATTTCCTAACAATTAAAAATCAGGAAATAATATAAAACTTCTAGGCCCAATTTGCGGATGTTACAAATCTCTCCCCCTTAAAAGATTTCGTCCCTGAAATCTAATCCAGCTCAAAATCCAAACAGTCACCATCGCATAATATCCACAATGATCAGTCAATACACCGGTTATACTCGAATCCCAATAATTAGAATTCACGATAATATCACATCCGCTCCATAACAATCTGTCAATATAACAATTTCAAATTTAAAATCCGTCAATAATTCAAACTAGCAGCTTTCAATCAATCCACTAAATCTGGAAAAAAAATCTCTTAACACATAATGGATAAATCCCATCAAAATCCAGCAATGGTAATAATACTATCTGGTCTCACAATCAAGTCTTTGATTTGATATATCCATCAACAATGTCTCCATGAGTTTCAGGCAAAACAATCGTTATAAACTCCAAGTCAATAATAGTATCAACAACCACTTAATCATAATAGATACACACGTCACACGTTACTCCGTGAGCAACTTATAAATGTAATTACATATTTTGAATTCTTTCCACATTCACATATCCCAAGATATATATGTTTCTACCTTTTCCCCCAAGCACAGGTACTAGTTCAGAATTTTACTCAATCATCAAATTCCCGCATTACAAATTTGCCTCAGTCATCAAATGTCAAAATCTTATTAAACAAAAGATTGACAACAATTAAGTTCAACACAAAAGTATGGGCCAATATCAAACACTAACCCCAGTCACCTACATGATAAATTAAATTATCTCATCATCACTTAATTCTATTTCAACAGAATCAATAAACACAGTGGGAACAATTTTCAACTTATCACATAACAAACAATCATAAAGGTACACTAACTCTGAGCTACACAATCATATGCCAGGATAGAGTAATACATAAGTACCTGGAATGACGTCACATGTCTCGACAGTCGAATTAACTGTCATCAGAAAAACTCTGTCGACAACTGATAGCACATTCTCCCAAGTATGGCACAAAATGATGACCTCCTGACCAACCCTAACTCCTATCTCATAGCCACTGGACAAACATGAGTAGGATAATCACAATCCCTAGCAACATGACCAAACACACCACACTTAATGCATCTAGAAGTCTGGGAAGTACACAATCCGGTATGTCTGGTTTTACACTTGTAACACCACTTGGGTTTATCAACTGAACCACTATGATCACTTTGTTTCCTACTTTGCTGACTACTCTGTCCCTTATGTTTACTTTTACCAGGGCGATCATTTTCAGAATACTGTAAAGTCTTTTCTTTACTTTGCACATCTCTAGCCCGTATATCACTATCCACTGAACGAGCTAAATCAAAAGCATGTCTCAAGGAACTCGCCAATCTTACAGTAGTACGATAATCAGGTGGTAACGCTCTAACAAAACGATCAATCTTAGTTTTGTCATCTGGAACCCACTGATGAACAAATCTCAATTTATCTGTAAACTGTGTAATCAACTCATCAATAGTCATCTGGTCAGTCATATGTAGTTCCATAAATTCCTATCTAATACTTGACACATCAAACTCAGAACAGAATTGTTTACACATCTCATTATAAAAATCTGGCCATCTAATAGATACTTTTTGTTCTGGGGTTAAAACAGATGTAATCGAATCCCACCAAGTCATGGCTTGACCTTTAAGAGCTGAACAGCAAATGGAACTTTATCTGTCTCGTCACATTTACAAACCTCAAATTTTCTTTCAGTATCTCTCAACCAATCCAAAGTAATCGAAGGATTTAAACTACCCTGAAATTCTGAAGGTTTACTTCTCATAAATGTATTAAAAGAACAAACCTGCCTCGGTTGCTGTAAAAATCTAGCCTGTTTATCTTGTTCAACCTGTTGTTTGAAACCTCTAAGTTCAAGTAATTCATGCTTCATCTGAGATACATCCTCATTTCTGTCAATATCCTCATGAGCTGAAAATATAATACCAGTCTGCTCATATCTATCACTCTGTATCTCCAAAGGAAAAGTGTCCATCCAAGAAGCACTATGGGGAGTATTGGTCGGGTGCTCATTACCTGTCATATCTGTATCACAACAACAATCTCACAAATTGTTAATCGTTAGTATCTAACAGACTAACAATTTCAATCACCAACTAATCCCACACCTGGAATGTTTGACAAACACAATCATAGATTTGGGGTTGAACACTTACCACCGTTCAATTAACCCTAACATATGCTTTGATACCAATTTATAACACCCTGACTTTCATAACACATTTTAATAATGTTATTTGCACCCGGAAGCGATGTCCCAAACAAAAACTTTACATTTTAAATACAAATACAGCCTGTTTCAAAACAATACAAATAAGTTTAATACAAAATACAGCCGTGGGGTGTTATATAATTCCAAAACATCACATTGATTTAATAAAACCAATATCAGAGTCAACGCAGTAGTTGTCAAACATTCATCACAGGTCAACACCTTCTTGCCCAACCATCCTATCAAGTCACAACCTACAAGAAGTAATTTAAAGTGGTGGGATTAGCACAACTGCTAAGTGAGATAGAACTGTAACTGACAGTCCAATCTAGCAATAACAACTTTGTCTACAACAATAATCACAGTCACATAGTTTCACATAACATCAGAGGATCGGTGGTTCTTGAGGCAGCCCAAAACCATTAAAAAGCTCCTCAAACAACACTTAGTAACCCCACTGAGCTGTAGACCAAAACAGCGGTTATTCAATAACCCAACTGAGCTGCAGGTCCAAACAGCGGTTAACCGATAGCTGGTTACTACTTTCACACGACCTAATTTCCTATTAACGACATGTACAAGGAAATCCCTGTCGTCCAACAATAGTAACCCAGCCCAAACATCTTGACCTCTGATTTATCACATATGCCCAATGGCCAACTAATCACAATCACATAGCAGATTAAACAGTCTATCAAACAGTAAATCAACATTCACTTGCTGTAACCAAACCTGTTACAGCTAAATCACACTGAAGGTACAGAACCACTCACCAATCACCTTAGTCTCCACTCAGTAGTCTAATGTCACTGAGTCTCTTGTTTATCTGAAATCACCACAAATATCACTAGTCAGTAACTTGTAAATCGACAATGAATTTATGTTATAATCGTATAACATATCACATTATCTCAATTCACAATATATTATATCAAACTTGATGACACTTATCAAATAGTAAACAATACTTATGTCATTTTATTTATATCACTACTTATCTCAATATATCATCAAACAACTATGTTATCATAGAATTATTAATCATGTTAATTCATGACTATCACTTCACTTCAATCTATTATCACTGTTTTAACTTCACAAAAGGTTTATAACATACAGCTTATGTACTAACTAGGCATAAACCAAAACTGTTCTGGTCAGACCCACGTCGCATCGCGACTTGGTTATTTCTGCGTTGGCCATTTAGCCGCCGGCTAACTTGTTTGGCCGCCGGCCAAATGCCCTGTTCTTCCCCAATTCCGAATCAAACATGTTCAAACCAATCAACTCAGCTTCCTAATCGATTTTGTACATCAATTTAACAGTTTCTAACAACAATAACATCACATATTCGAATATCAATCATCAATTTCACTTATCACACTAACCTTAACATTTAATATGAATATACACAAGAACACTTACACTTTTTGGTGAAGATCAAGGTTATGATGGTGATGATTCAATCAGTTCTCAAGTAAATTAGTTTCCAGATTATGGTTTCTCTTTGATTTCAATTTGGTGTTTATATGTGGGTTATCAAGTTTCATCAGGAAACAAAATGGAATAGGGAAGGAAATAAAGAAATTAAGGTCGGCTCCTCAAACCGACTTCAATATACGGATATAATTTAATACCCCTTCTCAACCTATTGTCTGGAACCCGAAAACCACTCGCGAGTCCAAACCTTTTATTGTTCCGTCAACTATATTAATTTAAAACAATTAATATTTCACTACCCACAATAAGTCCTGAACTTATCTTACCCATTTATTTTCAACAATTCTAATCAAAACTATTTCCTAACAATTAAAAATCAGGAAATAATATAAAACTTCTAGGCCCAATTTGCGGATGTTTCAAATCTCTCCCCCTTAAAAGATTTCGTCCCCGAAATCTAATCCAGCTCAAAATCCAAAATGTCACCATCGCATAATATCCACAATGATCAGTCAATACACCGGTTATACTCGAATCCCAATAATTAGAATTCACGATAATATCACATCCGCTCCATAACAATCCGTCAATATAACAATTTCAAATTTAAAATCCGTCAATAATTCAAACTAGCAGCTTTCAATCAATCCACTAAATCTGGAAAAAAAATCTCTTAACACATAATGGATAAATCCTATCAAAATCCAGCAATGGTAATAATGCTATCTGGTCTCACAATCAAGTCTTTGATTTGATATATCCATCAACAATGTCTCCATGAGTTTCAGGCAAAACAATCGTTATAAACTCCAAGTCAATAATAGTATCAACAACCACTTAATCATAATAGATACACACGTCACACGTTACTCCGTGAGCAACTTATAAATGTAATTACATGTTTTGAATTCTTTCCACATTCACATATCCCAAGATATATATGTTTCTACCTTTTCCCCAAGCACAGGTACTAGTTCAGAATTTTACTCAATCATCAAATTCCCGCATTACAAATTTGCCTCAGTCATCAAATGTCAAAATCTTATTAAACAAAAGATTGACAACAATTAAGTTCAACACAAAAGTATGGGCCAATATCAAACACTAACCCCAGTCACCTACGTGATAAATTAAATTATCTCATCATCACTTAATTCTATTTCAACAGAATCAATAAACACAGTGGGAACAATTTTCAACTTATCACATAACAAACAATCATAAAGGTACACTAACTCTAAGCTACACAATCATATGCCAGGATAGAGTAATACAGAAGTACCTGGAATGACGTCACATGTCTCGACAGTCGAATTAACTGTCATCAGAAAAACTCTGTCGACAACTGATAGCACATTCTCCCACGTATGGCACAAAATGATGACCTCCCGACCAACCCTAACTCCTATTTCATAGCCTCTGGACACTGGCTTGCTCGGTGACTCTCCTTATGACAAATCCGAAAAACATGAGTAGGATAATCACAATCCCTAGCAACATGACCAAACACACCCCACTTAATGCATCTAGAAGTCTGGGAAGTACACAATCCGGTATGTCTGGTTTTACACCTGTAACACCACTTGGGTTTATCAACTGAACCACTATGATCACTTTGTTTCCTACTTTGCTGACTACTCTGTCCCTTATGTTTACTTTTACCAGGGCGATCACTTTCAGAATACTGTAAAGTCTTTTCTTTACTTTGCACATCTCTAGCCCGTATATCACTATCCACTGAACGAGCTAAATCAAAAGCATGTCTCAAGGAACTCGCCAATCTTACAGTAGTACGATAATCAGGTGGTAACGCTCTAACAAAACGATCAATCTTAGTTTTGTCATCTGGAACCCACTGATGAACAAATCTCAATTTATCTGTAAACTGTGTAATCAACTCATCAATAGTCATCTGGCCAGTCATATGTAGTTCCATAAATTCCTATCTAATACTTGACACATCAAACTCAGAACAGAATTGTTTACACATTTCATTGTAAAAATCTGGCCATCTAATAGATACTTTTTGTTCTAGGGTTAAAACAGATGTAATCGAATCCCACCAAGTCAAGACTTGACCTTTAAGAAGCTGAACAACAAATGGAACTTTATCTGTCTCGTCACATTTACAAACCTCAAATTTTCTTTCAGTATCTCTCAACCAATCCAAAGTAATCGAAGGATTTGAACTACCCTGAAATTCTGAAGGTTTACTTCTCATAAATGTATTAAAAGAACAAACCTGCCTCGGTTGCTGTAAAAATCTAGCATGTCTATCTTGTTCAACCTGTTGTTTGAAACCTCTAAGTTCAAGTAATTCACGCTTCATCTGAGCTACATCCTCATTTCTGTCAATATCCTCATGAGCTGAAAATATAATACCAGTCTGCTCATATCTATCACTCTGTATCTCCAAAGGAAAAGTGTCCATCCAAGAAGCACTATGGGGAGTATTGGTCGGGTGCTCATTACCTGCCATATCTGTATCACAACAACAATCTCACAAATTGTTAATCGTTAGTACCTAACAGACTAACAATTTCAATCACCAACTAATCCCACACCTGGAATGTTTGACAAACACAATCATAGATTTGGGGTTGAACACTTACCACCGTTCAATTAACCCTAACCTATGCTCTGATACCAACTTATAACACCCTGACTTTCATAACACATTTTAATAATGTTATTTGCACCCGGAAGCGATGTCCCAAACAAAAACTTTACATTTTAAATACAAATACAGCCTGTTTCAAAACAATACAAATAAGTTTAATACAAAATACAGCCGTGGGGTGTTATATAATTCCAAAACATCACATTGATTTAATAAAACCAATATCAGAGTCAACGCAGTAGTTGTCAAACATTCATCACAGGTCAACACCTTCTTGCCCAACCATCCTATCAAGTCACAACCTACAAGAAGTAATTTAAAGTGGTGGGATTAGCACAACTGCTAAGTGAGATAGAACTGTAACTGACAGTCCAATCTAGCAATAACAACTTTGTCTACAACAATAATCACAGTCACATAGTTTCACATAACATCAGAGGATCGGTGGTTCTTGAGGCAGCCCAAAACCATTAAAAAGCTCCTCAAACAACACTTAGTAACCCCACTGAGCTGTAGACCAAAACAGCGGTTATTCAATAACCCAACTGAGCTGCAGGTCCAAACAGCGGTTAACCGATAGCTGGTTACTACTTTCACACGACCTAATTTCCTATTAACGACATGTACAAGGAAATCCCTGTCGTCCAACAATAGTAACCCAGCCCAAACATCTTGACCTCTGATTTATCACATATGCCCAATGGCCAACTAATCACAATCACATAGCAGATTAAACGGTCTATCAAACAGTAAATCAACATTCACTTGCTGTAACCAAACCTGTTACAGCTAAATCACACTGAAGGTACAGAACCACTCACCAATCACCTTAGTCTCCACTCAGTAGTCTAATGTCACTGAGTCTCTTGTTTATCTGAAATCACCACAAATATCACAAGTCAGTAACTTGTAAATCGACAATGAATTTATGTTATAATCGTATAACATATCACATTATCTCAATTCACAATATATTATATCAAACTTGATGACACTTATCAAATAGTAAACAATACTTATGTCATTTTATTTATATCACTACTTATCTCAATATATCATCAAACAACTATGTTATCATAGAATTATTAATCATGTTAATTCAACTTCACTTCAATCTATTATCACTGTTTTAACTTCACAAAAGGTTTATAACATACAGCTTATGTACTAACTAGGCATAAACCAAAACTATTCTGGTCAGACCCACGTCGCATCGCTTCTTGGTTATTTCTGCGTTGGCCATTTAGCCGCCGGCTAACTTGTTTGGCCGCCGGCCAAATGCCCTGTTCTTCCCCAATTCCGAATCAAACATGTTCAAACCAATCAACTCAGCTTCCTAATCGATTTTGTACATCAATTTAACAGTTTCTAACAACAATAACGTCACATATTCGAATATCAATCATCAATTTCACTTATCACACTAACCTTAACATTTAATATGAATATACACAAGAACACTTACACTTTTTGGTGAAGATCAAGGTTATGATGGTGATGATTCAATCGGTTCTCAAGTAAAATAGTTTCCATATTATGGTTTCTCTTTGATTTCAATTTGGTGTTTATATGTGGGTTATCAAGTTTCATCAGGAAAAAAAATGGAATAGGGAAGGAAATAAAGAAATTAAGGTCGGCTCCTCAAACCGACTTCAATATACGGATATAATTTAATACCCCTTCTCAACCTATTGTCTGAAACCCGAAAACCACTCGCGAGTCCAAACCTTTTATTGTTCCGTCAACTATATTAATTTAAAACAATTAATATTTCACTACCCACAATAAGTCCTGAACTTATCTTACCCATTTATTTTCAACCATTCTAATCAAAACTATTTCCTAACAATTAAAAATCAGGAAATAATATAAAACTTCTAGGCCCAATTTGTGGATGTTACAATATTACTTTACATGATATAACAGTTATTTTTTAAAATGTGATCCAAAGGCTTAAAATGATATTCTTCAATCTATAGACGAAAGTTCTTGATCTACGACTGCTTGATAGAAAAGGTACATGACTTTGTTTCCACTCATACGATTTTTGGGTCCAATACTTCTCTACTTTAAAAACCATCAAATGATTCCCATTCCATTTAGCGATCAACTTAAAGTTCAAGACAGAAAAACATTTAAATATTGGAGCGATGCTACCCACCAAGACCCCTATTGATGGTGCTATGACAATGAAAAGTATTGACTTCTGGTATGGTGATGCAGATATTTTAAGTTCATATTCCTCATAGCGTACATGCCAAGTTTCGAATGCTATAAATAAGTTGATAAGTAAAACAATAACACAAATAACTCCAGTAGTAGTGGATAATGGATTAGTCTAAAATTTCCTTAGAGGTTGGAATTGTTAGAGATGAAGAAATTATTATTATTATTATTAGTAACACAAGCATCATACCAGCATAGATGTAAGCAACCGTAACGCAGTTTAATTTGGATATATACTCACTATTGTGATCGAGATGCGTGTCACTAATAACGCTAGTAGTTATCTGAATGATAATATTCACAATCATGGTAATAACGAGAATAGACAAACCTATGACATTTGCAAGAAGTGTCTTGTTGTCCATAGACGCCAAAGAAGGCATTAAGTTAGCCATCATCGTGCACATGAAAGCCAAACTTCCTAACTTGGCTGCTTGGTCCGTGTACATTGGCATCTCACTACTTAGATCCACAGGCAGCTTCATAGCGACAGTTATGACTGTGATAGATGCCGCATTAAGAGAAAAATATTTAGATGGAAACCAAAATTTCTTATTTTGGAAACCATGTAACAAATCGGCTGCCATGGCAAGGATGCAAAGTATTGAAGCTATTGCAATGTAGATTCCAATCCATACCATAGGTTCGCTATCCTTGTTATTGTCTTCCATATTCAATACCACCACCGGCGGTGCCAGTGTGGGGGCAGTGTGGCCCCTGCCCACACAAAGATTTTCGGAATAGCCTTTATATATCTATCAAGTGAAAATAAACAAGTGTTTTACACATAGCCTAGTGGTCAGGCCCGTTGATTATAAGTGTATGGTCCCTAGTTCGAACCCGCTTCCATGTTTCATTTTTTTTTTCTTTTTTTGCTTTATTCCTTTTTCCCTTCTATTTCTTATTCTTTTTTTTTTTTTTCAGTTTTAGTAGCTTTCTTTCAATAATTACTATAAAAAATATCTATAAGCATAAATAATTATATAAATGCATTATTCACACATATAGCATTAAGATAGTTCGAAATGATATGAGAGACGAGCTTGCTAACACACGCACACAATGGAAAAAAAATTCAATTCGTAACCCATAACTTAAGTTTTCGAACATTCTAAAACTTGCCCCCACACTGAAATATTTCTGGTACCACCCCTGAATACCGCGTTACAAGAAAAGAATACCTGCTCTAAATCATATATGGTGATGTTTACAGCGTATTCGTCATGATAATGATCATAGAGATATAGAGATCTTGGAATTTTCTCCAAGCATAGAAACATCTGTCGGATGTGAAATTTAATGAACTCATGGTGGGAATTTAAATTAGCTAAGTAATTATAAACAGATTGAAGATGTATAAAGTGTTTGCAGCAAAACGTTTTAGTCTTTTTTCAATGAGGCTTCCCTCTGTGCAAGTTCAACGAAAGTAGAAGCCAGAAAAAGAACCACAGAAAAATGTGAAGACAGGACATTAGTTTTTAGTGTGTGGTACCCACCAATGTAGACTTTCTTGGACATTAGTTAAAGTGTTAAACTGTAGAATTTTACCAAGCAATAATAACTAGTATTTAACCTGGACGTTGTCCAGTTTGATGACTACCATTGAACAAACTTTAATAGAGTTCATGCACATAGAACTTTGACATACCATAAACATGTAACGAAATGCTATTGAGATTGAATCGCTAAGGAAGAACGACATGATAACAAATAAGGAAAAACGAAATGCATGATGACAAATAAAAGACAAGCCCATGTCACATAAAACTGAAAGTAAACTACCGATTTAGAAATTGGTCATGACAACACCTACAAACTTACAAATGCTATAAGATTATTGGTTATAAACCAAATGTAAGCCCTCGGTTCTTGAGACGCAAGTTTCATAGAGACATTATTAAGAAGAAGAAAAAATATTCAAAATTGATTAAACTTAAAGAAAAAAAAAAGAGTACATAAGTAGTGACACAACCACAAATTTGAAAGTCATCCCAACCAATCTTATTTTCCTCATTACCACATGCAATTATAGGAGAAAAGCATACCGAGTTGTATCAATGTTTATATATATATATATATATATATATATATATATATATATATTAGACAATATATGAAATGATGTAATTGAAATTAGTATATATTTTTTTCAATGGATATATTAATTGTAATTCTTTGCGTAGACAAATGGTAGATATATGTGAAGTGTTTATAATGTTAATAACAAAATTGATCTTATATTCCAGTTGTATGATATGATTATTAGGAGTAAATAATACACTAACTATAAGTCTTCTTGTTAAGAGTAACCAATTATAGTTGATTTGGAGATCCTACATACACCAAAAGTCAAGTTTAAATCTCATCAAGTCAACTACTTTATGAGCTACAATGCTACATGACTGTAGTAGGTTCCAAAAAGCTATACTAAAATGCAGTACAGTCATTAAAACCAGCATATATTTGAAAATCTATTAGCTTCAAGATTACTCACCAAAGCCCAAATAAGAAGCCTACAAACAATTGCATCAACATAAAATATATTAACTATTTAGAAACAATTTGGAGCAAAAAGATCATTCAGTTTCGTTTATGCTAACAGATCTGCCCATCTCAATTAAAAGTTGTGCCTCAATACCAATAGTCATCACAATCAGCCCATCATGCAAATCAACTGCCAGAGTTTTCTATCCTTCAGCCTTGATTGTAGCCAAATTGTTCTAGTGTTCCAAATAGCATGAACCATGGTACAACCCATCATATCTAGCATACCGAATGGTTATTAGTAAAGTTCACAAATAGGAAAACTGTTAATAAATCAATGAATTAGGAGGGTATGGCAAATTGGGTGGGTTAGGCAACCGGTAGTTTCTGGCATTGTAGGACCCAAAAGATTTATCCATAAAAAAGTTATAAGTTGTTTCCAAATAATTTGTGTGTCAACTATGATTACAAAAGGTATACTCCGTATATGATAACCTTAATATAATAATAATAATAATTTGATGACAGTTATCTATGCTACACTTTTATGCATGTGAGCTATTTCGCACGAGTTTCAAACACTGCAATCATCTATTTACGCTATTTTTTGGCTCATTACTGAAAAAACACAACCCGAATCAAGCCATTCATAAATATAACAGAACATACTTGATCAGATAATCTTGAACACTGAAGGTCCGTACACCGCCTTTCCCTTCAGCTCGTAGACCATAACGAACAGTATTTTCAGGTACAAAGGCCTCACCTTGATAATCAACAACCCATAAGGTTTGAATTAGGATAACAACATTATAAATGGTATTGATAATGATTTAACCTCTTAACTTTTGAGCAAGTAAATGCAACACTACTTGAAAAATTAAAAATTTGCTGTAATATGTACAATACCTTCCCCATTTCATAAATAACAAAAACTACTTGCTCATTTTTGCTTCCTTCAGCATACATACAAAGATCTAGCATGCCTCTCGCCCCATTGTTGAATTCAACGATAACATATGCATTAATTATGATATCAGGCACCTGAACGACAAATACGTCAGAATAGCTCAATTACAAAAGCATAATATCTGTTACATTTTGACTTTTGAGGTCAAACTTAGTTACTATTTTTTTATTTCATCATCTGACATGGATTTTCAGCCATAAAAGCTAACACTAACTAAATTTTCCAGAGGATTATCAAGATCCGAATGTATTTGCAGTCAAAAATTAGTGACTTTGACCTCTGAAGTCAAACTGTGCACTTTAGGGAAAGTCATACCTTCAATAACAGATATAAAATATAAAGAGCGGAATACCTTTCCTTCATACCTTTCGTCTTTGTGATTAACATCTATAGCTCCATAATTCATTACGTAAACAGGATTTGCTCCAACAAACAGCCGCATCAGATCAAAAAAATCACAGCATTTTTCAACCAAAGTACCTCCACTATTAGTCCATTACAACTGAATCTACTCCAATTGTCCACCTACGCAAAAACATGGACGATCAAGAACATTAATCATTTAATGCAAATTCCAAAAAAATACATCTGCTAACTATCAAAACTACCTTAACCAGTTAACCAGAAACAGAAAACGATGTTCTCTGATCGAAACCACTTTAATATGTCCCAATCTTCCACCATTTACAATATCTATCAGCTTAGCCACGCGTGGCATGTATCTGTACTCCAGTCCAACTTAAACTAACATATCTGGTCTCCTTTTAGCTGGCTCAATCACCTGAACTGTTAACAAAGATACCCTTTTATTATCATTATGTGGGTCTCATATTATAAACAACGAAATGAGTTTATGATTTTAACCTGCCCGCAGTCTTCTACAGTTGTACATAAAGGGTTCTCAAATAATACATGATGAAGTTTTGGGTGGTTAATGATATCCATCGAGATTTAATAATGAGTCGTGTTAGGAGTTGCAACAACCCCAACATCACACAACACACTGTCTAACAGTTCCTTATTCCATATATTCTGTAATATTAACAAATATTAAACCTTGCGAAAACTCAAAAGGCTATTCAGAAGAACACACAAATTTAACATTGATTAAATAATTGATTAGAGGATCAAAATAGAAAAAAATACTTTACAGAGAATTAGCAGAATCATCAAACTTTTTACATGAAATCGTGTGATGCATAAAACTATAAAAGTCTAAACCGTGAGCAGCACAATCAAATAAACAAATCGAAAACAAAACCCTAGTAACATTAATCAACATTGAAATTATATCACTTTGGTTATGCAAATACCTTTACAGATGGAGACTCAAAATGGCAGTTGACTGCTTTCCCATCACTTCGTGTTGCACAATGACCTTCCGCATGTTTTTCCTTGAAGCATGCGCAAATCATTTAACATCATCAAGGAATTAAAAACCAAAGATAAAACACTTTATTCTAATAACAATTTTAATCTATCCCTTTGTTAGTTATATAGCCGTTCTCTAACCGGCTAAGCTTAAAGTTAATGTGAACCTATTATTTAACGGTGTGCCTCACATTCATAATGCATCCGCCTACACATCTCGTCCGTGCTCAGAGGATCCCATCACAATGGAACACTCATGCCTTTTAAGTTAGCTAATGTTTCCTGCAAGCATCAATTGATTTCTTACCATATTGCACAATCCAAAATGCTAATGCTAGTACAAATCAAATTAGCCATAAGGAAAAGTAAGTTATTTCATTGTAATTGTACAAACCGAATGAAACCAAAGTAACCCTTTATACATTTTTTTATTTCTGAACTCATATCTTTTCATCATGAATACAGAAAGTTATATGAGCATAACACCTAGTCACCTACAAGAATTCAGAAAAGAATACTGAGCTAAATCGATTACCTTGACAGTTAATTGGGATCAAAGCAAATCTTAAATCAATTACCATAACATATCGATTTGCCATTAGGAATCAGTTGTTGTACAAAGTCCATCCAGATACTGATATAGATGAAAGAACAATAATAAGATCCTCCAGTTATTGCCATACCTTTAATTTGTTAGAATAAACATAACTGAATTGAAAAGGAGCTAGAGCAATAAATATAGGACACAAGTGTGTAGTTACCAAGCTGTAGATTAAATTAAAAACAAAACAATTATCTTTTCTAGATACCAAGCTGTTGTTGTGTCAAATTGTCTTCTGAAATTCCACTTGCCCTGCTGTCGAAAAGGAAATAAATCGTCTAAGGTGAGTTTCATGTATTATTTCCAGCAATTATTAAAAAAAGCTATCATAAAAGAACAAAATATCGAACCATGTCATACTCTGATAAATCCAAACTGTAGGTATGTGATGAAACCTACTTTTTATCTAACATCCATGCTAAATAAAATCTAAAATAAAATATGTAAGGTAAATACATATTACGTATACACATCAAAACACACAATCAAACATTGTACCACATCTGTTATCTAAAATCGTTTGCATATAACATATATCTTGCCTTCTTCTGACTGCATTTCAGAGTAGTTGACAATTTCTTTTCCAAACTTCAAAAGTTAGTACATTCCTGTTATCGTTTTGGACATACCTAAAACAGCAGTACGGATTGATATGAAGGATGTTAGTACAATTTCAGTTTATTGAACAACACATGCCTTCAACAAAGGACTATCGACAAACATAAATTCATGTACAAAGTCACTTGGCAATAACTTAGCGATAATATATGCAGATGGCTACAATGAGGCCTTTCTACAAACAGTTAGGCCATCTCCAATGTATGTCATGTTACACCAAATTTGGTGTTTTGGTGTAAAGGTTGAACTCCTACCAACTCACCAAATATAGTGCAGTTTTTAGTGTACACTAAATTTTTTGAGATTTTGCACCAAATTTAGTGTAACACTAAACTTTGCACCAAATTTGTAATGTTTCGTTTTAGCCCCTATGTTTAAAATATTGTTATTATTGGAGTACAAAACTTGAAAATACTTATTTATTTGTATGGATTTTTTAGGTATCTTATACATTAGAATAAATAATATGATTATTAAAACGATAAAATATAATTTTCAAACAAATTATGAAAATTAAATGTTGATTAATATATTACAAAGAACTTATGTAATTGAAACTTTACAAATGTAAATATATAAAATTTACATTTTAGTTTATAATTTGGAAGGATACTTGATCATAAAAATGAATATTTGAAGCAAAGTAAAATATAAAAATAGTTGAGGAGGTGATGTGTAAATGCTGAAAGTCATTTTAGTGCAGAAATTTAGTGCATACATTGGAGATGAAACACATTTGGTGTAAGCATATTCCTTAAAGATTCCTTTATTACACTAAATTTAGTGTAGTGTTTAGTGCATACGTTGGAGATGCCCTTAATGTGCAAGAAAACCTTAATGAATAAGCGTATGTCCTATAATTTGTCACTGACCATAAATCCAACTTGTAGATATAGAAATCCTACAAAACATATTAAATTCTGAAATATATTTGAAATACGGTAAAATAATATACATAAGTTAGTGTTTCATCACAACTCATGAAACAATCTTATAAAAAGTAAATCCAAACCTACAATATAATCATCGAATCAGTAAATTATATATATGTTTGAGAAATCGTAAGGAATTGATGAATTGTTTACCTGCTACACCATGTATAATATATATATATATATATATATATATATATATATATATATATATAGAGAGAGAGAGAGAGAGAGAGAGATATGAGAAAATGAACAAAAACATGTCAATCGGTTACCTCTGGGGTGAATGTCAGATACAGAACATGAAGAGAAACCAAAGTTCATCCTTATTTCTGTAATTACAAACCCTTAATTTTACAAAATTAAAACAACCTAAAAGATTCAGCAACTAAAAATCCCAATGCAAAGAATATTACGAAAAAATACGGAGAGAAAAGAGACCCTTGATGGCGAACATATAATCTCTGCTCAAACATTCAATTTGAGATGAGTAATGAAGAAGAAGGTGCTTCAAATTTTGAATTATGCAAGTGGCTTGACCAATTTGGGGTTTATTTCTTGGTGTCGAGAGGTGTTGCAGTGAATTAGATAAATTGGATGTCATCCTTTAGAAGCGGATGAGGATGATCGTGGGGAGCAGTTGATCCGTAGATTATAACTGTATCGGCGCAAGAAGCGGAGGAGGATGATCGTGGGGAGCGGTTGTTGAAGAAAACTGTATCGGCTCAAATTAACCGAAATTAGTGAATATAGAACGGCTGGGATTTAAAGTCAGAGTAATCCAAGGGTTTCAGATTGAAGTCAATGAAAAAGTTAACCGCCACAGGGCAGTTGACTCTTCCGGCGCCATAGATAAGGGGAATATGGAGTAACATACGGTGATTAATTGATTTTTGAGATTTTGCAATTAACGAATCAACTCAAAGATAAGTATTTATTTTTTTCCATTTGTCAGAAAAGCTACAAGATTTAAATTAAGAGACACCTTTCTAAAAGAAATATAAAGGATAGGGAAAAAGAGTGGTAATTTGGATCGGGTCGGAATGACTGGTTCGGGTTGACGGGTCGATTATCCAACTCAAGCCCGATGTGATTTGATAAATGGGTTAAAAGGAAAGAGAAAAATGATTCTTTTATATATAAGCAACTCTATAATAACATTTTAATATTACTGCATTAAAACTTGCCTGGAATGCAATTTAATGGCCGGCTATCAATTTTAAATACATGCTTTAACTAAATCAAAAGGAAAGTTGGAGGTAAAGAAAAAAAGAATTAAAAGAAGATGAACTTAACTTCATATATTACAAATTCAACTGCAATCTTTACTCTTTTAAGTTTTAAGGTCTGCTGGATTCATGGAGTGAGCTGGACTATGACCAGATAGTAAGCTTGGACTATTGTAGAAGATTGACCGATATACATTAAATAAAGAGGAGATTGAAATTTTATATGCAACTGAAACTACAGTCAAAATACAAATTTAATTTACTGGTTGCTGTAAATTGTACAGTTCCATCGAGATTGATGTTTAAAACGCCCTGAAAATCTGAACATTTTTTTTTTTTTTTTTACATCCTTATGTAACTATTACTAACTTATAACGGTCCTAATACTCTAATTATTATCTATTATTGCATTGTCAAACAAATAAGCTCAAACAAAAATTTTGATCTTTCTGAAACACTGGGAATACGATCGTATTCTTGGGAATACGATCGTATTCAGTGGAATACGATCGTATTCTGGGGAATACGGTCGTATTCACTGACCCTTTTTGCACAGTTTTGAAACAGAACCAAATTAAGGGAATACGGTCTCGGAATACGCCGTATTCCTGGGAATCCGATCGTATTCATGGGAATACGATCGTATTCCCATGACATGCAGACTAAACCTGAACCTGCACTATTTCATACCAAAAACCGAACTTTGAACGCGCATATCTTGTAAACGACTAAGAATTAAGACATGAAACTTTGCAGGCAATTTACTATGGTCAAAATGAAACTTTCTATTTTCGCACTTTCTCAAATTTCTCATTTTATCGGGATTTGGGCTTATGGGTCATTTTCGGCTAAATTTCAACATTTTGGTAACATACTAAGTCTCAAACCATAGAGACTTAGGAGCTGAACTTGTACATACACATTTCTACTATCAAAACAAACTTGTGAGGCTAATCATCATACTCTAAACCCTTCCTTAACTCAAATTGACCCATAAGTGATATTATGACCCGTATTGAACCATTTTGACCCGCTGATCCAAAAGGGCTAATTTGACCCATTCAATAGCTAAACACACTTCCTATTTGACTAATAACATTACTTGACTTTCAATAAACTTTCAATATATACATAATCAAAATATCACTTCTATTACAACTTATAACTTAACACTTTTTAAACATTTTCTACTAATCTTTCACAACTTTATACTATTACACATAATCTATCTAGTCATTTCTTTCAAAACCAAAACATGTCAAAACATTGTTTGGGCGATCTTACAAGGTTTCAAAACGATAATTTAAAGAGAAGCTTGTGTAACTTACAACAAGCTAGCAACTCCACTTCTAGCCTTTTGCAATTTCTTTACCTCGTCCACTTTCACTTGTACCTACAACATAACTAAACTAATTAAGCAATTTGCTTAGTGAGAGTATGAAATCTAATCAATACAATGCATTATTAACATAAAGCAAATAATGTACAAAGTAAAGAACTACTTCCCTTTTTCTTGCAACTCCACTTTCACAATTCTAATCATATGTGCACATAACTAATCAATATTCGGCTAACACAAGTTAACCACTAATCATACAAAGCTAACCTTGGTTAGCTATTCTAATCAAAATATGGCTAATAAGCATTAACCATTCTAATCACAAGCTTTCATCATAATCATGATATAATCATAAACTAATCACAACAAATTACATGATCATGATCTATTCAATTCATAAACTCACCTTGGTTTGTAGCACAAATTGAAACAAGATGATCAAATGATGACAATTCTTCTTTAGCACCTATTACATACACATAGCACATAATCAACAACTAATTCACACTTTCAATGACTAATCATCTATTTCTTTCTCCCCCACTTGAGGTTTACTAATTTCACTTCAACTAAACTAACTAACTTACTTATCATAATCAAAATCATTGCTTTATTATGAATTTAACTACTTTCTAATCACTAATTCAATCTACTAACATATCAAAATCATGCTATAAACTAAAACATATGATTCATGAGAAATTTCATAAACCATAATCATAACCTATCACTTGTAATAAGAAATTAGGATTCTAATCATTGTTTATAGGTTATACTAACACTAACTAATCAATTATAAACCCTAATTTCGGATTAATTCATACTAATTAGCTAAAACCCATGAAAACCCAATTTATAGGGTTCTTGAAGAAATTAATTCACTTACAAAGATTAGATATGGATAGAAGAAGATGATTTCACTAGTTTGAAGCTTGAATTCAAGATTGAAACTAAATTCTCCTTGATCTTTTGTCTCCTGCGATTTTTTACTCTGTATATTTTCAAGGTTTTGGGTGAAAATGAAGGTACTGGAGGATAAGTACGTACAAATTATCTATATCCTTTTAATTTCTATACTACACAGTCTGGAACTGGACAACTAGCTTGCGTTTTCTATTATATCTCACTATTTAGAGATCTAAAATTAAAAAGATGTATATATTATTGTACACTAAAATAATACTGTAAAACTGAGCTAATAAAACTTATTTTTATTTACTAAAGTAATACCTTGAAAACTGGGGTGTTACAACTCTCCCCCACTTATTCTGTTCGTGTCCTCACGAACCATTCTTGGTGTACCGCAGGATAGTACATCATCATCCACTCCTCCGGTTCCCAAGTAAATTCTGAACCCTTCCTATGTTGCCACTGAACTTTAACTATTGAAACTGATTTATTTCTGAGCTGCTTTACTTTCTGATCAAGAATTTTAACTGGCTCTTCTATATAACTCAACTTATTATTTATTTCTATTTCTGTTAGTGGTACATAAGAAGCCTCATCAACTAAACACTTTCTGAGCTGAGACACATGAAATGTATCATGAATACTACCAAGTTCTTTTGGTAATTGCAATCGATACGCAACCTTGCCAATTCTATCAATAATTTCAAAAGGTCCAATATACCTTGGACTCAACTTTCCTCGCTTTCGAAATCGGATAATTCCCTTCCAAGGTGAAACTTTAAGTAACACCTTATCGCCTACTTGAAATTCAATAGGCCTTCTCCGCTTGTCTGCATATGACTTTTGTCGATCTTGTGCCATCTTTAATCTTTCTCTAATCTGATCAATCTTCTCAGTAGTTAACTGTACTATATCTGTACTTCCAAGCTCTCTCTGACCAATCTCACCCCAACAAATTGGAGTTCGACATTTTCTACCGTATAACATTTCATATGGTGGCATTTTGATCGAAGAATGATAACTATTATTATAAGAAAACTCGATCAATGGAAGATGAGTATCCCAACTGCCACCAAAGTCAATGGCGCAAGCTCTAAGCATATCCTCAAGAGTCTGAATGGTACGTTCACTCTGACCATCAGTTTGAGGATGAAAAGCTGTACTAATATGCAATCGAGTTCCCAAGTCTTCTTGAAATTTATTCCAGAATCGAGAAGTAAAACGAGTATCACGATCTGAAACTATAGAAAGTGGAACTCCATGCCTAGCAACAACTTCTTTAACATAAAGATCGGCTAACTTTTCTGAAGAAGAAGCTTCTTGAATAGGAAGAAAGATAGCACTTTTTGTCAATCGGTCCACAATCACCCAAATAGTGTCATGTTGCCTAGGGGTCTTTGGCAACTTGGTAACAAAATCCAAGGTGATGTGTTCCCATTTCCATACTGGTATATCCAAAGGTTGAAGTTTACCGTATGGTTGCTGGTGCTCTGTTTTAACTTGCAGACAAGTAAGGCAATTCTGAACATGTTTAACTATATCACGCTTCATACCTGGCCACCAATAGTCACGTTTCAAGTCACGATACATCTTGGTAGCACCAGGATGAATAGAATACTTGGATTTGTGCGCCTCATCTAGTAGCATTCTCTTTACTTCACTCGTTCTTGGTATCCAGATCCTACCAAAACGAGTCTTTAAACCTCTAGAATCATCAACTAATTCAGAAAGTTGACCCGCTAAACGTTGGTTATTTGAGTCATTAGAGGCTAAAACTTCAATCTGAGCAGCTTTAATAGAATCAAATAACTGAGGAAGCATAGTCATTTGAAGAGATTTCACAGAAAGAACAGAATGACTAACTTTTCTGCTAAGAGCATCGGCTACAACATTCGCTTTGCCAGGATGGTAAAGTATGTCGCAGTCATAATCTTTGACTAAATCTAGCCATCTTCTCTGACGATTGTTCAAATCACGCTGATCAAAGAAATATTTGAGGCTTTTGTGGTCTGTATAAATAATGAATTTAACACCATAGAGATAATGGCGCCAAATTTTAAGAGCGAAGACCACAGCTGCTAACTCAAGATCATGAGTGGGATAGTTCTGCTCATGTGACTTTAACTGGCGTGAAGCATAAGCAATGACTTTCCCACGCTGCATAAGAACACAGCCTAATCCAAGTTTTGAAGCATCACAAAACACTACCATATCCTCATTGCCCTCGGGTAAAACAAGAATAGGGGCTTGGCTAAGCTTTTCTTTCAACATCTGAAATGCTTTGGATTGCTCCTCTCCCCACTTCCACTGAACACTCTTTCTAGTCAACTGAGTCAGAGGAGTAGCAATCTTTGAAAAGTCTTGGATAAAACGACGATAATAGCCAGCTAGGCCAAGAAAACTCCTGACTTCAGTAGGACTCGTAGGAGGGTCCCACTTCATTACTGCTGCTATTTTGGAAGGATCAACTTGAATACCGTGAAGATTGATCACGTGTCCAAGAAATTGGACTTCTCGTAACCAAAATTCACATTTAGAAAATTTAGCAAATAACTTTTCACAACGAAGTGTTTCAAGAACTTGCCTGAGATGTGCTGCATGCTCAACTTCACTTTTAGAATAGATAAGAATATCATCAATGAAAACTATAACAAAGATATCGAGCATGGGCCGACAAACTCTGTTCATCAAGTCCATGAATGCAGCTGGAGCATTAGTTAAGCCGAAGGGCATAACTGTAAACTCAAAGTGACCATAACGAGTACGAAAAGCAGTTTTTGAAATATCATCTTCCTTTACTTTTAACTGATGGTAACCAGAACGAAGATCAATCTTTGAAAAGAAACTGGCTCCCTGTAACTGATCAAATAAGTCATCTATTCGTGGCAAGGGATATCTGTTCTTAATGGTCACTTTATTTAGTTCCCGGTAATCTATACACATTCTTAAGGAACCATCTTTCTTCTTGACAAACAACACGGGAGCTCCCCAAGGTGAACTACTAGGACGGATGAAACCTTTATCTAAAAGTTCTTGCAATTGTTTCATCATTTCTTGCATTTCAGTTGGAGCTAACCGATAAGGAGTTTTAGCAATTGGAATAGCTCCAGGAATAAGATCAATTCGGAATTCCACTTGTCTATCAGGTGGAATACCTGGAAGTTCATCAGGGAACACTTCAGAAAATTCTTTCACAACTGGAATACTGAAAAGTTCTGGTACAACTTTAGAATTATCAACCACGTGCGCCAAAAAGGCTTGACACCCGTGTGACAAAAATCTTTTAGCTCGAGCAAAAGTACAAACAGGAATGGATCTACTAGAACGCTCACCATAAACAACAATCTCCCTTCCGCTCGGTGCTTTCAGGAGAACTATCTTTTCATGACAATTTATCATACCCTTATTCTTTCCCATCCAATCCATTCCTATAACTACATGAAATTCCCCCATTTGCATGGGAATCAAATCTATTTTGAATACTTCACCTCCTATTTCAATAGTACACCCTCTATAAACATCACTAACAATGACTAATTTGCTATCGGCAATTTCAACTTCTAAAGGGCGTTCTAATTTAACAATAGGAGTATTCAACTTTTCACAGAATGATAACGATACAAAAGATTTGGTGGCTCCAGAGTCAAATAAAACATGGGCAGGTATAGTGTTAATTATGAAGGTACCTGTCACCACGTCATGAGACTCTTTCGCCTCATCTGCTGTAATCTGAAAAGAACGACCTTTAGCTTTCTGTCCACCCGCTTCTCTTTTCTTTTCCGCTTCTTTCTTCTGTTCATTTCTTTTCATATCTTCTAGTTTAGCAGGACAGTTAGCTTGTAAGTGGTCATCCTTATAACAATAAAAGCACATTCTATATGGATTAGGGCAATTAGCAGCGATATGGCCCTGCTGACGACATTTGTAACAAGCTGTACTCCCTAACTGACATTCTCCTGGATGCTTTCTGCCACAATTATTACACTTGGGAAATTCCCGAACTGGAGCTTGAGATTGACGGTTTGATTGCTGAGATTGTGACTTTTGTTGTTGTGGTTGTGATGATTGCTGCTTTCCGAAATTTCTGAATTTCTTAGATTGCTGTGATTGAGAAGAAGATTGTTCTGCTTTTCTCTTATTAGCTCTATCCTCAGCTTTCACTTGCAACTCTTTCTCTCGAGTTAACCCTTTATTCATCATCTTAGGAATAGAATCATAAATAGTTGGGTCAACTGCTTCTTTGATATCAATATTTAAATGTCGGTAATAATGATCCTTCATTAACCCTGGATTCGAGGTATATTCGGGACAAAACTGAGATTTATCATAAAACATGTTAGTGTACTCAGTTACCGACATTTTCCCTTGATTGATGGCTAAGAACTCTCCTTTCAGTCTTTCTACTTCCGCCATTGGCGCAAATTCTGCTATAAACTTTTCTCTAAACATACTCCAAGAAAACTTTGCAGCTTCCACAGCACCATGTGTTTTAACTTGTGTACCCCACCAATCCTGAGCACTATCTTTCAACTGATGGGCAGCAAATAACACTCGTAGTCTTTCTGGACAGTCACAAAGTAGAAAAGTTTCTTCTATCTTACTAATCCACCTATGACTACTAATCGGGTCTCTTTCACCATGAAATTCTGGGGGACTACAATTTGCGAAGTTTTTATATTCAAAACGTTCTTTTTCTTTGTTAATTTGCTGCTGAGCACTTAACATTTCACTATTCAACTGAGGGTTAACTAAGACAGGATGCTTCTGTTCAAATTCTACTAATCGTGTATTAATAATTTGCTCCATTCGGGTATATACCTTAGGAGCAAATTCTTGTAGGGCTTGCCCAATCACATCTTTTAATAGCATCCGATCCTCAGGATCTAAACTTCTTTCTGAAACATTCTCCTCTTGAGTGGGAGAACGTACATTTGAACCCTCAGCTTCTTTGTTTGGTGTGGATTCCATTTACTAAACAATATAAAAACACAATTAAAACATAAGAATTCTCTACTTCAACTATTAAATAATGATTGCCTTTATCTTCACATATTTAACAACTTTGAATCTCCCACATGCTTTAGTAAAATATAACCTCGTTGGCCAGACGTAGTTATATTAGACTAAATACATGTTTCTATTCAAAATTCTTAAATATATTCCAATTCCAAGCAATCATTTCTACTCTAATCATAATCTACTAATCATATGCAAAACATTGCCAAAAACATAACTGTAATTAACTACTGCACATTTATAAGTGGTTTAAGTTTAGGCAATCCTACTGTGGATTGCTTAAATCTCTTAAACCATTGCTCTGATACCAACTTGAAACGCCCTGAAAATCTGAACATTTTTTTTTTTTTTTACATCCTTATGTAACTATTACTAACTTATAACGGTCCCAATACTCTAATTATTATCTATTATTGCATTGTCAAACAAATAAGCTCAAACAAAAATTTTGATCTTTCTGAAACACTGGGAATACGATCGTATTCTTGGGAATACGATCGTATTCAGTGGAATACGATCGTATTCTGGGGAATACGGTCGTATTCACTGACCCTTTTTGCACAGTTTTGAAACAGAACCAAATTAAGGGAATACGGTCTCGGAATACGCCGTATTCCTGGGAATCCGATCGTATTCATGGGAATACGATCGTATTCCTGGGAATCCGATCGTATTCATGGGAATACGATCGTATTCCCATGACCTGCAGACTAAACCTGAACCTGCACTATTTCATACCAAAAACCGAACTTTGAACGCGCATATCTTGTAAACGACTAAGAATTAAGACATGAAACTTTGCAGGCAATTTACTATGGTCAAAATGAAACTTTCTATTTTCGCACTTTCTCAAATTTCTCATTTTATCGGGATTTGGGCTTATGGGTCATTTTCGGCTAAATTTCAACATTTTGGTAACATACTAAGTCTCAAACCATAGAGACTTAGGAGCTGAACTTGTACATACACATTTCTACTATCAAAACAAACTTGTGAGGCTAATCATCATACTCTAAACCCTTCCTTAACTCAGATTGACCCATAAGTGATATTATGACCCGTATTGAACCATTTTGACCCGCTGATCCAAAAGGGCTAATTTGACCCATTCAATAGCTAAACACACTTCCAATTTGACTAATAACATTACTTGACTTTCAATAAACTTTCAATATATACATAATCAAAATATCACTTCTATTACAACTTATAACTTAACACTTTTTAAACATTTTCTACTAATCTTTCACAACTTTATACTATTACACATAATCTATCTAGTCATTTCTTTCAAAACCAAAACATGTCAAAACATTGTTTGGGCGATCTTACAAGGTTTCAAAACGATAATTTAAAGAGAAGCTTGTGTAACTTACAACAAGCTAGCAACTCCACTTCTAGCCTTTTGCAATTTCTTTACCTCGTCCACTTTCACTTGTACCTACAACATAACTAAACTAATTAAGCAATTTGCTTAGTGAGAGTATGAAATCTAATCAATACAATGCATTATTAACATAAAGCAAATAATGTACAAAGTAAAGAACTACTTCCCTTTTTCTTGCAACTCCACTTTCACAATTCTAATCATATGTGCACATAACTAATCAATATTCGGCTAACACAAGTTAACCACTAATCATACAAAGCTAACCTTGGTTAGCTATTCTAATCAAAATATGGCTAATAAGCATTAACCATTCTAATCACAAGCTTTCATCATAATCATGATATAATCATAAACTAATCACAACAAATTACATGATCATGATCTATTCAATTCATAAACTCACCTTGGTTTGTAGCACAAATTGAAACAAGATGATCAAATGATGACAATTCTTCTTTAGCACCTATTACATACACATAGCACATAATCAACAACTAATTCACACTTTCAATGACTAATCATCTATTTCTTTCTCCCCCACTTGAGGTTTACTAATTTCACTTCAACTAAACTAACTAACTTACTTATCATAATCAAAATCATTGCTTTATTATGAATTTAACTACTTTCTAATCACTAATTCAATCTACTAACATATCAAAATCATGCTATAAACTAAAACATATGATTCATGAGAAATTTCATAAACCATAATCATAACCTATCACTTGTAATAAGAAATTAGGATTCTAATCATTGTTTATAGGTTATACTAACACTAACTAATCAATTATAAACCCTAATTTCGGATTAATTCATACTAATTAGCTAAAACCCATGAAAACCCAATTTATAGGGTTCTTGAAGAAATTAATTCACTTACAAAGATTAGATATGGATAGAAGAAGATGATTTCACTAGTTTGAAGCTTGAATTCAAGATTGAAACTGAATTCTCCTTGATCTTTTGTCTCCTGCGATTTTTTACTCTGTATATTTTCAAGGTTTTGGGTGAAAATGAAGGTACTGGAGGATAAGTACGTACAAATTATCTATATCCTTTTAATTTCTATACTACACAGTCTGGAACTGGACAACTAGCTTGCGTTTTCTATTATATCTTACTATTTAGAGATCTAAAATTAAAAAGATGTATATATTATTGTACACTAAAATAATACTGTAAAACTGAGCTAATAAAACTTATTTTTATTTACTAAAGTAATACCTTGAAAACTGGGGTGTTACAATGTTCTAGTTTGTTATATAGCAAGAACAGGTGCACTTGATGGTATCCAGAAGTAAGCTACGCGGAAAGTAGTAAACTTGGATCTTGAGACCAGAAATTGAAAGAAAACAGAAACTCGACAGATGATGAATTGTGATACTTGGGTAACCTAAGTAACTATGTTTGACCTCGTTTAAAAGAGTAGGCTGAATCAACGGAGTGAAACTTGTATACGTTGACTTGCGAAAAACACGTAACATGCTAAAGAATACAGTACTTCAACAAACTACCAAAAGCTACACAGCCTTGCTAACATAAATAATTGTATGACTGTTTGTATACAAGTGTGACGTGCTTTACGAGATGAATCCGAAGCTGGAGAAATTGCCTTATGGGATTGATTGCTTCGGATAAAGACGTCACTCATCAACATAGGCCATCTTATTAGGATCCATGCTTGGTAGTTCACATGCCTCTAGTCTTTCTATTATCTTTGTAGTCTTACCAAGAAGCTGCGCTGCAACCTTGACACTCGCCTCTCGTTTCTCTATCACACTTTCATGGCATTTCATTGTTATGACTTGCGGTATGTTGGTGAAACAAGCAGACAGTATGTCTGCAATCATGTTACTCAAATGGACAAACAACTGCTTTTTGCTAATCTGTTCTATGTTGCTTTGGTCTCTAAGCAAGATGGTTTGTGAAATTCTGTACATTGAATTGGAAGCAATCAACTTTGTAGAAGGGTTCCTCACGATTTCTTGATCTATACTTTTGTTGATTTCTGTCACAATTTCTTCAGCTCTCTTAGCAAACAGTTTCAGAATCTCTGTTGCCGATTTCCCTTCATAAGCATGTTTTGCTAAATCATTTCCCAACCACTTGCAGTTGTTTTCAACATCATGCCATAATGTCATGCTGGCGTTTCGAATATTTGCATATTCACTATCTCTATTGAGGCATTCTTCCACAAGGTAGATGTATGAAAGACCTTCTCCAACAGTTTTGACAAAGCTTTCAACCACGTCTCTACGTATATTAGGGAGAACAACAGCAATACATGTTAGAGTTACTATTGGTAAGCTCCAACTGTTTACTAGTTCGACAGGAAGCAGAGGTTGAACTTGGTCGCTGTCAAAGATACCTACTCCGTTGAATCCAGTAGATTTCTCCAGAAGCTTTAGAAGATTGTCGCTTTGTTCCTTCTCAGCCTTCGAGACGGAATCATTCATTGTTGAGATATTTACATAATATAGTAGTGAAGATATAATCAAGTGCACGTGACTTTGAATTAATTGTTAAGTGGAAACAAGATCCTTATATTATTTTGGTAGACGGAGGATCGTGACGTTATGGCTAAGGTCGGCCAGTTTTAAATCGTGTAGCTTGGTGGTCAAGTTATCTTTATTATATATATACTAAACCCTATGTAATTGTAACCCTGAGCCGTAATAGTAAAAAAAAAAAACTCTCGGTTTGGCCCCGTGGACTAAACCAATCTTCAAGTTGGAGATTGGACATAACCACGTTAAATCCTTGTGTCGTTTACGTTCTTGTTATCGTTTATTTATCTTGTTGCTTTGTTCTTTAATTGCTAGGATTGCAATTATTATCCGTTTATTGTTTGTGGGTGTGATTACATGAGCGTTGTTTGGGTTTGATTTTTGCTAACAATAGGTTGTTGTTAGTTGGATGTTTCTGCTGCAAATTCCTAACAACTGGTATCAGAGCTCTAGGTTGAGCGATTGGGAACAATAGCGGATGAAAGCATGATCAAGATTGTTTGTTGATGATTACAGTTTTATTGGAAGATGGAGAGCTAGGGTTATTGTGGCCAAATAACCACAGCGGATCTAGATTCCGTTGAAGATAATCATCGGAGTAACGGTAGAACGACACGGTAAGGATTTGTTGCAACATGTTATCGAGATCACCTGACTTATTTTTTTTTGTTAGATCGCGAAGAACTCGGCAAGTAAACTTTATGTGCTCGACGAGTTGTTTTGTCTAGATTAAACAGGTTAGGGTTTTTTCTGGTGGGTTGTAACGTGACGACACGGCTGGAGGCCTATCGCGTTGTGACGGTTATTTTTCGCGACGACGATAATGAAGTCGGTGATCGGGTTTTTTCGATTGGTGATTTGTTGCGGAGAGAGTTTTGGGATCCAGGTTATGGATTCGAGTTCATTATTCTTTGCGATCTCGTGCAAAAGAATAGAAGGACGTTATCAAACTAGCTAGGGTATGATGTTGTTAGTGTAGGGACGTGATGTCTCGGGAATTTCACTGATATGTACCGGGTTATTCAAATATGTGAGGTTTGTTACGTTGCTCAAGAGGATGGTTTCTCAGTTTGGGTAGATGGGTAATAAACGGTACCACATCCGCTTGGTAATCGACAGTGAGTGTTATCGAGGAAGTTGGTTGTTGCTCGCAGGTTGAAACGAGAGACCATGTTTTTTGGTCGAGTATTCCATGTTCTTGGAATGATTAGGCGGGTTAGAGCTACTACTCTTAAAGATATTGGTTGTAAAAGATGTCGGATAGAACGCGTTCGACTGGGCTCGATTATTGGTTGATGTTTGGTTCAACAATATAGCGATTCTTCTGAAGGAATCAATTGGAAATCTTCAAGTGGGTTAGAGGCGGATTACCGTGTAAGTCCTAATGTTTGAGCTTTCGGATATTGTTGAGAGTGTCGGGAACTCTTGGTGGAGTTTGTTAACCGAAGGAAGTATCGAAGCTAGTGGGAGTTTGGCGACTAGTGGGAGCTTTGGAGATTGGTGTGCAACTGTTGGATCTCAGTTTCTACGGGTTTAGTTTGCGAATTCCGGGTAACACTAGAGCGTTCGGATATTTGTTCTTACTCTCCAATGGCAAAGAAATTTGTGACTGACCGTGGATTATGAACCGGAGTCTTCTCAGATAGCCGCGATTGTTATTTAATCTGTACAGTGGGAGCGGGCTGGGTGGGAGAAGATGTGTTCATAGAAATCATAGCTTTGTATTTGGGTCGGTGTACCAGCAAGAAAGTGAAAGTTTGTAATGTAGGTTTTCAAGGTTGTGACTGCGTTCTCACGGGTGAACCTTGATGATGATCTACGGGTTTGTTCTATCGGCGATTTTCTGATTGCTGGGAAGGAAAATCGGATGGACGAAATTCTGTACGGGTTGGTCGATGACATGTTGGTGGCAGGATCAGACGTGGCTGTAATCGACGAGTTGAAGAGATATGTATCTCTTGAAAGAATCCTGTGGTTGAAGTCGTTGCACACTTCAATGAATCTTCTTGGGCCTAGAAGATGATGATGTTTAGAGAGTGGTCGTAGTTTCATGATGTGAATGTTCTGGTAGCTTTGTGTCGAAAGTCTTCCGACTCTGTGTGGTCGAGCGGCGTGTCCCGAATGGTATTTCGGCGGTATGAAGTTTGAACGGGTGACATTCGTGAAGGGACGAGATTGTAAAAGGTTACTGGTTTTAGGGTTTGATTAATCTTCAAGTGGGAGATTGTTGAGATATTTACATAATATAGTAGTGAAGATATAATCAAGTGCACGTGACTTTGAATTAATTGTTAAGTGGAAACAAGATCCTTATATTATTTTGGTAGACGGAGGATCGTGACGTTATGGCTAAGGTCGGCCAGTTTTAAATCGTGTAGCTTGGTGGTCAAGTTATCTTTATTATATATATACTAAACCCTATGTAATTGTAACCCTGAGCCGTAATAGTAAAAAAACAAACTCTCGGTTTGGCCCCGTGGACTAAACCAATCTTCAAGTTGGAGATTGGACATAACCACGTTAAATCCTTGTGTCGTTTACGTTCTTGTTATCGTTTATTTATCTTGTTGCTTTGTTCTTTAATTGCTAGGATTGCAATTATTATCCGTTTATTGTTTGTGGGTGTGATTACATGAGCGTTGTTTGTGTTTGATTTTTGCTAACTATAGGTTGTTGTTAGTTGGATGTTTCTGCTGCAAATTCCTAACAACTGGTATCAGAGCTCTAGGTTGAGCGATTGGGAACAATAGCGGATGAAAGCATGATCAAGATTGTTTGTTGATGATTACAGTTTTATTGGAAGATGGAGAGCTAGGGTTATTGTGGCCAAATAACCACAGCGGATCTAGATTCCATTGAAGATAATCATCGGAGTAACGGTAGAACGACACGGTAAGGATTTGTTGCAACATGTTATCGAGATCACCTGACTTATTTTTTTTTGTTAGATCGCGAAGAACTCGGCAAGTAAACTTTATGTGCTCGACGAGTTGTTTTGTCTAGATTAAACAGGTTAGGGTTTTTTCTGGTGGGTTGTAACGTGACGACACGCCTGGAGGCCGATCGCGTTCTGACGGTTATTTTTTGTGACGACGATAATGAAGTCGGTGATCGGGTTTTTTCGATTGGTGATTTGTTGCGGAGAGAGTTTTGGGATCCAGGTTATGGATTCGAGTTCATTATTCTTTGCGATCTCGTGCAAAAGAATAGAAGGACGTTATCAAACTAGCTAGGGTATGATGTTGTTAGTGTAGGGACGTGATGTCTCGGGAATTTCACTGATATGTACCGGGTTATTCAAATATGTGAGGTTTGTTACGTTGCTCAAGAGGATGGTTTCTCAGTTTGGGTAGATGGGTAATAAACGGTACCACATCCGCTTGGTAATCGACAGTGAGTGTTATCGAGGAAGTTGGTTGTTGCTCGCAGGTTGAAACGAGAGACCATGTTTTTTGGTCGAGTATTCCATGTTCTTGGAATGATTAGGCGGGTTAGAGCTACTACTCTTAAAGATATTGGTTGTAAAAGATGTCGGATAGAACGCGTTCGACTGGGCTCGATTATTGGTTGATGTTTGGTTCAACAATACAGCGATTCTTCTGAAGGAATCAATTGGAAATCTTCAAGTGGGTTAGAGGCGGATAACCGTGTAAGTCCTAATGTTTGAGCTTTCGGATATTGTTGAGAGTGTCGGGAACTCTTGGTGGAGTTTGTTAACCGAAGGAAGTATCGAAGCTAGTGGGAGTTTGGCGACTAGTGGGAGCTTTGGAGATTGGTGTGCAACTGTTGGATCTCAGTTTCTACGGGTTTAGTTTGCGAATTCCGGGTAACACTAGAGCGTTCGGATATTTGTTCTTACTCTCCAATGGCAAAGAAATTTGTGACTGACCGTGGATTATGAACCGGAGTCTTCTCAGATAGCCGCGATTGTTATTTAATCTGTACAGTGGGAGCGGGCTGGGTGGGAGAAGATGTGTGCATAGAAATCATAGCTATGTATTTGGGTCGGTGTACCAGCAAGAAAGGAAAAGTTTGTAATGTAGGTTTTCAAGGTTGTGACTGCGTTCTCACGGGTGAACCTTGATGATGATCTACGGGTTTGTTCTATCGGCGATTTTCTGATTGCTGGGAAGGAAAATCGGATGGACGAAATTTTGTACGGGTTAGTCGATGACATGTTGGTGGCAGGATCAGACGTGGCTGTAATCGACGAGTTGAAGAGATATGTATCTCTTGAAAGAATCCTGTGGTTGAAGTCGTTGCACACTTCAATGAATCTTCTTGGGCCTAGAAGATGATGATGTTTAGAGAGTGGTCGTAGTTTCATGATGTGAATGTTCTGGTAGCTTTGTGTCGAAAGTCTTCTGACTCTGTGTGGTCGAGCGGCGTGTCCCGAATGGTATTTCGGCGGTATGAAGTTTGAACGGGTGACATTCGTGAAGGGACGAGATTGTAAAAGGTTACTGGTTTTAGGGTTTGATTAATCTTCAAGTGGGAGATTGTTGAGATATTTACATAATATAGTAGTGAAGATATAATCAAGTGCACGTGACTTTGAATTAATTGTTAAGTGGAAACAAGATCCTTATATTATTTTGGTAGACGGAGGATCGTGACGTTATGGCTAAGGTCGGCCAGTTTTAAATCGTGTAGCTTGGTGGTCAAGTTATCTTTATTATATATATACTAAACCCTATGTAATTGTAACCCTGAGCCGTAATAGTAAAAAAACAAACTCTCGGTTTGGCCCCGTGGACTAAACCAATCTTCAAGTTGGAGATTGGACATAACCACGTTAAATCCTTGTGTCGTTTACGTTCTTGTTATCGTTTATTTATCTTGTTGCTTTGTTCTTTAATTGCTAGGATTGCAATTATTATCCGTTTATTGTTTGTGGGTGTGATTACATGAGCGTTGTTTGGGTTTGATTTTTGCTAACAATAGGTTGTTGTTAGTTGGATGTTTCTGCTGCAAATTCCTAACATTCATAGACTTTGAAAAGCCCTTCAGTGTTTTTTCAGTGAGCTCCATCTCATCATGAACTTGTAAAACGTAAGTCTTAAGTTCTGCATTTATATTGTCAGTTCTCGAGTCAGTGGGTGGATTAAACAACCTCGCCTCCAGTGACTTCCAACAAGAAAAAAAGTACATGACAAATCTTAGATGGAGTACTACGATGAACCATATCATTTTACACGATACGACAACTACCTTTTGAAATCTTATGCAAAGGCTTAAAATGATGTTTTTGATATTATAGATGAGGGTTCTTGATCTATGACTGCTTGATAGAAAAGGTACCTGATTTTGTTTCCATTCATATAATTTTTGGGTCCAATACTTCTCTACTTGAAAAACCATGAAATGGTTCATGTCCCATTTACTGACCAACTCGAAGCTCAAAACCGTAAAACATCTAAAAACTGGAGCAATAGTACCCACCAAGATTCCAATAGACTGTGTTATGAGAATGAGAAGTATTGACCACTTGTACGCAGATCTGTATACCTTATCCTCGGGATGGTATCCAAATGGAACTTCGAGCACCACAAGTAAGTTCGTAACTAAATCAAATACACATATTACTCCCGAAGCAGTGGATAATGGATTACTTGACATCACAAACTGAGGGTTACCAGTTTCTGCCATGATCCAGTACCTTCTCACATGCTGCCTTAGTTTCTCAACCTTAGACACTTGGGTATGTTGTAGACTATCATCAATTAAATATGCTCTGTTTGTGGCTTGATACTTGAATTCTAGAATGTCCTTAGAAGTTGGAATTGTTAGAGATGAAGATATCATTATAATGAGTAGCAGGAGCATCATAGCCATATACATGTATGCGACCATAATGCAGTCTATGGAACTAAAGCCGCTCACATAATTGAAATTGTAATGCTTGATGACACCAGTATTTATATCGATGACGGTATTCACAATCATGGTGATAACAAGAATGGACAAACCTATGATATTTGCTACAAGTGACCTGTTGTCCATAGACGCCAAAGAAGGCATTAAGTTAGCCATCATAATGCACATGAAAGCTAAGCTTCCTAACTTGGCTGCTTGGTCCATGTAACTTGGCATCTGACTACTTAGATCCACAGGCAGTTTCATGGCGACAGTTATGACTGTGATAGATGCAGCATTAAGAGAGAAATATTTAGATGGAAACCAAAAGTTTCTATTTCGAAAACCATGCACCAAATCTGAAGCCATGGCAAAGATGCAAAGTAATGACGCTATTGCGATGTAGATTCCAATCCACACCATAGGTTCACTAAACTTACCTTCAACTTCCCAATCGTCGACAATGGAGCATATATATTCAAAGGTCTGAAGGGATTCTTGTGAGAGGTATTCCATTTCTTCATCAACAATGTTGCGACAGTTTCCAGGTGAAACGTCAGGTGTATAATTTGGTAAACTCATGTTTGAAATTACTAATCCAAGTAACGTGCAACTTTGATGAAGTAATCTAGCTAGAACATGTAGAGAAGGTAAGCATCTAGAGTATAACAATTAACAAGTGAAGTTAAGTGTTGTAGTTTTATACTTTATTTGTGATGGTTGTGACTTGGTCTAATAAATCAAAATCTTAGCTTCACCTTTCAATCTGGTTGCAATGAAACTTCCCTAATTAGTGCAAGTTCAACGAAAGTAGAACTATAGAAAATGGTGAAGATAGGACATTATTAGTGTGTGGTACCTACTAATGTAGACTTTCTTGGACTAAAGAACGATATATAAAAAGGTGCAACTGTAGATTTTGACCAAGCAAAAATAATTAAATACAGTGAATCTATACCCTTATAATTCATATCCACATTCTTTCTTAAAAACTTATCAAAAGGATATCGGAAAATCTCAAAATACCCCTAGCCTTAATCCTATCTTAACTATATATAACTAGCTGGTAACCCGCGCAATGCGGCGGAGAAGATATTTGAAATTCGTGAAAAAGTTAGTGAAATATCAGTTGAAAAATTTATATAAAATATAAGTCTTTAATCAAACAAATAATAATAATATGAAGTAATATGATGAACAACACTTGAAGAAGAAAAAAATCACAGAAAATAAAAAAAACACCGCATGTCTTAGATATGTACATTATAGATGCTATATTCATATTAGAGGTGCACAGATGGGCTTTAGCTATAGACTAGCAGTAAACCCGCACAATGCGGCGGGCATAAAAAAAATAAATTGATTTGAAACAACATATTCGATATTTGATTGATCTCAATTGATTCGACTTGTGTAGAACTTGCTCTTTGTATTCGTTAAATTAAGTTGCGATAATTTTATTAATAGATGTTAAAAATGTATATTTGTAATCTAATGTATTATTTCGATGCACAAAATAAACTTTTAAACGATTACATATATCATGGTTTTATATACTAGATATTATCTTTTGCTCTTAGACCATTTGCAATATTAACACGTGTTGCAGACGTCATGTCAGTATAACATGGTGTTATCACAGAACACATGTAGTGGTAACCTCCACGGCTCCACCCCACCATATTGTGGAGTTAATCCCACTAATTAATTTTGCTTAGGAAAAAAAAAACTTTGAGGCCAACTTTTAGGTGTTCACTTCCCGTTACCATCTCCACAACTCTAGTGTCAATTTTTTATATTATTTTGTTATTTATGTTTTGATTTCAAGTTACTATTGAGATGTTTAATGCGTTTCACTTCCACGTATAGAAACCTTTCCTGGTACATTCACATTCACATTCACAAATGATTAGTTAAAACTTAAAAATGATTTGATATCGGTAATATATATCATGTCGAGTTTTTCATGAGGTATATTCACTTTGCCCTGTAGAGCATGAATACAGATCTAGTTTCTCATATCGGAGAGTAACCGCTTGTGGGAGATGAACGGGTGGATCAAAATAAGGTCCGTCATTGATTCCACAACTGCATTTCAAAAAAAAAAAAAAAAATCAAATATGAAACATATATATACATAGAGCAATCAATAATAAGCATTTAAACTTAATATTATATTTATACAATGTAATTGGGCCATTGACTCTATTAGTTGAATTCCGTCGAATTATACGAATCAAACGCAACCTAACACTGATCTTTTGATGTTTCTCGTTGCCATACTCATTTGGTGTGACACCATTGAAGGTGTGTAGAACCCATTTGACATCTTTTAATTGTAAGTTAAAATCCATTCTTTCTTTTTTCTACAAAGTAGTACGTGGTGAATAATAATAAGTACATGTGACTTCATATCAAACACCCTTGCCACTAATGAACCAACTAATTTCTTTGGTCGAATCTTAACTTTGAAATATGCATGCAAGTGAGATAAAGCTCGTACAAATTAATTAAGGAATTGCTAACATGTATTGCTCTACCATGACCCATATTTGAGATTCAATCGTATTAGGATTTGAATCCAATGAGCTTTTGATCCAGTGTAGACAATCCATAAACTAAAACCAAGAAATATTTTTTTTTTTTCTAATTACAATGAAAGAATGAAAATATAAACTAAGATCGCCACCTTAAAATTTTGAAAATCTCCAATCCTCAAGGGATATATATAGACTTTGCAATTTTATCAGTTTCACAATTAACTTATATTTATAGCAACTTTAATTGTGATTGTCTTCGGTTATAGGAGGTTACAATGAAATAAATGAAATAGTAGATTAGTTACAAAATCTTTTCCTTTAATAGGTTCAAAATTTAAAGCATGGGTCGGTTACATATTTCATATCATGAGTTACTAATAGTTAGTTCGTTTCACATTAATTTGTCATTTACTTGTTCACGATCGAGTTACTAAACGTATTGTATATGGAGTCAAATAAGGTCTTAGATACTGATATTAGTATTGGGTGAGGGTAATATAGAAAATTGTATTGTCCCTTGTTTAAGAGTATTAAGACAGTTGGTCCAAATGGTTTATTAAATAGTATAGATATATGTTGGGTTAATTGTTTGGTTATGTATCTAACTTTGCTCGTTTTACTATTGTATGTAACATACTTTCAAAACATATATTGTCTGCAATAAACTTGTAAAAATCCCTATTGTATGTCACAACCTTTAAAAACATCTATTGTATGCAATGAACTTGTAAAAAATCTCTATTGTATGTTGCGGGTTACCATGTGTACATGCCAAACTGAAAATGGCTCTTTAACATTGGTTTGTGGTGGCACGAGCAAACTCTAGCAGATCATTGACTACCGCACCATACGATAGCGATTTTTTACAAGTTTATTGCATACAATAGATGTTTTGAAAGTTTGTTACATACACTAGCATTTTTTACAAGTTTATTATATACAATAAATGTTTTAAAAGTTTGTTACATACAATAGTAAAAAGGGCAAAGTTAGATACATAACCAAACAATTAACCCATATATGTTTAATAAAGTAACAATTAAGACGTGTATATCTACTTATGAAAATGAGTTCTTATTACATGTCTATAATTAGAATGATTGGGTCTTTATTATTGTGTGCCCGATTGGGGAGGTATAAATCCGTTAGCAAAACATTGGTGGTCCTTCTCATGAAATTAATTCATTGCATTTTTTGATTATATTTGAAACGCAGAGATATTAATAAGGATGCATTTTCTTCAAAATTATGTTAAGGATAAGAATGGTTTTAAGACTTGCTCGCTTAGAAACACATATATTTTCATACGAAAATATTTATGATTGTTAGAAATCGAGAGAATTGGTGAAACAATAGAGCTATTAAAAAAGTTAGAAAACCAAAGTTCTTTATAGAATTTTCTTAATTCTTGATTTAGTTGTTGATAGACATCATCATTTCAATTTTTTTTTAAAAAATAATTTAACTTGCATAGACATCATCATTTCAAAAGTACTCCGTATATAATCAACTTAACAGTTAGAGGTGTATTGGCAAGATACAAAAGAGTGTGACATCAATCAAATTAAAAGCATATTGTAGAACATTAAAAAAACTTAATATTGATTTTTTAATAGCGAAAACAAAAATAGTTTGTCACCATTCATAATTGTATCTTGAATTAATGTCACTCTACGTTTTACCCTTCATCAAGTAGGTTTGAAAATTGAAATTAATTTATTTAATCAAAAACGTATTAACAGTTAGTCAATCAAAACCGAAGTTGGTTATCGACATTTACTTGAAGGCAGTGGCGGAACTTGAACGTATTGTTTGGGGGGGGGGGGGGGGGGGGGGGGGGGGCAAATTATTTAATCCGTAAAACGTACTTGAACATTAAACATTCATTTGGCTATGCAAAACATGTATACAACAAACTCTCTGACCTTTGTATTATGTAAATGAATATTCAATTATACATTAACAAACTTATTATTACTACAAGGGGTTTTATGTTAGAAATCAATACCACAGGGGTGTAGGTGTAAAGTCTGATGGTATTTCATTTTCCTAGATCACATATATCAAAGTGGGTTCCTGACTTTTCTCTTTTACATTTCAATTATTTTTGTACCATTCTTTTTTTCTTAAAATTTGTTAAAGAACTCAAATAGTTTCAAGTATCTTCTGCTTCTTTTATTGTGTTAAATTGTTTGATGCTAGTTTCAAATCTCACAATGGCTGACCATCGGAGATTAAAAAGTAGTGGTCAGAGATCGGAAAGTGGTGGCCGGAGATCGTGACTGTCGGTTGTAGAACGGTGGTGCTCTCAGAAGTTCTTCTCCTTTCTCTGTGTTTTTGATTCAAAAACAACTTAAATCATCTCAAATTTTTATAACTTGATCTAAAATCGTCAAATATATAACATTACTTATTCAAAATATAGGGGGGGGGGGGGGGGGGGGGGGGGGGGGGGCACCCCTGCTAGCCCCTATTAAGATCCGCCCTTGCTTGAAGGAAAGTGACAACCACAAAGTTGGTTATCGACATCAAAAGTTCAAATAAAGTGACCACCACTGCATCAACAATAAACGTCAGCCCCACCACTAAAAAAGGTAAAGATATATATATAATTAAAAAAAAAAAAAAAAAAAAAAAAAAAAAAAAAAAAAACAATTGCATAATAAAGAAGGGGATGAAAAAGGGGAGGCAGTGCACCACCACCACTGCCATGCAGATAAAAATTTGAAACCATGATTCATGTCCTAGATGACTAGATCTGCAATAAAATATGAACATCATCTCATAATATTAATATTAACTCAACAATAAGCTCAAAATAATTGTATTAATATTAACTCAACAATAAGCTCAAAATAATAATAATAAAAACAAATCAAAAGAAAAGATATAAACAAAATTTGAAAAGAAACGCCAGGGAATCTTTCCATCAAACGAAATTTGAAAAGATTGTCTCCGTGATTTCTTAGAATTGTCTCCGTGATTTCAGTCACCAACCATCTAAAATCCCAAAATACATCATTTTACCATTTCAATGTAACGATGTGATCATAAAAATAATATCATTTCCATACAAACATACAAGGCAATTCTGATAAACAAAACACTCACTTAGCGTGGGCAGGTTAGCATGTCCAGAATATACACGTTTTTTTTTTTTTAAATGAATCAAAACACTCTATAATTTTTACTTATAAACTTAAATGTCTTAACACCATTTATTTATATTACACACAAAATAATAAATTTAAATGAAAAGACAAAAAAACCCCAAAGTTAATAGGTAAGGTATGATCATGATCATAAAAAGAAAAGGAATCTTACCTTCAAATTTCAAAGCCTCGGACGAAATTTAAAAATCCATTCTCTCTTCATATGTTGGAAAGCTAGGAAATTATCATCAAAAGGAAAGCCAATTGTCAGTGATTGATTAGAGATTGTCTCCGTGATTTACGTCACCAACCATTGAAAATCCCATCCCAAAATACATCATTTTACCATTTCAATGTAACGATTTGATCCAAAAAATAATATCATTTCCATACAAATATACAAAACAATTCTAAAAACCAAAACACTCACCTCAGAATATCGCCTGGCAAAATATACTCCAGTTTGTATACTCCAATCGATATATTTTTAAATGTATAAATTAATAATTATAAACATGGATCTTCCATCAAATAAAGACATTTAAAATAGAGGAATGACAAAGCTATATGACCGATAAATGTATAGATAATGTTGCAAATCATGGAGTTGTACATGAATTCAACTAAACCAAATAACATGATGCTGTTAATTACCCTTTCAATATTATAATACTTAAATATCACCTACCAAAGAAACCCATGAAAAATTAAAGACATGAAAAAAAAAAAAAAAAAAACATTAATGAAATGTGTATCTTAAAAAATAAAAAATATATAAGACATCAAACAAAATCAAAACTACAACTTGTTTATTTATCTTCAACTCTTATCATCATAAGTATATAATCACTCATCAAAAACATCACACAGACATATCAAACATACACTACCAAAACAAAACAGTGAATAAATACACTTTCACTAAATTAAAATAGCCAAATCGGACAAATTTTGATGTTTCTACAATGAGATATGGAATTACAAAGTATCTGCTGATCGGTTTTTGCTGCACGAAGTCAGGAAATTACTGGGCATTCGTTAACCGTTGGATCGAGCTGAATTTTGGATATGATGTTAACGATACATTGATAGACTTCGTGTAAAAATTTGAGCTTCATCAGATGAGTAATCATGGAGATATTCACTACTGAAGTGTTCACACTGCTAGCTTTGTTCTCACTGCTAGTGCATTTCTCGTTCTCACTGCTAGTTCATGGTTCTCGCTGCCCGTATACTCCGTTCCCACTGCCAGTGCAGTTCTCGCTGCCAGTAGTATTTTGAGCTGTTCTCACTGCTTAGTGGTCTGACACCTTTCCAGGCTGTTCTCACTGCTTAGTATTTTGATGTTCACGATATTTACCAAGTGCCAAAAGAAGTTTGTACGTAGTTTCGTCGTCGTCGGAGGATGAATCGGATGACATTTTATTGAATTATTGAAAGTAATGTATATATCGTGAATATTTGAGTAATTTTACGATAGTTGAAATTGATTGTGAACCTCACTTGTGAAGTGTATATATAGAAAAGCAAAAAATATTGGTTTCACTTGCAAAAAATGTATTTTTTTTCTTTCCTACACCTGTGACCCAACAAAACAAAATAAATAAAAACAAAGCACAATTTGCATTTTTTTGTAATATATCCCTTCTCGTGAACCAACAAGAAGTTAAACAAGAAAAAAACAAATAAAATAAAACCAAAAGAAGAAAAGCACTGCCGAACAAAAACAAAAAAAAAAAGAGAAAAAGTAAAAAAAAATAATAAAAAAAGAAATGATTTTGTGGAATTCTGATTCTTGAAATGGACGGTGGTGTTGAAACGGTGTCCAAAACACCGTTGGGAACGGCGACAGGGAGTGGTAGAACACTGTCCAACAGTGTTCTGGACCAAAAACGCAGACAAAAACGGTACCACTCCTTGTGCTCTAAGAGACGGATGAGAGAAAACTTTGATGTGTGTTTTCTTTATTGTGTGAATTGTGTGTAAGTAAATCTATAATATAATATAGAAGTACAGGGGTATTATGGGGATTTCTGATATCCCTCTACTAAGGCATTTAAGCCAAAACTTGCAAATGATTAATAGAGATACATTTCTACATTCTACCTTTTACTCAACACAAGTAAATACCTAAATTACCCTCAACTCATTCACAACAATTTCATTAATATCACTGTCTCATTATCTATAATCTATTACTACTACTTGTTCTCCACTAACTACATTTCCATTAATACCCCTATCTTATTATTTATTATTTTTAATTACTACTTATTCTCCACTAACTACACTTTTCATCCATTAAATAAATCTACCCATTAAAGTCTTTTTATCGGTTAAATATCGAAGTAGACACATATAATGGGACATCCCAAAATAATCACTCTCACCTTCATCCACCGACACCACTTTCACTATCGTATTGCGCGGGTATTGTGCTAGTAATTGATTGAGATTTTGCAATTAACGAATCAACTCAAAGACATATTAAACAAAAAAAGTGAAAATTAATTATAATTTTTCCGTTTGGCAGAAAAGCAACAATTTTTTAATTAAATAGTTCATCAAATACGGAGTACTAAACACGACCCCGTCACAAACACCTTTCTAAAAGAAATATAAGAGATATGGTGACGGGTGATAATTTGGATCGGGTCGGATTGACTAGTTCGGGTTGATGGGTCGATTATCCAAATCAAACCCGATGTGATTCGATAAACGGGTTTGGAAGATAAAAATGATTCTTTTTATATATAAGGAAACTCTTAAATAACAATTCAATATTACTGCACTAAAACTTCCCTAGAATGCAATATAATGGCCGGCTATCAATTTTATATGCGATGAATAGTTGAATATAGACTTTAACTAAATCAAAAGGAAAGTTGGAGGTAAAGAAAAAAAGAATTAAAAGAAGATGAACTTAACTTCATATATTACAAATTCAATTGTGTGACACCCGGTCAAAAATGACCCAAAATTTGGTCAAAATTTAAACTTTTATTTCAAGTATTATATACTCAAACTACTGAATTGTACAAGTATTATATATATATATATATATATATATATATATATATATATATATATATATATATATATATATATATATATATATAATAACGTTAAACGAATATTTAATAATCGTGTATATGCGAAGCTGACAGAATGCAGAAACTTAAAATGGAAGTTGGTGCAAAACATTTTCAAATAAAGTATTATTGTCAAGAATAATAATTATTTACTCCGTTAGAAATTTAAATGCATTTTGAACACAGAAAACTATCCGTAAGTTCAAAGTAAAACAAAGACATAATTTTATAGCATATTAAAAGTGTTTTTATAAAATACTTCAAGTAAAAATAATGCGATTACACGCGTATAATTATAGCGTATAAAAACGTTACACAAATTTAATAAATGTACAAATTGCAAACGACGACTAAACGAAAACTCGAATAATATTTTATTAACCTAAAATATGTTATATTGGGTAAAACATGTGTTAAAAATATCGTGTTTCAAAACGTTAACGAAAAGTTAAATACTTAACGTTATACGTATAAACGAACGTTGAAACGACCGAGGAACGAACACCGCACGGAGCGCGACCTTGGTAACGAGTTTGGGTGAAGCCCACACCTTTGTGGGCCCCACCCCAAACGAAAATCAGTCAAGACATAACCCACGATTTGTGGATCATGCTCTTGACCTTAAACACAAACATGATCCTTAAATCATGCATCCATTCCAACCAATCACTCTCTCTCTCTCTCTCTAACCCCCATATTCTCTCTACTTCTCCCTCTAAAATCTGATCAAGAAACCTCCCTAACACCACCATAAACCACCACTAGTCACCACCTCATTACGTGGCGAAAAAGGAAGTTGAAGACATCAAAACGATCGCGGGAAAGCAAGGAGTATTTCTACCGTCTTCGTTTCTTCATACGACTATTGTAAGAACTTCATGACTCAAGTATTTTACTTGTATTATATGTATTTACATGTTAGTTAGTTTATCCAACTCGAAAATGTCCAAATTAATGGTTAAAACTCGTTATCTATACCTTGTAAAATTTCTGATTTTTATCCCGACAAAACAATCATACAAAACCAACCATAACTCAAGTTCTAGGAAGAATCAACTCTCGAAATCTAAACGAAAAGTGATCCTTAAGATGTCAGCTCCAACTTTCGTGTTGAGCACTTTTACTAGAAATACACGAATTTTTCCAGAAAATCCAATCTATGAACACAACTTGAAATTCGGATTAAACAGTACCTGGTAGTTTTGCGAATTTTTAAAAAATATCAAACGACCTCCGAAAGTCATGAAAAATTTACAGAAAGTACATAACATATGTAGGAACATCTTATAAAAATTTCGGAACGATTCGATAAAGTTTACTATTTTAAATAAAAATCACAAATTCAGACTAATTTTCACTCCGAACTTTGACTTTTGTTGACTTTCGGATTTTGAAGCTAAATTCGGATTTTTGAGTCAAATTCGGATTTTTGACTCCGAAAGTCAACTTTCGGAGTTGACTTTCAGATGAACAGTGTTTTGGACACAAAGTTCGGATTTCATAGTTTCGGACTCGCTAAATTCGGACTCAACACTTTCGGACTCGAACACTTTCGAATAAACATACTTTCGGACTAGGAACAAACTTCGGACTCACTAACTTTCGGGCACATGCTTACTTTCGGATAAATATACATTCGGACATATATATATATATATAAACCTATACTTTCGGATATATGTATATATACATACACACCTTCAAAGTACTTATGTAAACATATACATACCTACGTGTACAAATATACTTTACAAATATACAACGAAATGAAATACATAATAATAATACTTGAATTATTATTACACACCATCACCAACGGGCTATATATATACACAACGACAGATTACAAATACGAACAATTATAAATAACAGACTAATGGACATTAACTAGTTGAGTGGACAACTAGCATGGATGATCTTTAAGATATCCAATTACTTACTTAACCTTATGCGTTTAGGACGTTAGAGGTCACTGGTTTAGAGAACCACACTGCTTGATTACTGCTTTACCCTGCTAGACTCAGGTGAGTCTCACGGCCCCTTTTTACTATCTTTACTTTGGGGGAGATGCATTACTTGTTTACTATAAATACATGTGCAAGTTTATTGTTTACCGACTTATCTACTTACTGTTTTACTGGAATACTACTTTACAGACTTTACTGACTTGCTACTCTACAAACTTATTGTTTCACCAATTTATAAACTTATTGCATGACCGACTTACAAATTACCATTTTGCAACTATACCGACTTACAGACCTACAGACTTACAGACTTACTGAAATGCATGAGTTACGATTAATCCAATGAAGTCCTCTGAATCATAGTTGTTAGTTATGGGATAAGCACGAGTTTTAGTATATGGATCCATATGGGACTGACAATCCCCGTCCGGGGTAGTAGCGCCACCACGAACCGTACTCGTATAAACGGACGTTTTCTACTCGTTACGTATGAGTGTTTTTGGATTATCACTCACGGGGGCAAATTACAGACTTGTTAAGCTTCGACTATGATGGCTCATGGCAGACTACACCGACCTTACTATACTTGTGAAATCCTTACTTACTGACCTACTACCTTTGTACAATTATACTTTACTGTTCGGAAATTCTTTACTTACTGATACATACATTGTGAATTCCTTACTACTGACTGTTTTTATTCGTACAATAAATTACTTACTGTTTTGTGTACAAATTCATGTTATTGTTTGTTACAAACCTGTGAGATTCACCAACCTTTTGGTTGACGCTTTTAGTAATGCATTCTCAGGTACACAGCAATAGTAGGAATGGCCCGCAGGATATGCTAAGCTAGTACGAGTCGCATGCATACACACTTATGAAGATTTTACTTGCATTATCTTTTGTACTTTGATTATGCATTTAAAATCTTCAGAATCATTTTGCGAACTCGCTAATGATGTATACTTATAACTTGAAACCTTGTACTACTTTTGTAATGTAATATATTTTAAAAAACGTCTCATTTAGAGTCGTTTGCTTAATCTTTGTGCTTGATATTTGATTAGTCACTCCCAAAAACAATCGCTTCCGCAAAGCATGAAATTGGGGGTGTGACAGATTGGTATCAAAGCCTAAGGTTATAGCGAACTAGGTTGCATTTAGTGGGCCTAGACTATGACCGTTATGCAGTATTTCTTATTATGTATAACTGGTTCAGAGATTTCATCATACGAGTTTAATTTAACATAGCCTGATCAACTATGTACAATTAAATGAGGATGATGTAAGATCTGAAAGTAGTTATGTTGAACAGGAATGCACTAGTTGACTCTGACCACGAGAGAACCGGGACTCATATTTGTTTTATGCTAGACACAACTAGGTGGATAACATGTATATACGGGTTATACATATATGGTTAGACCTATTAATATCCTCAGATACTTAGTAACGCACTTATTGTTCGAATACGCCTTAGAACTCGCCAATGGTAAGTTGATCGAGTCAGGAAAGTAGTACCGGGATGTGCCCTGGCTTCGAGGGTCATCTCTTCGAAATAGGCTTACCCTGGTAGAGTTAAGAATTTCAACATTCTATTCAGTACGGACCGACTAACAATTAGAATCGACATACACCTGAAGACTAAAAATCTATTCTTTCCTCTCTATCATGTTTTGTATAACTATCGATATCTGTCCGGATGTAATATCCCCTTCACTTTTGAAAATCTTGATCCTCGTAATCATTTGACTCGCAAGTTAAGTGATTGCAACCACTATTATTCTACACTATTGATTGTCACTTGTGTTGTGATATATTACGGTTATATATACAACTACGATGATCATATTCCTATACGAAACTCGTATATTCTCTATCTTCATTGAAGGAACATGCCTCCACGACGCCAAAAGTACACTCAAGCTTAGGTTGATCAACTGGTTGCTGACGCACTAATTGCTGAGCGACGATGATCCGAAAGTGCTAAAACACCACCAAGTACCACTGTGGTAAAACCTTGCACCTATAAGGATTTCCTTAGCTGCAAGCCTCTGAACTTCGACGGCACTGAAGGTGCTATTGGGTTGTTGCGCTGGCTGGAAAAGACAGAGTCAGTCTTTCGCATCTGCAACTGCTCTGAGGACTGTAAGGTCAAGTTCTCCACCTACACTTTTATGGATGATGCTCTGACATGGTGGAACACCTATGCTGACTCTGTGGGCCAAGACATTGCTTTGAAAACTCCCTGGGATGAGCTGAAGAAAATGCTCAAGGATGAGTATTGTCCTAGTGATGAGATCCAACAACTCGAGGCTGAATTCTGGAATCTCACCACTCAAGGGAATGACATTACTAGCTACACTTCTCGGTTCAATCAGTTAGCACACTTGTGTCCCTCTATGGTCGATAAGGAATCCAAGCGTATTGAGCGCTATCTCTGGGGACTTCCCCCACAAATTCAGGGGATGGTTACTTCATCAAATTCTCCCACATTTCATGGTACAGTACGTATGGCACAAATGGTTCGCCAAGGAACCGTTGTTCACAAAAACGCTGGTAACAGCTCTGGAGATAACAAAAGGAAAGCTGATGGAAACCCTGGAAACCAGAGCCAAGCCAACAAGAAGCCCACAACTGCTAAGACTAACACCTCTGAATCTGATGACAAGATAGGGTACAAAGGAAGCAAGCCCTATTGCTCTAAGTGCAGCCTTCACCATGATGGTTCATGTCCTTGCACCAAATGCAAGCGATTCGGGCATGTGGCTAAAGATTGCAAAACAGTCACAACTGGTACCAACACCTCAGCACCCAAAACCTGCTATGAATGCAATGGCACCGGACACTTCAGGAGGGACTGCCCAAAGCTGAAGGACAAAAACAGCAACACCGCTAAGGGCAGGTTCTATGTGCTTAACACTGAAGGTAACCACCGGAACCCGAGACTTATTGACTTACTCAACACGGGTACATTCACTCACAGATAAACCGACTACCTCTATACTATTTACTTTGGTAGATCTTACTTGCTGCTTAATATATTCTATGTTTTCCCTATATTCTAAGTACTCGATAGAATTAGGAAAACGACAACTTAGTTTCTACATGATACTGATAGAGTTTTGTTTACTCTACAACCTCACCGACTATCACAAACTTTACGCATATAACAGAACTTACATAGTTACTCTAGGCTACTAGTACAAAGTGTAGCTACACCTTAATGACTGACTGACCGACTGAACTTGCTTCTACAGATAAAATGGTTGAATGTGTTGAAACACACTCCCTCTATTCCTTTAGCAGTCAGTAGGGCACTAGTCAAACAAGGGGGGAAGGCAACACTAGATAGGTGTTGTCCTACTCACAATAATCTCACGGACTTTCTTAGATGATGCACATACTATTACCCTGACACACTGACAATTACTACGCACAAATTTCGGGACGAAATTCTCCTAACAAAGGGAGAATGTGACACCCGGTCAAAAATGACCCAAAATTTGGTCAAAATTTAAACTTTTATTTCAAATATTATATACTCAAACTACTGAAGTGTACAAGTATTATATATATAAATATATATATAATAACGTTAAACGAAGATTTAATAATCGTGTATATGCGAAGCTGACAGAATGCAGAAACTTAAAATGGAAGTTGGTGCAAAACATTTTCAAATAAAGTATTATTGTCAAGAATAATAATTATTTACTCCGTTAGAAATTTAAATACATTTTGAACACAGAAAACTGTCCGTAAGTTCAAAGTAAAACAAAGACATAATTTTATAGCCTATTAAAAGTGTTTTTATAAAATACTTCAAGTAAAAATAATGCGATTACACGCGTATAATTATAGCGTATAAAAAAGTTACACAAATTTAATAAATGTACAAATTGCAAACGACGACTAAACGAAAACTCGAATAATATTTTATTAACCTAAAATATGTTATATTGGGTAAAACATGTGTTAAAAATATCGTGTTTCAAAACGTTAACGAAAAGTTAAATACTTAACGTTATACGTATAAACGAACGTTGAAACGACCGAGGAACGAACACCGCACGGAGCGCGACCTTGGGAACGAGTTTGGGTGAAGCCCACACCTTTGTGGGCCCCACCCCAAACGAAAATCAGTCAAGACATAACCCACGATTTGTGGATCATGCTCTTGACCTTAAACACAAACATGATCCTTAAATCATGCATCCATTCCAACCAATCACTCTCCCTCTCTCTCTAACCCCCATATTCTCTCTACTTCTCCCTCTAAAATCTGATCAAGAAACCTCCCTAACACCACCATAAACCACCACTAGTCACCACCTCATTACGTGGCGAAAAACGAAGTTGAAGACCTCAAAACGATCTCGGGAAAGCAAGGAGTATTTCTACCGTCTTCGTTTCTTCATAAGACTATTGTAAGAACTTCATGACTCAAGTATTTGACTTGTATTATATGTATTTACATGTTAGTTTATCCAACTCGAAAATGTCCAAATTAATGGTTAAAACTCGTTATCTATACCTTGTAAAATTTCTGATTTCTATCCCGACAAAACAGTCATACAAAACCAACCATAACTCAAGTTCTAGGAAGAATCAACTCTCGAAATCTAAACGAAAAGTGATCCTTAAGATGTCAGCTCCAACTTTCGTGTTGAGCACTTTTACTAGAAATATACGAATTTTTCCAGAAAATCCAATCTATGAACACAACTTGAAATTCGGATTAAACAGTACCTGGTAGTTTTGCGAATTTTTAAAAAATATCAAACGACCTCCAAAAGTTATGAAAAAATTATAGAAAGTACATAACATATGTGGGAACATCTTGTAAAAATTTCGGAATGATTCGATAAAGTTTACTATTTTAAATAAAAATCACAAATTCGGACTAATTTTCACTCTAACTTTGACTTTTGTTGACTTTCGGATTTTGACGCTAAATTCGGATTTTTGAGTCAAATTCGGATTTTTGACTCTAAAAGTCAACTTTCAGAGTTGACTTTCGGATGAACAGTGTTTTGGACTCAAAGTTCGGATTTCATAGTTTCGGACTCGCTAAATTCGGACTCAACGCTTTCGAATAAACATACTTTCGGACTAGGAACAAACTTCGGACTCAGTAACTTTCGGGCACATGCTTACTTTCGGATAAATATACATTCGGACATATATATATATATATATATATATATATATATATATAAACCTATACTTTCGGATATATGTATATATACATACACACCTTCAAAGTACTTATGTAAACATATACATACCCACGTGTACAAATATACAACGAAATTAAATACATAATAATAATACTTGAATTATTATAACACCTCGTCACCAACGGGCTATATATATACACAACGATAGATTACAAATACGAACAATTACAAATAATAGACTAGTGGACATTAACTAGTTGAGTGGACAACTAGCATGGATAATCTTTAAGATATCCAATTACTTACTTAACCTTATGCGTTTAGGATGTTAGAGGTCACTGGTTCAGAGAACCACACTGCTTGATTACTGCTTTACCCTGCTAGACTCAAGTAAGCCTCACGACCCCTTTTTACTATCTTTACTATGGGGAAGATGCATTACTTGTTTACTATAAATACATGTGCAAGTTTACTGTTTACCGGCTTATCTACTTACTGTTTTACTGGAATACTACTTTACAGACTTTACTGACTTGCTACTCTACAAACTTATTGTTTTACCAATTTATAAACTTATTGCATGACCGACTTACAAATTACCATTTTGCAACTATACTGACTTACAGACCTACAGACTTACATACTTACAGAAATGCATGAGTTACGATTAATCCAATGAAGTCCTCTAAATCATAGTTGTTAGTTATGGGATAAGCGCGAGTTTTAGTATATGGATCCATATGGGACTGACAATCCCCGTCCGGGGTGGTAGCGCCACCAAGAACCGTACTCGTATAAACGGACGTTTTCTACTCGTTACGTTTGAGTGTTTTTGGATTAGCACTCACGGGGGTAAATTACAGACTTGTTAAGCTTCGACTATGATGGCTCATGGCAGACTACACCGACCTTACTATACTTGTGAAATCCTTACTTACTGACCTACTACCTTTGTACAATTATACTTTACTGTTCGGAAATTCTTTACTTACTGATACATACATTGTGAATTCCTTACTACTGACTGTTTTTATTCGTACAATAAATTACTTACTGTTTTGTGTACAAATTCCTGTTATTGTTTGTTACAAACCTGTGAGATTCACCAACCTTTTGGTTGACGCTTTTAGTAATGCATTCTCAGGTACACAACAACAGTAGGAATGGCCCGCAGGATATGCTAGGCTAGTACGAGTCGCATGCATACACACTTATGAAGATTTTACTTGCATTATCTTTTGTACTTTGATTATGCATTTAAAATCTTCAGAATCATTTTGCGAACTCGCTAATGATGTATACTTATGACTTGAAACCTTGTACTACTTTTGTAATGTAATATATTTTTAAAAACGTCTCATTTAAAGTCGTTTGCTTAATCTTTGTGCTTGATATTTGATTAGTCACGCCCAAAAACAATCGCTTCCGCAAAGCATGAAATTGGGGGTGTGACAAATTGCAATCTTTACTCTTTTACCTCACGTATCATTTTAATCTCTGGTGATCCAGAAGTAAGTGTCGCACCCCCAGCAGTCACGGTCGTTGTCGCGACTGACGAGAGCACGACTGGGTGGAAGTTTTAAAATTTATATTTTGCGGGGGACCTAAGTTCTACTAGAGCTGTATAGCTTAAGTATGACCTAGGGTCGTTCTTAAGAGTTAACCGTATTGTGAAACGACTTGTCGGGACGAAAGTTCAATTTAGCGATGGTTTAAAAATAGTTTTGAGTGGGGGTTTTATACTTAGGTCCGTAATTAAAATTAAAAAACTAATTAAAGCAGTAAATAAAAGCAGTAGGTTGAATCAGTATAGAGGGACTTGTGTTTGTTATGACTTCGTTAGCTTTTACGTGGGGTGATGCTGTATTGGGGTTTTATATTTGAAAACGTCTTTTAAGATTTGTGTCTCGCGTTCATGTAGATACCTTGTGGTGTAAACACTAGTACCCTACTGATCAGATAAACCAACCAGTATGTCACTGAGTACTAGGCTATCAAGATTCTGATCAGATCGGACTGTCTTGAAACCCCCCTCACCGTCTCTTATGATGAGACCAAATGACGCTCCAGATGGGGTGTAGGAATAAGGCAACAGTCCGCAATTTATCCACTGATCTTTCTTAACACAGACAAAAGTATCTAAGCTAGGCGAGGCATTTAAGATTTAAGACAGGTGGTGACTGATTAACAAATACATTAATGGTTGTGATTGAGTTCAGAGATATTCGGCTGTGATACAGTCTTCAACCCACAGAGTTTTCCACAGTTACATAGTGTATTCACCCGTATTACGGTCTTTCTTGGATCACAGACTTAGCCAGGATGTAACACAGTATACAGCCTTCGACCTTTCCGTAGTTTGTACGTGTTTGTATTCCACCATAGGTGTTTCCAACGTTAAACCGGATACTTAGTCGTATTAGGGCTTTAACTGGGCTACATACTTTACAGCCATCTGAACTCAATATATCTAAGCTTGTATTACAGTAAACCATCTATGATAGCTAAATAACCCGTTCACTTTATAATCCCAAACCAATAAATCCCTGATTAATTCACAGTGTACTATACGATAGGTAGACAGTATTTCCATTGCTTCAAAATCAGACCATGTTATTTTAAGAAAACATAGATAGGTAGTGACCGTTTGACTAAGGGTCGCGAGTCCTTGACATAAAGGTTCTAACCACGTTTATTGGAGGAAAGGCGTTAGTTTAGTTTAAAATCATAAATGTATAGTTAACAGTGCACTGGTTTTCAATATTTAACAATTGGGATCATTATTCCACAACGGATTGTGCCCACGACTTTCATAGCTTCCACGTTCCGTACTACACACATTCGTGATGTTTCCGGCGCTATACAAATGAAAGCCGTATAACGTTACCTCCGTTGTTTCATAACGATGTTATCCCAATTGCATTTAAAGTAGCATCACCCAAAGTATTAACAAGCTAACTACATCATAACAAACACAATAGCTAATCTACTCACTAATCATGGCAATGTATCCTAAATCAAACATAATAATATCATGCAACATTATGAAAGATAAGGATAGAAATAACCGAAAGTAATGCGTAGATTGAATAGCAGCTGAAAGATTACACGGACAGAGCACCGAAATATCTTGAGCAATATTACAAAGGAGATCCTCCAAGAGTTCCAACTCTATTACAAAAGCTACCCTACTAATCCTCCTCTAACTCCTAAGAGTAGTGCTAGAGAGAGGATGTTAATTTCCTACTAATTCTCCTCTAACTCCTAAGAGTAGTGCTAGAGAGAGAATGCTAACCTAATTCTAGAGAGAGAATGAGAATGAGATGAGAGGTGTGTGGAAATGAGAAATGGAGGTGACTATTTATAGGGAAAGTAGGAAAGCCTTGGTACAAGCCTTGAAGCATCAAATACAAGCATCAAAGCAGCATACGGGACAAGCGGACCAAGGGGGGGTGTCAAACGGCACCCAACAAGGCAAGAGACCCCGTATACGGCACCCATAGGGCCTTATACGGCACCTAGGGTACCGTATACGGTACCTAGGTGCCCAGGGGGGGTTGGTGCTCCGTTTGACCTCCGCTGATTTCTCGGTTGCTTGGTTCGTCCGTATCTTCTTCGTTTGGGCTCCGATTTGCTTGATTCTTGCGCCGTTGGCTTCGTTTTTCCGTTACTCTTATAATGACACTGAGTTTTTCAAATTTGGAAGTGTTTGACTTTTGCGTGTTCCGGATGACGATCGACGAGCTTCCAGACTTTGTATCTTCTCCGTCTTCATCCGTTTCTTCTGATTCTTTCACCCCCGGTCTTGGATTTTCCTATGGAATCATAAAATATGAATTAAGATCTAATTCCATAAGTAAATTAAGAAGGGAATGTTTAAGGTGACATTATTTGCCTCGTTTTACGTGATAAACGGATGTTTTTGGTGATTTTAACAGCAACGCCCATAATTTGACCACTTTGGTGATTTTAAGTAAATAATAGATGTTTTAAGATGATTTCACCAAATATAAGTCAAGTAAGTGTAGAATAATGTGCCTAAAAACATGACTTTTTAGGTCACATCAAGTATCCCACACTTAGACGTTGCTTGTCCTCAAGCAACACATCCAAGCCTCGTGAAAAAGTGATGAACGCCAAAATGTGCTATTTTATAGTACTAATTACCCCCTTGTTTGATAGGTTTTTAATGCATTTTATATGAATAAGATACTTATTTCGTTCATATTTGCATTTAGGAGTTAATTCGGAGCTTGGATCAAAAAGGAACAGAAAACGAGCTAAATCATAAAGAAAATAAGCTAAAAGAGTGAAGATATGAAAGATTGGATTTGATTGAAGTTGTATGTGAAGCTCAAATCGGAAAAAGAATGAAAGATGAGCTGAAAATGGAAGAAAAGTTAAATGCTGAGTTTTCTGCGCGCTGTTAGTATTTTGGCCATAACTTCTTCATACGAACTCCGATTGAGGTGATTCAACTTGGAGAATTTAGCTAACTCAGAGGGCTACAACTTTCGTTTTTGGCACTTTTTCTGAAAATGCATCCATACGGCGTATGGATGTCCATACGCCGTATGGATTGAAAACTGGGCCGAATCAAGATTTCGCGGGTTGGACTTATGGGCTTTTGCATCCATACGCCGTATGGAAATCCATACGCCGTATGGATGACTTTTCCAGCCATTTAAGTGCGATTTTAGGGTTTTCACTTGAGAGAAGAATCCCCAACACCTTAGTTCGTATACCAGTCGACCAGAGGGAGTTTTCTCCCACTTTGGGGAGCATTTCGAAGGTAGAAGCGAGAAGAATTGAAGCCTCTTTCGATTGTTCAATCATTATTTCGATATTTCGGTTCGAATACATTCATTCTTTTCATTTGATTATGAATATGATTGCGTTCTTGAATCTGATTTTATGTAATAATATGGTTGGCTAAACTTTAATTATATTTGCTTGGATAATGATACTTAGATTATGGATTGATTATTGATTTGCGGATTTAATTCGATTTATTGAAAGTTTATGTGTTTATTTGATGATCCTTGGTTATTGAATGGTTATTAGAAATTACCTAACGTGGTTTTATGGTTAATTGAGATTGATTTCCTTTTAATTATAAGATTATTGATAATTGTTGATTTCAATTGACGATTGTTGCTGAATATATTGAGTTTGACATGTTAGGGTTAATAATTGGTAATGATCATTGATGAACAAGATAAATAGTTGTAGACTTTGTTGATTCAAGTCAAAAGAATAAATCACATAAATGGTGTTGGTTTAATCTAGAATACAATTTGGTGGGCAACATTAAATTGAACTGTTAGCGTGTTGAAATCAACCTTGTGTCTTTCTTAATTGTGTTTATATCAATTTATCTCGTAAAGAAGATTGGTAACATTTGTCAAATCACCAATAAATCTATAAGTTAGCAAATCAATAAAATGATTTCTGGAATCTAAGGAAAGTAATCCAAGCAAATGCATTTCTTCTATTATCTGAATTAATTCTTTATTTGAATAATTGTTTATTAATTATTTTCTTTTAAGTTTTATTCAATCAATCACTTTTCATAATTGTTAGTCAATTGTTCGATCGGAACTAAAACGCCCCCTAATATTTACTGTTTTCATTATTTGTATCAATTTCCAATTTATTTAATATTGACATCCGTTCCTCGTGTTCGACTCGGACTTACCGTGCTATATTATTATATGACCAGGTATTCTTGCCTGAGTTGTGTATAGTAAGTGGGTATTTTCCATTTATAAAACTTAACCCTGTTTACGCAGCATCAAGTTTTTGGCGCCGCTGCCGGGGAACGGTTTGATTCAATTTGATAAATTGGAATTTGTTTTCTGTATATTATTTGTTTGAATTTAGTTTTGTTTTCCTGTTTAGTTGTTTTATCTTGTGTTAGGGATTAGTTGATAAATTGTTTTATTTTTAAGAGTCTTGTTCTACCATTCGTATTTGGAGGACGATTTCAGAGAATATTTACGATCTCTCTTTGAACCACCCATCGATCAATCGGAACCAGATTTAGAAATGGCAGACGACATCGCCAACATTACTCTCGAGGAATATTCGAGCAGAAGGCGTAACGACCTTGGCCCAGGAGTTGTGAGGCCCGCAATTGCAGAAAACGTCGAGTTCGAGATAAAGGGACAATTCCTAAAGGAGCTTAGGGAAAACCCGTTTCGAGGAGAGGAGAGAGAAGATGCTAACGAGCACGTGGAAAAGATTGAGGAGATTGCCGATATGTTCAGCATCCCTAACATTACAAGCGATCAAATCATGCTCCGCGTGTTCCCAAGAACACTCAAGGGAGCTGCAAAAAGATGGATTACTAATGAACCAGCTGGATCCATCACCACGTGGGAAGATCTCCGCATAAAGTTCCTAAAGATGTACTGCCCACCATCCAAAACGTCGAAGATGATCAACGAGATTAGGAATTTCAAGCAAGAAGTTGATGAGTCGCTACACGAAGCGTGGGAAAGGTACCAGGACTTGATGCATAAATGTCCACAGCACGACCTAAACGACCAGCAAATTATAATGGTATTCTACACGGGAGTGGATCGTGCTACAAGACAACAATTAGATGCTCAAGGACATATCCCGAAGAAGATTCCTAGGGACGCCTTAGCTGCTATACGCGACCAAGCAAAGCATTCTCGGTTATGGGATGATGGTGCCTCTAGGAGAAACAGGTCAATTAGCAATGACGATGGACTCGCCGCCATAACTGCCAAGCTGGACAGCATGGGAAGAGACATAAAAAAGGTGACCGAGACTGTCCATGCAATCCAAGTAGGGTGTGACAACTGTGGAGGAACGCATTTAGTCAAGGATTGTCCCGAAATGAATTCTGTAGGAGTGAGAGAGGAAGTTAAATATGTGGAAACTCATGGAACCTACTGCCAAGACAGAGGAGAATTTTTCCTAAGACCATACCAGGAAGGAGGTCGCCAGTTCAGCCAGGCTCAGCCAGAGTTTTTCACTAGGGAACAACCCTCGGCAACCTTCCCTGACAAGAAACCCAATTTGGAAGAAATGATGGGGAAGTTTTTGATCGCTAACGAGAAATTTATTGCTAGGTCTGGACAGCGGATGGACGCTATTGAAGCATTAGTTCGGAATCAAGGAGCGGCGATCAAGCAAATTGAGGGAACCATTTCCAGCATAGCTAAAGTTCTCCAAGAGAGACCCCCGGGAACTTTACCAGCATGCACCGAAACCAACACACGAGATCACGCAAAGGTAGTGACTACCAGAAGTGGAAAGGTTCATGAAAACCTTAAGTTTCAAAAGAATCATGTGTCAAAGCTTTTGCCTGAAAAGGAGAAGGAAGCTGAGGTTGCCAAAAAGTCAAGGGTAGACACAAAAGCTGATCAAATTGCTAGGGATGATCAATATGCGAAGAATCATGCACCACCCCCACCTTACCCAGCAGCTTTGAGGCGAGGAAAAGATGAAGCTCATTATCACCAATTTTTAGAGAATCTGAAGCAGCTTCATATTAACATTCCGTTTGTGGAAGCCGTTGCCCAAATGCCTAAGTACGTGAAATACTTAAAGGAGCTCTTGACTAATAAGAGCAAATTGGCAGAAGAAGCCACGGTGATGATGAATGAGCGATGCTCAGCCGTGATGCAAAACAAGTTACCACCAAAAATGAAAGATCCAGGGAGAATCACTATTCCATGTCTTATTGGTAAGTTAGACGTCGCGAATGCATTAGCGGATCTTGGAGCTAGCATATCCATTATGCCTTATACTATGTACGCTAGACTTGGGATAGGAGAGCCTAAGTCTATCCGGATGTGCATAGAGTTAGCTGATCGCTCAGTTCAATACCCTAGGGGAATGGTTGAGAACGTCTTAGTAAAGGTGGATAAGTTTGTGTTTCCCTGTGATTTCGTGATTCTAGACATGGTAGAAGATCCCAAGGTACCTATAATTTTAGGTAGACCCTTCCTAGCCACTTCCAGAGCATTGATTGATGTTTTTGATAGGAAAATAACCATGAGATTGGGGGATGAGAAGGTTGTATTCGATGTGAATGAAGCTATGCAATATCCAGAATCAGTGGATGAGACCTGTTACTTTGCTAGCATGAGAGAATTATCTGAGGATGACGAGAGTTTGCAAAGTTTGAAGGATGACGTAGATTTAGACCCAATAATTCTTAAAGGATGGACGGGAAACCTCGAGGAAATCCATGACATCGAAGAATTCGATAAATTGCTCGAGGAAATAGCGACAACTTGTGATGAGGAGTTGGAGAATGAGGGCGTCAAGCTAAAGGAGAGTAAAGAGTCAATCTCGACAAATGGAATCTCGATCAAAACGGAGACGCGAATTCTAAGTCATTGTCACAATGGTCCTACTAGAGGGAATAAGAGACCTAATTACACGTCACGAAAGATGCTGAAGGCAAAGGCACTACCTATAAAAGATGCATGGGTTGTGGTGAAGTTCCGTAAGCGATTGTTTTCACGATTTGGAACGTCAAAGATTTTGATCAGTGACAGTGAAACGCATTTTTCGAATGCACAATTGAAGAAAGTGTTAGGGATGAATGCTTATGTTAACGATCGGCTATATATGGAGCGCACCAAGAAATGGCATGATTCACGCTTTAAATCAATTTATTTATTTGAAAAAGGTGATAAGGTTCTCCTATACAGTTCTCGTATGCATTTGCTTCCTGGTAAGTTGAAGACACGCTGGACAGGACCTTTTGTGGTAGAGAAAGTTTATCCTCTTGGTGCTGTTGATCTGCAAGGTCATTCTGGAAAAAATTTTAAGGTTAATGGAAGTCGTTTGAAGATATACTATGGTGATGCAAGGGACTCCAAGCGTGATTTGGAGATGAAATTGAGTTAAGTTGTGGAGCAAGATGTCGAGCTTACCGACGTGATAAACAAAAGCGCTTTCGGGAGACAGCCCGTTATTCTGTCATTTTGTTATTTTGTTTTGTTGTTTTTGTTTGCAGGTTTGAACTTTGTGGGTGTGTTCCCTGGAAACCCTCGCGAGACTACAACTCGTCCACTCAGGATACTGAGGGGTTTAAAGGCTTGTTGCATACGCTAAATGCAACCGTGATGCCTACGGAAGTGTGCCGTTGTATTTTATTTCAGAATCAGTTCATTCATGAATTTTTCTTCTTAATCAGGGGAGTTTTTCTGTTTCACTTCTTTTCTATTCCCTATATTATTGTTTTCTTTTGCAATGGGGACATTGCATACTTTTAAGTGGGGGATGGGGGAAAAGAAGTAAGTCTATTTGTCCTTAAGATATGAATGGTAAATATTGGCAAATTTTAAAGCTAAAGGGCATTCTACATGCAAATTTTAAAGCTAAAGGGCATTCTACATGTTAGTCATTTTTCAGCCCAAATTTTTCTTTTAAAATTGTTTTCTGCGTTAAAGTTTAGCGAATCTTGTAACATATTTTGGGAATGCAAAGAATGAAATAAATTTAATTTTAAATATTAGATAGTTCATTTTTTGATGTATCGATAGGCAATCTTTATGGAAGTTGTTGAGCTATTAAGAAATTTAATGAATAAAGTAGGATTTATCCTATGAGGATGTTTTAGCAAGGCATGATAATCTTAATTCTCATATGATAGCGTGTTATAATCCATAATTTTGGGATCCTAATTATCATCATTTGGGAATATACTGGGTGTTGTCTCCTCTGTTGTACGAAAGTACAGACCTGGTTTCCATCAGTATATTTAAAAATTAAAGAAAATAAAGAAGAGTACAAATGACTCATAAATTGAAAAACCAAAGCCAAGTTATGTCGCTCTGTTGTACTGAGGTACAGACCTGTCACCAATGTCTTGGTTTGAAAAATGATTGATTTATTTGGATGTTCATTATTTGGAGAATTGTGACACGTTATTGGTATAAGAGTATTTTGCTATCTGTGAATCTAGGGTAAAACCTGCTAGAATAATAATGAGTTAAGCTCAATTTCTGAAGTTTAGATTGTTTAAGTGGACAACAATATCGGTAATCTAAGTGAATTATTTTTTATGCATAATAATAATGTATTAGAAGTTGTTTTCCCTAGAGAGTTTCTTGATTGCTAAGCTTTAAGGTAGAATCGATTTTAAGTTAGCAATTTGGTTTGCCGAATGTTGTGTAGTATGTAAGTCCTTTTGCACTTTTGTTTGCCGTTCATATTTAAAGTTTTGAATTTTCAACTGATGGTCTACTTGAGGACAAGTAGGATTCAAGTGGGGGATGTTTGATGAACGCCAAAATGTGCTATTTTATAGTACTAATTACCCCCTTGTTTGATAGGTTTTTAATGCATTTTATATGAATAAGATACTTAATTCGTTCATATTTGAATTTAAGAGTTAATTCGGAGCTTGGATCAAAAAGGAACAGAAAACGAGCTAAATCATAAAGAAAATAAGCTAAAAGAGTGAAGATATGAAAGATTGGATTTGATTGAAGTTGTATGTGAAGCTCAAATCGGAAAAATAATGAAAGATGAGCTGAAAATGGAAGAAAAGTTAAATGCTGAGTTTTCTGCGCGCTGTTAGTATTTTGGCCATAACTTCTTCATACGAACTTCGATTGAGGTGATTCAACTTGGAGAATTTAGCTAACTCAGAGGGCTACAACTTTCGTTTTTGGCACTTTTTCTGAAAATGCATCCATACGGCGTATGGATGTCCATACGCCGTATGGATTGAAAACTGGGCCGAATCAAGATTTCGCGGGTTGGACTTATGGGCTTTTGCATCCATACGCCGTATGGATGACTTTTCCAGCTATTTAAGTGCGATTTTAGGGTTTTCACTTGAGAGAAGAATCCCCAACACCTTAGTTCGTATACCAGTCAACCAGAGGGAGTTTTCTCCCACTTTGGGGAGCATTTCGAAGGTAGAAGCGAGAAGAATTGAAGCCTCTTTCGATTGTTCAATCATTATTTCGATATTTCGGTTCGAATACATTCATTCTTTTCATTTGATTATGATTATGATTGCGTTCTTGAATCTGATTTTATGTAATAATATGGTTGGCTAAACTTTAATTGTATTTGCTTGGATAATGATACTTAGATTATGGATTGATTATTGATTTGCGGATTTAATTCGATTTATTGAAAGTTTATGTGTTTATTTGATGATCCTTGGTTATTGAATGGTTATTAGAAATTACCTAACGTGGTTTTATGGTTAATTGAGATTGATTTCCTTTTAATTATAAGATTTTTGATAATTGTTGATTTCAATTGACGATTGTTGCTGAATATATTGAGTTTGACATGTTAGGGTTAATAATTGGTAATGATCATTGATGAACAAGATAACGAGTAATAGTTGTAGACTTTGTTGATTCAAGTCAAAAGAATAAATCATATAAATGGTGTTGGTTTAATCTAGAATACAATTTGGTGGGCAACGTTAAATTGAACTGTTAGCGTGTTGAAAACAACCTTGTGTCTTTCTTAATTGTGTTTATATCAATTTATCTCGTAAAGAAGATTGGTAACATTTGTCAAATCACCAATAAATCTATAAGTTAGCAAATCAATAAAATGATTTCTGGAATCTAAGGAAAGTAATCCAAGCAAATGCATTTCTTCTATTATCTGAATTAATTCTTTATTTGAATAATTGTTTATTAATTATTTTCTTTTAAGTTTTATTCAATCAATCACTTTTCATAATTGTTAGTCAATTGTTCGATCGGAACTAAAACGCCCCCTAATATTTACTGTTTTCATTATTTGTATCAATTTCCAATTTATTTAATATTGACATCCGTTCCTCGTGTTCGACTCGGACTTACCGTGCTATATTATTATATGACCAGGTATTCTTGCCTGAGTTGTGTATAGTAAGTGGGTATTTTCCATTTATAAAACTTAACCCTGTTTACGCAGCATCAAAAAGATATTTTAAAAATTTGGTTTTGGGATGAGTCAGAATATTTCTAAAAGTCATCATTTTCTCATATTCATATATTTTCTTTAAAAACATCAGGAAAGATAAGATAATTATTTCAGAAACAAGTAATGACTCTTTCTAAGCATACTTCCAAATCTCGTGATCTTGGAGTATATATGACCAGGCGAGCTCACTAAAGTGGTCACTCAATTCACTCAAGAGTGTTTTAGGTTTCCTAATATTCTAAACAAAGAAATCGCTCAATTAGTCAGTCATGCAGTACTCATCGTCATAAGCTTGATCGAGAATCGGATCTCCACCACTTAGGTGAGAACGATGCTAATTATCCCAAGACATTCAGGGGTTGTAATGTTTGTGAGGGTTAAGGGGTATGGATAGTGGAAATTTTTGGGTGTAAGGGTGTTGCTTATTCTAGGACTCCTAAGGTCACGAAAAACTTAATTTAGAAACGGATGAAAGTAAAGTAGCATTTGTCTTCTATCGGATCTTCTTCTTTTAGGGTGATACTTCGAAGCACTAGCTTTATTCTTGGAACTATATTTTTTTTCTTTTTCTTTTATTTTTTTCTATTTTCTATTTTCCTTTTCTTTCAGAACTTCTTTGCCAGAGAATTTCCAAGGATTATTAAATGCAGGAATCCTTCTTCTCATCTTTCTTCTTCGAGTCTTTTCATGGTGTCAATTTTTCACACCAAGGATATTTCTTTTTCGGAGAACACGAGAGAGTAAGACAACTTGAAGGGATGTTTCTAAAAAGCGTTTTTCATAACCTCAGAAATTCTATGATAAATTTTTGGAAGTATTTGGGAAAGTAGGGGTTTAAACATGTGGGTTTATGAAACGAAAAGGTTTAGGCTCAACAGGGTTTTCGAAGTGGATCATCGACACTAAAAATAAGCATCGGAAAGGGTTTTGGGCTTGAAAGAGAAGGCTAAAAAATGGGTTAAATCCTAAGGAATGTCAAGGTCGTCTAATTGCATCTATATCGCGTACGGTACTCACCAATGTGATCTTGAAGCGTATGTCAAAAGCAAGTTCTAATTCAGATATACATGCATCGGCATACACAAGAAATGAACAATGTAGCATTAAAGATGAATGCTTTTAAGGCTCAAGTCCTCACTACAAATGGGTTGTATGTGCCTAGTCATGTTCTTATTAGATTATCATTTCTTGCTTAAGCAATTATTAACTTATTTTCCTTAGATTTTAAAACAACTAATTCATTTTTTGAAAATGACTTCTCTTAAAAACATCAAAACTCAAAAATTCAGAGTTAATTGGATGATTAAACTCGTTTTTCTTTTGAAAAGGGTTTTGAAAATTGAAAAATTTTGAAAAATTTAGAGGAACATTTTCTGTGTTAACTATTTTGAACTAAAATCATTAAAACAAACTAAGGTATTCTATACCTGCTATCCCACACTTAGAGGAACATTGTCCCTAATGTTCTCTTGAGTTGAGATTGTAAAATCCCACACTTAGAGTTTAAACATGTAAGAAAATGTTTCTCAAGTGTTTTGTTTTGGGGTGGAATCCCACACTTAGTGATAAGTTTAGGATATAGTATAGACTACTTTTATTATCATATTAACAAAACAAATAAACATGAATAAAGATAAAACAGATAAAAGAGGAAAGGATCAGATACTCCCCAGATAGTAAGTTGCATAGGAACTGAGTTTCTGAATTTACAGAAGAAGATGTGGCCAAGATCTGCTTCTGAGTTTTTTATGAGGATCGGCTCGGCTTCAAGCGACTTTGCTTATTTCCATATCATCATCTCAATTTTATCCTCATGAAGAGATCTCTTAAGTGTGAACACATTGGATGTACCCATTTTACAAACTCGGTTTTGTTTTTGCAAATGAAAGGAAATCACTGTCTTAGATTTTGAAAGATGTTTTCTAACACAAACCAGTTTTATAAATCATGTGTTTTTAAACGAGTTCGAGCATAATGCATAAAAGTAGTATGCAAGTACCTCAAATGCTCGAAACACAAGATGATTTTCCTATGTATCTGAGAGCAATGGTTTTATTTGCCAAACGAGTTGTATTTAAAAGATGTTTTGGTTAATAGTTGGGTTCATCCAAGTGTGAATGATAGTCGGAGATCTACTTCATTTCTCAGGTTCTCTTTCTTCTTTTATTCCATGGGTTGCCTCCCAAGAAGCGCTGCTTTAAAAGTCGAGAGCCTGACTTTATTTCACGGGTTGCCTCCCGAGAAGCGCTGCTTTTAAAGTCGAGAGCCTGACTTTGCCTTCCTTCAGTCTAGTTGGTGCTGGAACCTCCAGGGTCGGAAGTGCTCAGAAGTGGAACCCTGGGATTGCGTGGATAGATCCTCAGAAAGTGGCGAGAAATGATTTCAACAATGTTTGGAATCTCTTCTGAAAAGATAGGGAAACTTTAAAGATGTTGCTGAGTAACCCTTTTCACGTGTAGAAGGTCCCAAGTGATATCCTTGATTGTTCTGGATATAGGTCCGCGGGAATCAACTATAGAGAAACCATCAGATTCAATCATTTCTCTCTGAAGGTGCTGTTGTTTGAATGAGTCCATGAATCCGAGAAATTGGAGGTGTAAAGTATCGTGATCTGCTATGCCAGAGCTTCCTCTTATTTCTCGAATTGAATCATGAATATCCTGGATGAGCTTGTTCTGGTAGTTGGTGAACGTGAGATTTGAGTCTTTGAAGGTGTTGCACACTATATCGTACACCTCACGTAAACCATAGTGAAATATTTGTCGATGCTCGTCCGGATTATCCTCAGCAAAGATTTCTTGGATCCGTTCAGTGAGGAAGTTCGTGATGTTAACCATCGAACCTTCTGGTATAGAGGAATGGATGTCACGTGACCTTTCAGTGAAACTCACATACTCGAGATCTTCAGCAATCTTGTGAGCATGGAACTCAATAGTGCAGTCGATGTAGAACTTGTGAGGAGAAGTCTCGTCCATGTGGTCGTTCCTTGCCATAGAATTAAGTATGCCCCGAAGATTATTCATCAGTCGAATATCAGCATCTGCATCAGGGTTCCCAGTAGCACGGTACATTTCTTCGTGGAATGAGTGTAGAAACTCACTTTATTCCCGAGAATATGGAAATGCGGATCTGATCAGAGTGTCATAGATCTTCCTGTAGATGCGCTTCTGCTCTTCAAAGAACTCCAGCTCTTCAGATGTCGGTCTAGTGCTTTGTTGTAGCAGCTGAGCAGCGAGATCTTCGGTGAAGGCATTGAGACGATTGTGGAAGAATCTGTAATCTTGGGAATTCTCGGCTTGGTTGACTTCAGACTCGGCTATGATTTCCTCGATCAGGGCCTGCTATCGTGGAGTGTATTCATTGGTAGAGTTGAGGATAATGCTAGTCATAGTGGGTATGTCATCTTCAAAGTCTTCGATAGCACTTATCATCTCCTCATGGCTAGTGATAATCGGAATTTCTGGAGAAGGTGGATTCGCTGGAGGCGTAGGAAGATGGATAGACCGGCTATCTATTGGAATGTCAGTGTAGACGACATCATCCACCTCACTTTCTATGAATGGAGAATCCCTAGCCTTGGAATTAGGGAACTCAACATGATCAGATGGTGGCTGGGTGTCATTGGTTATTTGAGATATCGGTTGTGAAGAGTGCATCTCTTTGTCTCTCTCCTCCTGAGAATCAGTACCTCGGCTGGATTTAGAGGTGCTTCCAAATTCGAACAGGGTTCGTGGCGCAGATGCGTCGAAGGTTTGAATCCTTCAGGAAGGCTCTCTTGAATGCAACTCCGGTAATCGGGAAGCTTTGTAAGCTGAGATCTTCATCAGGAGTTTGTCTCTAAGCTCTGGGTGTTGTTTTGCTAACGTAATGGTTTTCTCGATGTTTAATAGAGCGTCGAGTCGAGGCGAGATAAGAGGCTTAGAGGGGTCCATGACAGAGGCTATAAGCTTTTCCATGGTTATGCCGAATCCTGCATCATATGGTTCATCTGTAGGTGGATCATCATCTGATTCATTATCTGACAAGGGAATAGCGTTCTCGATCTGCATGATTTCTTCTGTCGGATAGTGAGAATCAGGTAAGCAGTGATGCGGTGGGGTGGATTGGTATAAGTCCTCCTCTGGGTCTTCCTCCATTTCTTCTTCGGATTCCTCCATTTCTTCTTGTTCTGGTTCAGTTTCTTCTTCCTCCATTTCTTCCGGTTCTGACTCATCTGGCTCGGAATCTTTACTCTCTTCTTCTGACTCTGACTCTTCTGTTGATGATATGAGGCAAGTGTACTCATCTGGTACGTAAGTGTCTGATGGTTCTGAATCAGAGGTGTCATCGTCCGAAGTGATCCTGCCCATAGAGATGGCATATATTTCTGCTTGTTCTGCGAGAAGCTCATCAGCCTGGTTGATTCTGAATGCAACAGTTTGTCCATGTGCTCTGAGGCTGATAGTCTGCGAGTAAACATCAATAATAGCACGAGCAGTATTCATAAAAGGCCTTCCTAGGATAATGGGTATATTATTGTCTTCCTGAATATCCATCACTACGAAGTCAATTGTGAAATAGAACCTATCCACCTTTACCATGACGTTCTCAGCTATGCCTCTAGGATATCGGATTGTTTGATCGGCAAGCTGGCCGCTCATTCCAGTGGGTTGCAGTGGTCCTAATTCAAGTCTGAAATAGAGTGAATAGGGCATGAGGTTGATGCTCACTCCGAGATCGGCCAAGGAACGGATCATGCCAGAGTGATAGATAGAGCAGGGCAAGGTGAATCGGCCCGTGTCTCCTAGTTTTTCCGGAAGGAATTTCTGAATGACGGCGGAGCATTCAGCGTTGAGAGAGATTTTAGGTACTTCGGGTACCTTTTCCTTAGTAACCAGCATGCGTCGAATATACTTGGAGCCGGAAGGGATTCTAGACACGGTGTCTAAGAATTTTCCGTCGAGTTTGAAAGATTTAGCGTTATATCTTTTTCCGATACGATGTGGGAAGGGGACTTGAACTTCCTGAATAGGAGTAGGTACGGGTTTGGTCTCAACTGTCGTTGAGACATGAGTAGGGTTCTTCATCGGAGAAGAAGCTTCAGAATGGCTCGGTGCCTTCTGGTTATCCGTAGAGTTCAGAGTCTTGGCCTCCTCAACGTGGGGGTTGTGAACAGTATTGCTCGGTAGCGATCCCTGGGGTCGAGTGTCGAGACGGTGGGCTAACTGACCAATTTGATTCTCAAGGCTCTTTAGAACCGAGAGTTGATTTCGAAGGAATAGGTCGGTTTGATCTTGTCTAGCCGTTGTCTTCTGATTTAAAGCGTTCTGCCCCTGGATAAACTTGTTCAGGTTGTCATCAGTGCTCGTGACTGGGACGATTGTCTTCACCGGTTCAGCAGATTGAGTATCCTCAGTGGCGGTTAATGGAGTGGTTGATTGTATGGAAGTTGTGGTTGTTGTGGGTACATTGGATATCGAGGCTGAAACCTGGGTGGTTGATTGTTTCGTGGAGGAAACTGGGTTCCTCGTGCTCTTGGCGGAGACGTTCTAGCGAAGCCAGGTGGATTTTGTTGTCTGGTTGGGAATTGGGCATAGTAGACAGTTCCGTTGGTAGGATCTTCATACTCCACAGCGTATTCCTCGGTAGGATGATGGGCACAGTTCTGGCAAGCCTGAACTTGGTGAACCTGCTGTGGTTGCTTCTTCAGTTCTCCGATCTGTTTCGTTAGAGTTTCGATCTGCTCGCTCAGAGATTTGATTGCTTCAGCTTGCGCGGTGCTTGCAATAGGCAGAGATGAGGATTGCTCATCGGACTTCCAGTCGTGGTGATGCATTGTCATGTCTTAGATTAAGGCCCATGCTTCATCGTCGGTTAACTTCATGAGGTTGCCTTGAGCAGCTGCGTCAAGCGTGATGCGATGGATAGGATTGAGACCATTATAGAAAGTATAGAGTTTATCAGTTTTGGTCATCTGGTAGTTGGGACATCTCCTGACCAAACTCTTGAATCGCTCCCATGCTGAGTAGATTGACTCATCGTGAGCTTGTGAGAAGTTTGCGATGTCATTCTTGGCTTTAGTTTGTTTGGACGGAGGGAAATATTTCGTAAGGAATTTGTTTCCCATGTCCTCCCATGAGGTAATTGATCAGGTGTCAAGTCCCTCAAACCAGCTCAAAGCATGTAAAGAAAGAGAAAAGGGGAACAGGTGTAGGGGAACTATGTCCTGATCAACCCCATTTTGCTTATACGAGTTGGAGATTTGAATGAATTTGTTAATGTGGGCGTTGGGATCTTCACGGGGTAGTCCGTGGAATTGGCAGTTGTCCTTGATGAGTTGGACGATGTGGCATTTGAGTTCGAAAGATGGTCCGTCGATCACTGGATAGCTAATCGGTCCTCCTCGTCCTTCGATGGATGGTTTGGTACTGTCGGCGAGAGTAACACGAGCGGCCATTGGTGGAAAACGGGAACGTCTTTCTTTGCGGATGGTACGGATAATCGACTCAGGATCGGGTACGAAAATGAGAGGTTCAGATCCGGATGATCGGGTCGAATATCGTTGTTGATTGTGGGAAAGAATTTTTGGTGGTTACGAGAGAGAGATCTAATCTACGGGTATCACTAAAGAGAAAGTTCGTCGGGACGCCTCAGAATCTAACGATTAACTTCCCCGGCAGCGGCGCCAAAAACTTGTCGCACCCCCAGCAGTCACGGTCGTTGTCGCGACTGACGAGAGCACGACTGGGTGGAAGTTTTAAAATTTATATTTTGCTGGGGACCTAAGTTCTACTAGAGCTGTATAGCTTAAGTATGACCTAGGGTCGTTCTTAAGAGTTAACCGTATTGTGAAACGACTTGTCGGGACGAAAGTTCAATTTAGCTATGGTCTAAAAATAGTTTTGAGTGGGGGTTTTATACTTAGGTCCGTAATTAAAATTAAAAAACTAATTAAAGCAGTAAATAAAAGCAGTAGGTTGAATCAGTAAGAGGGACTTGTGTTTGTTATGACTTCGTTAGCTTTTACGTGGGGTGATGCTGTATTGGGGTTTTATATTTGAAAACGTTCTTTAATATTTGTGTCTTGCGTTCACGTAGATACCTTGTGGTGTAAACACTTGTACCCTACTGATCAGATAAACCAACCAGTATGTCACTGAGTACTAGGCTGTCAAGATTCTGATCAGATCGGACTGTCTTGAAACCCCCCTCACCGTCTCTTATGATGAGACCAAATGACCCTCCAGATGGGGTGCAGGAATAAGGTAACAGTCCGCAATTTATCCACTGATCTTTCTTAACACAGACAAAAGTATCTAAGCTAGGCGAGGCATTTAAGATTTAAGACAGGTGGTGACTGATTAACAATTACATTAATGGTTGTGATTGAGTTCAGAGATATTCGGCTGTGATACAGTCTTCAACCCACAGAGTTTTCCACAGTTACATAGTGTATTCACCCGTATTACGGTCTTTCCTGGATCACAGACTTAGCCAGGATGTAACACAGTATACAGCCTTCGACCTTTCCGTAGTTTGTACGTGTTTGTATTCCACCATAGGTGTTTCCAACGTTAAACCGGATACTTAGTCTTATTAGGGCTTTAACTGGGCTACATACTTTACAGCCATCTGAACTCAATATATCTAAGCTTGTATTACAGTAAACCATCTATGATAGCTAAATAACCCGTTCACTTTATAATCCCAAACCAATAAATCCCTGATTAATTCACAGTGTACTATACGATAGGTAGACAGTATTTCCATTGCTTCAAAATCAGACCATGTTATTTTAAGAAAACATAGATAGGTAGTGACCGTTTGACTAAGGGTCGCGAGTCCTTGACATAAAGGTTCTAACCACGTTTATTGGAGGAAAGGCGTTAGTTTAGTTTAAAATCATAAATGTATAGTTAACAGTGCACCGGTTTTCAATATTTAACAATTGGGATCATTATTCCACAACGGATTGTGCCCACGACTTTCATAGCTTCCACGTTCCGTACTACACACATTCGTGATGTTTCCGGCGCTATACAAATGAAAGCCGTATAACGTTACCTCCGTTGTTTCATAACGATGTTATCCCAATTGCATTTAAAGTAGCATCACGCAAAGTATTAACAAGCTAACTACATCATAACAAACACAATAGCTAATATACTCACTAATTATGGAAATGTATCCTAAATCAAACATAATAATATCATGCAACATTATGAAAGATAAGGATAGAAATAACCGAAAGTAATGCGTAGATTGAATAGCAGCTGAAAGATTACACGGACAGAGCTCCGAAATATCTTGAGCAATATTACAAAGGAGATCCTCCAAGAGTTCCAACTCTATTACAAAAGCTACCCTACTAATCCTCCTCTAACTCCTAAGAGTAGTGCTAGAGAGAGGATGCTAATTTCCTACTAATTCTCCTCTAACTCCTAAGAGTAGTGCTAGAGAGAGAATGCTAACCTAATTCTAGAGAGAGAATGAGAATGAGATGAGAGGTGTGTGGAAATGAGAAATGGAGGTGACTATTTATAGGGAAAGTAGGAAAGCCTTGGTACAAGCCTTGAAGCATCAAATACAAGCATCAAAGCAGCATACGGGACAAGCGGACCAAGGGGGGGTGTCAAACGGCACCCAACAAGGCAAGAGACCCCGTATACGGCACCCATAGGGCCGTATATGGCACCTAGGGTACCGTATACGGTACCTAGGTTCCCGGTGGGGGGGGGGGGGGGGGTTGGTGCTCCGTTTAGCCTCCTGATAAACGCTCAAAAGTACTATATTTTAGTAGTGTTTTACCCCTAATCTTGGATGTTTCTATTGCATTTAATTAAGATTATATATTGATTTCGTTCATATTTGCAATTAGGTGTGGAAATGGAGCGTTTATGGAAAAGGAACGAAAAACAGTCGAATAATGATATAAAAGATGCATTTTTGAAGAATCGTGTGAAGCCGAAGGAAATAACGAAGAAATGAAGAGTTGGGCCATGAAAGAATATTGAAAGTCGGATTTATAAATAAAGAAGCCCAATATGAAAGTGAAGTGGCCCAAGGCTAAGTATCCAAGCCCGTTAGGTTGAAGTCTGGAAATGGGATTTAGCCGGCGGTCTAGTCTCTTGACCGGCGGCTAAATACTAATTATGGAAGGCGGCAACCTACGCGGTTTGTTACCGTGTGAAGCTAAAGATGACCGGCGGCTAAACATCTTAGCCGGCGGTCAAATGACCAAAATCTCAACTATAAAAGGCCAGCCTTGGCAGACGTTTTACACACACCTTACACACATAATATACTCTGTAAATACAATTTTATTTCGTTTTTAGGTTTAGGTTTTTATATTTTTGAGTCGTAGGTATGTTATGGAGGCACAAGGAATGTTGGTTGATTTCATTTCAACCGATCTTCGCGTGATTCGTCAATGGGTTTGTATCGTTTACTTTATATCATTGAAGAATTTGATATTTAGTTTTCTGATGTATTCTTATTTGATGAATTGATACTTGTAGTATTTGTTTTAATAAATCTTAGATTATGATTATTGAATGATTTCATTTGCACGTTTGTTGAGTTATTTAGTTGAAGACTATTATGTTATCCGTGAATCCTTGTTTATTGGTGCTGTATTGATTGCTTGCTTAACGTGGTTACTAGGATCATTGAGATTGAGTTCCTTTGGTAATAGTAATCATTGATAATTATGAACTTAGGTTTATAGTTATTGCTAAACACGTTGAGTCTGATAGGTTAAGAATTAGTAATCAATATCCCTAAGATGAACAAGACTAATAAGTAATTATTAGTAGGTATTGTTGAGTCATACCACATGATAATTATAATAGATCGTGATATACTTAATGCATGATTTAGGGAAAGGCACACAATTGACTGATCATCTTGTGACATTGAAACCCGTGTTTTATGTTGGACCCTAAATTATAGGAATTAGTTGGACCCGACCCGTTGGCTAGTTCACATTCAACTTAGTATTCATTGAAGAATTTGGTATTAGGTTGATCTAAAAGAAATCACAATTAGATGATTAATGTGAAAATGAATCAGAATATATGAATCTGAGTGGAGTTATTACATGCTATTTGTTCCTTCCATATTGTACATTAGTGTTTATTTTATTTTCAGTTTTTTTTTTAGTTTTATTTAGTTTATTTAGTTTATTTTAATTTGTTATTTTATGTTCATACGGAACTAAAGCGTAACCCCCCTATTACTTGTAATTTATGAGATTATTATCTTTCTTTTTATTCCATTTTCCCTGTGTTCGAACCTGACTTACCAAATCTATACTAACATTCGATCGGGTATTCTTGCCTGGTTGTGTGATAGTATTAATAAGGTATTTTCAGTTATAAATAATAAAACTAGACGCTGTCACGTATACATCAAGTTTTTGGCGCAGCTGCCGGGGAAAGCGGTAATAAAAGGAATTTTAATCTTGTAAATTTTTGTACATTATTAACTAATTATGAATATTGTGAATAGTTTTGTATATTTTGTTATTAAATTAACCTTGTATCTAGAAGTATGTGATTTGTAGCAAATGAAGTTTAAGCAATTGGATGCTAAGGAAAATGTCAAGGAAGTTTTTAAGGAATTTGCAAATTTGAAGACTCACCACAATGCTGAAATGAATGGAGAAGTAGCTGAAATTGACAGGCTCAACTGATCAAACAATGCCTATAGTGGAGTTTTATTATTTCAATTTTCGAATCTTTATTAATTGACTACTTTCTTATTTGCATCAGTTTACTTCATTTGTGTAACTTATATGTGACATTTGTTAATATGTGTGAACTTTAGTTTAGATAAATATCATTAGGTGTAAATAAAGTTTGTTTGGATGTAATATAATTAGGTGGTTTAGAATATAATTTTAATTAAGTTTTGTAAATCTATTAGATTAAATTAGGTGGTTATATTAGTTGTAAATACTTAGGATTAAATTAAGTAATTTAAATTAATTAAATAAATCGGATTGGGTAAAAATTCGGTGGGCCGGTGCAAAAATTCAATTTGACCGCCGGTTATGGGGCTTAGCCGGCGGCTAAACCACCTGGGGTAAATAAACCAGACAGATCCTTTTCTTTCTCATTTGAAACCCCTAATTTCTCCAAAAACCTCTCGAAAAATTTCATAGTCCTCCACTAATCAACCGGTTTCAACATTGAACTTTGTTATTTCATTAAAGGTATGTGGCTTTTACTTGCATTCTCGTTTTCAAATTCGTTTTTACATTAAAGATTTAATTAGGGTTTCGCATTTTAGGGTTTCTTGGCTAAAAACCCGAATTGTTATTCTTTTTGTGTGAATCCCTAGTTTAGTTGAGTAATGTTAGTTCGTTTATACGGATTGTGACTTGTATACGTGATAATGTAGTAATAAGCTTATTATTTTGTGATTGATGAATGAATGTGTGAATAAATCGGTTGAGGGTATTGGAATGTTGAAATTATAATTGAGTTTGTTGTCGGAATCATGGGGACAGTCGGTCTGACCGCCGGTCAACGCCGGAGGTAGCCGGTCAGCACTGGAGGCCACCGGTCAAACCCCAAGACCTCCGGCTAAATGGTTTTAGGAAGAAGCAGACCGCTCGATGAGCTTATGTATAGTTTAGATACTCTTATTTCTTGTATAAATTGTAACAGGTTTTTCAATTCTAAATTGCAAAAAAAATGATTATGTTAAAATTGGTATTTGTAAATTTTGTAGACGTATACCTTTGTAAGTTTCTTAATTTTTATGTAATTAGGATTCTTACGTAATTAGTATTATTATGTAGATAATAAGTTATGTAACTTTAATACAATTATATTAAGTGTGTATAAGTATAACTTAGTAATTTAAATTGAATTGTTTAAGTTCGTGATAATTAGTTATAATTTTGTACATTAATTATTGTGTAGCTTTTTGGTAATTTTGTATTTATATTTGAATTCTTTTAATATTTAGAGATTTATTGTTACAGATAAAGTATGATATACGTATGGATAGGGGTGCAGCCATTGTGGCCAACCCCATTATTCGGACTCACCCTATTCTACAGTTTATGCATGGTGCTATCTCACCTGGAGATCGAGCGAGGATGCAGACGAGCCTTGGAGCCAACATTGATCAGGATATTATAGCTTCAGATGTGTTAGACTGGGATTTTATGAACATGGTTTTAGATCCTGACACTCAGGAGACAGGTACTCAGGCTTTACACCGTTTGTTGACTGTTACTTATTATCTTGAGGATGGGAGTGCTGGTTTTGTCTCATATGCTTGGGCTAGATTATTTGGTATACATGAGATTATTTTCAGGGAGTTGGTTGTTGTGTTCTATAGCTCAGTTAGATTTGATACATCATCTGAGGATGTGTTGGAGCATACTTTGACTTTTATGCTCGGTGCTGAGCCTCGTACTTTGAGATTGATTCAGTTTGCAAAAGCCATTGGGTTATATACTGTTGATTAGGAAGCTAATCCTCATTTTAGGGATTTTCTGAGAGCTGCGCGTACCAATAGGTACGATGATCTGGAGGTTGCTGCAGGTTGGGTAGATATAGCTAATGGAGAGTTTGGTACACGAGGTCCTTCGGATGTGTTAGTGAGGAGTCCAACACATAAGCTGGTACATAGGATGTTGTCTCATTCAATCTGTGCTAGGAAGACAGGGCATGAGAAGGTGCATAAGATAGATTTGTTTTATTTGCATTCTATTGCTCAGAGGACGAATGTGAATATTCCTTGGAGATTGGCAGACTGGATGACACATAGGGCTACAGGTACGAAGGCTTCGAGTGTTATTTGTGGTGGTCAGTATGTGACTAGATTGGCTAGGTGGTTTGGTGTTACACAGGAGATGTATCAGTCTTGTACTCCTGTTATTCCTGGTATGCAGTGGATGGGAGCTCACAAGCTCCTGGAGATTTCGGTTATTATGAGACCTTTTGAGGGAGATTTCTACATTTGGACTCCACCATTGGTTGCAGGAGGTAGACGACAAAGGAGACGTCGTGAGGCTCAGCCACAGGCTGTAGATGTACCAGTGATAGAGCATGCAGCGGATCCACCACAGCCACAGGTTCATCAGGGTCCAGTTTATGATATGTATCATATGCAGCAGGAGATTGGTAGGATGTTTGATTATCAGTAGCAGCAGTTTCAGCAGATGCATCGTTATCATGAGCAGGATAGGATTGTGCAGGATCGTAGGTATCAGGAGCAGCAGCACTACTATCATGAGCACCAGAGACAGTTTGATTATTCTACTTCTTTGGTACACCAGCTGTTTGATTACCATCAGCTTTCTTATGATCCATTTGTACCATCTGAGTATGGAGGACCATCCGGTGTTCGCAGAGATGGAGAGGATGGTGATAGTGATTGATATGGTTATGCTTCCGTAGTATTTTATTTAGACATTTTCATTTTTATTTTTATTTTTTATTTTCATTTATTTTTATTTGCTGGATGACTGTACTAATATTTTAACTCCTATTACTCTTATTATGCTATGCTAGTTTATTTTTCAGGACATAATTTATTTCTTGGTTTTATTTGTTGAACTTTGTAGGTGTGTTCCGTGGAAACCCTCACGAGACTAAACTCGTCCACTCGGGATACCGAGGGGTTTAAAGGCTTGTTGCATATGCTAAATGCAATCGTGATTAACTACGAAAGTGTGAGCTGTTGTATATTTCAAAGTGTAGAAGAACCGCTGAACTGTTCCTTTTCACACACGATTCCAGGGGAGTTTTTCTGTTCTATATTCTTTTCTCTTTTTCCCGTTTTTGTTTTTTTTTTATTATTTATACAATGAGGGCATTGTACACCTTTAAGTGGGGGATGGGAGAGAAAAGAATTGAGTTTCCACATAATTGTCCTATAAATAAGTAGATGATATTGTAGTTTTGTTAACTGTCATCTTATTAAGATACGTAACTAGGAGGTTAAGAGTTGCCTATTTTTCAACCAAACTTTTATCTTTAAATTTTTGTTTTCTAAAGATAATTATTTTGTAACAATGTAGGTTATTTTAAAACTTTCTACACTCATAATAAAAAATTAAATTGTGAAATATGTATTTAGCTTCATTATATGATGTATTGGTAGGCAATTTATATGAGAATTTTTGAGCTGTTAAGAAATGATAATTAAGGAGTGGATAATGCCTTTTAGATGAACTTTAGCTATGTATGACGTATGTGTTAATTTTCATATTAGTAATGTGCGATATGCCATATTTTTGGGAATTTAATTAACATCATTTGGGGATATACTGGGTGTTGTTTCCTCTGTTGTACGAAAGTACAGACCTGGTCTCCGTCAGTATATCTAATAAAAAAGAGCAAAAAGTTTAAGCAAACTCATGATTTTAAAATGTAGTCAAATTAAATCGCTTTGTTGTACTAAGGTACAGACCTGCCACCAATGGTTTGACTAAAAACATTATTGCTAAACCAAAATCAAGTTATGTCGCTTTGTTGTGTTGAGGCACAGACCTGTCACCTCTGTCTTGATTTGAAAAATGATTGTTTAATTAAAATTTCAAAATATGTAATATTGGCATATTATGAGTATGAAAGTATATAGTTTTTGGGAGTTTAAAGGAATATCTACAGGAATAATAATGAGTTGAGCTCAATTATTCGAATATAGATTGTTTAAGTGGATAACAATATCAATAATCATTATGAACTATTTGATGTTTTAAGAATAATAACTTAAGGTGTAGATTGTTTCTATTTAATCTCATAGTTTCTTAATAATTGTTTTTAGATTTAATAGATTTTTAAATTTAAACGTTTGAGTTGAAAATGGGTAATGTTGTGTAATTCATTTGTTAGTTATTTAGATTAATTGAGATGACTGTTTTCCTTAAGAAGTTAATTTTTGAATCGATAGTCTACTTGAGGATAAGTAGGATTCAAGTGGGGGATGTTTGATAAACGCTCAAAAGTACTATATTTTAGTAGTATTTTACCCCTAATCTTGGATGTTTCTATTGTATTTAATTAAGATTATATATTGATTTCGTTCATATTTGCAATTAGGTGTGGAAATGGAGCGTTTATGGAAAAGGAACGAAAAACAGTCGAATAATGATATAAAAGATGCATTTTTGAAGAATCGTGTGAAGCCGAAGGAAATAACGAAGAAATGAAGAGTTGGGCCATGAAAGAATATTGAAAGTCGGATTTATAAATAAAGAAGCCCAATATGAAAGTGAAGTGGCCCAAGGCTAAGTATCCAAGCCCGTTAGGTTGAAGTCTGGAAATGGGATTTAGCCGGCGGTCTAGTCTCTTGACCGGCGGCTAAATACTAATTATGGAAGGCGGCAACCTACGCGGTTTGTTACCGTGTGAAGCTAAAGATGACCGGCGGCTAAACATCTTAGCCGGCGGTCAAATGACCAAAATCTCAACTATAAAAGGCCAGCCTTGGCAGACGTTTTACACACACCTTACACACATAATATACTCTGTAAATACAATTTTATTTCGTTTTTAGGTTTAGGTTTTTATATTTTTGAGTCGTAGGTATGTTATGGAGGCACAAGGAATGTTGGTTGATTTCATTTCAACCGATCTTCGCGTGATTCGTCAATGGGTTTGTATCGTTTACTTTATATCATTGAAGAATTTGATATTTAGTTTTCTGATGTATTCTTATTTGATGAATTGATACTTGTAGTATTTGTTTTAATAAATCTTAGATTATGATTATTGAATGATTTCATTTGCACGTTTGTTGAGTTATTTAGTTGAAGACTATTATGTTATCCGTGAATCCTTGTTTATTGGTGCTGTATTGATTGCTTGCTTAACGTGGTTACTAGGATCATTGAGATTGAGTTCCTTTGGTAATAGTAATCATTGATAATTATGAACTTAGGTTTATAGTTATTGCTAAACACGTTGAGTCTGATAGGTTAAGAATTAGTAATCAATATCCCTAAGATGAACAAGACTAATAAGTAATTATTAGTAGGTATTGTTGAGTCATACCACATGATAATTATAATAGATCGTGATATACTTAATGCATGATTTAGGGAAAGGCACACAATTGACTGATCATCTTGTGACATTGAAACCAGTGTTTTATGTTGGACCCTAAATTATAGGAATTAGTTGGACCCGAACCGTTGGCTAGTTCACATTCAACTTAGTATTCATTGAAGAATTTGGTATTAGGTTGATCTAAAAGAAATCACAATTAGATGATTAATGTGCAAATGAATCAGAATATATGAATCTGAGTGGAGTTATTACATGCTATTTGTTCCTTCCATATTGTACATTAGTGTTTATTTTATTTTCAGTTTTGTTTAGTTTTATTTAGTTTATTTAGTTTATTTTAATTTGTTATTTTATGTTCATACGGAACTAAAGCGTAACCCCCCTATTACTTGTAATTTATGAGATTATTATCTTTCTTTTTATTCCATTTTCCCTGTGTTGGAACCTGACTTACCAAATCTATACTAACATTCGATCGGGTATTCTTGCATGGTTGTGTGATAGTATTAATAAGGTATTTTCAGTTATAAATAATAAAACTAGACGCTGTCAGGTATACATCACCTCCGCTGATTTCTCGGTTGCTTGGTTCGTCCGTATCTTCTTCGTTTGGGCTCCGATTTGCTTGATTCTTACGCCGTTGGCTTCGTTTTTCCGTTACGATTATAATGACAATGAGTTTGCCAAATTTGGAAGTGTTTGACTTTTGCGTGTTCCGGATGACGATCGGCGAGCTTCCAGACTTTGTATCTTCTCCGTCTTTCATCCGTTTCTTCTGATTCTTTCACCTCCGATCTTGGATTTTCCTATGGAATCATAAAATATGAATTAAGATCTAATTACATAAGTAAATTAAGAAGGGAATGTTTAAGGTGACATTATTTGCCTCGTTTTGCGTGATAAACGGATGTTTTTGGTGATTTTAACAGCAACGCCCATAATTTGACCACTTTGGTGATTTTAAGTAAATAATAGATGTTTTAAGATGATTTCACCAAATATAAGTCAAGTAAGTGTAGAATAATGTGCCTAAAAACATGACTTTTTAGGTCACATCAGTAAGCTACGAGGAAATTAGTAAACTTGGATCATGAGACCAGAAAGTGAAAGAAAACAGAGCCTCGACAGATGATGAATTGTGATACTTGGGTAACCTAAGCAACTATGTTTGACCTCATTTAAAATAGTAGGCTGAACCAACGGAGTGAAACTTGTATATGTTGACTTGCGAAAAACACGTAACAAGCTAAAGAATATAGTACTTCAACAAACTACCAAAAGCTATACAGCATTGCTAACATAAATAATTGTATGACTGGTTGTATACAAGTGTGACGTGCTTTACGAGATGAATACGAAGCTGGAGAAATTGCCTTATGGGATTGATTGCTTCAGATAAAGACGCCACTCATCAACATAGGCCATCTTATTAGGATCCATGCTTGGTAGTTCACATGCCTCTAGTCTTTCTATTATCTTTGTAGTCTTACCAAGAAGCTGCGCTGCAACCTTGACACTCGCCTCTCATTTCTCTATCACACTTTCATGGCATTTCATTGTTATGACTTGCGGTATGTTGGTGAAACAAGCAGACAGTATGTCTGCAATCATGTTATTCAAATGGACAAACAACTGCTTTTTGCTCATCTGTTGTATTTTGCTTTGGTCTCTAAGCAAGACGGTTTGTGAAATTCTGTACTTTGAGTTGGAAGCAATCAACTTTGTAGAAGGGTTCCTCACGATTTCTTGATCGATGCTTTTGTTGATTTCTGTCACAATTTTTTCAGCTCTCTCAGAAAACAGTTTCAGAATCTCTGTTGCCGATTTCCCTTCATAAGCATGTTTTGCTAAATCATTTCCCAACCACTTGCAGTTGTTTTCAACATCATGCCATAATGTCATGGTGGCGTTTCGAATATTTGCATATTCACTATCTCTATTGAGGCATTCTTCCACAAGGTAGGTGTATGAAAGACCTTCTCCAACACTTTTGACCAAGCTTTCAACCACATCCCTACGTATATTAGGGAGAACAGCAGCAATACATGTTAGAGTTACTATTGGTAAGCTCCAACTGTTTACTAGTTCGACATGAAGCAGAGTTTGAACTTGGTCGCTGTCAAAGATACCTACTCCGTTGAATCCAGTAGATTTCTCAAGAAGCTTTAGAAGATTGTTGTGTTGGTCCTTCTCAGCCTTTGAGATGTACGAATTCACAGAATTTGAAATTCGCTTCACTGTTTTATCAGTAAGCTCCATCTCATCTTGAATTTGTAAAACGTAAGTGCTAAGTTCTGGATCTATATCGTCAGTTCTTGGGGAGATGGGTTTAGGAAACAACCTCGCCTGCAGTTGTTGGGATATGACCACGTAATAAATAAATGCATGTCCGAAAAATGTTTAAGCATACAGGGTCACACTTATTGACACTTATGCTCAATATAATTAATTAATATAAATGTGAGATATATTAATTAATCCGTTCACGAAATAATTAATAAACGTTTATTAAAATGTTAATTGTACATTTTATTAAAAGAGAGGGACTTAGATGTAATTTGGGAAAAGTTGGAAATTCTGGAATGTTCCAGAATACCCTAAAGAGGCTGGCTCATGGGTTTTAAATAAACCCTAAACTTATACCTGTATCCTATAAATAGAGAGGTAATTTACCCTGAAAATCAATCAATCTCTTCTCTCTCTCCTTGACTTTACATCAAACCAAAACCAAGGGATTTGTTCTTTTTTGTGGTTTGACCCAAATAAATAACACAAAGGTTGTATGAATTGTGAACGGTACTAGCATACGTATTTGAGTTGCTGTCGTGTGTGCGATCGTAGAGATGTTTTACTTTAAACCCTCAACTATTTAATTATAGTTTATTGGAGCTCTGCTAAAAGGTACAATTATATCTTAACTAATTACATGTACGTGTTTATATGCTTCCGCAATTGTGTGACAATTTGTTTATATTTATATTGTATACTCTAACAGTGGTATCAGAGCCACACGTATGTGATGTAATTAGTTAGATTTGTTAAACATAAATTTTGTGGGGGGTTTTTTAGTTGGTTCGATGAACAAAAAGAAAGAAAAAAAAAGAAGGGGTTTGTTACTTTGTTTTCATTCGGATGGATCACATGCTGCGAAGAGAAAATAATAATAATAATAATAATAATAATAATAATAATAATAATAATAATAATAATAATAATAATAATAATAATAATAATAATAATAATAATAATAATAATAATAATAATAAATAGTTACGTAGACAACAAAGGAATTTTTGGGTTATGTGGGGCTCCATCGATTGAAACAGAGGATATTTTTATTTATTTATTTTTGTCTTGTTGGACAAGTGATAGAAATAAACAAGGAAATTTTTTTGTTCTCTTGTTAAAATAATCCTTATTGTTAAATAGTTAAACTTTAAAGTGTTATATTTTTAAATCCCATTGCAAATTTATGTTTAACAAAAATAATAACAAGTTTAAGGTAAATTGTTTGTTATTATCAATGTATCTATTAAATTAGCAAATAAAGGGTATCCATGAAATTCATGCATAATTTGTCATGTATATAACTTTTACATTATATGCTAGTTAAGATTAATTGTTAATAGTGATGATTATGTGTTACTTGTTTAAACTGTTTAATTGACAAGTTGTCCCTAGTTGCGATGATTTAGGGATCTATCAAATGTTGTATGAGAATTAATTGTTAATTATTTAGTAGTTTACTTATTTTGCTTCTTATTATAACTTGTAAAGCAAAATGTTTTGATGAAAAAATAAACTGGACTAATAACTATGAAATAAGATTTATTATTTTCTTGCAAATTCTTATTGTCAACTCGGGTTGGGCTCACATACCGTTTTCTCCCACGACGAGATTTGCAAGTTAATAATTTGTTTTAAATCACGACTAGGAGCTTGTATAAGAGAGGTATCTTCGGCTTGGTGTCTAAGATGACGGGTTGGATAAACGATGTAAAGATCCTAGCCCCTCCTCTGGCCTCTTCATGGCCTCTTTTGTATATGGCCGAAAAGGTTTAAAACATGTTGAATCGTCAATTGTAATAAAAGTGCAATCTCTAATTTAATATAAATATTAAATTGGACATCTTGACGCACGTTAATAAGTAAATTAACTGAAGAAAATTTTATTAAATCTATGATACGAAGATGTGTGCATGCTTCTTCGTACATATTTGATACACATTATCAAATTATTACCCATAAAATTAAGTCATTTGCCATCCAATTCGTAAGAACACTTGTACTTGCTTTTTTCTCTGCGTGAGACGTAGGTGAATTGTATGCAAGGTAAATTACCACTCATCGTGAGACGGTGGTGGACTATTTACAGTTCTTAATTGGACGACTTAAAGCGAGTTAAGCGGTGAGATCCTTAAGCCTGTGGCATAAGATGGGATGAAACATGCTTAATGATACTTATTGCTTGACCACTCAGTGCCATTAAGTCCCATAATTTATAGGAATTTCACTTGTAATGCAATTATTGATCGTCACTTACCTTTTGAGTACACCATTACTAGCAGATCAACTGATGTGATGGTGGTATGTCAATTTGAACTTTTGGGCATTTAAGAAAATTAATTGTTTATATATATATATATATATATATATATATATATATATATATATATATATATATATATATATATATAAACATTTGGGCATTTAATTTTCTTTAAGGATGTATTATCGAAAATACTACATTTGAACTTTTATCTATTTGTAGATGGAAAATCTTGCACCGAACTTGAATTATTCGGCTTTCAGGCAAATGCTAGAAAGAGAAAAACTTTCTGGAAACAATTTCAATGATTGGTTTCGTCAACTAAGGATTGTCCTTCGTGTTGAGAAGAAAACTGACATCATTGAAAAGCCGTTGGGACCTACTCCTACTGTTACTGCTCCTGCTGAGGAATTAGCAGCATGGAACGCTCTTTATGATCGGTATAATGAAGTTGCTTGTTTGATACTCGGCAGCATGACTCCCGAACTTCAAAAGCAATTTGAAAATCATAGTCCACTTGATATGATTAAAGAGCTTCTTCCACTGAAATCGGCTACTCCACAAATCCTTGGGATTAGAAGTGGAAAGATCTAGAAAGATAAGAAACCGCAAGGTAAGGGAAAGGCTAAGTGTAACACCCCCGAAATTCACTGTTTAGCGGAAGCAGGTTTTGGGGTTCCACTAATCAAATATCACAGCACAAAGGTAAAGCAAACGACATCTATATGCAACGTTTGTAAATTAGTTACATTCCATAGATATAATGTTTGAAAACTTAGTGTTTTCGTATACAAAAATGTAGTTTCCTAGAGCCACGCGTATAGCGGGAGATTCTATTACATAATCAAAATCTACAAAAGATAATGCTAAGAATCTCCGTTAATGCAGTTGTGTTGAAATCATGCGACTCTAGCTAAAGTCCTGGAGTAATCCTACTCCATCCGGGTACCTGAGAAAACATGCTAAAAAGGTCAACACGAATGTTGGTGAGTCTCACAGGTTTGTAAGTAATATCAGTTTTTGAACACGAGATTTCATCAGTAGTGCCCGCAGGCGTAAAATCAGTAATTGCAATCCAGCAATCGTAAAACCAGTATTTGCAATCCAGCAAATGTAAGTAAATAAGTTATACCGTTTGCCATGAGGCTCATAATCGAAGCTTAACCCGTAAGTAATAAGTTTGCTCCCGTGACATGCTCGTAATTGAGCAAGCATCAGTAACGAATAATTAGTCACACGTTTCTACGTGTAAATCAGTACGTGGCAGCGCTACTGCCCTGGGCGGGAAGGGTCATTTCCCTAATGGATCCATTAACTAGTGTTCGCGCTTAAGTCCATAACTAACGATATATGATGGAGAGACTTCTGTAATTAGTAAACAACTCATGCAATTCCGTTTGGTATAGTAAACAGTTTTAGTACTTGTGTTCAAGAAAAATCAGTAGCATGTATCTCCCCCAATAAGATAAAACAGTAAAAGTGGGGCCGTAAGACTCACCTGAGTCTTGTAGTAATCAGTTGCAATTAGCAAGTAGTAAGCAAAGCAAGTAGGTTCTCTGAACCCGTAACCTTCAAATGCCTAATCATATGAAGTTATGTAAGTATGCGTCTCACGAGACGTTTCGTTTAGTTGTACACAACTAGTATATCCAGTGTTTGTCTGTATGTTTGTAATTGTTTGTTTGTTGGAAAACATGTTTGGCCCGTTGGTGACGGTTTGTATCAAAATTCTAAAATGTTGATTTTTGCTACAGTAACCTTGCTACAGTGAATTGCTACAGTAACTTTGACTTTGCTATGGTGAAAATCCTTCAAAATTTCCAAGTTTTCTGTTTTCTGCAACATAAGTTGCGACACAAGGATTTGTATGTGACACAAGGGTTGTGTTGCAGATGGCATGCGACACAAGGATACGACACAAGGACTGTGTCGCATCGGATGCGATATGCTAATTTAATAGCGACATAGTGGTTGTGTCGTATAAAAATACGACATAATATGCGACATAGAGTGTGACACAATATTGTGTCGCAAGAGTTACGACACTAAAGGTTGGTACGACACAACGTGTGACATAATCGGCTTTATGCGACACAACATGCGACACAAGGCTTGTGTCGCACGTATGAACATCAGCCCAGAAACTTTCGGAGTTCGAGATTTTCCGACCAAAAACGCAAATCTAACCCATTTTAGAGCTGTAAAATCGTGTTTCCTTCAATGTTTAGGTTATAACTATGTTGTGTACACATCAAAACATCAAAACATTACATAGAAATGAATAGATCTAAGTTTTTAGAAATTTCTTACTTTTGCAAATCGAGCTAGATTGAGGATGAAAGGATGAAAACGGTCTTGATATTCTTGCTCCACTCGTGATGGTGATTCCGAATATGTAATTTTCGTGGTCGAGATTTGATTCCGAAATTTTTGGGTGTGATTTGAGTTGAGAGAGTTTGGATGTGTGTGTGTTTTTGGTTTGGGTGAAAATGAAAAGAGAATTTGGGGTGGGGATGGGTTTTGGCTGATCCAAAAGAGGGGAAAGGGAAAACACTTCCCAAATTTCAGTATTTGCCCCGTGTTCTAATCGATTAATCGTTTGTTTTTAGTATTTAACCAAACCGTGATATTTTTAAAATGTAACTGGAGTATTTAAATAAAAATACCTTGAATTTAATAATAAAAACATTTGTCGAAGCATTTAAATTATTAATTCGCATTTAATACGTTTTGTTGCATTATTTAAAATGTCGTCGCGATAATATATAAATAATGTTCGTTCAGTTGCGTATTTTATATAACAAAATACGTTCTCATTATTTAAGTAAATTTCTGTCACCAACGTCCAAATAAACTGTGTCGGACTCCGTCCGGTTAATTCGTACGATTCGTCCAAATCGCGTAAGTACACACATATATATATAAATCACCTTATATATATACAAATAGAGTCTGTAATTAGTCCTATTACATACTAATTACAACTAGACACAAATAATTAGGCATAATTAATTATCCTAATTATGCGGGTGTTACATTCTCCCCTTGTTAAAGAAATTTCGTCCCGAAATTAGCTCGAGTGCACGGACGGTGCGTTATCTGGGAAGAGATGTGGGTATTTCTGTCGCATTTGGTCTTCCCGTTCCCAGGTGAACTCAGGGCCACGCCTAGAATTCCACCTGACTTTTACGATGGGAATACGATTATGTTTCAATCGTTTGACCTCACGGTCCATGATTTCCATAGGTTCCTCGACAAAATGAAGTTTATCATCGATTTGAATTTCGTCGAGCGGTATAATCAGTGTCTCGTCAGACAGACATTTCTTCATGTTAGAAACGTGGAATGTGTTGTGAACGCTGCTAAGCTCAGCAGGAAGTTGTAGGCGGTATGCCACTGGACCAATTCTTTCAAGGATTTCAAATGGTCCGATGTATCTAGGATTTAGTTTGCCTGGCTTTCCGAATCGAATGACACCCTTCCACGGTGCCACTTTGAGAAGTACCTTGTCCCCTACCTGGAACTCAAGGTGTTTGCGTCTCACGTCAGCATAGCTTTTCTGACGATCACGTGCGGCTTTCAGCCGGTTTTGAATACCGATGATTTTCTCAGTAGGTTCATGAATGATATCTGGACCCGTGAGTTGGGAATCTCCTAACTCAGTCCAACAGATAGGTGATCGGCACTTACGTCCGTAGAGTGCCTCGAAAGGTGCAGCCTTAATGCTGGTATGGTAACTGTTGTTATACGAGAACTCGCACAACGGTAAGTGATTTTCCCAAGAAGTACCGAATTCAACTACGCAGGCTCGTAGCATATCCTCCAGTGTTTGAATAGTTCGCTCGTTTTGGCCATCGGTTTGCGGGTGATAAGCAGTACTCATATCCAGACGAGTACCAAGAGATTTCTGTAGTGATTGCCAAAAGTTAAAAGTAAAACTGCTGTCCCTATCCGATATGATTGAGATAGGTACACCGTGTCGCGAGATGACTTCTTTGACGTAGATGCGAGTCAGACGCTCCATCTTGTCAGTTTCCTTGATGGCCAGAAAATGAGCAGATTTCGTGAGACGGTCCACGATCACCCGAATGGTATCGCAACCACTCGAAGTTTTTGGTAGTTTGGTAATGAAGTCCATGGTAATCTGTTCCCATTTCCATTGAGGAATTTCAGGTTGTTGGAGCAACCCCGAGGGTCTTTGGTGTTCGGCCTTGACTTTGGAACATGTTAGGCATTTACTGACGTACAAGGCAATGTCAGCTTTCATGTTAGGCCACCAATACAACCCTTTGACGTCGTGATACATCTTGTCAGATCCAGGATGTATAGAGTATCGAGATTTGTGAGCTTCAGCCATCACCAAATCTCGCAAGTTTCCGAATTTGGGTAACCACACCCGGTTAGAGAAATATCGAGTCCCATCAGGTTTGATTTCGAATTGTTTATCCAAGCCTCGTAAGGCTTCATTTTTCAGGTTTTCATCGCTGAGTTCTTCGAGCTGAGTGGTAAGGATTTGAGCAGGAAGCTCGTTACGAATTGTCATAGAAAGTGCTCGTACCCGAAGGGGTTTCACTCGTTCTTTTTGGCTTAAGGCATCGACAACTACGTTAGCCTTGCCCGGATGGTATTTGATCTCGCAGTCGTAGTCACTAAGTAACTCAACCTAACTACGTTGCCTCATGTTTAGATCTTTCTGATCGAATATGTGTTGGAGACTTTTGTGATCGGTAAAGATAGTGCTTTTCGTACCGTAGAGGTAATGTCTCCAGATTTTCAATGCGAAGACCACAACACCTAACTCGAGGTCGTGGGTCGTATAGTTTTTCTCGTGGATTTTTAGTTGTCATGAGGCATAGGCAATGACTTTTTCTCGTTGCATTAACACACAACCAAGTCCTTAGTGTGAGGCGTCGCAGTAAACTACGAAATCGTCGGTGCCCTCGGGTAAGGACAAGATTGGTGCACTGCAAAGTTTGTTTTTCAATAGTTGGAAAGCTGACTCTTGTCTATCAGTCCAATCGAACTTCTTATCTTTCTGAGTCAGTGTGGTTAGGGGAACAGCTATTCTTGAAAAGTTTTCGATGAATCGGCGGTAATAACCAGCAAGACCTAAGAATTGTCTCACTTCGGTTGGAGTGGTCGGTGACTCCCAGCCCTTGATTGCTTCAATCTTGGCGGGATCAACATGAATTCCCTGGCTGTCAATCACGTGCCCGACGAATTGAACGGTTCGAATCCAGAACTCACACTTAGAGAATTTGGCATATAACTCTTCGTGTCTAAGAAGTCCTAGAATGGTTTTCAGATGTTGAGCATGTTCCTGCTCATTGCGAGAGTAAATCAGTATATCATCGATGAACACAATGACGAATTTGTCAAGATATGGTTTGCACACCCGATTCATAAGGTCCATGAATACGGCCGGTGCGTTGGTTAAACCGAATGGCATCACTTGGAATTCGTAATGCCCATAACGAGTTCTGAAGGCTGTCTTTGGAATATCATTGTCGCGGACTCGGAGTTGATGGTAACCTGACCGTAGATCAATCTTTGAGTAAACACTCGATCCCTGGAGCTGGTCAAATAGGTCATCGATTCTAGGAAGCGGGTACCGATTCTTTATGGTTAGCTTATTCAGCTCTCGGTAGTCGATACACATGCGGAAAGATCCATCTTTCTTTTTCACGAATAAGACCGGAGCTCCCCAAGGCGAGGAACTTGGTCGAATGAATCCTCTGTCCAGGAGTTCCTGTAGTTGGTTAGACAACTCCTGCATTTCGGATGGTGCCAAACGGTAAGGGGCTCGTGCCACGGGTGCAGCTCCGGGCACAAGTTCGATTTGAAATTCAACTTGTCTAGGTGGCTGAAGTCCGGGCAAGTCTTCAGGAAAGACTTCCGTGAAATCCCGCACTATCGGAACATCCTCAAGTCGCTTCTCCTCCGACTTCTTCTCCGTTACATGTGCGAGGATGGCTTGATACCCTTTTCGTAGATATTTTCTAGTTTTCAGACAGGAGACAATATTCAGATTCCGTCTGCCGGTCTCCCCTTGTAGGACTAAGGTTCCACCGGAGACAAGAGGTATGCGAACGAGTTTGTCATGACAGATGATTTCAGCTCGGTGCTTGGATAACCAATCCATACCGACAATAATATCGAAGCTGCCGATCTCGACAGGGATTAAATCAATGGGAAACGTGTCGTTCGTAAGGTTAAGTGTACAGTTGTGTATGATGCTATCAGTCTCAATCAGTTTGCCGTTAGCTAATTCAACAATGTATTTAGTATCTAAGGCAGTGGGAGTTATATCAAGTAAAGGGCTAAATTTCTCAGAAATGAAGCTTCTATCGGCACCTGTATCAAATAATACAGAAGCAGTAAGGTCATTGAGAAGGAACGTACCCGTCACGACATTCGGGTCTTGTCTGGCTTCCCCAGCCTTGATAACGAATGCTCTACCGCGAGCAGGGTTGTTGTTATTTTTCAGCTTTGGGCAATCTTTCTTGAAATGCCCTGAATTTCCGCACCCAAAGCAGGCCTTTGGTGCATTGGTGTTGGGGGTAGAAATGTTGGTTCGGCAATCCTTGGCTAAATGCCCGAACCTTTTGCAGTTGGAGCAAGGGCAAGAACCGTCATGATGACGATTGCATTTGGGACAGTAGGGTATGCTCCCGCTGTACCCTTTCTTCTCCGAAGTCCCCGCTGAATAAGCCTTAACAGATTCAGGCTTCTTGTTGGTGAGTTGGGTGGATGAGTTGGGGTTTCCTTCCCATTTGCGTTTGTTGTTTGCCGATGGGGTTGAAGTTGTGCCACGGCGGACAGAATTTGCCGTTAGCTCATGAGCCATACGAATGGCGCTCTGAATAGTACCCGGTTTGGATGAAGTCACCAGGTCTTGGAGTCTCTCAGGAAGTCCATCGACGTATTTCTCGATCCTCTTGTATTCAGGATCGACCATGGTTGGGCACAGAAGTGCCAGTTGGTGGAAACGGTTGGTGTATCCGGTGATGTCATCACCCTGCATTTTGTGGTTCCAGAATTCCAGCTCTAGTTGTTTCAGTTCGTCCCTGGGGCAGTACTCACCCCTCAACATCTCCTTCAACTCCTCCCACGGGAGTTTGTAAGCATTAGCAACACCCACAGTCTGGGCATAGGTGTTCCACCAGGTGAGTGCGGTGTCAGTAAAAGTACTAATGGAGAACTTAACTTTGTCTCCCTCCGCACAGTTGCAGATAAGAAATACAGATTAGACTTTCTCGATTCAGCGTACTAGACCGATAGCTCCCTCAGTACCTGCAAAGTTCAGAGGTTTGCAGTTCTGGAAGTCTTTGTAAGAACAGGGTTTGGGCTGTGGTCCATTAGTAGCTGTATCTTCGCTACCAGGGGTTGATGTTCGGGTAGCTAGGGCTTGGGCCACACTACGGGCAATCAGACCCGCAATTTCGGCTTCACTGAGGGTGATCTGTCGACGAGGAGGCATGATGCTGAACAAGAAAAGAACAAGGAAAGAGGAATAAGATATTTGCATGAAATTATGATATGTCACCAGTGCAAATAATGAAATGCACGATAACAGTACGAAGTGACAATCACATTTCATTTAGATAAACAAGTTGAATACAAGATACGGGTTTTCAAAAGATTACTGAGTAATAGTAGTGCAAAAGTGCCGGGAATTGTTACATCCGGTTGGATTACATAAGCCCTAATAAAGTAGTTAGCTGGTTACAAGTTACGGACTGATCTAATCTTGATGTAGATTGATTTGTTCCATCAGCGCGACAAGGCGGTCCACGGTTTCTGCTAGTCTGTTGGTTTGCCTGGCGTTGTCTTCAACCAAGGCCAGTCGTTGTACTAGTGCTCGAGTGTGATCCTCAGTCTCCTGTGAACGATGTTCACATTCCTCTAGTCGGTTTCGTACGAGTTCATCCGCACCTAATTCAGCGGTCATTGAATCCTGAATTATGCTTACAGAGAGGTTGGTATCCTCTTGTTCTCGCTGGAGTTGGGATATGTGATCAAGTGCTTGGCGAAGCAGATAGGTCATTCGGTGTTGTTCCCGTTCGAGATGTTCGAGCCTTTGCTCCTGACGGCGAAGTTGTGTAGTCAACACTGGCATCGTGAGATGTGCCGAGTTCTGAGAGTTATGAACAGAATAGGGGCTGGTTCGAGGTGACCTTGTGTTCCTCCTGGCTACTCGTGGGTTTCGTGACCCATGTGAGTGAGAGTGTGACGGATTAGGTGGTGTGTTTGCCATTCCTGTGGCAGAATGTAAGTAAGACGAGGCTAATATATATAAGTATATAATATCCAGCCTAATGTCTAGCACGTATCAAGTAATGGTCCGGTTCTCTCGTGGTCAGAGTCAACTAACGCATTCCTGTTCAACATAACCATTTCAGACCTCACATCATCTTTCCTTAATTGTACATAGTTGATCAGGCTATGTTAAATTAATGTCGTATGATGTAATTCCTGAACCAATCATGTCTAGTAAGGAAATACTGCCTAACGGTCATAGTCTAGGCCCACTAAATGCAACCTAGTTCACTATAACCTTATGCTCTGATACCAATCTGTAACACCCCCGAAATTCACTGTTTAGCGGAAGCAGGTTTTGGGGTGCCACTAATCAAATATCAGAGCACAAAGGTAAAGCAAACGACATCTATATGCAACGTTTGTAAATTAGTTACATTCCATATATATAATGTTTGAAAACTTAGTGTTTTCATATACAAAAATGTAGTTTCCTAGAGCCACGCGTATAGCGGGAGATTCTATTACATAATCAAAATCTACAAAAGATAATGCTAAGAATCTCCGTTAATGCAGTTGTGTTGAAATCATGCGACTCTAGCTAAAGTCCTGGAGTAATCCTACTCCATCCGGGTACCTGAGAAAACATGCTAAAAAGGTCAACACGAATGTTGGTGAGTCTCACAGGTTTGTAAGTAATATCAGTTTTTGAACACGAGATTTCATCAGTAGTGCCCGCAGGCGTAAAATCAGTAATTGCAATCCAGCAATCGTAAAACCAGTATTTGCAATCCAGCAAATGTAAGTAAATAAGTTATACCGTTTGCCATGAGGCTCATAATCGAAGCTTAACCCGTAAGTAATAAGTTTGCTCCCGTGACATGCTCGTAATTGAGCAAGCATCAGTAACGAATAATTAGTCACACGTTTCTACTTGTAAATCAGTACGTGGCAGCGCTACTGCCCCGGGCGGGGAGGGTCATTTCCCTAATGGATCCATTAACTAGTGTTCGCGCTTAAGTCCATAACTAACGATATATGATGGAGAGACTTCTGTAATTAGTAAACAACTCATGCAATTCCGTTTGGTATAGTAAACAGTTTTAGTACTTGTGTTCAAGAAAAATCAGTAGCATGTATCTCCCCCAATAAGATAAAACAGTAAAAGTGGGGCCGTAAGACTCACCTGAGTCTTGTAGTAATCAGTTGCAATTAGCAAGTAGTAAGTAAAGCAAGTAGGTTCTCTGAACCCGTAACCTTCAAATGCCTAATCATATGAAGTTATGTAAGTATGCGTCTCACGAGACGTTTCGTTTAGTTGTACACAACTAGTATATCCAGTGTTTGTCTGTATGTTTGTAATTGTTTGTTAGTTGGAAAACATGTTTGGCCCGTTGGTGACGGTTTGTATCAAAATTCTAAAATGTTGATTTTTGCTACAGTAACCTTGCTACAGTGAATTGCTACAGTAACTTTGACTTTGCTATGGTGAAAATCCTTCAAAATTTCCAAGTTTTCTGTTTTCTGCGACATAAGCTGCGACACAAGGATTTGTATGCGACACAAGGGTTGTGTCGCAGATGGAATGCGACACAAGGATACGAAACAAGGACTGTGTCGCATCGGATGCGATATGCTAATTTAATAGCGACATAGTGGTTGTGTCGTATAAAAATACGACATAATATGGACATAGAGTGCGACACAATATTGTGTCGCAAGAGTTACGACACTAAAGGTTGGTACGACACAACGTGCGACATAATCGGCTTTATGCGACACAACATGCGACACAAGGCTTGTGTCGCACGTATGAACATCAGCCCAGAAACTTTCGGAGTTCGAGATTTTCTGACCAAAAACGCAAATCTAACCCATTTTAGAGCTGTAAAATCGTGTTTCCTTCAATGTTTAGGTTATAACTATGTTGTGTACACATCAAAACATCAAAACATTACATAGAAATGAATAGATCTAAGTTTTTAGAAATTTCTTACTTTTGAAAATCGAGCTAGATTGAGGATGAAAGGATGAAAACGGTCTTGATATTCTTGCTCCACTCGTGATGGTGATTCCGAATATGTAATTTTCGTGGTCGAGATTTGATTCCGAAATTTTTGGGTGTGATTTAAGTTGAGAGAGTTTGGATGTGTGTGTGTGTTTTTGGTTTGGGTGAAAATGAAAAGAGAATTTGGGGTGGGGATGGGTTTTGGCTGATCCAAAAGAGGGGAAAGGGAAAACACTTCCCAAATTTCAGTATTTGCCCCGTGTTCTAATCGATTAATCGTTTGTTTTTAGTATTTAACCAAACCGTGATATTTTTAAAATGTAACCGGAGTATTTAAATAAAAATACCTTGAATTTAATAATAAAAACATTTGTCGAAGCATTTAAGTTATTAATTCGCGTTTAATACGTTTTGTTGCATTATTTAAAATGTCGTCGCGATAATATATAAATAATGTTAGTTCCGTTGCGTATTTTATATAACAAAATACGTTCTCATTATTTAAGTAAATTTCTGTCACCAACGTCCAAATAAACTGTGTCGGACTCCTCCGGTTAATTCGTACGATTCGTCCAAATCGCGTAAGTACATACATATATATATAAATCACCTTATATATATACACAAATAGAGTCTGTAATTAGTCATATTACATACTAATTACAACTAGACACAAATAATTAGGCATAATTAATTATCCTAATTATGCGGGTGTTACACTAAGGGCAAGGGAAAGAAAGTTGCTTGCGTCTCTAAACCTAAGCAAACCCCTCCAGCAAAGAAAGAGCATCTGGCTAAGAATGAGGCGTGTCACCACTGTTCTGAAGTGGGACACTAGAAGAGGAGTTGTCCTGCCTATCTTGCTGAGTTGATGAATATGAAGAAGAAGCAAGCCGGTTCGACCGGACCTTCAAGTATCTTCACGATAGAATTGTATTCTTTCTCTAATTCAAAATCCTGGGTATATGACACTGGTTGTGGTACTCATATTTGTAATACCCTACAGGGATTTAGAGGAAAGAAGAAACTGAAACATGGGGCACTCTACTTGTACGTAGGCAATACGTGCAGCTGTAGAAGCCATTGGAAGTTATGACTTAGTTTTGCCTTCGGGCTTAATCATTATATTAGACAATTGTTATTTTGCACCTACTATTACTAGAGGTGTTGTTTCAGTTTCACTTTTGAAAGATAATGGATTTATCAATGTTTTTACTGATTATGGTATTTTAGTTTCTAAAGATAATGTTCATTATTTTAATGTTATTCCTTGTGATGGTATTTATGAAATTGATATGCATGATCGTGTTTCAAAAGTTAATTCTATGTATTCTATAAGCAATAAAAGAGCCAAGCCTAACTTGGACTCTACTTATCTTTGGCATTGTCGTCTTGCTCACATTGGCAAGAAACGCATTGAAAGGCTTCAACGTGAAGGGCTCTTAAAATCAAACGATGACGAATCCTTTGATAAATGCGTATCTTGTGTTTCTGGAAAGATGACAAGGAAACCCTTTCCGCATCAATCGCAAAGGGCTACTGATCTACTTGAAATCATACATACTGATGTTTGTGGTCCATTTAGACATGTGTCAAGACAAGGTGCTAGCTACGTCATCACTTTCACTGATGATTTCAGTCGTTATGGTTATGTTTACTTGCTTAAACATAAACATGAAGTCTTTGAAACATTTAAAGTGTTTAAGAATGAAGTAGAAAATCAACTCGGTAAGACCATCAAGATCCTTCGTTCGGATCGAGGTAGTGAATACTTAAGCCAAGAGTTTAAGGATTATCTGCAAGCGTGTGGAATTGTCCAACAGCTTACTCCTCCATATACACCACAACATAATGGAGTATCTGAGAGGAGGAATCGAACCCTGTTAGACATGGTAAGATCCATGATGAACCTTACAACTCTCCCATTATCATTTTGGGATTATGCTCTTGAATCTGCTATACGTATTCTGAATATGGTTCCAACCAAGAAGGTTGATAAGACACCACATGAATTGTGGCATGGGAGAGTCCCTAATTTGTCTTACTTAAAGGTCTGGGGATGTGAGGAGCTTGTGAAGCGAGATACGCTTGACAAACTCGAATAAAGATCTATTAAGTGCATCTTTGTAGGATACCCAAAGGAAACAATGGTTACTATTTCTACAATCCTTCTGAAAACACTGTTAAAGTTGCTAGATATGCTGAGTTCTTTGAAAAAAATCTTATAGCTCAAGAAAATAGTGGGAGGGTAATAGAACTTGATGAGAATCAAGAGGAAGATGCATCACCTTCAACAAACACTAGCGAACATCAACTTGGGGGGGGGGGGGAAGTGTTCAAAGTATTGAATCTCAAGTAGATGTTGTTCCGATTCGTAGGTCCGCAAGGACGATACGTGCTCCTGAAAAGTTGTGTCTAAATGTAGAAACTAAGGAGCACATGTTAGGGGATCTTAATGAACCTCCTAATTTCAAAGCTGCATTATCAGATCCTGAATCTGAAAAATGGCTTGAAGCTGTGAATGTGGAAATGAAATCCATGAAAGATAATCAAGTCTGGCACTTGGTTGATCTTCCACCCAATGCTAAAACCGTTGGCTGCAAGTGGCTCTTTAAGAAGAAGACCAACATGGATGGAAATGTACACACCTATAAAGCTTGTCTCGTAGCGAAGAGTTATACTCAAGTCTACGGAGTTGACTATGATGAAACCTTCTCTCCTGTAGCAGACATTAGGGCTATTAGGATTCTCTTAGCCATAGCAGCGTACTATGACTATGAGATCTGGCAAATGGATGTCAAGACTGCCTTCTTGAATGGTTACTTAGACGAGGATGTCTATATGGTTCAACCTGAAGGTTTTATTGATCCAAAACATCCCAGTAAAGTGTGCAAGCTTCAAAGGTCCATTTATGGACTAAAGCAAGCATCAAGAAGCTGGAACAAGGGGTTTGATGAGGAAATCAAAAAGTTTGGATTCACTCAAAACCCTGATGAGCCATGTGTATATCAAAAAGCTAGTGGGAGTAATGTTACTTTCCTAGTCATATATGTTGATGACATATTGATCTTAGGAAATCACATTCCAATGTTACAAGATGTAAAATCCTACCTTGGAAAGTGTTTCGCTATGAAAGACTTGGAAGAAGCATCATTTATTCTTGAAATCAAGATCTATAGAGATAGAAATAAGCGGTTAATTGGACTAAGTCAAAGTGCTTATATTGATAAGATCTTAAAGAGATTTAAGATGGAGAATTCTAAGCGTGAAAATGTTCCGATGCAAGAAAGACTTGACTTAAATAGCAAACAGTGTGCTTCTACACCTGCTGAGGTGGAGAGTATGCAAAGGGTTCCTTATGCTTCGGCTGTTGGATCTATTATGTATGCGGTTAGATGCACTAGACCTGATGTGGCGTTCGCTCTGAACATAGCCAGCCGTTTTCAACAGAATCCAGGTGAAAGTCACTGGACTGCTATGAAAAATATTCTCAAGTACCTAAGAGCTACTAGAGATATGTTCCTAGTTTATGATGGAAATCATGAAGCTGAGCTCAAAGTGACTGGATACTGTGATGCTATATTTCAGACCGATAGAGATGATATGAAGTCTCAGACATGATACGTCTTCATTTTGAATGGAGTCGTAGTGGATTAGAAGAGCAAGAAGCAATCCACAACTGCCATGTCTGCAACAAAATCTGAGTACATAGCATCTCCGGAAGCTGCGATGGAAGCTGTCTGGATTAGAAAATTTATTTCTGGGCTTGATGTGGTACCCACAAATAAAAACCCCATGGAGTTATACTGCGATAACTCAGGAGCAATTATCATTGCTAATGAACCTTGAGTTCAGAAAGGGGCCAGACATTATCCTAGAAGATATCACTATGTTCGAGAGCAGATCGAATTAGGTGAAATCAATCTACTCAAAGTTCACACAGATGATAATCTAGCTGATCCGTTTACGAAGGCTTTACCTAAGGGAAAGCTTAATCAACATGCCGAGGGCATTGGACTTCGTTATGCTAGTTATTTCATGTAACTATGTGTTTTAGTATTTGGATAAAGGATGTTAGACAATTATTATGCAATAAATGAATTAAAATTGTTGAGACATAGATTGTGACAACAGATCTAGCTTGATATAGGACTGGTGTAATTATTATTACGTTTGTACATTGGTTTAGATTTGTAAATAAATATTTGTTTTGTTAGTAATATTCGTTAAACATATTATTGTGCTAAGTTAGACGAATGTTAAATACGAAATAAATATATAGACGTTTCATGCAAAGCGAGTCGAGATCTCAAGTCGCAGCGAGTTGAGCTGTGAGGTGAGACCTGAACTCGCGAAGCATTAGTCTGGCGAGCCGAGTCCTATACTGGGCTTGGGCTGCGAGTTGGACCGAACTCGCAGGCCCATGCGAGCCGAGCCGACACCAGACTATATAATTATTTTTCATACGTGAAAAACATAACTTTTGGCATTCGATATTCCGATCTGCGAACTCAGAAACCCAGAGAAAACAAACCTAACGGCTAGGCTTTGACGTATTATCGTTTAAAGCTACGTTTTAGTATACGCAATTACGAACTTACTCGTTATTAGTAAGATAACACCGTATTGAGGGATTCCGCACCTTAATACTACAGATAACGAAGTTATCGATCCTAGAACTAGGGACTTACATCTGGTATCAAAGCTTTCGGGCTAAATACGAGTGTGTTCATGAGTTTTAGTGATATTGCGTTTTTGATTCGGGTCGTTTTTACGTGCTTTCTTGCAATACTAACGATCAAAATCACTCTCTGGACGTTTTAGGGTTTGTTTACGGTCGAAATTCTCAGTTTCATTCGTAAAAATACCTTAAACATTCGTTTTCGGGGTTAACAGCCGTTTCGCGAGTCGAGATTAGGGTTCCAGCTTCGCCTGCGAACCGAGTTGAACTAGCGAGTCGAGTTAAGACTTGCGAGTCGAACCAAAATCCCTCGCGAGTCCAAATCGCTTGCGAATCGACATCTTTAGCAATCCGAACTGAGGCTTGCGAATCGACATATTCTGCGAGTTGAGCTGAGATTGCGAGTTGAGCTGAGTCCTGCGAGTTGAGTTTTCTGAATTCGCGAAACAGTTTTACTTTACGTTTTTAAGATGTCTGATCTTAGTAGAATGATCGAGATGGAACATGAGGTGGGAAAATCAAACGTTCCACCAAAATTGTTGAAAATCGAAGATTACTATAACTGGAAGGACATATTTGAATCTTACTGTAGATTCCATGATTTGTCAATCTGGATGTGTATCAAGAATGGATACACTGCACCTACTCAAACGGTTAATAATGCAACTGTTACTCTTGCTTATAACCGAATGAGCGATCAACAAAAGAAGGACTATGAATTGGAGAATAAATCTCATTCTGCAATCAAGATGAGTTTACCAAAGGAAATAAACCATCAACTCAAGTCTTTTCAAACTGCTAGAACGCTCTGGGAAGCGTTAGAGAAAAGATGTGAGGGAAGTCCTCAAGTGAAGGCAAGCAGGAAGAATCTTCTCAAGAAACAGTTTACTGTTATAAAAGCTTTAAAAGGAGAAGATCTTGATGCTTACATCACTAGATTCTACCACTTGTTAAGTGAGCTTGACAACCATGAGATTGTTACTACTGAGACTGAAAGAACCGACAAATTTATTGAGGGTTTGCCGTCTAAGTGGGAAATGTATGGTGTAATGCTCAAAGACAACGATGAAAGGTATGCAACCATGACCTTAGAGCAGGTCATTGACAAGCTAAAAGGTTATGATTTCACAAAGAAATCGTGAGAAACTGATTCTGATCAGGTTCAGAATCCTGGGCTATATCATGGGAAAACTAATCTCTCGACCTCTTCATCTAGTTCGACCACTGCACTTTTAGTGGGTAATACTGATGAAAATGGTGAAATGTTAACGGATGACGTGTGCCTTCTTACCTCATCAGGGAATGAATCTAAAGGTACACCTGCTGAGAAGTCAACTCTAGGACATCAAAAGATGCCAATGAGTGTGAAATCTGCAGAGCAACAATTATCTGTCCTTGCATCCTTTGTTGCTTCTTATGAAAACTACATTCTGGGTAAAATCAATGATCCGATTATGTTTGATGAAGATTATGATCAGATAGACCCTGATTATCTTGAGGAAATAGATCTCCAGGATCAACTTGCAATGTTATCAAGGAGAGTTAAAAATTTCTTAAAGAAAACAGGTAGAAAAGTGGTAGGAAATCGATCAGGGTTTGATAAAACCAAGATCAAGTGTTTCAATTGTCAAGGTTATGGACATTTTGCTCGTGAGTGTCAAAGACCTAAGGTTGAAACTGGCAATAGCAAACAAGGTTCGGGAAGTACCTTAGTTTCCAAAGCCTTAGTTGTGAAACAGTTGGATGGATCTTATGATTGGATAGCTCAGTCTGAGGAAGCACTCATGGCTGAGATTGAAGATCAAGAGATAGCTACTGAGTCCAATAGCTATATGCCCAGTGATGTTGAAATAAAGGTGCCGGAGATTCATGAGAAAGCAAGTGATGATGACGTGCTCTATATGGATTCAACTGCTAATATGAGTCCAGATGACTTTGTAGCACGCATGGCTGAAGTACAAACTGACAAGAAAAGGGTATGTTTAGATATTCTTACTCTTGCTGATGTTTGTTATCTAGTTACTGATTTACAATCACAATTAAGTGTGTTAACTGTGTCTAATCAGAATTTGTCATCCCAAGTTAGCATTTTTAATGATTCCAATAAGACTATAATATCTGAACTTGAACAAGCTAAAAGTGATGTCCTTAGGTTAAGTACAGATAAGGTAGATCTTAAGAATAAGATTAAGTCTGACAGTTCTGATAAGATTGCCCTTAGAGATACCATAAATGAAAAGGCAATAATCATAGATGGTCTCTATATGAACATTGATGACTTAAATCGAACAATAGCTGATAGGGATAGAGAGTTAGCTGAGCTGAAGCATAAGTTAGTAGAACAAAATCGTAAGATTGAGTCCTACGGAACTTTAGAAATGGATAAAATGCTAGATGCTCAACGAAGTGTAAAGGACAAGACTGGGATAGGTTACAATGATGTACCTCATCCTTTTAATGCCAATTACACTAGTAACTCAATAGATTCTGAAATGACAGATGCTAATCCTGAAATTTCAGTAACTAATGACCAGGAAAAGTTAGAGGCACAGAAAGATGTTATTAAGAACGTATCATTAGATAATAGCAAGGCTTCTCAGTTCACCAAAATACAGTTTGTATCGGGTGGAGTGATTAACGATGCTAAGACTGATGATAAGGTTAATAAGGAACAAATACTTGAACCTTTAGTGCCTAAGACTCCGAGTAGTAATGCAAAAGTTCCTAAATCACGCAAGCATATGTCATGTTTCAAGTGTCGTCAAAAGGGACACGTGTCTTCGTGTTGTCCTAACAAAAAGCCTGAAACACCACATAAGCTTGTGATTGATGAAAAGACACAGACCGACGCTAGTATGACTGTAGATAGGTTAGATACCAAACCTAAGTTAGGTAATAAACCTGTTAACATTCTTAGAAGAGACGGTAAACATAGTGTCTCCCCACCTAAACCTAAACGGCCATATACTCAAAGTGATAATTCTGTCTATAAGACTAGAGATGTGACACCGTCGAAGTTTAGAGCTCCAAGTATAAGCCATAGTCATTATGAGAGTGGTACTACTTCGCGATCACATGAGTTTAATTATAATTATCATAATAGAGCTCATAATTATGTGCCTAGGAGGTTATCCTCAAATTCACCTCTTAAGGCTGATCGTCCACAAACTCAAACTACTTCGAAAGTAACCAAAGCTCCTGATGGGAAGGATGGTTATTTTAAAGAGCTTAAGTTTGTTGATGATAAGGGACAAACCAAGACCGTAATGGCTTGGGTCCCTCTTGACAACTGATCGTGTTTTGTGTAATGTGCAGGAGCATGCTGTGAACAAGGACAGCTGGTGGTATGTAGACAGTGGATGCTCGAGGCACATGACCGGAGAAAGAAGTCTACTGAAGGACTTCAAGGAAAGTCTCAAGCAAAAAGTAAATTTTGCAGGAGATAAAGGAGGAGTAATTTCGGGAAAATGAAAAGTTTCAAATGGAACTTTGACTCTTGAGGATGTGAACTATGTTGAAGAACTAACTCACAACCTAGTGAGTGTTTCCCAAGTCTGTGATAAAGGTCATCCAGTTTATTTCAATGAAAAGGAGGCCTTAGTTCTGAAGCCAGGTTTCAAAATTCCTGATGAATGGATATTGATGAGGGCTCCAAGGAAGAAGGACATCTATGCTATGAACATGGGTGTACCTAACTCTTCAATGGTGTCTACATGTTTATTATCCAAGGCTTCGGAAACAGACGCATTATTATGGCATAGAAGAATGGCACACCTAAACTGGAGAAAGATGAATTATATAACCAAAAATGGTTTGGTTCTAGGTGTACCACAAAAACGTTTCGAGTCTGAGGATAAGTGTGTTCCTTGCATGAAAGGAAAGCAGCACAAGAAACCACACAGACCTAAGACTGAAAACTCTATCTCCTCGCCATTTGAATTGCTACATATGGACCTCTTCGGCCCTATAAGCAAGAGAAGTCTAGGTGGCAAATGGTACTGTTTGGTTGTCACAGATGACTACTCTAGATTCTCATGGGTATTCTTTTTGGGATCAAATGATGAAACTCCTGGAATTCTAATTGAGTTCTTTGATCTAGTAGAGAATGTCTATAAAAAGAGAGTGAAGCGTATTCGTAGTGACAACGGAACAGAATTTAAGAATTCAACGTTGAATATCTATTGCTTAAGCAAAGGGATATTACATCAATTCAGTGCACCTTATGAACCTCAACAGAATGGTGTAGCTGAAAGGAAGAATAGAACGTTGATTGAAGCTGCTAGAACAATGCTTGCTGATTCAAAGCTTCCGGTCATCTTTTGGGCAGAAGCAGTGAATACAGCATGTTATGTTCTTAATAGAGTTCTTACGGTTAAGAGACATAACAAGACTTGTTATGAGCTTTTGAACAATAAGAAACCTAACTTAAAAGGGTTTGAACCCTTTGGAGTTTCATGCACCATATTAAAGACTGGGCATCAAGCAAAATTTGGTGAGAAGGCTGACGAAGGATTTTTCCTAGGTTATATGCCCTATTCGCCAAACAAGAGAGTCTTTAATAAAGTCACAGGACGTTTGGAGGTAGTTTATAATATTGAAGTTACGAGCTACTCACCGGATGTTCATAAGGGATTAGATTGGCAATTTGATTACTCTGATCTTTTTGCATCATTTAAAGTTCCTATTAGTGACTATGTCAGTGATTCAGAGATACCGGAACATTTACTGTTTGAAGACGGGAATATTAGTCCTGCTTCAACATCAAGTGTTAAGCAGTCTGGAATTAAGACTAAAGTTGACTCAGATAAAGCTTCTACAAGTGAGTCACAGCAACCTTCAGAGGATAAGTCTTAAGAAACAGAAGATCTTGATGATCTTCCTACAAAGTTTGATGATATACTTACTCCTTTGAAACACTTAAGGATATCTTCTGCTCGTACGGAAGATGTACCTGCATTGGAAGAGATTGGTACTAATTTAGGAGATGATATACCGGTTGAACCAGTTACTACAACTAGAACGAGTAAGAATCATCCCGTTGAAAACATCATCGGTGATATTAATACTCCGGTTCAAACTAGGCATCAATCCAGAGCTAGTACGTCTGAGAATTTAGAATACCAAAGCTTGTATACTGCAATGAAAGAGACAGGGATTCCTAATCAATGTCTATATTCATGCTTTATCTCACAAGTCGAGCCTAAAAATGTTCAAATGGCTTTAAAAGAAAGCTCGTGGGTAGAAGCAATGCAAGAGGAACTATCACAGTTCTCTAAATTACAAGTATGGGAGTTGGTTGACCTACCAAAGGGAGAATATCCAATTGGAAATAGATGGGTATTTAAGTGCAAGAGAGATGATAAAGGAATCGTTACTCGCAATAAAGCTCATCTGGTGGTTCAAGGTTTTAATCAACAAGAAGGTATTGACTACAATGAAGTGTTTGCACCAGTTGCTAGGCTAGAAGAAATTAGAGTATTCTTAGCATTCGCATCATATTTTGGTATAAAAGTGTATCAGTTGGATGTTAAGAGTGCCTTTTTGTATGGTAAAGTAGAAGAATTGGTGTATGTTTCACAACCGCCAGGGTTTGCTGATCCTGAGTATCCAGATAGAGTATATCGTTTGAATAAGGCTCTATATGGATTACATCAAGCACCTAGGGCATGGTATGGAACACTATCAACGTATCTACTTGAGAATAAATTTACAAGAGGATCGATTGATAGTACACTGTTTGTGAAATGGAAAAAGAAAGACTTTCTTCTCGTGCAAGTTTATGTTGATGACATTATCTTTGGATCATCTGATGAAAAGATGTGTCAAGAATTTGAGAAAGTCATGAGGAAAAGGTTCGAAATGTCTGCAATGGGAGAGTTGAATTTCTTCTTAGGATTACAAGTTGATCAAATGAAGGATGGATTCTTTATTCATCAATCTAAATATACATATGAGCTATTAGAACGCTTCAAGATGGATGAAAGTAAGGTCTACAATACTCCAATTCCAGTCAATCATGGACTAGGTCCAGATACATCGAGTGATAGCGATGTGGATCCAACTCTTTATAGAGCCATGATCGGATCACTAATGTATCTAACAGCCTCTAGGCCTGACATAATGTTTGCTGTTTGTTTATGCGCAAGATATCAGGCTAATCCGAAAGAGTCACATATGCAAGCTGTTAAACGAATCTTTCGTTACCTCAAAGGGAAACCTAAGCTGGGACTTTGGTATCCAATTGATGGAGACTTAGATCTCGTAGCTTATACTGATTCGGATTACGGAGGATGCAATCAGAATAGGAAATCTACGATCGGAGGATGTCAATTTCTAGGACGTAGATTAGTATCCTGGCAGTGCAAGAAGCAAACCTCGGTAGCCATTTCTACATGTGAAGCTGAGTATGTTGCAGCTGGCAGCTGTTGCTCGCAAGTACTTTGGATTCAACAGCAACTGCGGGATTACGGGTTAAATATAACCAATACTCCTATGATGATTGATAACGAATCTACTATGTCGATCACCAATAATCCGGTGAAGCACAGTAAAACTAAGCATATTGATATTCGACATCATTTTATTAGAGATTGTGCTGAGAAGAAGTTGATAAAGTTAGTTAAGGTTCCATCATTGGATAACTTAGCAGACTTATACACAAAGGCGTTCGACAGAGCAAGATTTGAGACATTGGTTCAACTAAACGGAATGAGAAATCCAGAGTGATTAGTCTTCCAAGGGTATTTTTGTAATAGTTAGTATTTCTGTGTTCATTTAAAAAAAAAAAAAAGGCGTATGGCATTCATTTGCTTGTTACCTAAGGGGAATCGCCTTCATTAAAGAATATAAACATAATATTCTTTGAAATTCATTTAAGTTTTTATTTGCAAAAACTAAGGGAAATGATAGTACATTAGGAGAATAAGCTTCACAATAATAAGCTTAAGTCCTAAGTATGATATGGTAGTAGGTTCAAATAAAGTTGCTTTAGAACTACAGCGGTTCTATCAGGTATGTGTTTATATTTATTTGATTATACACCTATATCCACAAGTTATAATTTGTCTATTTTTAGTGAAAACTTTAGATGGCTTCATCATATGATGTACTGGTAGGCAAATTATATGACATTTTCTAAACCTTAAGAAGTTAATTAACTACTTGTTTATTATCTTGTGTTACTATTCTATGATGTATGACATTAAGTCTTAATTATTGAATGATGGTATTACCATACACTGTTATCATGCATTATAATTGAAGTGACAAATACTAGCAATATGGGTATTAACTTAATTATTGGTAACTTTGTTGTACTAAGTACAGAACTGAAACCTTTAATTAAATTAATATTCTCAAATATATTTTGAATTATGCTAGAAGGGATCTTCTGTTGTACTACATACAGACTTAGATAACATAGCATATTCAAAGTATGTATGATATTTGTCTAACCTTAAAATTCAAGTGTATGTTATATGTTTCGAAAAGATACATCATTTAGTAACCGCTACCTTGAAATTTAATGATGCAGTGTTATGAGTTTTACTTGAATTCTTCAGTATGTCATATAATAGTAAACACTTAATAATATTCATACTAACAATAAAGTGTTTGCTTAGAAAATTGAGTATAATTTGTTTATGTGGATCATAATACCGGTAATCGTCTTGGACTGTTTATAATTAAAATATTCACTTTATGTGAGTAATGCATTTATTAATTATGCTATGTGGATAAAGGTACCTAAGATATAGTTTTATAAATATAAATGTATGAATGATGAATTTAGTTGTAATTTTATAGTAATTTACTTGAATTTCATGAGGTATGTATAATACCAATCTGCTTAGACTTTTAAATATATATAATTAATTGCTTATTCTTTCTAATATGATCCCTGAGCAGATAAATTCTTATTCATTTTGTTTATGTATTTTGTTTTGATAAAGTGATTAATAAAATGGTACTTGATACCAATGTTTACATAATTGTGTTTTTATCTTATTTTATTTTATGTTTAATTTAAGTTTTTGTGTTTATTAGGCTTTACCCTTCGGAATTAAATTATACTGAATATTTTTAAGTTGAACAAACGTAACAAATACAAGTGAAAAATAATTTTATTTTAGACTTGTACAAATGATGGGTTTTTAATTTATACTAAGTATTTAATTCGCATTTTTATTTATTCCTGCGAGTTGACTAAGTCAACTTGCGGATCCACTTGAAATCTCGCGAATCGGATACAAGGTATAAAGGGGGTCAAACGAGTCAAGCCAACCCACCGAACCCACAGACTTCGCGAGTTCACTATAGCTTGCGAATTCGTTTACAGGCGAAACGAGGCGAAACTAGGTTTTCGTTTGATTTTGATTTTTAGAATACGAAGAACGAGTTTTTGATCCGTAGATTTTATACATCTTCACTTTGCGCACATTCTGAGGTATATATCAACGGATTTCACCGTTTAAATTGCACGAAATCGAAGGTTTTATGAACTTAGGGTTTCGGTTTGAAGTTTAAACGATTCACATAGATTTAAGATGTTATTGGACATGGATCTTTAGGGTTTATGTTAAACGAACATCAATGAACGTAAAACATTTGATAGATCATGTTAAAATTACAAGATTAATCGATTTTAAGTTTAACCCTGCGACGGCTGTTCATCAAACGAGTTGACACTTCGACTCAACTCGCAGCGAGCTGACTAGCGAATCGACATGATTAGCGAGTTCACTTCAATAGCGAGTTGATAAGTGAAGCGAGTTGATTAGCGAAACGAGTTGACCTCGATTCGCAAGGCCAGTTTATGTGAGTCCAGTACTTACATAAATTTTATTTTTTTTAAGTTGTTATATAAATGTTAAGATTTTTTTAAATAATAAATTTTATATAATGGATTTAAATTAGACTTAAGACTTTTTAGTTATAAGTTAAATTTTTATATACGACTTGAGACTATTTTGTAACAAGTTATATATAATTTCAATTTTAAACTAAGATGTTTGATGAATCTCGATTCATAATACGTTATAGTTTAAAGATTTTTAATCGTGCATTAAAATTATATCTGTTGTTTGTGTTTATCTTACAGATATGGCGAGAGCATTTGACAAGGGACACAATATACTTGTAGATCTGAACCTTGAAGCCAAGCGGGCTGATAGGGTTGCTGATATTCTTAGATTTCTTGCACGATCACGTATTCGATACGCCATTACGGCCAATCCTCCTATCTCTCAGGCGATTCTGAACGATTTCTGGACGGATATAGTATATGACGAATCTGTCAACCCACCAGAGATTCGAGCAACGGTTAGTGGCCAACATGTTACGTTTTCGGCTGGAAATCTCAGTGAGATTTTGCAGCTAGGTACAGAAGAACAGGAGAATGGGGATGTGGAGTACCCAATGGATTTTATCGAGGGTGCAATAGGACGTATGGGTTATACAGGTGATAGACGCGGACGTCAGTTCCAGAAACCTCTGGTTATTGGTCAGTGGAGGTTTCTATGGCACGTGATGAATATTGTTTTTGCAGCGAAGAAGGGTGGTTTTGATGAGTTAAGCCCTGCTATTCTATCGGCTGCACTGTCACTGGTTTATAATAAACCATACAGTTTTTGTGATTATCTTTTTGGTGAGATTGCAAAACAGATATCGGGTTCTGTTAGATCACGGTTTTTGGTCTACCCGAGGTTTTGTATGTTGATTATCCGTGCGCGTCTACCGGATTTGGCTATACCTGAACCACATCTAGTGGTTAATACGATTGATCATCGGAGGTATAACGCCATGTTTATGCAGACGGTTAGGAAGGAGGGAGTGGTAAAACCTGAGGTACGACCACTCTTTGGGTATATAATTGACCCAAACTACGTGACGCCACCAAATCATGGTTGGCTAGATGTTGTTGCTCCTGCTGCTGCTGCTCCTGCTGAAGCTGATGTGGTTCATGCTGAAGATCCACAAGAGCTTTTGGAGGATGTCTTGGAACAACCTGCACATGCTGGGGAACAGGTGAACCCAGATGTTGCTGCTCAGATTGTTCAGGAGGTATTGGAGCACAATGATGATGAGACGAATCCCTTGCTCCAGGATATTGATAGTTATTTTGCACCACCTAAGGTAATCTTTTATTTATGTAATGATATAGATGCTTAGTTGATAGATTGTTATTATTAATCATAGATGCATAATATTATTATCTAATGATTATGATATTAGATATTTAGTTAATTGGATATTATTTCTGATTTTAAAATATAAATATCATTAAACGAACAGGAAGCTGAAGCTGAGACTGCAAACCCAGAAGTTGTAATACTTGAGGGGGAGCAGATATAGCTAGATGAATCGGTTGTAGTACCGACTGAGGTATTATATCTGATTAATCTTAAATATATAGAACTTGTATGATAGAGCTTATGCTAATCATAAATGTTTAATATATTCAAAATTTAGGATCCTGTTAGATCATCTAGAGGTCGTGATGGTGAGACGGCTTCAGTTGAGGATTCTGAGAATACACCTTCTCCTCCTCCATCTGCTTCTGAAAAGAAGAGGAAGGGTAAGAGTATTTTGGAGGAAGATATTGAGGAGATTGATACTCAATTGATGAAGCGTCCGAGAACGCTGACTATTAGAGAAGGTTAGTATTTATTATAAAAGTTAAATAATCTTAAGTTGTTGTTTATCAGGAGTTGAACTGAGACAGTTAATTCTGTATACAGTTGCTCAGGATACACCACAGGTGGAGACGGATACACCGGTGGTTTCTGAACAGATATCTGTACCGCTTCAGGTATGGGATATAAGTTCTATAACTATGAGTGTTATGCAATTAATTAGAGTTTGAGACAGAGTAATCTGTGACAATAACTGATTTTAATTGTGTTTAACTTTACAGCATGAGGTTGCTGATCTAGTTCGTGCGGCGAAATTTTCGACGAATAAAGCAGCTAGATTTGCGACAAACTTGCTTACGCAAGCTTTGTCTCAACCTCATACACCGCTGACCAGAGACTGGCATATTGAGTCTCTTACACCGCCTGGACCCAGAACAATACCTGTTACTCCGACGACTGATGCTGAAAGGATTATGTCCTTAGAGTCTAGGGTAAAGGACTTAGAGAAGCTTACTTCTCAGATTCCAGAGCTGGTGTCGAATAATCTTCTTCTTGCTCAGCAGATACTCAAACAGAATGAATCTTACAATCTGCTGATGAAGACTCATGAGACTTTGCTTGCGGACTTCAATGTGCAGAGACTGAAATTATCTTCTTTGGAGAGTCTGGTCTTGAGATCGCATTCAGGACAGTCTACTCAGGGGGAGATATTGGTATATCTGGAGTCTTGTAAAGAAAATGAGCTGAAGAGGAAGAGAGATTCAGACAAGGACGATGATCCCAATGCACCAGAAGGTGGTGAGCAGACTGGTCCTTCAAAGACTGGTGAGCAAGCTACGATTCAGGGGGAGTCTAGTGGTCATGCTGGTACTAGTGGTTCTGGAGCGGGTACAAGTGCAGATAAGACTGTACCGGGTGATACTGAAGCTGGTAAGATTGCTTAGTATTATCATAGTACTGTAATATTTGTAATAGTTTGTAGTGAACAAATGTAAACTTAATTTATTGTGTAAATATATTCGGCTTAGGGTTATTATTATTTTAAGTAAAATATGTTTGATGTAATTTAAGTTTATATAATTATGTTAAGATAAAATAGTGATCGAAAGACTTCCGACTCATTGAGTAGTCGAGCGGCGTGTTCTGAATAATATCGGCGGTCAAAATTTTATAATAACATATGCATTTTAGATTTGATTATGGACTTAAGACCGTAAGGTATATAAGTAATTAACAAGTTAAAAATGTATTAGTATTAACTAGACAAATGATATATAATTTAAAGGTTAAATTGATAATGAATGAGATCAATTAACACTTGGAAATTATATAAGGTAATTAATAGTAAATTTAAATGTTTGGTGATTATTCACAATGCATTAGAATTTAAAATTAATTAATATTTGTTAAGTCGACTTAAGAGATTTTGGAGTGATTCAGGGTAATCAATAAAAGATTTTATAAGTTATCTGTAAATTGCGTTAAAATATACAAAAGAATTAATAAAGAAATTCTTAGGTTGATTCAGGGAAATCGATAAGAAAGTTTTAATTATTAATATTGATTTGTATTTGTGGTTTTCTCTTAGGATTGGAAATGCTTGATCTATCTGATTCGGAAGATGATATTTTTGATGAGATAGATGAAGACATTGATTTTGATCTTGAGGATGGAGAATTTCTACCACCTACTGATTGGACTGCTGTACCTGAGATTGTGCAAGACATTGGTGTAGATCCAGATGTGAATATAGATGAACATCATGTGAGCCCATCTAGGACAGAAGTTATTATTGAAAATGAACAAGGTCCAATGGTTGTCGATGTAGATGAAGAAATCGATGACTCAACCGATTCTGAAAAAGATGAAACTTTGATTCCTACCAAGAATCCTGCTGTTTTTCTTAGGAAACTTCCAAAGCAGAAGAAGAAGATTGGAGTTTCAGAAGTTGATATTACGGGAAAACGTGTTCCTCGTAAAGGGATTGTTGGATGGTAATTTGACTCTGAGCTGAAGCTTTTTGCTATTAAAAGGTTTGATGGAGTTCAATATTTTGAGCGAAAGCTTGCAGTTTTTAGCTCTTTACCACGTTATGAGATACGTGACTTGGCTAGATTGGAGATTAATAATCCAAGTAATGATGATTATGCTAAACGTGTTGAACGAATTATTAGAACTGAAGTTGGTTCAAATAAGTTTGTTCAGATTAAGCCAAGAAAGGGAAAGACTGTGAAACTACAAGAGAAAAGTCAAAGAACTGGAAGAAGAAGAAGGAAAAAGATATATCCAGCTGTTAGATGCATACAGCAGATTCCACTGAAGACAATGCCACAGGATATTTTAGGAAATATGAAGAGTTGGCACGTGGATTCAGGAACTGGAGAAGCTGTTATGGTTGAAGCTGATGATGAGGTTGAAGGTGGTGAAAGAGAAATTTGCAGAGTTTATGATCATCGACACCTGATGAATATGTCGAGAAATGATCTGTTAAAGTTAAATGAGAACAGAATTTTGACGACTATTGAATGGGCTGATTTAGCAAGAGATTATCAGTTGATGGTTAAAACTTGTATCAAGATGAAGATTTACGCAGGTAGTAAGATTTACAAATGAAGACCAAAGACAGCGTGAAGATAAAGACGCTAGAGCTATTGTCAAGGGAGAGTCTGTTGAGACATAGATTGTGACAACAGATCTAGCTTGATATAGGACTGGTGTAATTATTATTACGTTTGTACATTGGTTTAGATTTGTAAATAAATATTTGTTTTGTTAGTAATATTCGTTAAACATATTATTGTGCTAAGTTAGACGAATGTTAAATACGAAATAAATATATAGACGTTTCATGCAAAGCGAGTCGAGATCTCAAGTCGCAGCGAGTTGAGCTGTGAGGTGAGACCTGAACTCGCGAAGCATTAGTCTGGCGAGCCGAGTCCTATACTGGGCTTGGGCTGCGAGTTGGACCGAACTCGCAGGCCCATGCGAGCCGAGCCGACACCAGACTATATAATTATTTTTCATACGTGAAAAACATAACTTTTGGCATTCGATATTCCGATCTGCGAACTCAGAAACCCAGAGAAAACAAACCTAACGGCTAGGCATTGACGTATTATCGTTTAAAGCTAAGTATTAGTATACGCAATTACGAACTTACTCGTTATTAGTAAGATAACACCGTATTGAGGGATTCCGCACCATAATACTACAGATAACGAAGTTATCGATCCTAGAACTAGGGACTTACAAAAATACTTGGTATGTTTATTTTCATTTAATAATTAATTGTATCCTATATTTGCATGTTTAAATCCTTGAATAATTCTTAAATTATTCTAAAATGTCCATTATCGATCAACTATGTGGGAATATAGTTGAACTAAGATAAATCTGAGTGATTGGTTATATTATTGAATATGGAAGGATGGTCCCACCAAACTCACATGATTTCCATGAGATGCATATCGGACTACCCCAACTAACAAGTTATCACTTTATGGATCGACGTACTAAATATAGGATAGTTGAAGTATTGCTTGAGGACAAGCAACGTCTAAGTGTGGGATATTTGATTGAACGTAAAAAGTCACGTTTTTGCGTACATAATTCCCACCTTTTTAGCCCTAAAATGGATGAAAACATTAAATATCAATACTTTTTCACCAAAATTCATCATTAGGGCTAAAAATAAGGCGTTGCTTCAAAAATCAAGTAAAATGACCAAATAACGTACAAAATAGAGCATAAATGATACGTTCACGTTCTACGAGCACTTTTAAAGCATAATACCTTGAAATTATACTTAGATTATCTCATTATGATCTTCAGGTAATTACGATCTCGTGGATATAAAGAACGCCAAAAACGGAGCTAGAATGAAGAAGATAGGGCCAAAATAAGTTACGATCCAGCACGCAAGACCTACGATCCAGTGCACAAGACCACGACCAAGGGGATACCACCCCACAGGGGCCGTATACCCCCCTTATGGGGCCGTATACCCCTCTTTTGGGGCCGTATACCCCCCTTTTGGGGTGGTATACCCCCTCTATGGTGCCGGATTCGCCCTGTTTGCTACCGAATACGCCTTATTTGCTACTGAATACGCCCCTTTTGGTGTCGAATACGCCTCTTTAGGTGTCGAATTTTATAGCTCGAGGGTGTATTTCAGTGTAAAATTGGGAGCGAGGGTGTTGAATGTAAATTTGTATCTTGAAAGCCTATAAACAAAGGCTTCACCTCCTCATTTCATCACCTCTCACCATCCACATTTCACACACTTCTCTCTAGAATAGTAGTAGTTTCTCTCTCTAACACTTCTCTAAGGAGTTAGAGGAGAATTAGTAGGTTAGTTAGTAGTTAGCTTCTCATTAATATTTAAATAGACTAACGTAGGGGTTGCTTTGTAATATTTGTTGGAGATACTTGGAGGGGTGCTTTTGTAATAGCGGAGGCTCTACTCGTTGTAATCTTTCAGCTTATATTCAGACTACGCATTCATCTCGGTTATCTCTATCCTTATCTGTTATAATGCATGCTATTGTTATTATGCTAGATTTAGGATTCGTCACCATGATTAGTGAGTAGTTAGCTTTTATGTTTGTTGTGATGTAGTTAGCCGTTATAATGGGGAATGATGTTAATTTAAATATATAATTGGGATGATATCAAATAACGGAGGTAAGGTTATACGGCTTTCATTTGTATAGCGCCGGAAACATCACGAATGTGTGAAGTACGGAACGTGGAAGCTATGAAAGTCGTGGACATAATCCATTGTGGAAATATTATTCCCAATTGTTACAATATGAAAACTATGTCTGTTTAACTTCTCATCTATGATTATAAACTGTTCATCAAACTATCGCCTTTCCTCCAATAAACGTGGTTAAAACCCTAAAAGACAAGGAGTCGCGAACCTTGTTCTGAGGGTAATTAATTATCTGTGCTATCTATGCATGGTCTGATTTCGAAGCTTTGGAAATACCGCTAAACCTAATGTATAGTACAACGTGAATAAATCAGGGATTTATTGGGTAATGTTAAGTGATGGCTGGGTTTATATCATAGATGGGTACGCTTTAATACAAACTGAGTTTAAACGGGTTCAGAGTGACCTGAATGTGCAATACGCGTGGAACACCGTAAAACGTCCTATTACTTAGTATAGTGCTGGAACCACCTCTGGTGTAGTACAAATGCATGGAAGCTACGGAACGGCCGTCGGTGTATACACTCTAACTTGCATTAGTGCGCAAGGCATGGAATGCCGTAAAACGTCCTAGTACCTCGTGTAAGTGTCGGAACTTTCCTTCCGGAATGGTTCCTGTACACCCAAGCTATGGAACGGCCGTCGGTGTATACATTCTAAGCAACACTGGGTCATCCACCAGCTCTGAACCTAACAAACCATCGATGAAAAGTTAACAGACACTTTCCGAATTTGGTCTTAAATGCTCTATTTGAATCAGAATACTTTATGGTATCAAAGAACGGTCAGAAATTAAATATGGGTCTGTTACCTTATTCATGCGCCCAGGAGTTAACTCCAAGAAGGGTCACTTGTCTTCACAGACAGTGTTGGGGGTAGAGCAGCCTGATCTGATCAGAATCATGACAACCTAGTACTCAGTGACATGCTATCTGAGGAATCAGATAGTAGGGTGCTAGTGTTGACTCCATAAAGTACCTAAAACAGTAGAACACAAATACTTAGAAAGAAAGTTTTCAAAACATCAAAACCAAACATCATCTCCCCTTTAGGCTAATGAAATCACAACAAACACTCCTCTCCACACTGATTGTCACACCCCGCCAAACGGTAATTACAATTACGTAGAGTGGTTTGCGGAAGCTTAGTGACGTGGCGGGGCTGCGAGCAGTAATAACAACCAACAGTTACATACATACTCAGAGCATATGATTATCGCAGAACGAAATAGATTAAGATGCCATTAGTTAAAGTTTTACAAAAGATTACCACTTGAAAAGTAGTAACAGTAATAGTAGTGGTTGAAATCAGTATTTCATAAAATACATAATATCAAAAGTAGATTTCATAGGTATGACTGCAATAATTGCAGTTATACAGAGGAAATCCAAGTGTCCCAAAAGTAGTGGCATCCTAACAAGTCCAGGGTAGTCCGTCCTGATAATGCATGCAGATCTTACTTACGCTGCTAATTCCCTGAAAACATAGAGTAAAACGTCAACAAAATTGTTTAGTGAATTCACAAGTTTGTTCGTTATGTAGGAAACACAAGTTAAACATTTAAGAATAACATTTCCAATAAGTGTTGTTTGTCAGGTAGGAAACACAAGTTATTAACAAATAACATTTCCCAAATCAGTTCTAGTTGTAATAGGAAACACAGGTTATTTCAATCAAGAGATAACATTTCCTAATTCAGTCATTAGTAGGAAACACAGGTTAACCTCGATAAAGATTAACATTTCCAAATCAGTGTACGTAGGAAATCACTTCCTAAACAATAGTTTTGTGGGAATATTTAGACGATGATCCCTTGAAAGGTGAGCTAAACCTGTCAAGTAAGGTAACCCGATCTAACCCTATAACCAAACCACGACCCTAATCTGTTGTTGTTGTGCCAAGTAGGACATTTAAGTATACGCTCCCAAATCCGTAGGAGGGTCGTCACGGCGATAGTACTATCCGTATACTCAGTGGCTAGAGTCACCTAGCTAATGGTTATAGTCTGTAGCCATAAGGTCTTTTATGCACTACATCGTTCAGCCTAGATCTGTACCAAGATTCGTTGTCTAAATTCCCAAAATAGTTATGAAAAACATTTCATAAAACATAGTTCAAATAGTTGTGTGAAATACCCTTTCACAAATAGTTCAAGTATGAAGTACCCCTTCATAAACAGTTTAAGCAAATACTTACAGTATTTAATCAGTCACAACATGAAATCCCATTTCATCAATAGTTTAAGTAAATACATCAAGTATTCAAACAGTTATCGCATGCAATCATACATACGCTTTCTATGTTTTCCACCCCGAGGTTTTAAAACATTAAAACATTTAAAAAGGGGTTTGTGAACTCACTGTGAGTGCTCGGATGTGAATGCTAGTGAGATAAGATAACGAAGCCCAAACGTAGTCAACCTATACACAACAATGTATTAACTATAAGTACTTTGTTTACTTATGTTAATAGTTTATTCGTTTGAAGAAATTATCAATTTCTTAAGTTTGTGTATTTCGTTGATGTTTGTTGTTGGAAAATAATTAATATTTTTCCCAAGTTATGTTTGTTTGTCGAATCGTCCGAAATGTATAAGCATATATGCTTATATAGTTGAATATATATTCTGATATATATATTAGTTGTCGTCGTTGTTGATGTCCATAGATATAAATGTAGTTGTCGTTGTAATTGTCCGAAGTATCATGTCTCAATAATATGTCCGTCTAGTTCTAAGTCCCATGTCGTAGCATTCTGTACCATTAATTGTTTGTACATTATATTACAATGCAAAAGTCAGTGACTGGACCAAAAAGGGTGAATACGCCGTATTCTGGTGAATACGCCGGATTCGGGCCAAATCAGGGGAATACGCCGTATTCTGGTGAATACGCCGTATTCATTCGAAAATAGGGGAATACGCCGTATTCTGGTGAATACGCCGTATTCATTCGAGTTTAAAAAGGATCCACCGGATCACCGATGATCCGTCGGATCAAGCGTGTCTTTTACTCGTTCATCGTTTTAGCCGAAGGTTTGTGTGCGGGTCAAGGGTGGGAATACGCCGTATTTAACTGAATACGCCGTATTCGAAGTTTCATAAATTGGGAATCCGCCGTATTCCCGTGAATACGCCGGATTCATCTGGGTTGTTCAAAGTGTTCGAGTTATAAATGGGGAATACGCCGTATTCGATGGAATACGCCGTATTCACCAATGTTTCAGCTGGGGAATCCGCCGTATTAAAATGAATACGCCGGATTCGACTAGTTCTTCAAAATCGTTTATGATTAACAATGGGGAATACGCCGTATTCGAAAGAATACGCCGTATTCCGAGTGTTTACAGCAGCTAGTTCGACTCTGTTACTTCTAAAACATACGAGTTTATATATGTAACCGATTTTTAATATGATCAAACACCTTAATACGTTATACAATCACTTTGTAACATGTTTTAACCAGTTTATAACAACTTTCACATATCTAAATTGTGATTTCAAGTTTTTGGTTCAAAAACCATTTTCAATATTTAAGCTTCAATCTTTCCATTTTTGTTGTTTATATGCATAGATTGTGATGTTTAAACATGTTATATAAGGAAATCAAAGAAATGGAAATCAAAGTTTGAAGGTTTCCTTACAAAGAAAATGTGAAGGTGGTGATGATCGATGATGATGAAGATGATGATTTGGTTGTTGTTCCACTGCTACTTGCTTCTGATCTTGTTTGAGTTCCTCCAAATCAAAGAAAAGAAAGAAAGAACAAAGATAGAAAGAAATTGGTGGTGAAGTGTGTGTGTGTGAATGTCGAATGATCACAGAGAAATGGGAGGGAGTATGGTTTTAAAACAAATCTGTCTCCTGCATTATTGTAGGTTGGTGGGACTTTAGTCCCACTAATTTCGAGTACGGGTATAATTTTAGCAATATAAAAGTAAACTTTTTATATTTTTGTTTTGTAGATGTTCTCCTGGTTCGTAATATGTTTTCAGAATAATGAGGTTTTCATTATTTTTGGTAGTTGTAAATTTTTGTACATTTTACTGCGCGTATTCAATTGAGCGCCAAATTTCAGTCGAGTTTCGAATCCATAATTCGAAGTAATGTTCTAAATACTTGAAAACGTACTAGGAAAATAACGTTTTCCAGATTTTGACCTTTTAGGTACGTTTTAGAATTGTTTCTGTTCGTTATATAATACGTTTTATGTTAAACGTATAATTGAACCATTTTATCTATATGTTATAGATATTTAATTTCTCGTAATTAATAATTGAATTATTAATTATTTCTTATAACCAAATCTGGTTAATTATTTTTGTCGGCTTAGTTCCGATACGTTCGTACGTAATTTATAAATACTACGTATAATGTAATACTTTTTGTATTATTGTTTAGGGCTCGCTAGACTCATATCACATCATAGGTTTAGTTTAAAACAAATGCAGGGAATTAGCGTAAGAAATGCATGTAATTAAGTATAATTATATACCTAATTTGGAGGAGTGTCACATTCTCCCCCCGTTAGTGAAATCTCGTCCCGAGATTTAAGTCGAGCCGTGAGTCTCGGTCACGCTCTCAAATAGGTTAGGGTATTTCTTTCGTATTTCATCCTCTCGTTCCCAGGTAAACTCTGGGCCATGTTTCGAGTTCCAACGAACTTTAACCAGTTTGATTCGTTTGTGTCTAAGTTTCTGCGTTTTAGAATCCATAACTTCAACAGGTTCCTCCACAAAGTTAAGTTTTGAGTCAATGAAGACTTCGTCAGGAGGAAGGATAAGTGTTTCATCAGAAAGACACTTTTTGAGGTTGCTAACGTGGAAAGTATCGTGTATGCTACTAAACTCTTGTGGTAGTTTGAGCTTATAAGCGACAGGACCAACCCTAGCAAGGATTTCAAACGGTCCGATGTATCGTGGGTTCAGCTTTCCTCGTTTGCCAAATCGTGCTACTCCTTTCCAGGGAGATACCTTGAGTAGGATTTTGTCTCCTACTTGGAACTCAAGAGGTTTACGGCGGTTATCAGCGTAACTCTTTTGTTGATCTCGTGCCGCTTTCAGTCGGCTCAATACTTGAGTTATTTTGTCAGTGGTTTCCTGGACAAGTTCGGGTCCAGATAGTTGTCTGTCGTCCAACTCTGCCCAACAGAGTGGTGATCGGCACTTGCGTCCATATAACGCCTCAAATGGTGCCATTTGTATACTCGTGTGATAACTATTGTTGTAAGAGAATTCAGCTAGAGGTAGGTGGGTATCCCAGTTTCCTCCAAAGTCTATCACACATGCTCGCAACAAGTCTTCGAGCGTCTGTATCGTTCGCTCACTTTGGCCGTCAGTCTGCGGGTGGTAGGCAGTACTCATATCAAGTCGAGTTCCCAATGCCTGTTGTAACGTTTGCCAAAAGCGAGAAGTGAATCGTGCATCTCTATCAGAGATGATGGATAGTGGCACTCCATGCCGAGAAACAATCTCTTTAATATAGATTTTAGCTAGTTTCTCCATTCCATCCGTTTCCTTAATAGCGAGGAAGTGGGCTGATTTCGTCAATCGATCGACAATCACCCATATGGCATTTGCTCCAGACGCCGTTCTAGGTAACTTCGTAATGAAGTCCATTGTTATTTGCTCCCATTTCCATTTGGGCAGTTCAGGTTGTTGCAAAAGTCCAGACGGCTTTTGGTATTCCACCTTTACCTTCGAGCAAGTTAAGCATTTGCTCACGTAGGTGGCGATGTCACGTTTCATTCCAGGCCACCAGTAGAAGCCCTTCAAGTCATGGTACATCTTGTCTGCACCAGGATGTATTGAGTAATTGGACTTATGTGCCTCGTCCAAAATCAGCTTGCGTAATTTATCTACGCATGGTACCCAAATTCGGTTCATGAAGTACAACACCCCGTTGTCCTTTTTCTCGAGTTGTTTTTCCATTCCCTTCAAGGATTCATCCTTAAGACGTTCGGGAGTGAAAGCAAGTTCTTGAGCTTCACGAATTTGAGTAATGAGATTCGAATGGATTGTCAATCCCAAAGCTCGAACTCTTCGAGGTTTGATTCGTTCCTTACGACTCAGGGCATCTGCTACTACGTTAGCTTTACCCGGGTGATACTTTATTTCACGGTCGTAATCGTTAAGTAATTCGACCCAACGTCGTTGTCTCATGTTAAGTTCTTTCTGGTCGAATATATGTTGTAGGCTCTTATGATCAGTGAAGATCGTACACTTTGTACCGTATAGGTAGTGTCTCCAGATCTTGAGTGCAAAAACAACGGCTCCCAATTCCAAATCATGAGTCGTATAGTTTTTCTCATGCACTTTTAGTTGTCGTGATGCATAAGCAATGATCTTTTCATTTTGCATCAATACGCAACCCAATCTCTGATGCGAAGCATCACAGTAAACAACAAAGTTATCTACTCCTTCAGGTAGAGATAGTATGGGTGCGCTGCTCAGTTTCTGCTTCAGTAGTTGGAATGCATTCTCTTGCTTTTCATTCCACTCAAATTTCTTGTCTTTTTGAGTTAATGTAGTAAGTGGCTGGGCTATCTTTGAAAAGTTTGCGATGAATCGCCTGTAATAGCCAGCTAGACCAAGAAATTGTCGTACTTCCGTTGGGGTCTTCGGTGCTTCCCAGTTGTTGATTGCCTCAATTTTGGATGGGTCCACATGAATTCCCTTGTCATTTATCACATGACCAAGGAATTGAACCTCTCGAATCCAAAATTCGCACTTAGAGAACTTTGCGTAAAGCTTCTCTCTTTGTAGTAGTTCGAGAACAAGCTTCAGATGTTGCTCGTGATCCTCTTTCGATCGTGAGTATACCAAGATGTCGTCAATAAACACAATGACGAATTTATCCAAATAAGGTTTGCATACTCTGTTCATCAAATCCATGAATACTGCTGGTGCGTTGGTCAGCCCAAAAGGCATGACTAGGAACTCGTAATGACCGTATCGAGTCCTAAACGCAGTTTTCGGTACATCCTCTTCTCGTACCTTAAGTTGATGGTAACCAGATCGTAGGTCAATTTTTGAATAATAACTTGACCCTTGCAATTGATCAAACAGATCGTCAATGCGTGGTAACGGGTATCTGTTCTTGATAGTTACCTTGTTCAGTTCTCGATAATCGATGCACATCCGCATAGATCCATCCTTTTTCTTGACAAATAGGACCGGAGCTCCCCAAGGTGAAAAGCTCGGACGGATGAATCCCAAATCTAGAAGTTCCTGCAGTTGTGTGGATAGTTCTTGCATTTCCGAGGGAGCTAGACGATAAGGTGCACGTGCGATAGGTGCGGCTCCTGGCACCAGGTCAATATGAAACTCCACTTGTCGTGGGGGTGGCAATCCCGGCAACTCATCAGGGAACACCCCTGGATAGTCGCGTACAATGGGCACATCGTCTATATGTCGCTCCTCGGTTTTCTTTTCTACAACGTGTGCCAGAAACGCTTGGTACCCCTTTCGAAGATACTTACTGGCCTTCAAGCACGAAATCATTTTTGTGGCACTCTTTCGTCTCTCGCCTTGAACCACAAGTGTTTCTCCTGTTGACAGTGGTAATCGTACCAGTTTATCATAACATATGATCTCAGCGCGGTTCTTAGATAACCAATCCATACCGACTACAACGTCAAAACTTCCCAACTTAACCGGTAGTAAGTCTATTTCGAAGAGATGACCTTCTAACTCCAAGGTACATCCCGGTACTATTTCTCCTGATTCGATTAACTCACCATCGGCTAATTCTATGGTATACTTGTTGTCTAACTTACAGGATTCAAGTTCTAATAGTGGTCTAAATTCAGTAGACACAAAACTTAAATCAGCACCCGAATCAATTAACACAGAGGCATAATGATTGTTTACAAGAAACGTACCAGTGACGGTGTTAGGGTCCTGGCGTGCCTCTTGTGCCCCGATCACGAATGCCCTTCCTTGAGCCGGTTGGTTGTTGATGTTGTTGGCTCGGTTATTGTTGTTACCGCGGTTGTTGTTGTTGAGCTTAGGGCATCGGTTACGGTAGTGTCCTTGCTCACCACATTCAAAACATCCCTGGTTTTGACGCTCAGTGTTTGCTCGTGGGGGAGGGTTAGTTTTGCATTCTCGGGTTCTATGTCCCCATGCCCTACAGTTTCCACAATACCCACACCCACCTTCGTGGTGTCGGTTACACTTACCACATTTGGGTTTGTTACCCAGGTATTGTAACAACCCCAAAATTAGGGTAAATTTAAAATTTTCCTAATTACGTGTTTACTACTTGTATTTAATATGAAATAGGATTAAATACATTACTTACTTACTATATATATGAGTGATATATATATATATACACGTATACGATTCGGTACAAAATATGGACGTTGGTGACAAACTTTTAGAATAATGTGGATTTATCCAAACAAACATTATTTACTTTAATATATTACGAAAATATATTACACGTTATACGTTTTGTTAAAAATGTAACTTTACGCGACGAAAGTACACGAAACGCGCCCGACACGTGAAATACACTTAAGTTATATTTTTATAACTTCATAATAAGTATTTTGATAAAATACTTCTAGTAAAAATATCGCGATTACACGCGTACAGTTAAAACGTTTAGAAACGTTACACAATTCGGATAAACGCACGATTCGCGATCGATGACCAAACGAAATCTCAAATATTATTTTAGTAACTTAAAATATGTTATTTGAGTGAAACTTTTACTTATAATATCCGGTTTTAAATCGTTAACAAAACGTAATATATAAAACGTTATACGATTAATTAAAACGCAAAACGAACGGGTAAACGAACACGGGACTTAACACAACTTTGGGGAAACAATTTAAACACCAAATGGGGGTGGGACCCACGATTTTTATGCAGAAAATCTGCAAGAATCAAGGCATACCATGCCCTTGACTCTTTTTGGATACTTAGCCACTCCAAACCCCTCACCTCATTCATTCAACCACTTCTCCACTCCATCTCCCTCACTCTTTTCTCTCTTTTCTTGGTGAAGAACCACGACCAAATCAGTCCCAAAACACCCCTAAATCATCACAAAAACACCCTCAAGAATAGCTTGGATTGCTAGGGTCATTTGGAAGAAAACGTGCACCTCACCGAGCTCTACACATCCATCTTTCTCGTTTGCTCATACGACTAGTAAGGACCTCAAACTTTTCTTGGTTATGTTTTATAATGTTTATTAACATGTTTAGTTGCTTGCTTAACAAAGAGATGTCCAAATCTAAACTTGAAACACGTTTTTGTAAACATATATATGTACACAGTTTTCTGCCCAGAAAAACGACCTCACGAAAACAACCATAACTCGAGTTGTAGACTAAATAAACGGGTGAGACCACTTGGAAAAGTTTGGTATTTTCGTCGTGAACAAAAAGTTCTTCTTTAGCTACCTCCAGAAATACACCCATTATCGGCTATTACTTGATCTTCGGACATATCACTGTTTTGGCCGGAATTTGCATATATCATTTCTTAATTTTTGTTAAAAATAGTAGATGGACACTAAAGTTCTCGGGAAAATAAAGAAATGATCTAGAGACATAGGAGAACAGTTGGTAATTTTTGCGGGACTTTATTCGGACTAACCGTTAGAGAAAACGAGGGTTTCGTTGAGACCAAAAACTGGAAAACCTTAACCCGGGGACTGTTTTGGTATATTTATAAAACCGACCCTTCGAGACGACCACAAAACGTAACGACAATTTTATAAGGCTTATTTAACATAGTTAGGGCTTCCCTAAAAGTTTCGGGTCAAACCGGAGTCGTTTGACCACAAACCCGAGCCTTGAATTCAAACAGATTGCTAGTGTCGCTAGAGGACCAAATCCTATAGCGACACTAAACAAGTGACGCATAGTTACTACTGATTGACGTCACCCGACACTTGCCCTTAGTGACGCACTAAATCTAATACCCGACACTAGCTGAGTGACGCATACTTTAGTGACGCTTAAACAACCGACACTTGACAAGTGTCGCCATACAATTTTAAACCGTCACTTATACCGACACTTATACCGTCACTGACCTCAGTGACGCTACCTTAATGCAAGTGACGCATCTAGTGACGCTAATATCACGATACTTACTGAACTATGCGGCACTACCTAAGTATCGCCTAAAATGTGAAGTGTCGCATGGAGTGACGCATGAAACAGAACCTTGGAAAATACTTTTACACTAAGTATTGAATACATACAACAACCGAACATTATACAATGGTACTTATACAATACATATACCTAGTAATGTATACATGAACTACTTCACTCATACAACGACACTTGAAAACATTACGAGATCACACTCGCACGAGCTTACACTCGAACAATGTTTACACGTCGCATTACAAATACTCAACTTATGTATATACTTACAAGGTATACAAACGCGATGAATTACATAATAATAATAGTTGGATTATTATTACACCTCCGTCACCAACGGGCCACACTTATTTACAAAACAATTACAAACGTACAAACAAATACTTGGACATTTCCTAGTTGAGTGGACAACTAGCATGGGTGATCCTTCGGGACACCAACCTACTTATTACTTACTGAACCTTGTGCGTGTTAGGACGCCAAGGGTTGCTAGTACAGAGTACTACACTTGCTTGACTTACTGCATCATCTGCTAGACTCAGGTGAGTCTCACGGCCCCACTTTTTACGGCTTTACATCGGGGGAGATGCATTACTTGCTTTACATGAACACACATACTTACTTGCTGCCAACGATTTACAAACTTTGCTGAATTACGGATATGCCAATTGCATGAGTTTACGACTAATCCACTGAAAGCCTCCTCAATCATAGTTGTTAGTTATGGAATAAGCGCGAGTTTTAGTATATGGATCCATATGGGACTGACAATCCCCGCCCGGGGTAGCACGCACTACCACGAACCGTACTGTATAAACGGGCGTTTCTTACTCGTTTCGGATGTTTTGGATTAACATTCACGGGGGTACTATATTTACTGTACGTTAAGCTTCAACTATGGTGGCTCATGGCAAGGGTATCAAACGGTTAGCATGACCTGCAACCACCCACTTATTAACGGTTAGCAAGACCTGCAACCACCACATACATAATGGCTAGCAAATGATTTACAACTACTACTTGTGTGTTCAAACTGTTTACTTATAAACCTGTGAGATTCACCAACCTTTTGGTTGACCGTTTTAGTAATGCTTCTCAGGTACACAGCATCAGTAGGGATGCCCAGCAGGATAAGCTCATTTAGCTCGAGTCGCATGCATTTACAAGCTTGGAGATTTTATTACATTACTTTTGTACTAGTTGTTATGTATTAGAATCTCTAGGAATTTATACGAAACTCGAGCTTGTATTTTGAACTACTTATGTATTAATGTAATAACTTTTCGAACGTCTCATTTAGAGTCGTTCACTGTATCCTTTGTGCTTGTGATTATTGATTAGTAACACCCAAAACTCGCTTCCGCAAACCATTAAATTTGGGGGTGTTACAGGTATGGTTTCGATTCGGTGGTAGTGGCAACATATGCTTTCGCATTTCCAGAAGATTTCTTGTTCTGCTGACCCTGACGATCAGTACCCCTACCGTTCCACTTTCGCTTTGCACCACCAGAACTACTAACATCAGTACTGTTCGGTTCACCTTTTCCCGACACAGCTTTCTTAGTCAAATTTCCCATCCTGACTGCCTCATCGGTCAAACTTTGTGCTAGAGTAACAGCACTCCTGAAAGTGTCCGGTTTAGATGATGTCACTAGACTGCGGATTTGTGGTACTAGACCAAATATGTAGCGCTCAATACGCTTATACTCGGGTGTCACCATATGTGGCACTAGACGTGCAAGTTCCTGAAACTTAGTGGTGTACCCAGCAATATCAGCACCAATCATGGTGATGTTCCACAACTCTGTTTCTATTTTCTGCATCTCACTGCGAGGGCAGAATTCCTCCAACATCAGATTCTTAAATGTTCCCCATGACATTGAATAAGCAGCTGGTCGACCAAGTGATTGGATCTGACTGTTCCACCAAGTGAGCGCTTTGTCAGCCAAAGTGCAAGCAGCATACTTCACCATACAGTCAGGTGAACAGTCACTAATGTCCAATACTGATTCAGTTTTCTCTATCCAATGAATCATACCAATTGCACCCTCGGTGCCCCGAAAAGAAATCGGTTTACAAGCCTGAAATGTTTTGTATGAACACCCTTTGCGAGCATTCACGGTTGTTTCAGTATTAACAGGGGTAGATCCACTGTTGTTAACTACGGGTTCGCGATTTCGGCTTGCCTCATATTCAGCAATACCTTCAGCTATTCTTCGTGCGATCATTTGTTCGGTGGTTTCAGTGGGTGGTGATGGTGGAGGCGTAGTCGTCTTTTGACTGTTTCTAGTGACTCGTCGTTTGGGAGGCATGATTCAGCTCTGCGATGAATAAAATGCAGAGTGTTAATGTTGAGATACTGAATGTGAATAGATCAAAGATTCACATTTGATAGAATTGAATGACATGAAAAGATGAATGAATAGAATTTTACAACACGTGCCATACAACTTTGAAACACCCACATGTACCTAGCATAATATAATCACGTTGGCCAGGCGTCATTATATAATGTCCAATACATATTTCTTTTCATTGTCGTTTAACACTGTAAATTTTAGAGGTTCTCAAGAATAATCAATCATCAAGCTGTAAAATGTTTCAGGGTTTACAAGAGTTGGTCACAAAGTGTCGATAAAGTATAGGTTTAATCACAAGTCGACAGTTGTAAGATGAAATAACATGGTTGATAATAAGCATAATGAACACGAGATGTAAACCAAGCATACATTATATATTAAAGATCATAACGCTGTTACATGAGTTTAGTACAAAATGAGATGGGATTTTTAATATACCCATCAATGGTTAGCGTTATACAAAAGATGATGGGTTGCCTATACATAAACCCATTCTACTAACGAAGTTTCGTCCAACATACAACTAGTCCATGACTAATACATACATATATGTTTCCCCAAAAGTAATAGTCTAATATGGTGTAGGCACCACCGCCATACACAGTCCTAACGGAACCAGGGTACATACATCCTAACCGCAACCATCACTGCTGCAGTCATCACACAAACACTAGCTACAATCTCTGACACTCTAGCACGCCTATCTAAAGCTGCAACGCGTGCACGGGTGGATGCTAGACTCTGCCAGTCTGTCAGACGGTGAGTCTCCACAAAATCCATCCTCTGATGGAGCATAGCCATATCCATATCAGTACGGGAGGCATCGCTCAGTAACTCCATCACATCTCTGCTCCTGCTAGATGATATCCTAAACATGGTGTGAACCACAGCCACAAGGGTAGGCACAGTGAGCTCCAGAGGCTCACCAGTGAGATATGCAGATGGTGGTGAGTGGGAGGACTCTCCAAACTCAAAGGTCGAGGGAATACCCTCTAGTGATCTCCACTCTCTCAATACTCGAGGCATCCAGTCCAGATGAGAAGGTCGGAGCCTCTTCTGTGGCGGCTCGACAACTGGAACCTCAGACTCAGTCACTGGCGCCTTATCGCGCGGCGCGAGTGGTCCCCTGGGAAAATCCCGAACACAGATCCTAGCTGTCATCCGAGGTACAGGCACACGAGAGGTACTCGCAACAGGTGGTGTAGAGGTAGGAGTGACCACAGGTGCGGTCGGAGGTGGTACTAAGTAAGCATCACTAGTGTCATCAGACATAGCTCTCACATGAACTGATGACTCATCCCCTACTGTAATCGCGGGACCCTCAAAAGTAGCCTCGGTCGGCTCTTCATCCGAAGCGTAAACATGGTAATGTGATTGACTAGACATACTGTGACAAAAGAAATTGAGTGTGGCGTGTCAGTCGTATGTTAGTTGTATGCAAACGTAAGTATGTATGAATGCATGAATGTTCTAGCCAAGGCTTTAGTCTAGGTCTCTAAGGTTTTCAGTCACTTAAAGACTTCTAGTTCGCTATAACCAATGGCTCTGATACCAAGTCTGTCACACCCCGCCAAACGGTAATTACAATTACGTAGAGTGGTTTGCGGAAGCTTAGTGACGTGGCGGGGCTGCGAGCAGTAATAACAACCAACAGTTACATACATACTCAGAGCATATGATTATCGCAGAACGAAATAGATTAAGATGCCATTAGTTAAAGTTTTACAAAAGATTACCACTTGAAAAGTATTAACAGTAATAGTAGTGGTTGAAATCAGTATTTCATAAAATACATAATATCAAAAGTAGATTTCATAGGTATGACTGCAATAATTGCAGTTATACAGAGGAAATCCAAGTGTCCCAAAAGTAGTGGCATCCTAACAAGTCCAGGGTAGTCCGTCCTGATAATGCATGCAGATCTTACTTACGCTGCTAATTCCCTGAAAACATAGAGTAAAACGTCAACAAAATTGTTGAGTGAATTCACAAGTTTGTTCGTTATGTAGGAAACACAAGTTAAACATTTAAGAATAACATTTCCAATAAGTGTTGTTTGTCAGGTAGGAAACACAAGTTATTAACAAATAACATTTCCCAAATCAGTTGTAGTTGTAATAGGAAACACAGGTTATTTCAATCAAGAGATAACATTTCCTAATTCAGTCATTAGTAGGAAACACAGGTTAACCTAGATAAAGATTAACATTTCCAAATCAGTGTACGTAGGAAATCACTTCCTAAACAATAGTTTTGTGGGAATATTTAGACGATGATCCCTTGAAAGGTGAGCTAAACCTGTCAAGTAAGGTAACCCGATCTAACCCTATAACCAAACCACGACCCTAATATGTTGTTGTTGTGCCAAGTAGGACATTTAAGTATACGCTCCCAAATCCGTAGGAGGGTGGTCACGGCGATAGTACTATCCGTATACTCAGTGGCTAGAGTCACCTAGCTAATGGTTATAGTCTGTAGCCATAAGGTCTTTTATGCACTACATCGTTCAGCCTAGATCTGTACCAAGATTCGTTGTCTAAATTCCCAAAATAGTTATGAAAAACATTTCATAAAACATAGTTCAAATAGTTGTGTGAAATACCCTTTCACAAATAGTTCAAGTATGAAGTACCCCTTCATAAACAGTTTAAGCAAATACTTACAGTATTTAATCAGTCACAACATGAAATCCCATTTCATCAATAGTTTAAGTAAATACATCAAGTATTCAAACAGTTATCGCATGCAATCATACATACGCTTTCTATGTTTTCCACCCCGAGGTTTTAAAACATTAAAACATTTAAAAAGGGGTTTGTGAACTCACTGTGAGTGCTCGGATGTGAATGCTAGCGAGATAAGATAACGAAGCCCAAACGTAGTCAACCTATACACAACAATGTATTAACTATAAGTACTTTGTTTACTTATGTTAATAGTTTATTCGTTTGAAGAAATTATCAATTTCTTAAGTTTGTGTATTTCGTTGATGTTTGTTGTTGGAAAATAATTAATATTTTTCCCAAGTTATGTTTGTTTGTCGAATCGTCCGAAATGTATAAGCATATATGCTTATATAGTTGAATATATATTCTGATATATATATTAGTTGTCGTCGTTGTTGATGTCCATAGATATAAATGTAGTTGTCGTTGTAATTGTCCGAAGTATCATGTCTCAATAATATGTCCGTCTAGTTCTAAGTCCCATGTCGTAGCATTCTGTACCATTAATTGTTTGTACATTATATTACAATGCAAAAGTCAGTGACTGGACCAAAAAGGGTGAATACGCCGTATTCTGGTGAATACGCCGGATTCGGGCCAAATCAGGGGAATACGCCGTATTCTGGTGAATACGCCGTATTCTGGTGAATACGCCGTATTCATTCGAGTTTAAAAAGGATCCACCGGATCACCGATGATCCGTCGGATCAAGCGTGTCTTTTACTCGTTCATCGTTTTAGCCGAAGGTTTGTGTGCGGGTCAAGGGTGGGAATACGCCGTATTTAACTGAATACGCCGTATTCGAAGTTTCATAAATTGGGAATCCGTCGTATTCCCGTGAATACGCCGGATTCATCTGGATTGTTCAAAGTGTTCGAGTTATAAATGGGGAATACGCCGTATTCGATGGAATACGCCGTATTCACCAATGTTTCAGCTGGGGAATCCGCCGTATTAAAATGAATACGCCGGATTCGACTAGTTCTTCAAAATCGTTTATGATTAACAATGGGGAATACGCCGTATTCGAAAGAATACGCCGTATTCCGAGTGTTTACAGCAGCTAGTTCGACTCTGTTACTTCTAAAACATACGAGTTTATATATGTAACCGATTTTTAATATGATCAAACACCTTAATACGTTATACAATCACTTTGTAACATGTTTTAACCAGTTTATAACAACTTTCACATATCTAAATTGTGATTTCAAGTTTTTGGTTCAAAAACCATTTTCAATATTTAAGCTTCAATCTTTCCATTTTTGTTGTTTATATGCATAGATTGTGATGTTTAAACATGTTATATAAGGAAATCAAAGAAATGGAAATCAAAGTTTGAAGGTTTCCTTACAAAGAAAATGTGAAGGTGGTGATGATCGATGATGATGAAGATGATGATTTGGTTGTTGTTCCACTGCTACTTGCTTCTGATCTTGTTTGAGTTCCTCCAAATCAAAGAAAAGAAAGAAAGAACAAAGATAGAAAGAAATTGGTGGTGAAGTGTGTGTGTGTGAATGTCGAATGATCACAGAGAAATGGGAGGGAGTATGGTTTTAAAACAAATCTGTCTCCTGCATTATTGTAGGTTGGTGGGACTTTAGTCCCACTAATTTCGAGTACGGGTATAATTTTAGCAATATAAAAGTAAACTTTTTATATTTTTGTTTTGTAGATGTTCTCCTGGTTCGTAATATGTTTTCAGAATAATGAGGTTTTCATTATTTTTGGTAGTTGTAAATTTTTGTACATTTTACTGCGCGTATTCAATTGAGCGCCAAATTTCAGTCGAGTTTCGAATCCATAATTCGAAGTAATGTTCTAAATACTTGAAAACGTACTAGGAAAATAACGTTTTCTAGATTTTGACCTTTTAGGTACGTTTTAGAATTGTTTCTGTTCGTTATATAATACGTTTTATGTTAAACGTATAATTGAACCATTTTATCTATATGTTATAGATATTTAATTTCTCGTAATTAATAATTGAATTATTAATTATTTCATATAACCAAATCTGGTTAATTATTTTTGTCGGCTTAGTTCCGATACGTTCGTACGTAATTTATAAATACTACGTATAATGTAATACTTTTTGTATTATTGTTTAGGGCTCGCTAGACTCATATCACATCATAGGTTTAGTTTAAAACAAATGCAGGGAATTAGCGTAAGAAATGCATGTAATTAAGTATAATTATATACCTAATTTGGAGGAGTGTCACACTGATTATCATCTACAATTTTATTTTGCTGTTTATTTAGTTTAATTTAGGACCTAAATAATTAAAAAACCAAAAATCAAATCTCCTGTTTGAACAAACCCTACTAAATCGAATCGATCGTCTTGACTGCTTGGTTTCATGGTGTCGTGTAAACGGGGCTTTAGTTTTATAATGGAAAATACCTAACTTACTACACACAACTAAGGCAAGAATACCTGATCATATATAGTATAGTTTAGTAAGTCCGAGTCGAACACAGGGAACGGATGTCAATATTAACAAATTGGAAATTGCTACAATTAATTAAAGCAGTAAAAAGTGGGGACGTTTTAGTTCCGATCGAACAATTGAATAACAATTATAAAAAAAATGATTTATTAAATAAAACTTAATTATAAAATAAAGAAATAGTAAAATGTCTTATAAAATAAAAGTTTTAATTCAAATGATAAAAGAAATGCATTTGCTTAGATTACTTTCCTTAAAATCCGGAAATCATTTTATTCTATTGCTCACGTATGGATTCTATCGTGCCCTTTCAAATATATCAATCCTCCTTACAAGATAAACTGAATTCAATACAATTAAGAAAGACACAAGGTTGTTTTCAACACATTTACAGTTCAATTTAACGTTGTCCGCAAAACTGTATTCTAAATTAATTCAACACCGTTTATGTGATTTATTCTTTTGACTTGAATCAACAAAGTCTATAACTGATTAAAGTTATCTTGTCCATCAATAACCATTACTAACTATTAACCCTAACCCGTCAAACTCAATATATTCGGCAATAATTATCAATCAAAATCAACAACTATCAATAAATTCACAACCAACAGGAAATCAATCTCAACTAATTATGAAATCACGCTAGGTAATCAGCAACAATCATTAAATACCCAAGGATTAACGAATAAACACATAAACATTTAACAAAATCCAATACGTTCGCAATTATAACAATCAATCCATCAATTAAGTATTCTCATCTAAGCAAACACATAATAGAACTAGCCAATCATACTTTTACAGAAAATCAGAACCAATAACATATCACAATTCATAATCGAATGAAAAGAAAAAGTGTATTCGAACCGAAATAATGCGATAATGATTGAACGAATGAAAGTCTTTGATTACTCAAGCTTCAATCCCTTCAAAAGCCTCTGGAATTAAGGTTTTTATTCAGAGAAAACGTCTGGAGAAAAGTGGTGTGTGTTGTGTACAAAATGAGAGCAAAATGATCTTTTTAGGGTTTCTGCCGAGGCAATCCATACGCCGTATGGAATTCCATACGCCGTATGGATTGAAAAGCCCTTGGGTTTGACCCGCGTAAACTGGCGGCCCGGCTCACTCCATCCATACGCCGTATGGATCGATTTTCTCAGCTTTTTCACCATCGACCAAATTCTTCACTTTTCCTCTTTTTAACTTCTATTCTTCAATTCTCGCTCGTTTTCAGCTTCTTTTCCGATTCAAGCTCCAGATAATTCCTAAATGCAAATATGAACGAAATGAGTATCGAATTCAAATAAAATGCATAAGAAATTAATCAAACTAAGGGGTAATTAGTACTATAAAATAGCACATTTTGGCGTTCATCAAACATCCCCCACTTGAATCCTACTTGTCCTCAAGTAGACTAGTGACTCAAAAATTCAAAACTTTAAATATGAACGGCAAACGATGCATAAAAGGACTTACAAACTACACGGCATTCGGCAAACCAAATTTTTATCTTAAAATCGATTCTACCTTAAAACTCAGCAATCAAGAAACTCTACATTGGAAGCCATTCTAATATATTATTATTACACATAAAAGATAATTCACTCAGATTACCGATATTGTTGTCCACTTAAACAATCTAAATTTTAGAAATTGAGCTCAACTTATTATTATTCTAGCAGGCCTTACCCTTGATTTTCAATAGCAAAATACTCTCATACAAATAACGTGTCACAATTCTCCAAATAATGATCATCCAAATAAATCAATCATTTTTCAAACCAAGACATTGGTGACAGGTCTGTACCTCAGTACAACAGAGCAACATAACTTGGCTTTGGTTTTTTTTTCAATTCATGAGTCCTTTGTACTCATTTATTTTTATCTGTTTTGATATCAAATATACTGACGGAAACCAGGTCTGTACTTTCGTACAACAGAGGAGACAACACCCAGTATATTCCCAAATGATGATAATTAGGATCCCAAAATTATGGATTATAACACGATATCATACAAGAATTAAGACTAAGGTCATACCTTGCTAAAAGATCCTCATAGGATAAATCCCTACTTAATGCATTAAATTTCTTAATAGCTCAACAACCTTCATATAGATTGCCTATCGATACATCACAAGATGAACTATCTAATATTTAAAAATTATATTCATTTCATTATTTGCATTCCCAAAATATGTTACAAGATTCGCTAAACTTTAACGCAGAAAACAATTTTAAAAGAAAAATTTGGGTTGAAAAATGACTAACACGTAAAATGCCTCTTAACCTAAATATTTTTCAATAGCTACCATTCATAAATTAAGGACAATTAGACTTCTTTTCCCCCATCCCCCACTTAGAAACATGCAATGTCCTCATTGAAAAAGAAAATAAAAATAAAGGGAATAGAAAAGAAGTGAAACAGAAAACTCCCCTGATTTGAAGGCAATTTGCTTGAATGACTTCGTTCAGAAATAAAATACAATAGCACACTTCCGTAGGCAACACGATTGCATTTAGCACATGCAATAAGCCTTTAAACCCTCGGTATCCCGAGTGGACGAGTTGTAGTCTCGTGAGGGTTTCCAGAGAACACACCCACAAAGTTCAAACCTGAAAACAAAAACAATAAAATAGAATACAAATTAACAAAATAACGGGTTGTCTCCCGAAAGTGCTTTTGTTTATCACGTCGGTAAGCTCGACATCTTGCTTCACCACTTAATTCAAATCCATCTCCAAATCACGCTTGGAGTCCCTTATATCACCATAGTACTTCTTCACTCTACTTCCATTGACTTTGAAAGTTTTTCCAGAATATCCTTGCAAATCAACAGCTCCAAACGGATAAACCTTGTCAACAACAAAGGAGCCAGTCCAGCGTGTCTTTAACTTTCCTGGAAACAAATGGAATCTAGAACTATACAACAGAACTTTATCACCCTTCTCGAATGTATGGTTCGACTTAAGACGAGCATCATGCCATTTCTTAGTTCGCTCCTTGAACAGTCTCGAATTGTCATAGGCATTTATTCTTAATTCATCCAACTCATTTAGCTGTGCCATTCTTTCCTTTCCAGCTAACTTCTCATCAAGATTGCACTTCTGTAGAGCCCAATACGCTTTATGCTCTAACTCAAAAGGCAAATGACAAGCCTTTCCATAAACAAGGCGATAAGGCGTTGTTCCAACTGACGACTTAAATGCTGTTCGTGCCGCCCATAATGCATCATCCAACTTGTATGACCAATTCTTAGGGTTTCCTTCAACTGAACGTTCTAAAATACGCTTCAACCCTCTATTAGTCACTTCCACTTGACCACTCGTCCGTAGATGATAAGCAGTTGAAAACTTATGTGTAACTCCGTACTTTCGCAGCACTTTTTCCAATTGCAGATTTGTGAAATGTGTCCCTCGATCACTAATTAAAGCTTTCGGTGCTCCAAAGCGCGAAAATAACTTTTTAAGAAAATTTACCACAACGCGAGCATCATTCGTGGGTAATGTTTTTGCTTCGGCCCACTTAGAAACATAATCCACAGCCACAATGATGTATTTGTTTCCATTGCTAGGTGGAAACGGGCCCATAAAGTCTATCCCCCAGACATCAAAAATCTCACTTACCATAATTGGATTTTGCAATATTTCATCCTTCTTTGATATTCTCCCAGTACGTTGGCAGGCATCGCATTCCTTCACATACTTGAATGCATCCTTATAAACTGTTGGCCAATAAAAACCTGCCTCAAACACCTTCCTTGCAGTGTAATTGGGACCATGATGTCCTCCAGCCGGACCATCATGACAATGCTCTAAGATAATATCACATTCCTCTCCAGCTACACATCGTCGGACAATTCCATCGGCACACTGTCTGAACAGATATGGGTCTTCCCAGAAGTAATACCGTAAATATGAGAAAAACCTCTTTCTTTGGTTGAAGTCCAATCCGGATGGAAGAGTCTTTGTAACTAGAAAGTTTGCAATATCAGCGAACCATGGAAATTCATTCAGAATTGCTTTCAACAAACTTTCATCAGGATATTTATCTCGAATTTCCGTTTCATCCAACTTATCCAATTCTGGATTTTCCAGTCTTGACAGATGATCTGCAGCCAGATTTTCTGCTCCCTTCTTATCACGAATCTCAATGTCAAACTCTTGCAATAACAAAATCCATCGCAACAACCTTGGTTTTGCATCTTGTTTTCCAAACAAATATCTTAAAACAGAGTGATCGGTGAAAACAACAGTTTTTGACAGGACCAGGTAAGAGCGAAACTTATCAAACGCAAAAACAACAGCAAGCAATTCCTTTTCAGTCGTAGTGTAATTCTCCTGTGCACTCGTCAAAGTCTTGCTTGCGTAATAAATAGGTTGAAACTTCTTATCAACCCTCTGACCTAAAACTGCTCCTACAGCGTAATCACTGGCATCACACATCAATTCAAATGGAAGATCCCAATTCGGACTTATCATAATTGGTGCGGATACCAATTTCTCCTTTAAAATCTTGAACGCATCTTGGCACTCCTTTGAAAACTCGAACTTAGCTTCCTTTTCCAACAACTTGTTCATAGGACGTGCTATCTTTGAAAAATCCTTGATGAATCTTCTATAGAACCCAGCATGTCCTAAGAAACTTCGTATTCCTTTAACATTTGTTGGATGAGGTAGCTTTGCTATGGCCTCAATCTTCGCTTGATCAACTTCAATACCAGCTCTTGAAATTTTATGCCCTAACACAACTCCTTCGCGTACCATGAAATGACACTTTTCCCAATTTAAGACGAGATTGGAACTCTCACACCTTTGCAACATCCTCTTTAGATTCATCAGACACTTATCAAAAGAATCTCCAAACACAGAGAAGTCATCCATGAATATTTCCATGCTGTCTTCTACCATATCATGGGATGTTGCCATCATGCACCGTTGAAATGTGGCGGGTGCGTTACATTGACCGAAAGGCATTCTCCGATAAGCGAAAGTTCCGAATGGGCAGGTGAAAGTAGTCTTATCTTGATCATTTGCATCAATTGGGATTTGGAAGTACCCGGAGAATCCGTCTAGAAAGCAATAATACTCTTTCCCAGCTAGACCTTCGAGCATCTGATCAATGAATGGCAAAGGAAAGTGATCCTTGCGTGTCGCATCATTCAACTTTCTATAATCGATACAGACCCTCCATCGAGTAACAGTTCTCGTGGGAATTAACTCATTCCTCTCATTCGCAACCACTGTCATACCTCCTTTTTTTGGCACAACATGAATGGGGCTGACCCATGGACTATCAGAAATCGGGTATATCAATCCGGAGTCAAGCAATTTTATGATTTCGTTCCTCACAACATCCGTAACCTTAGGATTTAATCGTCTTAATGGTTGCACAATAGGTTTGAAGTCAGATTCCATAAGGATCTTGTGCGTACAATATGATGGGCTTATTCCCTTGATATAACCAATTGTCCAAGCTATGGCATGCTTATGTTCCTTCAGAACTTTTAGCAGACTTTCTTTCTCGTTCACTGATAGCTTGGATGAGATGATAACTGGCAGATCCGACTCTCCTTGTAGGTATGCATATTCCAAATGGCTCGGTAAATCTTTCAATTCTAACTTTGGTGGTTCTTCAAAAGAAGATTTAACTGCCAACACCTCATCTCGTGAACAAGGAATCCCATACATAGTGATGCGAGTCTCCTTTCTGACTAAAATACCATCAGTCTCAACCGATTCTTCATTCTCTGTTGGCTGATTACTTTCTAACTCCTCATCACTCCCGAACTCTAGCTCCTCAAGCATCTTATCGAATTCTTCAATATCTCTAATTGCTTCTATGCTTCCAGTCCATCCTTCCAGAATCATGGGATCTAGATCTTCATTCTCCATGAGACTTTGAAGGAACTCCTCATCATCAGTCATTTCTCTAGCACTCACAAAGTAGCAAGTATCATCAACTGCAGCAGGATATCGCATTGATTTGTTGACATCAAACACTACTTCATCGTCTCCTAACCTCAGAATGATTTTTCTATCATGAACATCAATCAATGCCCTTGCAGTGGCTAGAAAAGGTCTTCCCAAAATGATAGGTACCTTTTTATCTTCAACCATGTCCAGAATGATGAAATCACACGGAAAAACAAACCTATCCACCTTAACTAGCACATTCTCTACCATGCCCCTAGGATATTGAACTGAACGATCTGCTAACTCAATGCACATTCTAATTGGCTTTGGTTCCCCTAACTTAAGTCTGGCATACATAGTATAAGGCATTATTGATATGCTTGCCCCCAAGTCAGCCAATGCATGAGTAAGGTCTAAACTTTCAATCAGATAAGGAAGGGTAATACTCCCAGGGTCTTTCACTTTCGGTGGAAGTTTATTTTGCATAACTTCTGAACATCTCTCGTTCATTGTCACCGTGGTTGCCTCCATCAGTTTGCTCTTATTAGTTAAAAGTTCCTTCAGATACTTTGCATACTTTGGCATTTGAGCAATGGCTTCCACGAATGGGATGTTAATGTGCAGTTGCTTCAAATTCTAGGAACTGGTGGTATTGAGCATCATCTTTCCCTCTTCTCAAAGCTGCTGGATAAGGTGGCGGCGGAGCAAGATCCTTTGCATATTGCTTATCTTTAGCAATTCTTTTAGCCTCAGTGTCCACCTTGGGACTTTCCACAACTTCTACTTCCTCCTCTTTTTGCGGTAGGGGTTGAGAAACAGGTTTCTTCTTTGGAATGGGGTCTTCAAAACGCCTTCCACTCCGGGTGATCACCGCTTTCGCCTGATCTCGTGGATTGGTCTCAGTGTATCCAGGTAGGGTCCCAGGGAATCTATCTTGAAGAACTTTGGCTATGTTGGAAACATCCCCTTCAATCTGCTTAATCGCAGCTCCTTGGTTTCTCAATGCAGCGTCGGTGGCATCCATCCTTTGTCCAGAGCTCGTAATGAATTTCTCATTGGAAGTGAGAAACTTACCCATCATTTCTTCTAAATTGGCTTGCTTGTCTGAAGATGATGCACCTGGCTGCTCCTTGGTGAAAAATCCAGGTTGAGTTTGGCGAAACTGTCGCCCTCCATCTTGGTATGGTCTTCTGAAGAAGTTTCCACCGCCCTGACGATATGGTGCTTGAGCTTCTCCATACTTGACTTCCTCAGTCTGTTCTCCCGTTCGCATCTTGGGGCAATCCTTCACTAAATGGCTTCCTCCACAGTTGTCGCATCCCACTTGGATAGCATGGACAGTCTCAGTAACCTTCTTGATATCTCTGCCCATGTTGTCTAGCTTAGCGGTAATGGCTGCAAATCCATCGTCATCATTCACAGACCTCTTCCGTCTAGAAGTGCCATCATCCCATAACTGAGAATGTTTCGCTTGGTCGCGAATGACAGTCAAAGCATCACGAGGGATCTTCTTGGGAATAGGCCCTTGGGAATCCAGTTGCTGTCTCGTGGCGCGATCCACTCCTTTATAGAAAATACTAACGACTTGCTGATCGTTCAGGTCGTGCTGCGGGCACTTATGCATCAGGTCCTTATATCTCTCCCAAGCTTGGTGTAGTGACTCATCCATTTCCTGCTTGAAATTTCTGATTTCGTCAATCATCTTTGAAGTTTTGGAAGGAGGACAATACATCTTCAGAAACTTAGTGCGAAGGTCTTCCCATGTGGTGATGGACCCAGCTGGCTCGTTTTGAATCCATCTCTTAGCAGCTCCCTTGAGTGTGATTGGGAATACCCTGAGCATAACTTGATCGCGTGTGATGTTAGGAACGTTGAACATATAGACTATCTCCACGATTCTCTCCACATGATCATTAGCATCCTCCCTTTCTTCTCCTCGGAAAGGATTCTCTCTAAGCTCCTTGAGGAACTGTCCCTTGATTTCGAACTCCATATCTTGTGCAATCACTGGCCTTACTACTCCAGTGCCACGGTCATTATGCATCCGACTCGAATAATCTTCGAGCGTTATGTTGGCGATATCTTCTGCCATTGTGTTATCTGGTTGATCGTTAAAAAGAAATCGTAGGCACTCTCCAAAATCGCTTTCTAAATATGAACGGTAGTTCCTGGTTCGTGGGGTAAAAAGGTTATTGGGTTAAACCTCGTAGTCGTCGCTAAGAAAGGTATTGATTAACGATGAGTTCGGTGGTGCTGAAGCGGCACGTCTTCTTTGATGGAATATACGTTCGGGTTCTTCAAAAGGGTCAGTTGGGTTTGGAACAGTTGATCGGGTCATAAACTCTAGTAGCGTACCTGGCAAATCAGCAGAACAGGCTACCTAACTACCCTAACTTATAACTAATAGTGAAAAAGAAATCAACTAATCAAGTAACAAATAAATAATAAATTAACTAAAAATTATAAACAAAAGACAACTTCCAATTTATTTAATTGAAACAAACCGCTCCTTGGCAGCGGCGCCAAAAACTTAGTGTCGTGTAAACGGGGCTTTAGTTTTAAAATGGAAAATACCTAACTTACTACACACAACTCAGGCAAGAATACATGATCATATATAGTATAGTTTAGTAAGTCCGAGTCGAACAAAGGGAACGGATGTCAATATTAACAAATTGGAAATTGCTACAATTAATTAAAGCAGTAAAAAGTGGGGACGTTTTAGTTCCGATCGAACAATTGAATAACAATTATAAAAGAAATGATTTATTAAATAAAACTTAATTATAAAATAAAGAAATAGTAAAATGTCTTATAAAATAAAAGTTTTAATTCAAATGATAAAAGAAATGCATTTGCTTAGATTACTTTCCTTAAAATCCGGAAATCATTTTATTCAATTGCTCACGTATGGATTCTATCGTGCCCTTTCAAATATATCAATCCTCCTTACAAGATAAACTGAATTCAATACAATTAAGAAAGACACAAGGTTGTTTTCAACACATTAACAGTTCAATTTAACGTTGTCCACAAAACTGTATACTAAATTAATTCAACACCGTTTATGTGATTTATTCTTTTGACTTGAATCAACAAAGTCTATAACTGATTAAAGTTATCTTGTCCATCAATAACCATTACTAACTATTAACCCTAGCCCGTCAAACTCAATATATTCGGCAATAATTATCAATCAAAATCAACAACTATCAATAAATTCACAACCAACAGGAAATCAATCTCAACTAATTATAAAATCACGCTAGGTAATCAGCAACAATCATTAAATACCCAAGGATTAACGAATAAACACATAAACATTTAACAAAATCCAATACGTTCTCAATTATAACAATCAATCCATCAATTAAGTATTCTCATCTAAGCAAACACATAATAGAACTAGCCAATCATACTTTTACATAAAATCAGAACCAATAACATATCACAATTCATAATCGAATGAAAAGAAAAAGTGTATTCAAACCGAAATAATGCGATAATGATTGAACGAATGAAAGTCTTTGATTACTCAAGCTTCAATCCCTTCAAAAGCCTCTGGAATTAAGGTTTTTATTCAGAGAAAACGTCTGGAGAAAAGTGGTGTGTGTTGTGTACAAAATGAGAGCAAAATGATCTTTTTAGGGTTTCTGCCGAGGCAATCTATACGCCGTATGGAATTCCATACGCCGTATGGATTGAAAAGCCCATGGGTTTGACCCGCGTAAACTGGCGGCCCGGCTCACTCCATCCATACGCCGTATGGATCGATTTTCTCAGCTTTTTCACCATCGACCAAATTCTTCACTTTTCCTCTTTTTAACTTCTATTCTTCAATTCTCGCTCGTTTTCAGCTTCTTTTCCGATTCAAGCTCCATATAATTCCTAAATGCAAATATGAACGAAATGAGTATCGAATTCAAATAAAATGCATAAGAAATTAATCAAACTAAGGGGTAATTAGTACTATAAAATAGCACATTTTGGCGTTCATCATTTCACAATACGGTTGATCTTAAGAACGACCCTGAGTCATTACTTACTACTTGTAACACCCCCAAATTCACTGTTTAGCGGAAGCAAGTTTTGGGGTGCTACTAATCAAATATCACAACGCAAAGATAAAGCAAACGACATCTATATGCAACGTTTGTAAATTAGTTACATTCCCATAGATACAATGTTTGAAAACTTAATGTTTTCGTATACAAAAATGTAGTTTCCTAGAGCCCACGCGTATAGCGGGAGATTCTATTACATAATCAAAATATACAAAAGATAATGCTAAGAATCTCCGTTAATGCAGTTGTGTTGAAATCATGCGACTCTAGCTAAAGTCCTAGAGTAATCCTACTCCGTCCGAGTACCTGAGAAAACATGCTAAAAGGGTCAACACGAATGTTGGTGAATCTCACAGGTTTGTAAGTAATATCAGTTTTGAACACGAGATCTCATCAGTAGTGCCCGCAGGTGTAAAATCAGTATTTGCAACCCAGCAAATGTAAAACCAGTATTTGCAATCCAGCAAATGTAAGTAAGTAAGTTATACCGTTGCCATGAGGCTCATAATCGAAGCTTAACCCGTAAATAATTGGTTGCTCCCGTGACATGCTCGTAGTTGAGCAAGCATCAGTAACGAATAATTAGTCACCCGTTTCTACGTGTAAATCAGTACGTGGCAGCGCTACTGCCCCGGGCGGGGAGGGTCATTTCCCTAATGGATCCATTAACTAGTGTTCGCGCTTAAGTCCATAACTAACGATATATGATGGAGAGACTTCTGTAAGTAGTAAACAACTCATGCAATTCCGTTTGGTATAGTAAACAGTTTAGTACTTGTGTTCAAGAAAAATCAGTAGCATGTATCTCCCCCATTAAGATAAAGCAGTAAAAGTGGGGCCGTAAGACTCACCTGAGTCTTGTAATAAGCCGTAGCAATTAGCAAGTAGTAAATATAGCAAGTAGGTTCCCCGAACTCGTAACCTTCAAATGCCTAAACATAAGAGGTTATGTAAGTATTTGTCTCGCGAGACATTTCGTTTAGTTGTACACAACTAGTATATCCAATGTTTGTCCGTATGTTTGTAATTGCTTGTTTGTTGGAAAACATGTTTGGCCCGTTGGTGACGGTTTGTATCAAAAATTCTAAAATGTTGATTTTTGCTACAGTAACTGTGCTACAGTGAATTGCTACAGTAAAATTTGACTTTGCTGCAGTAACTTTGACTTTGCTATAGTGAAAATCCTTCAAAATTTCCAAGTTTTCTGTTTTCTGCGACATAATATGCGACACAAGGATTTGTCATGCGACACAAGGGTTGTGTCGCATGAAGGATGCGACACAAGAGCTCTGCGACACAGTGGTTGTGTCGCAAAAGCTTGCGATGCTAATTTAATAGCGACATAAGAGTTGTGTCGTATCAAAATACGACATAATATGCGACATAGAGTGCGACACAATATTGTGTCGCAAAGGTTACGACACTAAAGATTTGGTACGACACAAGATGCGACACAAATGGGTTTATGCGACACAACATGCGACACAATCGTTGTGTCGCAAAGATGAACACCAGCCCAGAAACTTTCGGATAACGAGATTTTCCGACCAAAAACGCAAATCTAACCCATTTTTGAGCTATAAAATCGTGGTTTCTTCATGTATTTGGTTATAACTATGTTGTGTACACCTCAAAACATCAAAACATTACATAGAAATGAATAGATCTAAGTTTTTAGAAATTTCTTACTTTTGCAAATCGAGATAGATCGAGGATGAAATGATGAAAACGGTTTTGATATCCTTGCTCCACTCGTGATGGTGATTCCGAATATGTGAATTTCGTGAATTGATTTGTATTCCGAAAATTTGGTGTGGATTTGGTTGAGAGGGTTTTTGGAGAGTGTGTGTTTGTAAAAATGGAAATGAAAGAAAGAATGATGAGGGGGGGTGGTGGGTTGGTGGCTGATCCAAAAGAGGGGGAAGGGAAAACGCTTCCCAAATTACAGTATTTTTAGTATTTAACCAAACCGTTTTATTTTTAAAACGTGACTGGAGTATTTAAATAAAAATACCTTGAAATTAATAATAAAAACATTTGTCGAAATATTTAAATTATTAATTTGCGTTAATACGTTTTTGTTGCATTATTTAAATGTCGTCGCGATAATATAAATAGTGTCAGTTTAATTGTGTATTTTATATAATAAAATACATTCCCATTATTTAAGTTAATTTCTGTCACCAACGTCCAAATAAACTGTGTCGGACCCGTCCGGTTAATTCGTACGATTCATCCAAATCGTGTAAGTACACACATATATATATAAATCACCTTTTATATATACAAATATAGTATGTAATTAGTCCTATTACATACTAATTACAACTAGTTACAAATAATTTGGCATAATTAATTATCCTAATTAGGCAGGTGTTACATTCTCACCTTGTTAAAGAAATTTCGTCCCGAAATTAGCTCAAGTGCACGGACGGTGCGTTGTCTGGGAAGAGATGTGGGTATTTCTGTCGCATTTGGTCTTCCCGTTCCCAAGTGAATTAAGGACCACGTCTAGAATTCCACCTGACTTTTACGATGGGAATACGACTCTGTTTCAATCGCTTGACCTCGCGGTCCATGATTTCCATAGGTTCCTCGACAAAATGAAGTTTATCATCGATTTGAATTTCATCGAGCGGTATAATCAGTGTCTCGTCAGACAGACATTTCTTGAAGTTAGAAATGTGGAATGTGTTGTGAACGCTGCTAAGCTCAGCAGGAAGTTGCAGGCGGTATGCCACTGGACCAATCCTTTCAAGGATTTCGAATGGTCCGATGTATCTAGGGTTTAGTTTGCCTCGTTTTCCGAATCGAATGACACCCTTCCACGGTGCCACTTTGAGAAGTACCTTGTCCCCTACCTGGAACTCAAGGTGTTTGCGTCTCACGTCAGCATAGCTTTTCTGACGATCACGTGCGGCTTTCAGCCGGTTTTGAATACCAACGATTTTCTCAGTAGTTTCGTGAATGATTTCTGGACCCGTGAGTTGGGATTCTCCTAACTCAGTCCAACAGATAGGTGATCGGCACTTACGCCCGTAGAGTGCCTCGAAGGGTGCAGCCTTAATGCTGGTATGGTAACTGTTGTTGTACGAGAACTCGCACAACGGTAAATGATTTTCCCAAGAAGTACCGAAGTCAACTACACAGGCTCGTAGCATATCCTCCAGTGTTTGAATAGTTCGCTCGCTTTGGCCATCGGTTTGCGGGTGATAAGCAGTACTCATATCCAGACGAGTACCAAGAGATTTCTGTAGTGATTGCCAAAAGTTAGAAGTAAAACGGCTGTCCCTATCCGAGATGATCGAGATAGGTACACCGTGTCGCGAGATGATTTCTTTGACGTAGATACGAGTCAGACGCTCCATCTTGTCGGTTTCCTTGATGGCCAGAAAATGAGCAGATTTTGTGAGACGGTCCACAATCACCCAAATGGTATCGCAACCACTCGAAGTTTTTGGTAGTTTGGTAATGAAGTCCATGGTAATCTGTTCCCATTTCCATTGAGGAATTTCAGGTTGTTGGAGCAACCCCGAGGGTCTTTGGTGTTCGGCCTTGACTTTGGAACAGGTTAGGCATTTACTGACATACAAGGCAATGTCAGCTTTCATGTTAGGCCACCAATACAACCCTTTGACGTCGTGATACATCTTGTCAGAACCAGGATGTATAGAGTATCGAGATTTGTGAGCTTCAGCCATCACCAAATCTCGCAAGTTTCCGAATTTGGGTAACCACACCCGGTTAGAGAAGTATCGAGTTCCATCAGGCTTGATTTCGAATTGTTTATCCAAGCCTCGCAAGGCTTCATTTTTCAAGTTTTCATCGTTGAGTGCTTCAAGTTGAGCGGTAAGGATTTGAGCAGGGAGCTCGTTACGAATTGTCATGGAAAGTGCTCGAACTCGAAGGGGTTTCACTCGTTCCTTTCGGCTTAAGGCATCGGCAACTACATTAGCCTTGCCCGGATGGTATCTGATCTCGCAGTCGTAGTCACTAAGTAACTCAACCCAACGACGTTGCCTCATGTTTAGATCCTTCTGATCGAATATGTGTTGGAGACTCTTGTGATCGGTAAAGATAGTGCTTTTCGTACCGTAGAGATAATGTCTCCAGATTTTCAATGCGAAGACCACGGCACCTAACTTGAGGTCGTGGGTCGTATAGTTTTTCTCGTGAATTTTTAGTTGTCGTGAGGCATAAGCAATGACTTTTTCCCGCTGCATTAACACGCAACCAAGTCCATGGTGTGAGGCGTCGCAATAAGCTACGAAATCGTCGGTGCCCTCGGGTAAGGACAAGATTGGTGCACTGCAAAGTTTGTGTTTCAATAGCTGGAAAGCTGACTCCTGTTTATCAGTCCAATCGAACTTCTTATCTTTCTGAGTCAGTGTTGTTAAGGGAACAGCTATTCTTGAAAAGTTTTCAATGAATCGACGGTAATAACCAGCAAGACCTAAGAATTATCTCACTTCGGTTGGAGTGGTCGGTGACTCCCAGCCCTTGATTGCTTCAATCTTGGCAGTATCAACATGAATTCCTTGGCTGTCAATCACGTGTCCGAGGAATTGAACGGTTCGAATCCAGAACTCACACTTAGAGAATTTGGCATATAACTCTTCGTGTCTAAGGAGTCCTAGAATGGTTTTCAGATGTTGAGCATGTTCCTGCTCATTGCGAGAGTAAATCAGGATGTCATTGATAAACACAATGACGAATTTGTCAAGATACGGTTTGCACACCCGATTCATAAGGTCCATGAATACGGCCGGTGCGTTGGTTAAACCGAATGGCATTACTTGGAATTCATAATGCCCGTAACGAGTTCGGAAGTCTGTCTTTGGAATATCATTGTCGCGGACTCGGAGTTGATGATAACCTGACCGTAGATCAATCTTTGAGTAAACGCTTGATCCCTGGAGCTGGTCAAATAGGTCATCGATTCTAGGAAGCGGGTACCGATTCTTTATGGTTAGCTTATTCAGCTCTCGGTAAAAGATACACATGCGGAACGATCCATCTTTCTTTTTCATGAATAAGACCGGAGCTCCCCAAGGCGAGGAACTTGGTCGAATAAATCCTCTGTCCAGGAGTTCCTGTAGTTGGTTAGACAACTCCTGCATTTCGGATGGTGATAAACGGTAAGGGGTTCGTGCCACGGGTGCAGCTCCTGGCACAAGTTCAATTTGAAATTCAACTTGTCTAGGCGGCGGAAGTCCGGGCAAGTCTTCAGGAAAGACTTCCGGGAAATCCCGCACGATTGGAACATCCTCAAGTCACTTCTCCTCCAACTTCTTCTCCGTTACATGTGCGAGGATGGCTTGATATCCTTTTCGTAAATATTTTCTAGTTTTGAGGCAGGATACAATATTCAGATTCCGTCTGCCGGTCTCCCCTTGTAGGACTAAGGTTTCACATGAGACAAGAGGTATGCGAACGAGTTTGTCATGACAGATGATTTCAGCTCGGTGCTCGGATAACCAATCCATACCGACAATAATATCGAAGTTGCCGATCTCGACAGGGATTAAATCGATGGGAAACGTTTCGTTCGTAAGATTAAGTGTACAGTTGCGTATGATGCTATCAGTCTCAATCAGTTCGCCGTTAGCTAATTCTACAATGTATTTAGCATCTAAGGCAGTGGGAGTTATATCAAGTAAAGGGCTAAATTTCTCAGAAATGAAACTTCTATCAGCACCAGTATCAAATAATACGGAAGCAGTAAGGTCGTTGAGAAGGAACGTACCCGTCACGACATTCGGGTCTTGTCTGGCTTCCCCAGCCTTGATAACGAATGCTCTGCCACGAGCAGGGTTGTTGTTGTTTTTCAGCTTTGGGCAATCTTTCTTGAAATGCCCTGAATTTCCGCACCCAAAGCAGGCCTTTGGTGCATTAGTGTTGGGGGTAGGAATGTTGGTTCGGCAATCCTTTGCTAGATGCCCAAACCGTTTGCAGTTAGTGCAAGGGCAGGAACCGTCGTGGTGATGATTGCATTTGGGACAGTAGGGTCTGTTCCCGCTGTACCCTTTCTTCTCCGAAGTCCCCGATGAATAAGCCTTAACAGACTCAGGCTTCTTGTTGGTGAGTTGGTTGGATGAGTTGGGGTTTCCTTCCCATTTGCGTTTGTTGCTTGCAGATGGGGTTGAAGTTGTGCCACGGCGGACAGAATTTTCCGTTAGCTCATGAGCCATACGAATGGCGCTTTGGATAGTACCCGGTTTGGATGAAGTCACCAGGTCTTGGAGTCTCTCGGGAAGTCCATCGACGTATTTCTCGATCCTCTTGTATTCAGGATCGACCATGGTTGGGCACAGAAGTGCCAGTTGGTGGAAACGGTTGGTGTATCCGGTGATGTCATCACCCTGCATCTTGTGTTTCCAGAATTCCACTTCCAGCTGCTTCAATTCATCCCTGGGGCAGTACTTGCCCCTCAACATTTCCTTCAACTCCTCCCATGGGAGTTTGTAAGCATTAGCAACACCCACAGTCTGGGCATATGTGTTCCACCAGGTGAGTGCGGTATCAGTAAAAGTACTAACGGAGAACTTAACCTTGTCTCCCTCCGCACAGTTGCAGATAAGAAATACAGATTCGACTTTCTCGATCCAGCGTACCAGACCGATAGCTCCCTCAGTACCTGCAAAGTTCAGAGGTTTGCAGTTCTGTAAGTCTTTGTAAGAACATGGTTTGGGTTGTGGTCCATTAGTAGCTGTATCTTCGCTACCAGGAGTCGATGTTCGGGTAGCTAGGGCTTGGGCCACACTACGAGCAATCAGACCCGCAATTTCGGCTTCACTGAGGGTGATCTGTCGACGAGGAGGTATGATGCTGAACAAGAAAAGAACAAGGAAAGAGGAATAAGATATTTGCATGAAATTATGATATGTCACAAGTGTAAATGATGAGATACACGATAACAGTACGAAGTGACAATCACATTTCATTTAGATAGACAAGTTGAATACTAGGTACGGGTTTCCAAAAGATTACAGAGTATTAGTAGTACAAAAGTGCCGGGAATTGTTACATCCGGTTGGATTACATAGGCCCTAATAAAGTAGTTAGCTGGTTACAAGTTACAGACTGATCTAATCTTGATGCAGATTAATTTGTTCCATTAGCGCGACAAGGCGGTCCACGGTTTCTGCTAGTCTGTTGGTTTGCCTGGCGTTGTCTTCAACCAAGGCCAGTCGTTGTACTAGTGCTCGAGAGTGATCCCCAGTCTCCTGTGAACGTTGTTCACATTCCTCTAGTCGGTTTCTTACGAGTTCATCCGCACCTAATTCGGCGGTCATTGAATCCTGAATTATGCTTACAGAGAGGTTGGTATCCTCTTGTTCTCGCTGGAGTTGGGATATGTGATCAAGTGCTTGACGAAGTAGGTAGGTCATTCGGTGTTGTTCCCGTTCGAGATGTTCGATCCTTTGCTCCTGACGGCGGAGTTGAGTAGCCAACGCGGGCATCGTGGGATGTGCCGAGTTCTGAGAGTTATGAACCGAATCGGGGCTGGTTCGAGGTGACCTTGTGTTCCTCCTGGCTACTCGTGGGTTTTGTGACCCATGTGAGGGAGAGTGTGACGGATTAGGTGGTGTGTTTGCCATTCCTGTGGCAGAGTGTAAGTAAGATGAGGCTAATATATATAAGTATATAATATTCAGCCTAGTGTCTAGCACGTATCAAGTAATGGTCCGGTTCTCTCGTGGTCAGAGTCAACTAACACATTCCTGTTCAACATAACCATTTCAGACCTCACATCATCTTTCCTTAATTGTACATAGTTGATCAGGCTATGTTAAATTAAAGTCGTATGATGTAATTCTTGAACCAATCATGCCTAGTAAGGAAATACTGCCTAACGGTCATAGTCTATGCCCACTAAATGCAACCTAGTTCACTATAACCTTAGGCTCTGATACCAATCTGTAACACCCCCAAATTCACTGTTTAGCAGAAGCAAGTTTTGGGGTGCTACTAATCAAATATCACATCGCAAAGATAAAGCAAACGACATCTATATGCAACGTTTGTAAATTAGTTACATTCCCATAGATACAATGTTTGAAAACTTAATGTTTTCGTATACAAAAATTTAGTTTCCTAGAGCCCACGTGTATAGCGGGAGATTCTATTGCTCACGTATGGATTCTATCGTGCCCTTTCAAATATATCAATCCTCCTTACAAGATAAACTGAATTCAATACAATTAAGAAAGACACAAGGTTGTTTTCAACACATTAACAGTTCAATTTAACGTTGTCCACAAAACTGTATACTAAATTAATTCAACACCGTTTATGTGATTTATTCTTTTGACTTGAATCAACAAAGTCTATAACTGATTAAAGTTATCTTGTCCATCAATAACCATTACTAACTATTAACCCTAGCCCGTCAAACTCAATATATTCGGCAATAATTATCAATCAAAATCAACAACTATCAATAAATTCACAACCAACAGGAAATCAATCTCAACTAATTATAAAATCACGCTAGGTAATCAGCAACAATCATTAAATACCCAAGGATTAACGAATAAACACATAAACATTTAACAAAATCCAATACGTTCACAATTATAACAATCAATCCATCAATTAAGTATTCTCATCTAAGTAAACACATAATAGAACTAGCCAATCATACTTTTACAGAAAATCAGAACCAATAACATATCACAATTCATAATCGAATGAAAAGAAAAAGTGTATTCAAACCGAAATAATGCGATAATGATTGAACGAATGAAAGTCTTTGATTACTCAAGCTTCAATCCCTTCAAAAGCCTCTGGAATTAAGGTTTTTATTCAGAGAAAACGTCTGGAGAAAAGTGGTGTGTGTTGTATACAAAATGAGAGCAAAATGATCTTTTTAGAGTTTCTGCCGAGGCAATCCATACGCCGTATGGAATTCCATACGCCGTATGGATTGAAAAGCCCATGGGTTTGACCTGCGTAAACTGGCGGCCCGGCTCACTCCATCCATACGCCGTATGGATCGATTTTCTAAGCTTTTTCACCATCGACCAAATTCTTCACTTTTCCTCTTTTTAACTTCTATTCTTCAATTCTCGCTCGTTTTCAGCTTCTTTTCCGATTCAAGCTCCATATAATTCCTAAATGCAAATATGAACGAAATGAGTATCGAATTCAAATAAAATGCATAAGAAATTAATCAAACTAAGGGGTAATTAGTACTATAAAATAGCACATTTTGGCGTTCATCATTTCACAATACGGTTGATCTTAAGAACGACCCTGAGTCATTACTTACTACTTGTAACACCCCCAAATTCACTGTTTAGCGGAAGCAAGTTTTGGGGTGCTACTAATCAAATATCACAGCGCAAAGATAAAGCAAACGACATCTATATGCAACGTTTGTAAATTAGTTACATTCCCATAGATACAATGTTTGAAAACTTAATGTTTTCGTATACAAAGATGTAGTTTCCTAGAGCCCACGCGTATAGCGGGAGATTCTATTACATAATCAAAATATACAAAAGATAATGCTAAGAATCTCCGTTAATGCAGTTGTGTTGAAATCATGCGACTCTAGCTAAAGTCCTGGAGTAATCCTACTCCATCCGAGTACCTGAGAAAACATGCTAAAAGGGTCAACACGAATGTTGGTGAATCTCACAGGTTTGTAAGTAATATCAGTTTTGAACACGAGATTTCATCAGTAGTGCCCGCAGGTGTAAAATCAGTATTTGCAACCCAGCAAATGTAAAACCAGTATTTGCAATCCAGCAAATGTAAGTAAGTAAGTTATACCGTTGCCATGAGGCTCATAATCGAAGCTTAACCCGTAAATAATCGGTTGCTCCCGTGACATGCTCGTAGTTGAGCAAGCATCAGTAACGAATAATTAGTCACCCGTTTCTACGTGTAAATCAGTACGTGGCAGCGCTACTGCCCCGGGCGGGGAGGGTCATTTCCCTAATGGATCCATTAACTAGTGTTGGCGCTTAAGTCCATAACTAACGATATATGATGGAGAGACTTCTGTAAGTAGTAAACAACTCATGCAATTCCGTTTGGTATAGTAAACAGTTTAGTACTTGTGTTCAAGAAAAATCAGTAGCATGTATCTCCCCCATTAAGATAAAGCAGTAAAAGTGCGGCCGTAAGACTCACCTGAGTCTTGTAATAAGCCGTAGCAATTAGCAAGTAGTAAATATAGCAAGTAGGTTCCCCGAACCCGTAACCTTCAAATGCCTAAACATATGAGGTTATGTAAGTATGTGTCTCGCGAGACATTTCGTTTAGTTGTACACAACTAGTATATCCAATGTTTGTCCGTATGTCTGTAATTGTTTGTTTGTTGGAAAACATGTTTGGCCCGTTGGTGACGGTTTGTATCAAAAATTCTAAAATGTTGATTTTTGCTACAGTAACTGTGCTACAGTGAATTGCTACAGTAAAATTTGACTTTGCTACAGTAACTTTGACTTTGCTATAGTGAAAATCCTTCAAAATTTCCAAGTTTTCTGTTTTCTGCGACATAATATGCGACACAAGGATTTGTCATGCGACACAAGGGTTGTGTCGCATGAAGGATGCGACACAAGAGCTCTGCGACACAGTGGTTGTGTCGCAAAAGCTTGCGATGCTAATTTAATAGCGACATAAGAGTTGTGTCGTATCAAAATACGACATAATATGCGACATAGAGTGCGACACAATATTGTGTCGCAAAGGTTACGACACTAAAGATTTGGTACGACACAAGATGCGACACAAATGGGTTTATGCGACACAACATGCGACACAATCGTTGTGTCGCAAAGATGAACACCAGCCCAGAAACTTTCGGATAACGAGATTTTCCGACCAAAAACGCAAATCTAACCCATTTTTGAGCTATAAAATCGTGGTTTCTTCATGTATTTGGTTATAACTATGTTGTGTACACCTCAAAACATCAAAACATTACATAGAAATGAATAGATCTAAGTTTTTAGAAATTTCTTACTTTTGCAAATCGAGCTAGATCGAGGATGAAATGATGAAAACAGTTTTGATATCCTTGCTCCACTCGTGATGGTGATTCCGAATATGTGAATTTCGTGAATTGATTTGTATTCCGAAAATTTGGTGTGGATTTGGTTGAGAGGGTTTTTGGAGAGTGTGTGTTTGTAAAAATGGAAATGAAAGAAAGAATGATGAGGGGGGGGGGGGGGGGGGGGGGGTGGTGGGTTGGTGGCTGATCCAAAAGAGAGGAAGGGAAAACGCTTCCCAAATTACAGTATTTGCCCCGTGTCCTAATCGATTAATCGTTTGTTTTTAGTATTTAACCAAACCGTTTTATTTTTAAAACGTGACTGGAGTATTTAAATAAAAATACCTTGAAATTAATAATAAAAACATTTGTCGAAATATTTAAATTATTAATTTGCGTTAATACGTTTTTGTTGCATTATTTAAATGTCGTCGCAATAATATAAATAGTGTCCGTTCAATTGTGTATTTTATATAACAAAATACATTCCCATTATTTAAGTTAATTTCTGTCACCAACGTCCAAATAAACTGTGTCGGACCCGTCCCGTTAATTCGTACGATTCATCCAAATCGTGTAAGTACACACATATATATATAAATCACCTTATATATATACAAATAGAGTCTGTAATTAGTCCTATTACATACTAATTACAACTAGTTACAAATAATTAGGCATAATTAATTATCCTAATTAGGCAGGTGTTACACTACTATCCATAGTTATAAGTAAAACTTAGGTCCCCAGCTCTATAAATTTAAAACCACCCTCCGATCGCCCACCTCGAGCGAAAGGTCCGGCAATGACAGGAAAGCGATTCCTTGACCGATAAATATTTGCATGATGGTTGTATACAAGTGTGACGTGCTTTACGAGAAGAATACGAAGCTGGAGAAATTGCCTTAAGGGATTGATTGCTTTAAGTGACGACGCCACTCATCAACATAAGCCATCTTATTAGGATCCATGCTTGGTAGTTCACATGCCTTTAGTCTTTCTATTATCTTTGTAGTCTTACCAAGAAGCTGTGCTGCAACCTTGACACTCGCCTCTCGTTTCTCTATCACACTTTCATGGCATTTTATTGTTATGACTTGTGGTATGTTGGTGAAACAAGCAGAGACCAATATGTTTGCAATAATGTTATTCAGAAGGACAAGCAACTGCTTTTTGCTAATCTGTTCTATATTGGTTTGGTATCTAAGCAAGATGGTTTGTGAAATTCGGTACATTGAATTGGCAGCAATCAACTTTGTAGAAGGGTTCCTCACGATTTCTTGATACATACTTTTGTTGATATCTGTCACAATTTCTTCAGATTTGCCGATTTCCCTTCAAAAACATGTTTTGCTAAATCTATTCCCAACCACTTGCAGTTGTTTTCAACATCATGCCATAATGTCATGGTGGCGTTTCAAATATTTACATATTCACTTTCTCTATTGATGCTGTTTTCCACAAGATGGGTGTATGAAAGACCTTCTCCAACACTTTTGACCAAGCTTTCAACGACGACCGGAGATATACTAGGGAGAGCAACAGCAATACATGTTAAAGTTACTGTTGGTAAGCTCCAACTGTTTACAACTTCGACAGGAAGCAGAGGTTGAACATGATCGCTGTCAAAGATCTCTACTCCATTGAATCCGGTAGATTTCTCAAGAAGCTTTAGAAGATTGTTGTTTTGGTCCTTCTCAGCCTTTGAGATTAACGAATTCATAGAATTTGAAATTCGCTTCAGTGTTTTATCAGCAAACTCCATCTCAACTTGAATTTGTAAAACGTAAGTGCTAAGTTCTAGATTTTTATCGTCAGTTCTTGAGGCGATGGGTTTTGGAGACAACCTCGCCTGTAGTGATTTCCAACAATATACAACAAATATTATAATGATTACCGGGATAAGCCATATCAATTTGCACGATACAACAATTGACTTTTGAAATATGATGCAGAGCCTTAGAATGACATTCTTTGTTTCGTAGATAAGAGCCCTTGATCTACGGCTGCTTGACAGGAAGGGTATCTGATATATTTTCCACTCATACATTCTTTGGGTCCAATACTTTTATACTTTAAAAACCTTCAAATGATTCCTGTCCCATTTAGTGACCAACTTGAAGCTCAAAACTGGGAAACATTTAAACATTAGAGCAATAGTACCCACCAAGACCCCAATAGTCTGTATTATTGAAATGTGAAGTATTGACCACCTGTACACTGATTGGGCCACAAGCACAACCTCGAGCCCCAAAAGTATGTTCATGTTCATGGCTAGAATAATTACACATATTACACCAGAAGCAGTGGATAATGGATTACTAGCCATTACAAATTGAGGGCTATTGGTTTATGCCATCACCCAATTTCTTCTCACATGTTGTCTTAGTTTTTCAACAGTTGACATTTGGCAATGTTGTAGACTTTGATCAACTAAAGATGCTTTGTTTGTGGCTTGATACTTGAATTCTAAAATTCCCTTAGTGGTTGGAATTGTTAAAGATGAAGATATCATTATTATTAGTAACACGACCATCATAACCATATAGATGTATGAGACTATTATGCAATAAATGGACCTAAATAAACAGAAAAAAAGTTCCATTGGTATACTTGATAACACTCGTGTTTGTCTGAATGATAGCATTCACAATCATGGTGATAACAAGAATGGACAAACCTATGATATTCGCAACAAGTGTCTTGTTGTCCATAGACGCCAATGAAGGCATTAAGTTAGCCATCATGGTGCACATAAGAGCCAAACTTCCTAACTTGGTTGCTTGTTCCACGTTAGTTGGCATTTCATGTTGGGTTTATTTTTGTTTTCCTTCGCCCTTGAGGAAAAGCCCATAAATAGGCCCAACCAAGAGTCAATCTTTAGTGTTGACTTCAGCTGGAGATATATTACGATGTATCAATTATTGGGTAGATCCATTACTACATAATACAATAATAGAGAGATAGAAAAAGAGAGATTAGATCAGATTCGTGTTTTCCTGTAGCAGCCCAGAAAAACCTTCGATCCCCGGAGATTGAACCGTCGGATCGTTCTCATTTTTGGAAAGTGTCTTCCTGACATCTGGGCCAACGTTTTGACCGTTCAGTTTTTCATTCTGAGCTCTGGAAGTCGAGATATAGAACTGGAACAGAGGGCAGAAAATCTGGTGATGTTTTCTCCTTTTTTATCTTTAGTTTGATTCCATGCTTCTTGATGTTGTATTCCAAGAGTATGATGATTGTTGTATGCCTCTAGTACATCTAGAGAAGATCTGATTGTATTGTACTATTATTGGTAGTAGTGGATTTTAAGTGGCCCGAAGGTCCCATGGTTTTTACTCTCGGTTTGAGAGGTTTTCCATGCTAAAGTCTTATGTTGTTGTGTGTTCTTGGTTATTACTGGTTTGCTGTGAATTGTTGCTGATTTGGGACTGATTTAGGTTGCATTTAGGTTACCTAAATTGTTTGCATCCTCATAGGTTCATACGGGTCGGGAAAGTGTTGTCTAACGAGGGTTTATTTCCGCATTTGTGTTTACCGTTGTGGGATATATTTTCCCATCAAATTTGTATCAGAGCTTTGGCTATTTGATTTGACTTGTTTGAATGATGGAAGCTAATACAACTAGGATGATTGATTTGAATGGTTCTAATTATCATGTTTGGATAGGCAAGATGGAGGATCTTCTTTATGTGAAGGATTACTATTTGCCTGTTTTTCCTACCGATAAACCTGAAGATAAATCAGATGCAGAGTGGACTATTTTGCATAGACAGGTCTGTGGTTATATTCGGCAGTGGGTAGATGATAATGTTTTGAACCATATTAGTGGGGAGACTCATGCTTGTACTTTTTGGAACAAGCTTGAACAGTTATATGCTCGAAAGACCGGTAACAACAAGTTGTTCTTGATTAAGCAAATGATGGGTTTTAAGTATACTGATGGGACTCCTATTTCAGATCACCTAAATGCATTTCAGGGTATTATAAATCAGCTTGTAGGAATGGGTATCAAGTTTGAGGATGAGATTCAAGGCTTATGGCTACTTGGTACATTACCGGATTCTTAGGAGACTTTTAAGACATTTTTGTCCAACTCCGCACCGGATGGCATTATCACCATGGAATTGGCTAAGGGTAGTATTTTGAATGAAGAGATGAGAAGAAAGTCACAAGCTTCCTCTTCACAGTCAGATGTATTGGTCACAGAAACGCGGGGGAGAAGTCAAAGCAGAGGTCCGGGTAATAGAGTTAATCACCGCAGTAGTTCTAGCAAAGGAAAGTTTGCTGATCTTGAGTGTTATCACTGTGGTGAAAAAGGGCACACAAAATGGTACTGCAGACAGTTAAAGAAAGAGAGGAGAAAGGCAAACAAGAAAAACAAACAGAAGAAAAATGACGGTGGTAATGATAAGACTGAAGTTAATTCTATCACTGATGAGTTCTTTGTTTGTTTTGATTATGATATGGTTAATCTTACTCACGATGATACTAGTTGGATTGCTGATAGTGGTGCTACATGTCATGTTGCAACACGTAGAGATTTCTACTCATCTTACACTCCAGGTGATTATGGTTTTGTTAGGATGGGAAATACCGGGTTATCAAAGACCGTTGGTATTGGAGTGGTCTGCTTGAAGTTTGACACTGGAATGGAGCTAGTTTTGCATAATGTAAAACATGTTCCGGATATGAGACTTAATGTTATTTCTGCAGGCATTCTTGATGATGATGGTTACCATAGCGGTTTTGGTAATGGTATGTGAAAACTAACTCTTGGTTCTATGATTGTGGGAAGAGGTAAGAAAGACTCAAGATTATACATCACACATCCGAAGATCTTCAAGAACATTGTTAATGTGGTAGACAATGCTGACACGACTGATTTGTGGCATAAGAGACTTGGCCACATGAGTGAAAAGTGGATGTCTATCTTGTTGAAGAAGAATGTGTTATCTGGTATGCGTGATGTTAATTTGAGTAAGTGTTCTCACTGTTTGGCAGGGAAACAAACCAGAGCTGTCTTTAAAAGCCATTCTCCATTTCGAATGGAGAATATACTTGATGACCTTCTGCATTCTGATGTTTGTGGTCCTATGAAGACTAGGACACTTGGTGGGTGTTCTTATTTTGTTACATTCATCGATGATCATTCTAGAAAGGTGTGGGTTTATACCTTGAAGTAAAAGGATCAAGTATTTGATGTGTTTAAGCAGTTTCATGCCTCAGTTGAGAGACAAACTGGGAAGAAGCTCAAGTGTGTTCGGACTGATAATGGCGGTGAATACATTGGGCAATTTGATACTTACTGTAAAGAGAAAGGTGTGGGGCACCAAAAGACTCCACCAAAGACACCGCAGTTGAAAGGCTTAGCAGAGTGGATGAACAGAACATTGGTTGAGAGAGTCAGATGTTTGCTTTCACATGCAGGGTTGCCGGTTTCCTTTTGAGGTGAGGCTTTGAATACGGCGGTACATATCATTAATCTAACCCCTTGTGTTCCTTTGCATTTTGATCCTCCTGATAGGGTTTGGAGCGGCAACGATGTTTCTTACCGTCACTTACGAGTCTTTGGATGTAAGGCTGATGTATCGCAAAAAGTCACATTTTTACATGCATTAATTGTCCCATATTTAGCTCTTTTCTAACAAAAACATCTTAAAATCATCATTATTCATTAACTTTTGTTTGAAAGGTATAAACTTGTCGGTCTTTTGAAAATCAAGCAAAAAGGGCAGAAAACTGACCTAAAAAGGCACTATTCTGAGCCTAACCCTAAATCTACTGTAAACTTCATACCAGAGCCTCATAATAGTCTTATTTTTTTAGCTATGAAGATTACGAGAACGTGGATATAAGGATTGCTCAGAACAGATCAAGGACGAAAAAGTTATGCAAGTTACAACGCAGCCGAAAGCTACAAAACGTATTCTGAACACGCCTGGGCCTCACACATCCAATTCCTACAAAATTGGCATCATTAGAAGCATAACGGAATTACAAAGCCGTAGGCGAAAGAATCAAGTCAAACGGACGCGAAACGAAGAAGATACGGCCTTCCGAATTTGCGAGAAAAGTCAGAAAAATCACACGGCCTAGCACACGGCCACCACCCAGCTGTGTACGGCCTTGATGTGACCATGTACGGCCCTAAACAGGCCGTGTACGGCCCTATTTAGGCCGTGTATGGACTCTATTGCTCTCACACGACCTCCTTCTTGCTTCGTTTGCTTGTACGTGTGCTTGTGGACTTGTACTCTTGGATCCAAGGCTTGCCTATAAATAGAGACCTCATTCACCTCATTTCACACACCATTCTTCATAGAATTCTCTCACTTTCTCTCTCACACACATTCTCTCTCTAGCACTACTCTTAGGAGTTAGAGGAGAATTAGATTAGGTTACGCTGCTTAAATAATGGTTATTACTTATTCCTTTACTTACGGTTATTATGTTTTGTTTGCATGATATCTTTGTTTGTGTTGCGAATATTGCCATGCTATTTACGTAGTTTAATACTGTGATTGTTGAAATGTAGATATTAGGATTATGGATGATATTTAATTCAGTGGGATAAACATTATGAAATAACGGAAGTAACGTTATACGTCTTTCATTTGTATAGCGCCGGAATCATCACAAATATGTGTAGTACGGAACGTGGAAGCTATGAAAGTCGTGGGCACAATCCGTTGTGGAATAATGTCCCCAGTATTATGATTGGTGATTGTTTTGCTGTGTATCTGGTTGAGTTTTACATGAATATAGACTTAATAAAGTGTCCACCTTTTCCAGTCTTTCACGTGACTATTGCCTTAGGATAGGATCTGATCAACCCTAATACTACGTAGATATAGTTATCTCATATTACAGTATGAAACTATGAATATTCCGTAAAACGGCACAGTACTTCGTATAGCGTTGGAAACTCCTCGTGTGGAGTACAAATACGTGGAAGCTAAGGAACTGCCGTAGGTTTATTTCATCGTGGAATACCTAGAAGTCACCCTTTTAGAATATGGGTCTAGGAACAATAAAGCTGTGGAAATGCTCGCTGCACCGTACACCGTTAGTACACCAAGGTTAAAATACAGCTGTTGAAATGCTCGATGCACCATACACCGTTAGTACACCAAGGTTAAAATACAGCTGTGGAACTACTTTAACGTACAGTACACCGTTAGTATGCCTTGAGTCTGGAACACTGTGGATATGCCAAATGCACTGTACACCGTGAGTATACCTTGAGTCCGGAACATTGTGGATATGCCAATTGCACTGTACACCGTGAGTATTCCTACGGATGAATGCTTGATAGCAAAGGAGGGTCTAATTTATGACGGAGTTAATTATGCTTAAACCTGATATAAATGAGTTCTGAAAAGAAAGCAAGTATTCGGCTGTAATACAAGATGCTTAAACCGCTTAACTCAACATAACCGACAGCTCAACATATACAGCATACAATTAGTACATACCTAGATAAACTCATATAGATTTAGGTGTTAAGAAAGGTCAGATAGAAAATTGCAGTTTGTTACCTTATGCCTACACCCAGGATATATCATCCGTAGAGGTCGCTTAGTCTTACAAGGCAAGTGAGGGGGGTTTGAACAACCTGTTTCTGATCAGCATCAGGATAACCTAGGATTCAGTGACATATGCTTTTAGGCTTTTAGACTAACATGTAGGGTCCTAGTGTTTACACCGACTGTCCGTCTGATGATTTGCCCAAGGTAGTCTCCAATCATCTGTCTAATGAATATCATCCAGAAACCCTAATTATCGAAGTTTCAGCAATCACGCTCTACCTGTTGCCTACTCTCTATTTAATTTACTTGTTTTATTTAGTATTAGCTTAGATAACCAACCAAAACCTACCTACTTTTATAAACTCATCCTATCAGAAAGCTCATTTACGGTAAGTCCCTTTTGGTTCCATTCGCTTCGATTTTAAGAACGACACTCGAGTTATACTTACTGCTTACTCCCCAAAAGTAGGTAGTACTTATAGTTTGAGCCCCAGCTGATATAAATTTAAAACCTAACACATTCACACGTTGTTGCGTGGTTGCCTGCAGGACCGCCGTGTCACCCCCTTGGAAAACGACCGCGGCAGAGTCAGCACTCTGACGGCGCAACAGGTTTTTGGCGCTGCTGCCGGGGATCGGTTGAGCGTAGTGAACTTTAAGATTACCGTAGATAGTTGACTTTTAGGAGACCCTTCCTTAAGATTTTCATTACTTTAGGAAGTTAATTGCTTTAGTAGTTAATTAATTTAGAAAAAATACAAAAAAATTAGAAAACCCTAGAAAACCCTAGTTCTCCTTCCTATCTTATTTCTCCCATGGATGAGATAACGATCATGGACGATGCGGAATTCTTTGTGTCTTCCCACAAAGAGGTCTGTGTTAACCAGGAAGTTGAGATTGACGAATATTCATCCTTAGACCTAGGTTTTGATATATCTCAGCAGAAGATTCCACCTTCTGTCACTGTTGAATTAAGTGGTCAACCCACACTTGACCCTGATATCTTATCAATCTTATCTAAGTATCCACATTACCTTAGACCTGCCACCCTACCAGAAGACGTTCCTTTCGGTATTGAAGTTTTCTTCTATCCACCAATGCCTTGGATGGATTTAAATGAGCGACTTCATTGCTTAGATGAATACTTCAGGTATGATCTTCCAGATATATTGCGAGCCTACCCCACTACTCTTTTCCAAAGTATAGAAGTGGATGAGCGTCTCCAGTGTCCGGAGGATCCTGAACTAGAAACACCAACCTAACCCAACACTGAATCAAGTAATAACCCATCAGAATCAAGTAATGAACACCTCTTAGGAAACTTTCACAAGCCTAGTAGAAGAATAGATATCTTTGATGATTTTCTTAGGAACCTTAAGATATCCGATTTCCCTTTTTCAACTGAGCAGAGGAAGACCTTTGTAGTGATTGATAGTATAATAACATGTCTACGTACTAATTACGATCAAAAAGACGAGTTATCACTGAAATCAGAGTTAGACCTACTAATGGATCTAATAGCTAGCACCGAGTATCCATCTGTTTCACATATTAAGATTAATCGTTATGTTGCTGCCCTGATTGACGAGCTCGAATTTTGGATTGAAAGAGCCCCTATCACTTATACTTTGATTCCATGCGTTAAATTATTCTTTGTTGATCCTGCCACTTATCTGATTAATGAACTGAGATCAATTTTCCCTGATTCTACTGAGGAAGCCATGGATTCTGCTTTCTTCCAAAAGAGAAAAGAAATCCATGTTAAGCTTACTCAGTTGTTACTAACATCTAAATTCCCTTTTACTGAGCAACAAAAGATTTATATCAGAGAGATTTCACAAGTAGTTCACTCTACTACTGGAAACCCTGATTCAGAAGAAGAAAAGGAATTTCAGCATGTCATTGGAGAATTGCTCTTTGATCTATGTTTTATAGACACAGGATTCAGGGATGGTATTTCAAATCCGAGGAAGGTAAGACGAGCATTTAACCAATTCATTGATGCGTTACTAGCATTAGGTCAAGAAGAAAAAGAATTCTTACGAGAATTTGAGCGTTATCATATAAATCCCGCTGACCTAATTCATAGTATCATTAAAGCACTTCAAGGTACGTTCGTTCTTCGCCACACTTTCTCACATGTTTCAGGATTATCTGAAAGTTCCGTCACAAGCACTAACAGATAAATGGTGATGGTCTAATGTGAATAAGGTTTGAATATTTTGTTAATTAGGACAAAAATAATTTTAATTAGATTTTCTTTTAATTTACTTTTATAAAAACAAAGAGAAACGTTCTTTAAAGTTTAAACGCATAAGTTTTTAAACGAATTTTCGCAAACAGTCCGAACGTTTCAGAAATTTGACAAGGTTTTTATTTAAATTTTGGAAAATTTTATTTGGATTGTTTTTGAATTTTAAAGAACACAAAAAGATTTAATAAAACGTATTTAAAAACGCAAATGTTTTCGCATGCGAATTAATGTTACGTTTTTAATATACGAATTTAAATACGAAAGTTTCGTGCGTATCTTGGTTGATTTTCATAAAAAAATATTTTTACTTTAAAAACCCAAGTATACGTTTCGTTTCGCATTTAAATTAAAAATGCATATTAAAAATGCAATTTAAATACATAAAGCAAAGTAAGCTTCCACCACTTTTTACAAAAAGTAAAAAGCAACTTCTTCTTCCTCTTTTCTTCTCCAAAACCGTCACCCACCATCACCATCTCCATTTCTCCATTTTCCATCATTTTTCTTCAAATCAAGCTTCAAATCTTCCATATCTTCATCTCTTTTGCATCTAGATCATCTTTACATCAAAGTTGAGGTATGATTCTAACCTAAAATCATTATTTTGAATATTTTTATAAAGTTAGGGTTTATGCTTAGATCTTGGGTTTTGATCATCAAGTTTCATGCTTTTTGCTTGCAAAGTGCTATATTCTTGATTGTTAACATGTTTGCGGAAGTAATTTGAGGTTTCCATGGCTAAATTTGATGTTTTGATTTTGAAAGTTGACTTTTTGTTAGGGTTTTAGCAATTTTGACCTTCTTGAATGATTATTTGCTTATGATTGACTTTTCGGTGATTAATTTGCGCTTAAAATGATTAGTTTACATAAGTAAAGTGATTATTAAGATGAGAGGATTGATTTAATTGCATATTTATGAATTAAAGTAAGGCTTTTTATACAAAACTATTTAAAAACCATTACTTTAACTAAAATCATTATTTTTAAATGGTATTTATTTAAACATTGTGTAATTTGCTTCATGAAAATGCAATTAAATATATTTGGAATAGCACTACTTTAATTAATAAAGTTAGTGAGATTTCAAATTAATCATCCTCTAATTAAAGTCTTATGCTTAACCAAAATGATGGATGGTAAATAAAATCGCTTTGCTTGCTTATTTTAATCAAAGTAAGGTAATTATATGATTTATGATCATGATGCTTGCTTGATTATGTGATTACTTAACATGTTTAGAAATATTCATCTTTAAGTAATCTTAGAAAAATAGGAAAGCTACGGTTTTGTTTATTTGGATAATTTGCGGATTGATGATTGCGGTTTAGTGTTTTCAATAAAATAATAATGGGATAATTGCAAAATTTAAAGCCTACATTTCGAATTTTTTCTGAAAATTTGGAATAAATATTATATTGTCCAATTATTGTTATATGATTTGTTTCCTTGTTTTTCTTAAACAGATGGACCCGATTCCACCTACTCTTGCTTATTTGGCCAAGACTACACAAGAAAAGACTTTGATTCGGAAATGGCTAAAAGGGCATTTGGAAGTAATCGGTACATAGTTTGGGAAGACATGGGGAAACTTGGAATTGAGGATAGGTTGAGGAATTTGATAGGATACAAGGACATAAGTTCGGCTCTTGGATTCAGGTTTTTAGCATTCGTGAGCCCATATACCCCGAGATTGTTACTGAGTTCCTGGTGACATTTGAGCTTAACCCAGAGTTAGGGATTGGAGATGACAAGAAGATAGCATTTAAATACCGAGGGAAGAGCCAGAGTGTTTCTATTTCGGGCTTAGCTAGACATTTGGGATTGTATTCAGCGGATCAGATTAGCTCAGATTGGTTCTTACATAGTCATCAGACATTTCCTCATCATCCCGAAAGGAGCCATAGAGTCATTTGGAGTGAGCTGACGGGCACACACTATACCTGTGGTGCCAAGTCCTCAGCTTTGATTCTACCTCAGTTACGTCTCCTACACAAGCTTATTGTTACATCTATTATGGGAAAGAAGGAGACCGGGCCGATAAATGGGGATGAGTTGTATATCATTGATGCTATCATGAGCCGCCAGAATATCAATGTGGCTTGCATTGTTGCTGAGAGGATGGCAAAGGAGAATAACTTGAACCTGACGAAGCATGTTTTTATGGGAGCTTTCATCACCAGATTGTTGAGAGGGATGCGACTCTTGAAAAAGAGTCATGAGGCCGAGTATAGAGTGTCTTCCACTTCATTACCATGTGACTTGGACTACTGCAAACAGATCCATTTGATCACTGAGGGTTCTGAGAGACAGTGTTACTGGAAGGACACTGATGAGCTTATCCCTGGATGTTTCATGACCAGGAAGAGGGTCAGAGAGGAGGATGTTGAGACTCCGGTTGTTGATAGAGTAGATAGAGTACCGGCTGTGCCTAGGAGTACCAGGACACCAGTCAGGTATATTGGGGTTGGGACATCAGGTCCCCGAGCTCAGACACGAAATACAGATCCAGTCACTCCCTTGACCCAGTACTTCACATTGCAGGCGTTGGTTGTCAACAACGCGCATCAGGCACTTATAGCTAGGGCTTTAGGTATTTCAGCTCCCGAGCCGCTCCTGTACGAGTGTGTGCCAATATCACCCGTTCCACCATCCACTACTATCCCACCATCCACTACCATTCCACCACCTACTACCATACCACCATACACTACCCACATACCACCTACCACTACCATTCCACCCACACGGTCAGTCGAGCACTGTTTATCGGTTGATGCTGCATTCCCACATCCTACTGTGTCAGCCCGTAGAGCCCGTTCTTCTCAGCAGTCCGCAGGAGGAGAGGCTGTTGGTTCCTACATGCCAGATGTTGTTCATTTGGGCACTGATCCATTCACTTTATCAGAGTTTCAGGGATTGTTGGCATTAGACCCTATACTTTCTGATCAGCTTCCTACAGAGGAGATACTTAGGCACATCTACAGATCCAAAATGGAGCGTGAGGGGATGACTTTTGAGGACTTCAGACAGTTGGCATTAGAGGATCCGATGAAGTTACCTGCTTGCTCCCTTAGAGATGTATTGATGCAGTATAGGCAGGTGAGGTCAGAGGAGCAGAGAGTCTCCATTGGTCAGCAGTCAGTTGCCGGACCATCCTCAGTTCCCCCACCGGTTCAGCCTTCTGTTCAGGACTCTAATCAGGGTTCTCCAGCACCCTAGATCTGTGCACCCATATCTACATACTTACTATTTCCTCTATTCCATACTTTTGACTTATTGTGTGGTTGTGGAACTATACTTTGTGATATTTTTGGAACATGAACTATCAGACACAGTCTGTTTAGTTTCTAAATCTTTTCGTATTTAGTTATCAGTTATTTAGTTTACTTATTATGTTTTATCTCTGTTTTTCTTTTTAGTTAGAATAAGTGAATTGTGTTTGTGCAAGTGAGAATTGAGGAAAGGAGATGCCGATCATTAACGAAGAAACTGCTTTCTGCATGGATTCAACCAAGGAATTTCAATCACCTGTAGACCGCCGCTTCTTTCTTAAAACCATCTCCCCGCCTCTATCGTAGGGAAGTTCCTTTCTTTTTGTCATGATTTTCACCATTACCACATATCCAACTATACCTAAATTCTAAGTGTGGGATTCCATCCCACCAAATTTTTCAAAACACTTAAAAATTGTTCCACTATTTCAAAACCTAAGTGTGGGATTTTTCCCAAAGAAAATCCTATGTCTTAGCAATGAACATTGAGGACAATGTTGTTTTAAGCGTGGGATACACGGTATACTTATACCGCAAGTTTATATTTGCCTGTCCAAAGTAATACCTCCGTTTTAATTCAAACTTTTTCAAAAAAATTTCGCAAAACCAACCTAAAAGGTTGAGATTTTTAATCACCAAAACATTCGAAAACCCAACCTCGACGGTGTTCGACATCCATTCGGTTGATTTCGAATAATTTTCAAAGGATTTTAGTCTTAGAATATTCTTTTAAAGAAATGAACCTTCTGTCAAAATAAATAAATTGCTTTGGAAAGTAAGATAAGGCAAAGATAAGAACGTATCTTAAACTAAAACTGAGAAATCCTCTAGGCATAGCATGACTTGGTGCATATGACCCTTTGATTGTGAGGTACTTGAGCCTTTAATAAGCATTCACTTTTAATGATTCACTTTCGTTTCTGAGTGTGCGCCGATGCATGTATCTTTGAATTAGAACTTCCTGTAATTTGTTTCGAGACCATACCAATGAGTGCCGTACGCGGTATAGGTGCAATTAGATGATCTTGGCATTTATTAGGATTAACCCATTTCTTTCATATCTTTTCAAGCCAACCCTTCCAACTTTCTTTCTAAAGATTGTTGATGATCCGATTAGAAAACCCTTTTGCGCCTTATCCATTTCATTTCTCTAAACCCTAAAACACTTCCCCACAACATAAACACTTTCCCACCAAACACCTTTCCAGCTCGTGAATCTTCATAGATCATAAGTGAAGGACTGCTTGAGGTATCTTTCTATTGGTGTCTCATCTTCAAACATCTCTGTGTACCTATCAAGAGTTTAAAGCAAGAAATCCAGAAGGAAGATACGATACAAAAGCGAAGTTATTACTCATCACGAAGATATTATCCGCTAAAGACAGTACGAAAAATTGGTACTTGTCAAAAGAGAAGTCAAAGATGTCTCACTATACGAAGGATCTCCAGGGTCATAAAAATAAGAAAAAGAAAAAAGCAAAGAAAAAGAAATAAAAAGAAATAAAAAAACAAGCCTTGGAGAACTCCTAGAAGAAGAAGACTACTCTCCAAAGAAGAAAAATCTATCAGAACTCAAAAGAAACATCAAAAGAAGAGATTATTCCTCTAGGAGATGAGTCTACTCTAGAAGTTATCTCAAGAGAAACTTGCTTTGATCTTTGAAAGCTCCGAGTCTGAAGTTCCAAAACCCCAAAACCATTTACCAACCTACCCCTATTCATACCCACTTTACCCTTACTCACACAACCCACTAAAACGCCTTGGGATAATTAGCACCGTTCTCAAAGGAGTGGTGGAGATTCGATTCTCGACCAAGCCTATGACGATAAGCATTGCATGACTGGCAATGAGCGATTTCGTTTCTATAGATTATAGGTAACCCGATACACTTTGAGTGAATTGAGTGACCCACTTGTGAGAATCGCCCAGTCATGTACATCTACGTCTCGAGAGTTGCAAAGTATGCCAAAAAGGGTTGATCAATTTTATGTTTAAGTATAGTTAATTTTTGTTGATGCTTACTTTCCGAAAAGATTTATCTACTTTGAAGAAAGTGACTTTCTGCGGAAGATACTCTAAGCATCCAAAATAATTTTTCAAAAAAAAAAAAACTATTTTCCAAATGAGGTTTGCTTGAGGACAAGCAAAAGCTTAAGTGTGGGATATTTGATGTATCGCAAAAAGTCACGTTTTTACATGCATTAATTGTCCTATATTTATATCTTTTCTAACAAAAACATCTTAAAATCATCATTATTCATTAACTTTTGTTAGAAAGGTATAAACTTGTCGGTCTTTTGAAATTCAAGCAAAAAGGGCAGAAAACTGACCTAAAAAGGCACTATTCTGAGCCTAACCCTAAATCTACTATAACTTCATACCAGAGCCTCATAATAGTCTTATTTTGTAGCTATGAAGATTACAAGAACGTGGATATAAGGATTGCTCAGAACGGATCAAGGACGAAAAAGTTATGCAAGTTACAGCGCAACCGAAAGCTACAAAACGTATTCTGAACACGCCCGGGCTCCACATATCCAATTCCTACCAAATTGGCATCATTAGAAGCGTAACGGAATTACGAAGCCGTAGGCGAAAGAATCAAGTCAAATGGACGCGAAACGAAGAAGATACGGCCTTCCGAAGTTGCGAGAAAAGTCAGAAAAATCACACGGCCTAGCACACGGCCACCACCCAGCCATGTACGGCCTTGATGTGACCATGTACGGCCCTAAACAGGCCGTGTACGGCCCTGTTTAGGCCGTATACGGCCTCTGTTGCTCTCACACGACCTCCTTCTTGCTTCGTTTGCTTGTACGTGTGCTTGTGGACTTGTACTCTTGGATCCAAGGCTTGCCTATAAATAGAGACCTCATTCACCTCATTTCACACACCATTCTTCATAGAATTCTCTCACTTTCTCTCTCACACACATTCTCTCTCTAGCACTACTCTTAGGAGTTAGAGGAGAATTAGATTAGGTTAGCTTCTCTCTCTAGTTTCTCTCTCTAGAGAACTAGAGAGATATAGGCACGGTTCGAGTGGGGAAGATAGCTATAGCTTGGGAATTTTATTGTATTGAAGTTTTCAAGATTCTAGCTTGTACTACTCAGTGTTACGCTGGTTAAATACTGGTTATTACTTATTCCTTTACTTACGGTTATTATGTTTTGTTTGCATGATATCTTTGTTTGTGTTGCGAATATTGCCATTCTATTTACGTAGTTTAATACTGTGATTGTTGAAATGTAGATATTAGGATTATGGATGATATTTAATTCAGTGGGATAAACATTATGAAATAACGGAAGTAACATTATACGGCTTTCATTTGTATAGCGCCGGAATCATCACGAATGTGTGTAGTACGGAACGTGAAAGCTATGAAAGTCGTGGGCACAATCCGTTGTGGAATAATGTCCCCAGTATTATGATTGGTGATTATTTTGCTGTGTATCTGGTTGAGTTTTACATGAATATAGACTTAATAAAGTGTCCACCCTTTCCAGTCTTTTACGTGACTATTGTCTTAGGATAGGATCTGATCAACCCTAATACTACGTAGATATAGTTATCTCATATTACAGTATGAAGCTATGAATATTCTGTAAAACGGCACAGTACTTCGTATAGCGTTGGAAACACCTCGTGTGGAGTACAAATACATGGAAGCTAAGGAACTGCCGTAGGTTTATTTCATCGTGGAATACCTAGAAGTCACCCTTTTAGAATATGGGCCTAGGAACAATAAAGCTGTGGAAATGCTCGCTGCACCGTACACCGTTAGTACACCAAGGTTAAAATACAGCTGTGGAAATGCTCACTGCACCGTACACCGTTAGTACACCAAGGTTAACATACAGCTGTGGAACTACTTTAACGTACAGTACACCGTTAGTATGCCTTGAGTCTGGAACACTGTGGATATGCCAAATGCACTGTACACCGTGAGTATACCTTGAGTCCGGAACACTGTGGATATGCCAATTGCACTGTACACCGTGAGTATTCCTAGGGATGAACGCCTGATAGCAAAGGAGGGTCTAATTCATGACGGAGTTAATTATGCTTAAACCTGATATAAATGAGTTCTAAAAAGAAAGCAAGTATTCGGCTGTAATACAAGATGCTTAAACCGCTTAACTCAACATAACCGACAGCTCAACATATACAGCATACAATTAGTACATACCTAGATAAACTCATATAGATTTAGGTGTTAAGAAAGGTCAGATAGAAAATTGCAGTTTGTTACCTTATGCCTAAACCCAGGATATATCATCCGTAGAGGTCGCTTAGTCTTACAAGGCAAGTGAGGGGGGTTTGAACAACCTGTTTCTGATCAGCATCAGGATAACCTAGGATTCAGTGACATATGCTTTTAGGCTTTTAGACTAAAACGTAGGGTCCTAGTGTTTACACCGACTTTCCGTCTGATGATTTGCCCAAGGTAGTCTCCAATCATCTGTCTAATGAATATCATCCAGAAACCCTAATTATCGAAGTTTCAGCAATCACGCTCTACCTGTTGCCTACTCTCTATTTAATTTACTTGTTTTATTTAGTATTAGCTTAGATAACCAACCAAAACCTACCTACTTTTATAAACTCATCCTATCATAAAGCTCATTTACGGTAAGTCCCTTTTGGTTCCATTCGCTCCGATTTTAAGAACGACACTCGAGTTATACTTACTGCTTACTCCCTAAAAGTAGGTAGTACTTATAGTTTGAGCCCCAGCTCATATAAATTTAAAACCTAACACGTTCACACGTTGTTGCATCGTTGCCTGCAGGACCGCCGTGCCACCCCCTTGGAAAACGACCGCGGCAGAGTCAGCACTCTGACGGTGCAACAAAGGCTTTTGTGCATGTTCCCAAAGATGAGAGGTCAAAACTTGATATGAAGACTAAGACATGCGTGTTCCTCGGTTATGGTCAAGATGAGTTTGGGTACAGGTTGTATGATCCAGTTCAGAAGAAATTTGTAAGAAGCCGAGATGTTGTGTTTGTTGAAGATCATACTTTAAAAGATGTTGAGAAGACAGAGGCAGTTCCTCAGCATAGTGATGATCTTACTGATTTGGATCCAGTTCCTCCACAACATGTTGATTCACAGTTTGGGGATGATGTTCAGAATGATGAACATGGTACCGATGACGTTGATGCTCATGAGCAACCAGAGATAGATGAAGACGTTCATCCAGAATTACCAGTACCAGATGTGCCACCATTTATCCCACTTAGGTGGTCTACCCGAGATCGTCATCCTTCCACTAAATATTCTGCTAATGAGTATGTTTTACTCACTGATGGGGGAGAGCCCGAGTGTTATGCAGAAGCTATGGAAGATGAACATAAGAAAGAGTGGGTTGAAGCCATGCAAGATGAGATGAATTCCTTGCATGAGAACAATACTTATGAATTGGTGAAGTTGCCTAAAGGCAAGAGACCATTGAAGAACAAGTGGGTTTATAAGGTGAAGACAGAAGAGCATACTTCTCTACCCAGGTACAAAGCTAGATTGGTTGTAAAAGGATTCAGTCAGAAAAAGGGTATTGATTTTGATGAGATTTTCTCTCCGGTCGTGAAGATGGGATCTATTCGAGTGGTTCTTGGTTTGGCTGCTAGCCTTGATCTTGAGGTTGAGCAGATGGATGTCAAGACAGCCTTCCTTCACGGTGATTTGGATAAGGAAATCTACATGGAGCAACCTGAAGGTTTTCAAGTTAAGGGTAAAGAAGATTATGTGTGTAGACTTCAGAAAAGTCTATATGGGTTGAAGCAAGCACCGAGACATTAGTATAAGAAGTTTGAATCGGTTATGGGAAAGCAAGGCTACCGAAAGACGACTTCAGATCATTGTGTTTTCTTTCAGAGGTTTGGTGATGATGATTTCATTATATTCCTGCTATATGTTGATGATATGTTGATTGTTGGCAAGAATATTGATAGAATTGCGCAGTTAAAGCGAGAATTGAGCAAGTCTTTTGCTATGAAAGACTTGGGGCCAGCAAAACAGATCCTTGGCATTCGGATTTCTAGAGATAGAGGTGCCAAGACGTTACATATGTCACAAGAGCAATACATTGAAAAGGTGCTTAGCAGATTCAACATGGCTAAAGCTAAAGTGGTTAGTTCCCCTCTTACTACCAACTTTAAGCTAACAAATAGAGATTGCCCTTCTTCAGAGAAGGATGTTGAAGAGATGGATAGAGTTCCATATGCCTCAGCAGTTGGAAGCTTGATGTATGCTATGGTTTGTACAAGGCCAGATATAGCTCATGCAGTAGGTGTTGTTAGTCGGTTTATGTCAAATCCGGGTAAGAAGCATTGGGAAGCAGTTAAGTGGATCTTGAGATACTTACGAGGTACTTCCAAATTGGGTATCACATTTGGAAATGGGAAGCTGATGCTTGTTGGTTATACAGACTCTGATATAGCAGGAAACAAATATAACATGAAATCCACTTCTGTATATTTGATGACCTTTGCAAGGGGAGCTGTTTCATGGCAATCAAGATGGCAAAAGTGTGTTGCCTTGTCTACAACCGAGGCTGAGTATATGGCAGCAACAGAAGCGTGCAAAGAAATATTGTGGCTGAAAAGGTTTCTACAACACCTTGGTTTCAAGCAAGAGAGGTACATAGTTCTTTGTGATAATGAGAGTGCAAATCACCTTGCTAAGAACTCTATGTTTCATAAGCGAACAAAACATATTGATGTGCGGTATCATTGGATTAGAGACTGTCGTGAAGATGGTTTATTTGAGCTTGATAAAGTTCATACTGATGATAATGGTTCTGATATGTTAACCAAGTCACTAGCAAGGGAAAAGTTCAAGGTACGTTGCTCTATCGCCGGAATGGCGAACTCTTCCTCATAGGCAGGAAAAGGGGGAGATTTGTTGGGTTTATTTTTGTTTTCCTTGGCCCATGAGGAAAAGCCCATAAATAGGCCCAACCAAGAGTCAATCTTTAGTGTTGACTTCAGCTGGAGATATATTACGATGTATCAATTATTGGGTAGATCCATTACTACAAAATACAATAATAGAGAGAAAGAAAAAGAGAGATTAGATCAGATTCGTGTTTTCCTGTAGCAGCCCAGAAAAACCTTCGATCCCCGGAGATTGAACCGTCGGATCGTTCTCATTTTTGGTCAGTGTCTTCCTGACATCTGGGCCAACGTTTTGACCGTTCAGTTTTTCATTCTTAGCTCTGGAAGTCGAGATATAGAGCTGGAACAGAGGGCAGAAAATCTGGTGATGTTTTCTCCTTTTTTATCTTTAGTTTGATTCCATGCTTCTTGATGTTGTATTCCAAGAGTATGATGATTGTTGTATGCCTCTAGTACATCTAGAGAAGATCTGATTGTATTGTACTACTATTGGTAGTAGTGGATTTTAAGTGGCCCGAAGGTCCCGTAGTTTTTACTCTCGGTTTGAGAGGTTTTCCACGCTAAAGTCTTGTGTTGTTGTGTGTTCTTGGATATTACTGGTTTGCTGTGAATTGTTGCTGATTTGGGACTGATTTAGGTTGCATTTAGGTTACCCGAATTGTTTGCATCCTCATAGGTTCATACGGGTCGGGAAAGTGTTGTCTAACAAGGGTTTATTTCCGTATTTGTGTTTACTGTTGTGGCATATATTTTCCCATCATTTCACTACTTAGATCCACCGGGCAGTTTCATAGCGACAGTTATAACTGTGATAGATGCAGCATTGAGAGTGAAGTATTTACATAGGAACCAAAAACTTTTATTTCGGAAACCATGCAACAAATCGGCTACCATGGCAAGGATGCAAATTGATGATGCAACTGCGATGTAGATCCCAATCCACACCATAGGTTCGCTATACCTATTATTTTTCTCCACATCCTGTTCCACGTCACAAGAGTGGAACAATTCGTTCATCTCGTATAAAGTGATGTTTGCACTGTATTGTTCCAAAGAAATATCATAGTGACTCCGTAATTATTTCATAATAGCGTAACATATCTCAGATGAATAATAACCCCATTGGCACGGCTTCGTCGGTGCTTTCGTCGGTTGGGTTTCTTCAGTGTAGCGAAGAAGGGAGACGAGGTGTGGGGCCCATTTACCTTTTTCTTGATTTATCCCTTTAAATGTAAAAATAAATAAATAAATAAATCCAACGGTTATCAGACTGTTATTTCAAATATTTTTTTAAAAAATATTAATCATACCCCAATTACACTATAAATATACACACAACTCTCACTATTTTTTAAACACAACAACTATAATATTTCACACAATTCACACACAATTAACACACAAAAATGTCACAACATCCCAACAATTCTTCCCAAAATCATTTTCAAACAATCCAAAACCACCATCCGTGTCATGGACCGATAACGAGGTCAACATCCTGATCGAAGAGTGGGAGAACGCTTCCCAAAATGATCCGATTGGAACTTCACGAACGCAAAAAAGTTTTTGACAAACCATACAACAAAACTACAACTCCAGAGTTGAGGTGAAACGTACTACAAATCAATTAATCGCCAAATGGAACAAAATAAACAAATAGTTTATCTAATGTCCGTGTTCGCAATCGTAATGTGTTATTATCATTATCGTAATGTTTTTTTAAATTATCGTAATGTTTTTTTTTAATTATCGTAATGTTTATTTATTTATTTAGTGTAATGTTTTTATTTATTAATGTAATGGTTTTTAAATTTTAATAAAAGAGATTTAATTTAGTTTGTGTTTAAATAATTAAATTAATAGTCAGTGGGTCCCAGAAATAAAACTGAAGAAAGAAGGGTTGACAATGTTTTGTTAGTCTTTCATCAGTTTTGGATGTACTGACATGACGCTGAGTTGACACAACTGAAGAAGCAAAGGAAGAAAGAAGGGTTGGGAGTGATCTAATGTCTATTGTGTATTGTGTATATACACCAACTTACATTTGCTGTTTTTAATACATACAACTTCAAAAAAGTTCACATCTGGTGTAAATCTTGTTCATAAAAGTTCACAAGTTGCAACTTATAGATTCATGTTATATACAATGTCAAATCAATAAAACCCTAATATATAAACCGAAAGATACTAATAAATTATTGCAAATCAAACTAAAAGGTGACCAAAATGCTCGATCAATAATTAAAAGATTTTAAGATCGAAGACGTACATGCTTGGTTATAATGGAAGATGGATGACAAAATAATACGATGGCAATTTAAGGGGTTTGCAATTGACACGGACAAGTTTTCTTATCTTATATATTGATAAAAACTAAAGTTAACGATGATCAACTAATATAAATAAATTGGGCCAGACTAATAAAGGTTTAAAATAGTAAAAGTTCAAGTTTTTTTTGGGCTTCACTAACATAGATACATATAAAGTACCTAATTCAGGGAAAATAGGCCCCTGTGAAAGATGAGCCATGTACAATGGCCCACCTTGCACTCCTCTTGGGTCAGGACTGCATGTTGAAGCCCGGGTGTAGATGGCACAACGTGACGCAGCACGCAATGGTGCACGGCTCCAGTGGCGGATCTAGGATTTACAGTGACCTGTATCAGCTACTTTTATAATATATATATATTTTGAACTTATATCACATAAATTGGCTTATTATGTATAGGACCGGTATCTAAACTTCTGTGGACCCGTAGCAGTATTAAAGAATAAAAATAAAATTTTGAAAAATTCACACTTCGTATGCTAAACGGACCAATAGCGACAGCTACCCTACCTTGTACATGGCTCCGCCCCTGCACGGCCCTTGATTGAGTCGATCATCGAGCCTTGTACCGAAAGTCTCTATGATGAGGGCAAGTCACGTTAAGTGCTGAGTTTGCGGCTAACCACCTACCCGAACCCAAATATAACAAAAATTGAAGCTATAATCCTACCAAAATAAGCTCCCTTCGTGAGAGAAAAAATGGTTAAACCCACAACCCAAACTTTACAACTAAGAATTGGACTTTGGTAACCAAATTCAAAACACATTAAACGACCGGATGGACCAGCTACACAACCCAACCACATGTGAAATTACCATGAAATGAATTTTTCTTTGTTATCACTTAAAAAAAAATCATTTTACCACACTTTTTTCTCCACACTTTTAGAAAGTGTGTAATTTTTTTATTTTTTTTTGAAAAATATAAGATTTTACACACTTATATATGTGTAAGAAAGAAAAACTCACACTAAACTCGCACTTTTAGATGTGGAGAAATTACAACTTTTCAACACTTAAAAGTGTGAAATTTTTTTTTGTAACATATGATTTTCCCATACAAGAGAAAGTGGGGATAAATTGGGTGTTACACATTTTTTTTCCACACTTTAAGCGTTGACAAGTTGTAATTTTTCACATTTTTAAGTGTAAACCTTTTTTCTCACACTTATATATGTGAAGATTGTGGTGATTTCTACACTTATTTGATGTAACAATTTTCTACACATTTATAAGTGTGGATAATTTAAGATAATTTCACACATTTATAAAAAATGTGAAAAAAAAGTATGGATAAATGATATCTTTGTTGTAGTTGTCACTATACACTACTTGTCAAGATTGATATTCTACTTTATCAAACGACAGGAACAAGTGCACCTGTTGGTATTCAATTTTACATTGGTGAGTCCAAACTCAATCTCACATTTGTAAAGAAAAAATAAAAAAATGACGTACGTATAGAAGTCCATGGCTACTTTCACTATCACCAATTGATTTTATAATGGAATCTCTGAGGTCTTATATGTTGGGCATGTCGTTGGGCAAAGTTTCGGTCTAAATAAGTGGTATCAGTGTGGTTGGTGCAGTGTGAATGACATTGTGATACGTGGGTAATTAAAGCGTCTATGTTTCATTTGACTCCTGCATTTTTGTAGGATGACACGTTTAAGTCGTTATATATATAACATAAAGAAGGTGATGAAATTAACTAATTAACTTGCTTCAGATGAAAAGGCCACACAAGGATGGTTAACTGATTCGATAGGGGCATCAACGTGAGTATGAGTACAACAAAGCAATCAAAGAAAGAAATAGAATAAGAATTGAATTGAAAGATGATCGTTAAGATGCTTTATGATAGATATATAATTGGTGTAGTCGGTGAATCTTCACCCTGCATTACCATTAAGAGATGTGCAAAAGGAAAAAAAAAAAAGATTATACCAAGCAGATCGAAACTTCTGTAGCTAAAAAATGGATATACCAAATGCATAATGTGAACGTAACTCAGTTCAAACAAATATCAGGCACGTACACACACAAGTACGATATGCGTTATGAGATGAATATAAAGATGGAGAAACTACATTAAGGGATTGATTGCTTCAAATAAAGACGCCATTCATCGACATATGCCATTTTATCAGGATCCATGCTTGGTAGTTCACATGTCTCTAGTCTTTGTATGATATTTGTAGTATTACCAAGAAGCTTAGATGCAACCTACCTTGACACTTTTCTCTCGTTTCTCTATCACACTTTTGTGGCATTTCATTGTTGTGACTTGCGGTATGCAGCAATTAACTTCTTAGGATCGTGTTCTCCACCATTTCGTGATTGACACTTTTGTTGATTTTTGTCACGATTTTTTAGATTTCTCTGCAAACCATTTAAGAATCTCAGTTGCCGTTTTCCCTTTAAAAGTATCTTTTGCTAAAGTATTATTCAACCACTTGCGATTGTTTTCGATCTCGTGCCATAAGGTCATAGTGACCTTTCGAATATTTACATATTCAATTTCTCTGTTGAAGCTTTCTTCCACAACGTAGGTGTATGAAAGACCTTCTCCAATGCTTTTGACCAAGCTTTTAACCATGTTCCTATGTATATTTGGGAGAGCAACAACGATGCATGTTAAGGTTACTATTGATATATAAGCTCCAACTGTTTACAAGTTCATTACGAAGCAGAGGTTGGACACGATCGCTGTCAAAATTCTCTCTGTGACACCCCGCAAATTTGAGTACAATAAAGTACAGTGAATTCGTGAATTTTACGCTAAATTCCTGAGTAAAATTTAAAACAAAGGTTTAGATGTGAAATAAGTCTAGCAAGCCCAAAATAATAATACGAAAGTATTACAAAAGTTGTAATTATCATAATTACAAACAAAATAATCGGAATATTTACAGAAGGTTAGCGAAACACGCGTCCGAAAAATATCTTCGAAATGTTCCCAAAATCATTTCGAAATATTATTTAACTAAAATAATATGTGGGAAAAATTTTAAAACGAAATAATATTGTGTTTTAAACACATATTGAGCACGCAGAACATTTATAATGTACAAATCGTACATCAATCAAAAATAATGAAAATGTCATTATTCTGATTTTAAATAACGAATCTGGAGAGCATTTACAAAATAAAAATATAAAATATTAAATTTTATATTGCACTAATTATACCCGTACTCAAAATTAACGGATTATATACCCAAACAATTAAAATAATCAAAGTATCAATCGACACTTTTTAGTGGAGACCATACTTCCATTTGACAATTTAAACTTGATGCAATATAATATGTACTCCCTCCCACACATGCTCAGAACACACACATCACCAATAATGCACTACCACCAATCTTATTTCTTTCTTCTCTGTGAGCAATCAACGACAACAGCAGCATGAGCAAGAACACCATTTTATCATCTTCAAATTCTCATAAATTAACAACAATAACATAATAATAATCATCATCATCGCAGCATCATCATCATCGTATCATTCATCATCATCATAATACATCATAGTAAGATTTTTGAACTTAAATTTTATACATAAAGTTTGAATATTTCTTCGATTTTAATTCGTATAACACATAATGTACGTATTGTATTATGTTTAAAACATTATATTTATGGTTGTATGTAACTAAAAACGAGTTAGAAACTAAGTTAAATGTGTGTACATAAATGTTTATACGGTCACAGAGTATGAAAAAGAAGATGAATAATAACCGAACCAAATGACGCGATCGCGTCATTTTTACCCTTGCAACCATTTTATACATCACGTGATCGAGTGGTTTTTCAAAGAAATGTTACTGACTCAACTAAAGACGTGATCGCGTAGTGTTCAACTTGGATCGCGTGGTTTTTTTTTCGACATGATGTCGTGGATTATTTAAGTGGATCGCATTGATTGATCAGAGGATCGCGTCGTTTTGTTTGTAAACTTTAACACATAATACTATTTACTAATAGATCTATATATTAAACATATGAAATGTATAACAAAGATCATTTAGCCCATGTGGTTAGAACCGTGCGGTTGAAACGAGAGGTCACAGGTTCAATACTGGTGACCTGTTTTGGACTTCCTTTATTTATTTTTCCTAAAACTAACTTGTATTAAATGGATATATATATATATATATATATATATATATATATATATATATATATATATATACACGCGATAATAACAAACGACATATACATACTCGACATCAAATTTTACACGTATTGATTTGTTTAATGATAAACTTAACTCGAGAAATAATATTTACTTTTCAACACAATTATCACCAACACATTGTACAAACGATTATAAATAACGAATAGTCAAAATACTTATGTTAGTATATTTATTGCGTCTAGGATTTCGAGGACGCAGTTCGACGACTTGTTACTTTTGACTAGCATTCGCTCATCGCTACCGGTGAGTTCACAGCCCCCTTTTTCACTGTTTTAATTGCTTTTAAAACTTGGGGTGAAAAACATAGCTAAAGTTTTTGCTATAACATGCAATAACTGTTCATAATTGTTTTGGTGCCTATGTGTTACTTAATTGCTTTGGTGCTTATGTGCTACTTATTATATGTGGATACTTATAGGCCATTGTACGAACTGTACAATATGATATTTGTTTTCCTACAAACCTTTATGTACGAAACTTATTTGACTCTCATGTCAATAACTCGCTGTAGGTTCCATATACGGACCAAATCGAGTAGCTTGAACTTGTATATAGAAGCGGAAATTAAATACACAAGATATGCTAGATGTTCACAAGTAAATGACCAAAACACAAAGTGTGAGTTTATATATAATCAACAAGGAAGATTACAAACACTTTGAACTAGACACACAAAGATCAAAATAACACAATAATAGAGTTTTTCTTCTGTGATTTTCGTGGTGATATGTGTGTGTTTTGTGTTTTTGGATATCCAAACAGAAACTGGCGAGCTTCTATTTATAGTCTGGACCAAACTGTATGCGACACAAGCTTTGTGTCGCATAGAATGTTCATGCGACACAGTCCTTGTGTCGCATAGATTGCTTCTGCGACACAATGCTTGTGTCGCATAGAATCCTTCTGCGACACATTGCTTGTGTCGCATGACATACAAAAATTGTAATTAAATTAGAACTAAAACTATTCAATACGTAATTACAATTCCGACACGATTACAGACTGAGACCAACTGACAGACACACATTGATGTACCAACAAACTCCCCCGTGTCTTCAGCTTGGTCTTCGAAAAATTCTTCAATTTTCTTCAGTCTTCAGATGTCTGGTCTTCAAACCCATCCAGGTGGAAAGTTTCCACCAGCGTGTATGCCGTAGGTGAAGCATATATCAACAATTTTCTGAAATCGTTTCACTAAAACAGAGTTGAACTCGTTTCCTGGATTGTAGCGAATCCGATTGTCGAATAGCTTCTTCATGTCATCTCTTGACAGATTAATCAAGCTCATTGGGTCAAATATTCTGAAGTTAGCTTTTCGTAGACCCCACAAAGATCCTGTCTGAGGCTCTGAATCTGGTACAAAAACTAAGACGGCTTCGCCAGTGTGAGCATCCAGTTCCCAGTAATGAAAACATTTCAGTAGATTGAATGGAACTGTTTCCAGAGCTATTTCAGTCAGACATTTAGCAGGCGGATAGTGAACTTTTACAATTGGCTGCTTGGTCTTTGGATCGAGCTTCTTCTTGAACGTGTACCTTGTACCCAGTACTGGTTTGACATAATGATATTTCTTTCGTTTAATTTCCTCACGCATGACCTTTTGAATAACATCTGCAACTCCATCATCGTAAGGATTTATCAACTGAAGCTGAGTAAGACGAACGATGTCATGCTTTGGCAATGTACTCAATATCCTCAGTGATCGACGAAAGTACTAGATACCGTCAAGTCTTTTAATCATCAACCTTCCTTTGCTCACCTTCCAGCTTTTTATCAGGCCTGTATAATCACCACCAACCTGATATTTCTTGCATGTAACTGGAGCAGGTTCTGGATTTTTACCTTTTGGAAACCAGTTATCCCTTTCTCTGATGGGCATTTCCTTGTCAAAAGATACACATTCAGATGTATCAAGAGGGAAAATGTCATTGTAATTTGTCGTTTCTCGAACAGGGACTGGTTGTGCTTGTGAAGAACTGGAGGGTGCAGAAGATTCTTGAGCAGGACCAGGTTGAGAAGAAGATCCTGGAACGTAATTGAACGCTGGCCCTGACTCATCGTCTGAAGAATCCGATAATACAACACCCTCTTGAGGATAGGCTGGACAATCAGAATATTCTTCATCAGGATTAAGCTCTTCTTGTTCAACATCAACATCATCGTCATTATCAGCGGAGTTGAAGTCAAAAGGTTCTTCAGGCGCACGATCGTTATCGTCAACCGCAGATTGAAAGTAAGTCAGATTACAATACGTGTAATCTACAGCTAACGGTTTTGGTTGCCCTGGTTGCTCAATAATATACTCAAGAATAAGAGTTGTTTCATTAATATCAGAAGCATTTACATTTTCAAGATTTACATTTTCTTCGCCTTCGGCGGAAACCCTAGGAATTGATTCTAAGGCCGGTTGGGCTGTCTCCCCCGAAGCAATAGCTTGGGTTTCCAGCTGCAGAACCTTTGTCTTCAATTCTTCATTCTCTTTCTCCAAGCGAGAGATCCTAGCATCCTGAGCTTCAGAAACTGATGCTTGAGCTTCCATAGTCTGCTGCATCTTTTCAATCTTTGACAGGAGCTCCTGAATGACAGCTGGATGAGGAGTGATTGGAGTTTCAGTCCTTAGGGGCTCAGAAGATGTGGAAGTGGAAGTACGGGAACGTCTGACCAGAGGATTCAAATCAGCAATGTCAGAAACATCTCGAGGCCTTTTTCCTCGGGTAGAAGATTCAGGGCGTGGAGAAGAAGGCTGATAATTATCGATCTCAAGATCGAGATCTACCAACTCTGGATCAGCTACAACAGGCTGAACTGGCGGTTGTTGAGCTGGAGGTTGTTGAACCGGAGGCTGCTGAACGGGAGGCTGTTGAACGGGTGGCTGCTGAACTGGAGGCTGTTGTACTGGGGGCCTCGGGATTTGAGGTTGCTGAGCAGGTGGATCATTAAATTGTTCGCCTGGAGGAGGTACATAATCAGGATCCACAATGTGACCGAACAACGCAACCTCACGTTCCGGTGCTTCACCTGACTTCGCAAACTTTGTACAAGCAGTATAAATTCTGGTATTCATCGGCGTTTGCGCGTAGGTAAAAGAGTTGATCACTGGAAGATCCGGGTGCAAATGGTTGAGTAACAGCTGAGTGAATCGGGGATACAACGCCCATTTGTCTTTATTATCCAAAGCGTTGTTCACAAAACCCCTGAAGATATAGCCTGAGAAGTTGAAGGGCTTGTTGTATATCAGGGCAAGAATAGCAGAGGCAGTCGCAAATTTCATCCCTTCGAGACCTGCCTTGCGACTGGATAAGCACACTATGACAATGTGAGCTAGATATCTCCAGACCTTTGTCATGAAGGTTTTCTTGTACTGATCAATTGGAATATCTTGATAACCAATCGATCGCATGCCCTGAGCAATAGCAGCTGAAGAAAACTGGGTGATCATGTCAGAATTATCACCGAATTCGAAGAAATCTCGAATAAGCTGCTCAGAAAAGATAACTTGGCGGCCGCGGACAGCAGAAATGATCCTAGTATCAGCTTCATCATAGTTGACCACCGCATTATCCCAAAACTCGGTAATGTGATTTGTCAGGATCCGAGTATCTGCAGTGATAGCTTTGTAAATACGCGAGCGTTGAAGAAATGCGATCATTGGGCGATACGGGCGGGAAGTCTCGACCGTTGTATTCATGAACGCCACAATGTTGTGACGTGGCTCCCAGAAGTATTTAGAGATGTCGATCTCTGGGAGTGCTGGAGCAGCTGGAGCAGCTTGAGCAGGTTGTTCAGCCATTTCTACAAAAATAACAGTAATACAGCCAAAACTCGAAATGCGTTAGCGTTAGTACCAAAAAATAATTCGCGTTTTATTTTTACAAAAGTTCTGCGACACATCAGTTGTGTCGCATGAGGTTCATACGACATAAGGACTGTGTCGTATAAGAATGATACGACACAAGCCTTGTGTCGTATGACACGTGTCACGCGGACAGCATTTCCCTTGCATTTAGCAATAATTGAGAAATTAATCTCGAATGCGACATAGTCGCTGTGTCGTATGGTGTGTCGTATAAAGTGGGTACGACATAATGTTTGTGTCGTATAAAGATACGACATAAGGACCGGTTATCAATACGACATAAAAACCAAGAATCTATGCGACATAACGACTATGTCGTATGTTATGTCGCAAAGATGAACATCAAAGCAAACCCAGATTCGATCGATGAAACATTTTGGGGTTTTCAAAATCCAGACATACCCTAGGGTTCGTACACAACAGGGGATCAATAAAATGTATTTATCTAACCCTAATAACCCCTAAACCCTAAATAATTTAACGAAAAACCGAAACACTAAAAACGTAATACGGGTCGATCGAATTCAGAACATAATACGCGATAAAAACACGAAAGAATTATACCTAAAGATGCGCAAACAGATGATGAACAAGAATCGAGCAACAAAACGCGAAGAAAAGCCTTCAAAATCACGAACCCGATCGAAAAACGCTTGTGTCGCAAAATCGCCTTTATGTCGTATAATTTGTGTCGTGTAAGTTTTGAAAACGTAAATGATTATGTCGTATGATGTGAATAGTTAACCCGTGACCCGCATACGACATAGAATACGACACAAACATAACTGACAAATACGACACAGGCGTTGTGTCGTATAACAGTAGTACGACACAGTGGTTGTGTCGCACGGGACACAAAGCAGAATTTGAAGATTTTAAAAAAATTTAATTTCGATGCCGATTCGGATTTTGATTTTAGAATTTTCGCAAAGAAGATGATTTGTGACTAAAAAAAATAAAAAGGAAAAATACAATTTAAAGAATATTAAAGAGATAAAACTAAATATAAACATAAAAGATAAGACACAAATACAACTAAAAGCGAGAAATTTATAAAATCGTTTTGGTGACGGAGTTGAGATACTGGTTAGGGATCATACCGAAATAACATGCAATTATTAGGAATAGAAAGAGTTATTTCGATTATCAGTATATTTGTCCACTTTAAATTTACGTGGCACATTTAAAACACGTTTTATAAAAATTATTTCAAGACGATTATCGATATTGTTTGACCACTTAAGCATGTTACAAACGAGTTTGTGGAGTTAACCTTTTATTGTTAGAATGTATAAGTCTCTGTGGCACCCACCATTGATATACCCCTATACTCTAGACAAAAACATAGTTTCCATATTTAGAAAGAATAAAGAAAGATCATTTTTAAGAATCAGGCTAGAGTTGACAGGTCAGTACAGAAGTACAGCAAAGCAACCTAACGTGATTCAAGTATAATCAAAACCAATCGCAGTCAAACTGAAGTTGGAGTTTCCCAAACAGTGACCTTGGTAAGTATGATTTAGGATTAAGCAAAACCGATCGCAGTCAAACTGAATTTGGAGTTTCCCAAACAGCGACCTTGTTCAGTATTATTAAGATTTTTTAAGTGCATTGACCTGTAATTGCTTAAACCCAAGTTTATAGTAACTGTTACCAGTTCTGTACTTTCGTACAACAGAGGCAACAACCAGCATAAACTCCCAAATGATTTCAGATAAAAGTTCCAAAGATAGAAATATGTTAAGCTACGTTAAGGAATTAAGACATTGAGTCGTACATCATACGGAGTTTACCACAAGATAATAGACACATATTTAAATGATTTCTTAATAACCCAGAGACAGGTGTGTATCATGCCTACCGGTACATCGCATGATGAAGACAATTTTCATAAAAACGGTTTTAAGTGTGTCAGATAAACCTACTGACACATCAAATATAAAACTTAAAATTCCATTTTGTGCATGCCACTCGATGTACTATCATATCCCAAGTTGTTTACAGACTCAACTCAACGTCTATTTTAAAAATGTAGCAACCATTGCATTTCCTTGATACTAACAAGTATAAAGAGTGGCGGTTGCCTTTTTTTTTTTTTTTTTTTTTTTAACACAAGAAAAGCAAATAAACTGTACAGAAAATAAGTCACAAATCATTTCTTGAGATCAAGGGAAATCATCCCTATCATATCCACAAGTTCGTCGAAACGAGCACGCGAAAAAGCTTTAGTGAATAAGTCGGCCTTTTGCTTAAGGGTATCTATGTGAATGAGGTCAATTAAATGTTTCTCATAGCAATCTCGTATGAAGTGAAACCTAATCTCTATGTGCTTGGTCTTAGAGTGTTGAACGGGATTGCGAATAATAGATATAGCAGCAGTATTATCAATATGAATAGGAGTCAAAGTAAGAAGTAACCCATAGTCACGCAATTGATGTTGAATCCACAAAATCTGTGAACAACAGCTTGCAGCAGCAATGTATTCAGCTTCCGCTGTTGAGGTGGAAACTGTGGTTTGCTTCTTACACTGCCAAGACACCAGTCGAGAACCGAGGTATTGGCATCCTCCTGTAGTTGACTTTTTATCCGAATTGCAGCCGCCATAATCAGAATCAGAATAGGCGGTAAGAGCGAAATTTTTCTCATTTGAGTACCATAGACCAAGTGATGGTCTATATTTGAGGAAGCCAAAAATTCGCTTCACAGCCTTCATGTGAGAAACCTTGGGCTTTGATTGATATCTGGAACAGATAGACACAGCAAACACAATATCTGGTCTGGATGCAGTGAGATACATCAATGATCCTATCATAGAACGATAGTCCCGCTCCTTGCAATCTTCTTCGTGTTCAGCGGGTCCGAGTTTGTGATCAGTTTCAATGGGAGTACCATATGGCTTACAGTCATGGAGTTCATACCGAGTCAACATGTCATTGACATATTTGGACTGATGAATGTAGAAACCCTTGTCAGACTGCTCAACCTGTACACCTAGAAAGAACTTAAGTTCTCCCATGGCACTCATCTCAAACTCGGACTTCATAATCTTCTCGAAGTCTCTGCACAAAGAATCATTTGTTGAACCAAATATGATGTCGTCCACGTAAACCTGCACAAGTAACAAATCTTTTCCAACCCTTTTTATGAAGAGAGTGCTATCAATTTGGCCTCGTGAGAAGCCATTTCTCGTGAGATGATTTGCCAACCTCGCATACCAAGCTCTTGGAGCTTGATGAAGACCATATAATGCCTTGCCTAACTTGCACACATAATCAGGATGGTTTGGATCTTCAAAACCAGGAGGTTGCAAGACATACACATCCTTCAAAACCTCTCCATACAGAAATGCGCTCTTGACATCGAGTTGATAAACGCGAAAACCTTTAAATCTCGCATAGGCCAGAAAAATGCGAATGGACTCCAATCTTGCAACTGGAGCAAACACATCATCATAGTATAAACCCTCAATCTGAGTAAAACCTTGAACAACCAGCCGAGCCTTATTCCGAATAACTACGCCTCTGTCATCTTTCTTCACGCGATAAACCCAGCGAGTTCCAATTGGATCGACATCCATTGGTAAAGGAACCAACTCCCAGACATCAAGCTTTTTGAATTGATTCAATTCTTCCTGCATAGCCTCAACCCAGTATGGATCTTTCAAAGCTTCAGCAATTTTCTTTGGTTTATGCTGAGACAAGAAGCATTCTTCCAATTCTTCTTCAACACAGGCAAAATTGGCAGATGAAGATTCTTCACGGACTTCATTAGCAGCAGATTGATGCCTAGTTAAGACACCTTGTTGAAGATCACCAATGATGTTTTCAGTGGGGTGAGTAGAATGAATTCTAAGCTGAGGAATCGGATCAGGCACAATGATCGAATCCAAATTTGACAGATCACCTCCAGGATTTTCAATTTCAACTGAGCTATTAGTGGCAGTATCCTCATTGTCAATTGGTGTGACAATATCGGTTTCAGTTTGAGGATTTGAGTCAGAAGCCAGTTGATCAACATCGGATGGATCGTCATCATTGACAATATTCTCAGGAGGTACTACTCTAGAATTGGAGATTGAGTCGTCAGAAGTAAGATCCAATCCATGAAGTAGAGACACCACCTGTTCTTCTTCACTAAATTTGGGAAGATTGAAAGAGTCCACCAACTTATCATACTCAAAAAAGGAATCAGGTCCCTTGCCTTTTGGAGAATCAGTATATTTCATAAACCTTACTTCAAAATGTTCTTCTATTCTCCCAGTAGACTTGTTGAAAACTCTTTTATTTGGAGAGTTCACAGAATATCCCAAAAATAACCCATCGACTGCTTTTTCATCAAATTTGCCTACCGAGTCCTTGGTAATTAAAATTGTGCAAGGACACCCGAAAGGCTCAAGAAACTTCAAATTTGGTTTGCGATTATTCAGCAATTCGTAACATGTTTTCTTTCGCTTTTTAACAATCGAAACCCTATTTAACACATAGCAGGCAGTGTTAACAGCTTCTGCCCAAAAAGTGGTTGGCAGATGCGCATCAGACAACATGGTTCTTGCTGCCTCAATGATTGTCCTATTCTTTCTTTCAGCTACTCCATTTTGCTGAGGAGTACGAGCAGCACTAAACTGATGAAAGATTCCTTTTCGAAGACAATACATTTCCAAAGTTCTGTTCTTGAATTCTGTTCCATTATCACTGCGCAGTTTCTTGATTTTCTAATTACACAGATTTTCCAGTCTGTCGAATAAGTAAGTTAAAGTATCAGCTGTTTCATCCTTTCCAGCCAAGAAATATACCCAAGAAAACCTTGAGTAATCATCAGTAACAACCAGACAGTATGATTTTCCTCCAATACTTTTCTTATTCACAGGACCGAACAGATCCATGTGAAGCAGCTCCAATGGAGATTCAATAGAGTTCACCTGCTTAGACTTATGGAACTTCTTGTGTTGTTTCCCTTTGAGACAGGAAACGCATTCATCATCTGTTACGAATGACTTTTTGGGCACACCTAACACAAGATCATTATTAACAAGATAATTCATTCTGCGAAAATGAATATGTCCCATTCGTCTGTGCCAAAGCAGTGAATCTTTAGAAGATGCTTTTGATAGCAAACAAGTATGCTCCTTGGTAATCACAGTTTGCATATCCAAAATGTACGAGTTGCGTACACAGGGTGCTCTCAGTAACACCTATTCCTCGGGAATAACAAATCCCGGTTTCAAAATTAAACATTCAACATCTGTAAATGCGGTAGTGAACTTCTTGTCGCAGACTTGAGAAACACTGATCAGATTGTGTTGCAGTTCCTCGACATAGTTCACTTTATCAAAACTTACTTGCCCATTAGAAAGAGTACCCTGACCCGTGATGTTACCACCTGTATCTCCCGCAAAAGCAACATGTCCTCCTCGATATGGTTTCACATCAGACAGAAGGGACATGTCACCAGTCATGTGCCGTGAGCAGCCACTATCCACATACCATTTACTTCTTTGTATTTGATCTGACTGCTACAGTACAACATAGAGAGAAAGTTAGTTAGAAATGGAGACCCAGGCCTTTACAGACTTGGGTACTCCAGAGACCTCATCAATAATAACTACATCAGTTAAAACTTTGTTTTTCAATAAATCAGGTGCAATTCCTGATGCAGTATTACTTGATGATGAGTCATTTAACGACTCTTTTGGTCTCCAAATTTTCACAGGAACAATATTGGGTTGCTTGTTAACATTGTCAGGCTGTTTAACCAGAGGTTTACTAGGCCTAGCAGCATTAACTTTCGGGATAGAAGTATGAGAGAGTGAACCCTTCTTTGAAAAAGATTTAACAGATGAATTTTTGTAAACAGAATTTCTGGGAACACCTTTTGAAAACTTCTTTCTCAAAAGCAACGGGCATTGACTAATCAAGTGACCTTGTTTCTTGCAGTAGAAACATGATCGTCTTTCCCTAAAGGTTCGGTCGTTACTGCCTAAAAATTGAGGTGAGACAGGTAACTTATGTGAGCACGTTGAAGTGGATGCCCCAGAATGTGAAACAGAAAGTTTAACAGAGTTCTTAAGTGATTTGTCATTAATATTCTGTATATCTTTCCTTTTATGTTCAGCCTTAACCTTAGTATTCATTGGAAAAGTTTCATCATCTGATTCAGTAGTGAGAATGTGATGTTCAGGCTTAATGTTTTTCTTTTCACATTGAGGCACAAACTTACAGGGAACATCCTCAACTTCGACCTTTTCTTCAATAGTTTTTAAGGGAGCAGGCGAAAAACTACCAAAGGGGGTAAACTTGACGGTTCCTGAGGGGGTAAACCTAACAGGTTCAAAAGGCTTCACAGGTTCAGCCTTAATTGTCTTAGGTTTCTTCTTATCATGGTTAACTTCTATGTTGGCTTTATAGAATTCAGGCAACTTAAACGGATTCAAACTAACAGGTTCACATACAGGCATAGCTACTTTCTTAACAACAGGTTCATTAACTGATATTTCAATGGGCTTTGCATCTACTAAAGCAGTAGGCACAAAATCTTTAATTTCATCCTTAGACGGTCTACACAAATTCACATCTAAAGACGGAGGCGGTTGATTATGATAACCATAACCGGACTTATCTTTAGAACTAGTTCTACCCGTCTGCAGGATATCAGTTAGACCAAGGCTGAAGTGTTGATATTCTTGAGTTTTCGTTGCAAATCAACAGCTTTGGCTTGAGAGTCAGCCAATTCCTTTTTCAAATGAGCAATCATTTTTAAGTAACTGTCAATTTCATCTTGATTACTGAAAATTAGAGCTTTCAGCTCCTTTTTATCTTCAATAAGTTGATTAATGTTACTTTCAAAGTGTTTCTCATTATTTTTTAAAACTTTGTTTGCTTCCATCAAATTCAAGATATCTGACTTCAAGTTGTCATTATGTTCCATAAGCCCATTTACTTTACCAGTTAAACTAATACATGAATCACAAGTAAATTTAGCAAATGGTACCTCATTGTTGATAGCCATGAAACATTGCTCTTGAGTTTCATGAGCAGAAAAATCATAAGCATCTCCATCCTCAATCAACAATGCAGCCTTAGCAGTAGTATGCTCAATCTGTTTTGGAACAACAGATGGTTTAGTGAAACCCGAAGCAGGCTGTCGTCCTTTCTCACATTCACGGGCAAAGTGTCCAAGATTCTGACACTTATAACACTTGATTTTGCTTTTATCGAATCCCGTTGGTGTTCGGTCAGCTGCATCTTCAAGAGATCTCTTTCCAGTTCGTCTTAGATAGTTTTTGACTCTACGAGTGAGCATAGCCATATTCCATCTAATGTCGATCCTTTCTAACTCATCGGGATCAACCTGATTGAAGTCTTCATCAGTCAGTTCCAATGTACTGACTCTTTTAGAAAGAAAGTCTTCATATGATGACAAGAAAGCAGTAAACATGGCTGCATGTTCATCAGTGGTTGCTGAAGTAGGAACAGATGGTGATGAACATGTACTGCTTGAAGAAGCATTATAAGCTGGTAGGGCTGAAAATGTTCCTACAGTAGGATTACTGTAAGAAGAGAATCTCTGAGAATTTGTCTCAGCTGAGATGAAAGCTGTTCCACCATGACTTGATTCTGATGCACGAGCAGTAGATCTTGTTTCCTTCTTTTCAATATCCAATGCCCCAGCTTCAAGTTTTCCAATAAGATCATCCAGAGACAATTGCTTTGTTTTTGGATCGCTTTCTAATAACAAAACTCGTGTTTCCCAACTTGATGGCAGAGCAGCTAAAGCCTTTTTGTTAATCTCAGAATTTTTGAGATTATATCCGCCAGCTTGCAGTTCATTTACTGTGCGGGTAAATCTGCAAAGCATGTCTCTGACAGTTTCATTCTTCTGGATATAGAAATAATCAAACTGAGTTTTGACTAATTCCAATTTGCTTTCGACGTACTCAGTGTTGCCACAAAATCTCTTTTCAATTGCAGTCCAAAGATCATAAGCAATAGTTTGTGGAAACATATCCAAAACGTCTATTGGAAGCGACATAGTAATAGCAGAATGAGTCTTCCGCTCAATTTCCCATGCTTTACGTTCTTCGGGAGTGTATGAGCGAATGGGTTTGGGTGGAGGAACACCCATGTGTTCTCCAAGGGCAACAGGCGGAACATATCGTTCAAGAAGGGCCAACTCCATATCAGGATCGGTGAATAAAACAAACGATATGAACCGTTGTTTCCATGCTCGAAATGGCAAACCCGGTGCAAAATAAGGAGGTTTATTTGCACTACCAATCGTAGCATTATGTTGTAAAACTGCATCAACGCTTTGAAGAGACATGATGAAAATCTGCAAAACAAATCAGAAAATACACAACAAACAAACTGATTTTTGTCTAAGTCTGGAATTATGCGACACAGTGTTATGTCGCAAAGTATCAATACGACACAGTGGTTATGTCGCAGAGAAGCAATACGACACAGGTGTTGTGTCGCTGAAGTTAATCAGACAGAAGACAAAAATGCGACACAACCGTTATGTCGTATGTTATGTCGCAAAGTGTGTCGCAGACCAGTCAAGGTCAAAATAATTGTGTCGTAGGCTTATGTCGTATATGGTGTCGCACGTTATGTCGCACGATATGTCGCAGACAAGTTAATGTCGTATTGGTGTGTCGTATGAACAGTGATACGACACAAGCCTTGTGTCGCAAAAGTGCACGTGCAGACAGTTTTTGAGCCCACAAAAATTTCAACTTTCAAAGTAAATCATAACCTACAACCCATACTTTTCTGCAGACGAAAAACCAGCTTTGGAAGCAAAATAATCATCAACTTTTACCAACCAAATCCAAAAAGTTAGACTAACAACTTTTCTTTGAAGATCAAGCAACAAGATGGATTAAACTAGCACTTTTAACCAAGAACACCAAGAACACTTAAAAACATAAATTATGAAAATAATGTTTTTGGACCAAAATCTAGCACCAAACTAACTCGAAACCGCAACTCAAGAGTATGCGGCTCTGATACCAATTGTAGGTTCCATATACGGACCAAATCGAGTAGCTTGAACTTGTATATAGAAGCGGAAATTAAATACACAAGATATGCTAGATGTTCACAAGTAAATGACCAAAACACAAAGTGTGAGTTTATATATAATCAACAAGGAAGATTACAAACACTTTGAACTAGACACACAAAGATCAAAATAACACAATAATAGAGTTTTTCTTCTGTGATTTTCGTGGTGATATGTGTGTGTTTTGTGTTTTTGGCTATCCAAACAGAAACTGGCGAGCTTCTATTTATAGTCTGGACCAAACTGTATGCGACACAAGCTTTGTGTCGCATAGAATGTTCATGCGACACAGTCCTTGTGTCGCATAGATTGCTTCTGCGACACAATGCTTGTGTCGCATAGAATCCTTCTGCGACACATTGCTTGTGTCGCATGACATACAAAAATTGTAATTAAATTAGAACTAAAACTATTCAATACGTAATTACAATTCCGACACGATTACAGACTGAGACCAACTGACAGACACACATTGATGTACCAACACTCGCAAACGAACATGGTTTAACAAACCACTTTACAAACATAAAACCTGTGAATTCACTCAACAATTTTGTTGACGTTTTACTATGTTTTTCAGGTAACTAGCAGCACAGATAAGACTGCACGCATATGGAGTTAGGCAACCCGCGACTAATTAGATGCCACATTTTGGGACACTTAAGATTTCTTGTATAAATGATTTACATTAATCATACTTATGAAATCTTCTTTCGGAAACTGTGTATTTTATACAGATTGTATTTTATAATACTATTCTACGACTTTAACGAGTTGTAATCCTTTTTGTTACAAACTAACTTCATAAATGGCATCTTAATTTACTGTTCAGCAATAATCATAAGCTCTGATCTGGCATGATGTTCAACGTTAACGTCAGCACCCCCTGTACACAGTAATGCTTCCGCTAATCGCGCGTTGACCGAATTTGGTATTTATTGTATCTGCGAAAAACCTGTGTTTGGCGGACTGTGCCCCTACCAGGCTATACTAAAACTTCTATTCAACACATACATACAAATTCCGTCACATCTTATACGAACACGATCGTACGAAAGTCATGTTTGACAACTTCTTAGTCATAGTTGACTACTATGCAAACAAACTCTCACTTTCTAAAGGATCGAATAAATCCTCACTAAACATTTAATGATTAGGACTGACAACTTATCAGTCGAATGGACAGAGAGAACAAATGGAAGTGTGATACATATTGGAGTAACGAGCCTTGAGTACTACAAGAACAAACATAGTAAGGTGTCGTTATACACTAATCGAGATGGAGTCTCAAACAACCACTAGGGTAACCAGACCCAATTATGTGAAACAAACTCCTCCCCACAAATGACAAACTATTTTGACAATTTTTATAAAAATTGTCTAAAAAAAAAAACTAAAAATGCTTTACTATATTTTTGGATAACATTCCAACGAGAACGATATTTTGGATAACTTTCCAACAAGAACTATATATTGGACAACATTCCAACGAAAACTATATTTTGGATAACATCCAAACGAAAACTATAAGTTTTGAATAACATTTCAACAAACATTTTGGATAAGAAACCGGAGAACATACCGGTGATGTTTAATACTGGAGAACGTACCAGTACGCATTTACTGATCGGAGAACGCACCGGTAGTAATATGAGTCAACCGGAAAACATACCGGTAGATTAACTGGAGAACGTACCAGTACACATTAAATGACCGGAGAACGACCGGTAGATTAACTGGAGAACGACCAGTACTATGAATTGCTGGAGAACGACCAGCAGTATTATAAACCGGAGAACGACCGGTAGACTTTGGAAATGTTGATCCTTAGTTGGATTAGCATGTGTTTCCTACGATAACTATTTTGGGAAATGTTATTTTTAATAAATAGCATGTGTTTCCTACGATAACTATTTTGGGAAATGTTATTTTACTAAATAACCTGTGTTTTCTATAAACCATTACTTTAGGAAATGTTTCTCTTAATTTGTAAACTTGTGTTTCTTACAAAGCAAACAACCAAACTATTTTAGGGACAGACATCCCACTTAAATCGTAGTTTGGGTAAACATCTCGACTAAACTGTATCTTGGGTGACATCCCAACGAAAACTTACTTTTGGACGACAATCCAACAAAACGAAATTGATTGAATCATAACACCGTCACCGAGATGTTGTGGAAAACGATGACTTAACTTTTAGAAGTTGACTCACGTAAACTAGATGACAAACACGCTATAGAACTAGCCGATGGTAAGTTGATCGAATCAGGAGAAATAGTACCGGGATGTATCCTAACGTTTGAGGGTCATCTCTTCGAAACAGACTTACTACCGGTAGAGTTGAGCAGTTTCGACATCATAGTCGGTATGGACTAGTTGTCAAGGAATTAAACTGAGGTTGTATGTTGGATACGTTGGTACGATTACCACTATCCATTATCTCCGACAGAGATAAGCACTTTACGTTCCGCATCTGACAGTTGGCACTGGGTACTCATCCCGATAGAAGTACTGCCTACCATCCACAAACCGATGGCCAGAGCGAACGAACGATATAAACGCTCGAAGACTTACCACGAGCATGTGTGATTGACTTTGGGGATAACTGAGATACCCACTTACCTTTAACAGAATTTTCTTACAACAATAGTAATCATATTAGTATACGAATGGCACCGTTCGAGGCGTTATATGGATGTCAGTGCCGATCACCATTATATTGGAGAGAGTTGGGTGACAGACAACTATTTGGTTCGTAGATTGTCCAGGAAACTACGGATAATATATTTCAAGTACTTAACTAACTGAAAACAGCGTGAGGCTGACAAAAGAGTTTCGCCGATAACCGCTGTAAACCTCTTGAATTTCAAGTAGGTAACAAAGCTCTACACAAAGTTTCGCCCTGGAAGGGGGTCGCACAACTTGGGAAAAACGGGGAAACTTAACCCACGATATATATAAGACTTTTCGAAAATCCTTGCAAGGATTGGTCCCATGCTCACAAGCTCAAACTATCTCAGGAGCTCAACAACATTTACGACACTTATCAAATTACTAATTTGGAAAAGTGCCTCTCCGATGAAACATAAAACATTTTGCTCGACAAAGTCCTTGAAACGACAATAAAAACTCTGGGGACAAATACGATAACAACTACGGGTCCCACTACGAGAACAACTACCATAACAACTTTGGGAACGACTATGATAACAACTATTAGTTCCACTACGATGACAATTACGATTCCATCTATGATTTAGAATGGACATACTTTAATTTGGTGTATGTACAAAACCTTGGAAAACCTTATAGACTTTGAAAACTTAACTCATCGATTTTAGTTGACACTAAACGCATGTTACACATTCCTCGATGCCACACTTACTGATTTGACGCTGAGAACGTCATAGGAATGACCTATATAAGTCAATGTTAAATTCAGGGTTTGTATTTAGCAGACGAGTCAACTTACTGTTTTGTCAACCGCTTAGTCACGATAGGACTACTTTATAAATGGTTACCTTGTAGCCGCGATATAACTACGATTTGAAACACGAAATAGTCAGGACACGACTACAATGATATAACTACTATTTTGGACTACGACATGAGTCATGGATGATTAACAATGTCGTTGTAAGCTACCAATACCGCTGGTAACTAAGTACTAGTGAACTAATGAGTAGACATTAGTCCCTCGGATGAGAAAGGTCATCACATAGAAAACCTTCTCTCTATTTTCTCTAGTTGCCAACACAGCACTAGCCTAACAAGGGGAGGAAGACAAACACAACTGAACGTCACACTACTTGACACATACCCAAATATCAATGAGTGATACATAGGCTACTACGATCGACACACAAGGCTATTATATATATGCATATTTATGTGAGCTACGAAACGGTCAGGAAATGACTACCTATAAACTCACTCTTGACATTCTAGGTGTACTCTTAGTTAAAAGACCTAGTTACAACTGAGTTATGGGCAAGGTATACATGCGCGATCAACACATAACATAACTTAAATTTCGAGGACGAAATTTCTTTAACAAGGGGAGAATGTGACACCCCGCAAATTTGAGTAAAATAAAGTACAGTGAATTCGTGAATTTTACGCTAAATTCCTGAGTAAAATTTAAAACAAAGGTTTTGATGTGAAACAAGTCTAGCAAGCCCAAAATAATAATACGAAAAGTATTACAAAAGTTGTAATTATCATAATTACAAACAAAATAATCGGAATATTTACAGAAGGTTAGCGAAACACGCGTCCGAAAAACATCTTCGAAATGTTCCCAAAATCATTTCGAAATATTATTTAACTAAAATAATATGTGGGAATGATGCGTCCCGAAACGGTCGTTCTCGCAACAGGACACACCGGTGGAGTTTTAAATTTATATAGCTGTGGACCTAAATTCTACTTACAGATGTAAGTATAACTCAGGGTCGTTCTTAAGATCAATCGTATTGTGAAGCAGAGTTATCTAGACAAACTATTCGATTTAGTGATGGGTTTTTGAAAAGAGTTTTGATTTGGTTTTAGGTCCGTTTAAACTAAACTAATAAAAAGCAGGAAATAAACAAAACAGTAAATAAAAGCTAGATAGGGAATCAGTAATGGAGAATAGTGCTTGTTATGACTTCGTGAGCTTGTGTTATGGGGTAATGTCTAGGGTTATATATGAAAACGTCTTTTAAAGATTTGTATCTTGTTTTTGCCTGAGTATTCGTAGTGTAAACACTAACACCCTGCTGTCTGATTTCTCAGACAGTATGTCACTGGGTTACTAGGTTATGGTGATTCTGATCAGAGGAAGCTGATCAACTCTTCAACACTTTCCATATACGGGAATTGTGACCCTTTTCGGAATAGTATTCCTGGGCGCATGAGATAGAGTAACAGACCCACTAAAAGTTCTGACCGTTCTTAACACCACGGAGATACTAAGGCTAGGCAAGGCATTTAAGATTAAGACTTGGTTTGGTGACTGCTAACTTTGTATTAATGGTCTTTGTTTAGTCCAGAGTTGTGTGGTTCAACCAGGATGTGACACAATCTTCAACCGACGGCAGTTCCTTAGCTTTTCCCACGTATTTAAACGTTATACGAAGTACTGTGCCGGTTTATGGTCTTTCCGGTGCCACACACTTTATGGTCACTCTGGACTAGTTTACTCAGTTTGTATTAAAGCTTGACCATCTATGATATAAACCCAACCCTCACTAATTTAAACATATCCCAATAAATCCCTGATTAATTCACGGTGTACTATACGATAGGGTTGACAGTATTTCCACAGCTAGACAATTCAGACCATGTTTGTATTTGAAAACATACATAGGTAGTTACCGGTTGATCAAGGTTCGCGACTCCTTGTCATACAGGTTCTAACCACGTTTATTGGAGGAAAGGCGATTTTGGTTTAGAAATTCATAAATACAAAGTTAACAATACACCGGTTTTCATTTTGTAACAATTGGGAACATTATTCCATAACGGATTGTGCCCACGACTTTCATAGCTTCCACGTTCCGTACTACACACATTCGTGATGATTCCGGTGCTATACAAATGAAAGCCGTATAACGTTACTTCCGTTGTTTCATAACGATATTATCCCAATTGCGTATTTAAAGTAACATCACCCCAAATATTAACAAGCTAACTACATCACAACAAGCACATAAGAGGACTACTCACTACGCATGGCAAACAATCCTAAATCTATCATAATAATAGCAATCATCATAATAGAAAAGGAAAGAAATAACCGTAGATTATGCGTAGACAGAATAGTGTTACAAGAATACACGAACGGAACCTCCGCAATATCTTTGACAATATTACAAATAAGCCCCTCAGAATATTCCCTACACTATTACAAAAGTAGCCCCTCCGTTAGTCTAGGTTAAATATTAACCAAGATCTAACCTGAAACTAACCTAACTAATTATCCTCTAACTCCTAAGAGTAGTGCTAGACAGAGAAACTATACTAGAGAGAGAGTGAGATATGAAAAATGGTGTAATGTGGTGTGTGGAATGAGGTGAATGAGGCCTCTATTTATAGGCAAGCTTTGGATCCAAGAGTACAAGTCCACAAGCATACGTACAAGCACACGAAGTAAGAACGAGGCCGTGTGAGAGCAAAACAGGCCATGTACGGCCTCAACCAGGCCGTGTATCGCTAGTTGAGGGCCATGTATGGCCTCCTCTAGGCCGTGTACGGCTTGGGGGTGGCCGTGTGGTAGGCCGTGTGATTTATCTGACTTGTATCGTTGCTTCGGAAGGCCGTATCTTCTTCATTTCTCGTCCGTTTGACTTGATTCTTTCGCCTGTGATCCTGTAATTCCGTTACGCTTCTAATGATGCCAAAATTTCCAAATTTGGATGTCTCTAGAGTTGGCATGTGCGGAATGCCCTCGGTTTGCGCTCAGAAAGCTCCATCTTCCTCGTTCTTTACCCGATCTGCACGATTCTTGATTCTACGGTCTTGGAATAACCTGATACATCATATGAGACTATTTAAGAACTTGTATCATAATGTGGTTAAAAGTATATGAGAATCAGTGTTTAGAATAATCTGCCTCGATTTGCGTGCCTTTCGGATGATTTTAGCACTTTTTATAACAATGCCTATAATTTGACCAACTTTGTGAAATTAAGTAGATAAATGTTTATTTCAAGTGTTTTTACCAAGAATTTGGGTCAAATGTGCGGGAAATATGTGCCTAAAAACATGACTTTTTGCCACATATCAAATATCCCACACTTAGACATTGCTTGTCCTCAAGCAAAACTCAGCTTTATGTAAACAGTTTTACGCAGATTTGGCGAATTCTAAAAATTCTTAAAAGCAATCACCCCGCATATCAGCAAACCATAATAGAAAATAAGGAGAAATAAGATAATCGACCCAGAAACAAGGAATGACTTTCTTAGGCATACTTCCAACTCTCGTGATCTTGGAGTATACATGAACGGGCGATTCCTCACATGGTGGTCACTCAATTCACTCAAAGTGTATCGGGTTTCCTAACATTCTAGAACAAATGAAATCACTCAAAAGCCAGTCATGTAGCACTCATCGTCATAGGCTTGATCGAGAATCGGATCTCCATCACTTAAGTGAGGACGGTGCTAATTATCCCAAGACATTCATGAGGGTTGTAATGTTTGGTGGGGGTGAAAGGGTATGGATAGTGGTTTGTTTTGGGTGTAAGGGTTTTGCTATACCTTAGAATTCTAAAGATCATGAAATACTTTATTTAGAATTGCGCAAATACGGAAAAGGAACTAGATAGCTATTTTGCTTCTATCAGATTTTTTTGGAGAGTGATACTACTAAAAGCACTTAGCTTTATTCTTAGACTAAATATTTTTCTTCTTTTTCTTCTTGAGAATTTCTCTGCCACAGAATTTCCAAGGGATTATTCTTTCATTTTTTTCTTCTTTTTTTTTTTTTTTTGGCTCCCTTAGAAATCCTTTCTAACTTAACTTCTTCATTCGTGACAGTCTTCTGGTGTCAATTTTTCACACCATGATTTCTCTCTCTTTTATATATAACTTTGATGATTTTGTGAGAGAGGTGATTTGAGAAAGTGGATGTTGAATCAAGTGAAAAGGATATTCTAAAAGGCGTTTTCCATAACCTTAGAAATTTTGCGGTAAGCTTTTGGGAATTTTGGTGAAGTGAGTTTTAGAAATGAGGGTTTTATGAAACGAAAAGGTTTAGGCTCAACAGGGTTTACTAAGCGGATCATCGATGCTAAAAATGAGCATCAGAAGGGTTTTGGTCTTGAAAAGATATGAGAAAAGGGGGTTAAATCCTAGGGAATGTCAAGATCATTTAATTGCACCTATACCGCGCACGGTACTTACTAATATGGTCTCGAAACGTATGTCAGGAGCAAGTTCTAATTCAGAGATGCATATATCGGCACACACAACAAACAAAAAGTGAAGCATTAAAAATGAATGCTATAAGGGCTCAAGATACCTCACTGCAAGTTTTGGGGTTATATGTGCCTAGTCATGCGATGCCTCTCTTAGATTATCATTTTTGTTTGACAGATTCCTACCTTATTTTCCTTAGTTTCCAAAATAGCATACTCATATACGAGAATGATTCCTCTTTAGAACGTTTAGAATTCAAAATAGCCGAGTTAAAAACTCATACTTTTTATTATTTTTGAAAAAAAAATTGAAATTTGAGGAACATTTTCTGAGTTTACTATTTGGACAAAAAGGCGTAAAATCAATCCAAGGTATCTATACCTGCTATCCCACACTTAGAGGAACATTGTCCCTAATGTTCTCTTGAGTAGGGATTTTACAAGTAAAATCCCACACTTAGAGTTTGAACATATAGAAAATGTTTCTCAAGTGTCATTATTGGGCTTGAATCCCACACTTAGTGGTAAGTTTAGGATAGGGCATAGATAACACACCAAATAAAATAGATTATTTATTTATTGAAAAGTGAAGAAAGGATAAGGAAACTCCCCAAATAGCGAGATGCTCGGATGCTTATGATAAGAAAATTGCCGAAATGAGAAGCTGCCAGGATCTATTTCTGCATTTTCTTCCGGTTTTATCCTCGAGACTCTTGCTAGGGTTTTCTTGCACACTTCAAAACTTCATTTATTCATACTCTTCTCTTTGTGAAATGATCTCGTAGGTGTGAACACGTTGGATATGCCTTTTAACAGACTCATATATTTTGCAAATGGTTGTGAAATCACCGTCTCAGATTTTGAAGGGAATGTTTTCTATGACAAATCATTTATAACACATTGTTTTTAAACGAGTTCGAGCATAATCCATAGAAGTAGTATGCAAGTACCTCAAATGCTCGAAACAATGAATTATTTATTTTTACTTCCTGCTGAGACGAGTGTTTTGCAAAATGAGTTGTTTTTGAGAAATAGTTTTGAAAATTCTTTTAGGCATAACCAAGTGTGAAGGATAGTCGGAGATTCTACTTCACTTATTGACACTCAATCTTCTCTTTTTATTGCACGGGTTGCCTCCCGAGAAAAACTGCTATTAAAGTCGAGAGCTCGACTTTGCCTTCCTTCAGATTAATGAGAACTGGAACCACTTGGGCCGGAAGCGCGTGGTGCCCAAGTGTTGCGTGGGTAGATCCGTTGAAACTGGTGAGCGATGATGCTGATGACGTTTGGAGTGTGAGATGCAAAATCAGGGAAGCTGTCAAGGTGGTCTTCAGTGACATTCTGCATATGCAGGAGATCCAAAGTGATGTCTTTTATGGTTTTGGAGATAAATCCATGGGGATCAATCACAAAGAACCCTGCTTCACTGGCGTTCATCAGCTCACGTTCTGGATGGTTTTGCTTCAACGAGTCCATGAATCTGAGGAACATCTGATGGATGTTTTCATGATCGATTCGGCTAGCATTTTCCCTGATAGACTCGTGAATGCTCTGGATGAGATTGGCCTGATGGGCGGAGAATGAGAGGGTAGAGTCACGAAAGATGTTGTTGACATTATCGTACACCTCTCGTAATCCATAGTGAAAGATCTGGCGGTACTCATCCTGGTGGACTTCACAGAAGATCTCCTTGATTCGATCTGAGAGGAAGTTCGCGATGTTAACCATCGAGCCTTCGGGTATGGAAGAAGGGATGGTACGCGTTCTTTCATCAAAAATCTCAAACTAGAGATCATGGATGATCTTGTAAGCATGTTACTCAATGGTACAATCAATATAGAACCTATTGGAAGAAGTGTTGTCTATATGATTGTTTTCAGCCATTAGATTTATCAATCTTCGAAGGTCATTCATTAGCCGGACATCAGCATCTGCATCAGGATTCCCAGTGGCTTGGTACATATTTCTCCGATATGAGCTCAAGTGTTCATGTTGCTGGAAAGAGAATGGGAATGCAGATCTGATCAGTACATCATGTATCTTTTGATACATGGCCCTCTGGTCCTCGAAGAACTCCAACTCCTCAAATGTAGGTTCTGCAGTTTGGTGTAGGAGCTGAGTGGTGAGATCTTCAGTGAAGGCATGTAGGCGGTTTTGAAATAGTAGTGGGTCTCGGCTGCTGCTGGCTTGATAAACGTCATACTCGGCCTTGATTTCTTCTATCAGGTCCCTTTGGCGTGGTGTGTACTCATTGGTAGAACTCATGATGATGTTCGTCATTGAGGGGAGGTCATTCTTGAATGCCTCGATAGCACTAATCATTTCTTCGTGATTAGAAACCATGGGGATAGCTGGAGGCTTCGGAAGTTGGACAAAGCAGATATCAATCGGTATATCGATGTATACAGTGTTATCCTGATCATCCTCTGCTGACGGAGTATCCTTATCTTGAGAGTCTGGGAACTCAACAATATCAGAAGGTAACTGGATATCACTGGTGATCTGAGATATCGGCTGAGAAGAATCTGTCTCTATGTCTATCTCCTCAGAATCATGGCTAGTTTCAGAAGTATCCCCCCATTCGAACAGAGTTCGAGGTGCAGAAGCATCGAAGGCTTGAATCCTTCGGGAAGGTAAGTCTGAATAAAGATCCGGTAGCATGGATTCTTTGTATGCCAATATTTTCTTCAGGAGTTTGTCTCTAAGCTCTGGGTGTTGCTTTGAAAAAGTAATGGTCTTCTCAATGTTCAGCAGAGCGTTGAGTCTAGGTGAGACAATAGGCTGGGAAGGATCTATGATAGATGCCATGAGTTTCTCCATAGTAGTACCAAACCCTGCATCATAATCAACATCTGATAGAGAGATAGAATCTTCAATCTTCATAATCTCAGCTGTCGGAAGGTGTGATTCTGGTAAGTGCTGATGCGGTGGTGTAGACTGGTATACATCCTCCTCTTCTTCTTCGGGCTCTGAATCTTCTTCCTGTTCTTCCTCTGATTCTTCCATTTCCTCTGGTTCTGATTCTGGTGCTGTTTCTTCCTCTGATTCATCCATTTCCTCTTCTACCTCTTCCTCCTATAGTTCTGATTCATCCATTTCCTCTTCCGATTCCTCTGTTGCCGAGATGAGACAGGTGTGATCATCTGGTCTGTATGGTTCTGGATCTGAGTCAGAGGTGTCATTATCTGAAGTAATTCTGCCCATTGATATTGCGTAAATCTCTGCCTGTTCTGCTAGTGAGCACTCATCTTGATCAATCTTGAAAGATACAGTTTGTCCATGTGCTCGCAGACTTATGACCTGAGAATAAACATCAATAACAGCACGTGCAGTATTCATGAATGGCCTACCTAGGATAATAGGGATATTGATGTCTTCCTGAATATCCATCACTACGAAGTCGGTGGGAAACCAAAACTTATCAACTTTAACCATGACGTTTTCAGCTATGCCCTTTGGATATCGAATGGATTGGTCGGCAAGCTGGACACTCATCTTAGTGGGCTGGAGAGGTCCTATTTCTAGTCTGGTGTAAAGTGAATAGGGCATGAGATTGATGCTAGCTCCAAGATCGGCCAAGGAACCTATCATTCCTGAGTGATAGATAGAACAGGGCAAGGTGAATCGTCCTGTGTCTCCTAGTTTTTCCGGTAGGGTATTCTGGATGACGGCTGAGCATTCAGCATTTAGAGAGATTTTGGGGGTTTCAGGAACCTTGTCTTTAGTAGCCAGTATTCATCGGATATACTTAGTGCCGGAAGGGATTCTAGACACGGTGTCCATGAATTTTCCGTTAAGTTTGAAAGACATGGCATTGTACTTTTTGCATAGACGGTTCGGGAAAGGAACTCGCACCTCTCTAGTTAGAGTGGGTACGGATCTGGTCTCAACTGTTGGCGGGACAAGAGTATGCTCCTTTACTGGAGTGGAATTAGTAGGAGGTGAGCTCAGGGTTTTTGCTTCTTCGACGTGAGGATTCTGAACGGTGTTACTGGGTAGAGATCCTTGTGGTCGGGTATCGAGACGTTGGGCTAACTGACCAATCTGATTCTCAAGGCTTTTTAGGACCGAGAGTTGATTTCTGAGGAATAGGTTTGTCTGGTCTTGTCTAGCCATAGTCTTCTGGTTGAAAGCAGTTTGTCCCTGGATGAATTTGTTAAGATTGTCGTCAACACTGGTGATTGGTACGGTAGTCTTTGCAGGCTCAGTAGGCTAGACATCTTCGGGTGCAGTCAATGACAGAGGTTGGTTGTAAGGAAGTTGGGGTTGTTGTGGATATGTCGGATAGCGTGGCTAAAATCATTGTGGGTACGGTGGCTGGTTATTCCGTTGAGGATACTAGGTTCCTCGATTTCTGGGTGGAGATGTTCTAGCGAAGCCAGGTGGATTTGGAGGTCTAGATGGAAACTGGGCATAATAGACAGAACCGTCAGTCGGGTCTTCGTAGTCAACCTCATATTCTTCAGTAGGATGGTTGGCACAGTTCTGGCAAGCCTGAACTTGATGAACTCGCTGCGGCTGCTTCTTTAGCTCTCCAATCTACTTCGTTAGGGTTTCGATCTGTTCTATCAGAGATTTGATAGCCTCAGCTTGGATAGAGTTATGAGCGGAGAGAGGTGTTGATGAGGATTGCCCATTAGCTTTCCAATCATGGTGATCCATCGTCATGTCTTCGATCAAGCTCCATGCTTCATCATCGGTCATCTTCATTAAGTTACCTTGAGCAGCTACGTCAAGAGTAATGCGGTGATTTGGATCGAAACCGCTGTAGAAGGTGCATAAATTGTCGGTTTTTGTCATCTGGTGATTTGGACATTTCCTTATCAAACTTTTGAATCGCTCCCATGCCGAGTAGATTGATTCATCATGAGCTTGTTCAAAGTGCGTGATGTCATTCTTGAGTTTGGTTTGTTTGGATGGAGGAAAGTATCTGGCAAGGAATTTGTTAGCCATATCCGTCCATGAGGTGATTGAGCCGGTCTCAAGTCCCTCAAACCAAGAGAGTGCATGTAAAGCGAGAGAATAGGGGAACAAGTATAGGCGAACTATGTTCTGCTCGACCCCATTCTGCTTGTAGGAGTTTGATATGTGGATGAACTTGTCAATGTGAGCGTTAGGATCTTCACGTGGTAGTCCGTAGAATTGACAGTTGTCCTTGATGAGTTGCACAATGTGATGCTTCAGCTCGAAGGATGCTCCCTCTATCTCCGGATAGGTGATTGGTCCTCCTCGTCCTTCAATGGATAGCTTGGTGTTGTCAGCAAGAGTGACACGAGCGGCCATTTCGGGAAGATGGAAGCGCTTTTGTTTTCGGATAGTATGGATAATAGACTCAGGATCAGGTACGAAAATGAGAGGTTCAGATTCGGACGATCTGGTCTGATGTCGTTGTGTGTTGTGGGAAGTAATTTTTGGCTGGAACAAAGAAAGTAAATAGTAAAGTATGAAAAATAAAGGTATCACTAAAAAGAAAGGGTTTGTTAGGACGCCTCTGGGTCTTACGATTGATTCCCCGGCAGCGGCGCTAAAAATTGATGCGTCCCGAAATGGTCGTTCTCGCAACGGGACACACCGGTGGAGTTTTAAATTTATATAGCTGGGGACCTAAATTCTACTTACAGAGGTAAGTATAACTCAGGGTCGTTCTTAAGATCAATCGTATTGTGAAGCAGAGTTATCTAGAAAAACTATTCGATTTAGTGATGGGTTTTTGAAAAGAGTTTTGATTTGGTTTTAGGTCCGTTTAAACTAAACTAATAAAAAGCAGGAAATAAACAAAACAGTAAATAAAAGCTAGACAGAGAATCAGTAATGGAGAATAGTGCTTGTTATGACTTTCGTTAGCTTGTGTTATGGGGTGATGTCTAGGGTTATATATGAAAACGTCTTTTAAAGATTTGTATCTTGTTTTTGCCTGAGTATTCGTAGTGTAAACACTAACACCCTACTGTCTGATTTCTCAGACAGTATGTCACTGGGTTGCTAGGTTATGGTGATTCTGATCAGAGGAGGCTGCTCAACTCTTCAACACTTTCCGTATACTGGAATAGTGACCCTTTTCGGAATAGTATTCCTGGGCGCATGAGATAGAGTAACAGACCCACTAAAAGTTCTGACCGTTCTTAACACCACGGAGATATTAAGGCTAGGCAAGGCATTTAAGATTAAGACTTGGTTTGGTGACTGCTAACTTTGTATTAATGGTCTTTGTTTAGTCCAGAGATGTGTGGTTCAACCAGGATGTGACACAGTCTTCAACCGACGGCAGTTCCTTAGCTTTTCCCATGTATTTAAACGTTATACGAAGTACTGTGCCGGTTTATGGTCTTTCCGGTGCCACACACTTTATGGTCACTCTGGACTAGTTTACTCAGTTTGTATTAAAGCTTGACCATCTATGATATAAACCCAACCCTCACTTATTTAAACATATCCTAATAAATCCCTCATTGATTCACGGTGTACTATACGATAGGGTTGACAGTATTTCCACAGCTACAGAATTCAAACCATGTTTGTATTTGAAAACATAGATAGGTAGTTACCGGTTGATCAAGGTTCGCGACTCCTTGTTATACAGGTTCTAACCACGTTTATTGGAGGAAAGGCGATTTTGATTTAGAAATTCATAAATACAAAGTTAACAATACACCGGTTTTCATTTTGTAACAATTGGGAACATTATTCCACAATGGATTGTGCCCACGACTTTCACAGCTTCCACGTTCCGTACTACACACATTCGTGATGATTCCGGCGCTATACAAAAGAAAGCCGTATAACGTTACTTCCGTTGTTTCATAACGATATCATCCCAATTGCGTATTTAAAGTAACATCACCCCAAATATTAACAAGCTAACTACATCACAACAAGCACATAAGAGGACTACTCACTACGCATGGCAAACAATCCTAAATCTATCATAATAATAGCAATCATCATAATAGAAAAGGAAAGAAATAACCGTAGATTATGCGTAGACAGAATAGTGTTACAAGAATACACGAACGGAACCTCCGCAATATCTTTGACAATATTACAAATAAGCCCCTCAGAATATTCCCTACACTATTACAAAAGTAGCCCCTCCGTTAGTCTAGGTTAAATATTAACCAAGATCTAACCTGAAACTAACCTAACTAATTATCCTCTAACTCCTAAGAGTAGTGCTAGAGAGAGAAACTATACCAGAGAGAGAGTGAGATATGAAAAATGGTGTAATGTGGTGTGTGGAATGAGGTGAATGAGACCTCTATTTATAGGCAAGCCTTGGATCCAAGAGTACAAGTCCACAAGCATACGTACAAGCACACGAAGCTAGAACGAGGCCGTGTGAGAGCAAAACAGGCCATGTACAGCCTCAACCAGGCCGTGTATGGCTAGTTGAGGGCCGTGTACAGCCTCCTCTAGGCCGTGTACGGCTTGGGGGTGGCCGTGTGGTAGGCCGTGTGATTTATCTGACTTTTCTCGTTGCTTCGGAAGGCCGTATCTTCTTCGTTTCTCGTCCGTTTGACTTGATTCTTTCGCCTGTGATCTTGTAATTCCGTTACACTTCTAATGATGCCAAATTTTCCAAATTTGGATGTCTCTAGAGTTGGCGTGTGCGGAATGCCCTCGGTTTGCGCTCAGAAAGTTCCATCTTCCTCGTTCTTTACCCGATCTGCACGATTCTTGATTCTACGGTCTTGGAATAACCTGATACATCATATGAGACTATTTAAGAACTTGTATCATAATGTGGTTAAAAGTCTATGAGAATCAGTGTTTAGAATAATCTGCCTCGATTTGCGTACCTTTTGAATGATTTTAGCACTTTTTATAACAATGCCTATAATTTGACCAACTTTGTGAAATTAAGTAGATAAATGTTTATTTCAAGTGTTTTTACCAAGAATTTGGGTCAAATGTGCGGGAAATATGTGCCTAAAAACATGACTTTTTGCCACATATCAGGGAAAATTTTTAAAACGAAATAATATTGTGTTTTAAACACATATTGAGCACGCAGTACATTTATAATGTACAAATCGTACATCAGTCAAAAATAATGAAAATTTCATTATTCTGATTTTAAATAACGAATCTAGAGAGCATCTACAAAATAAAAATATAAAATATTAAATTTTATATTGCACTAATTATACTTGTACTCGAAATTAACGGGTTATATACCCAACCAATTAAAACAATCAAAGTATCAATCGACACTTTTTAGTGGAGACTATACTTCCATTTGACAATTTAAACTTGATGCAATATAATATGTACTCCCTCCCACACATGCTCAGTACACACACACATCACCAATAATGCACTACCACCAACCATATTTCTTTCTTCTCTGTGAGCAATCAACGACAACAGCAGCATGAGCAAGAACACCATTTTATCATCTTCAAATTCTCATAAATTAACAACAATAACATAATAATCATCATCATCATCGCAGCATCATCATCATCGTATCATTCATCATCATCACAATACATCATAGTAAAATTTTTGAACTTAAATTTCATACATAAAGTTTGAATATTTCTTCGATTTTAATTCGTATAACATGTTATATACGTATTGTATTATGTTTAAAACATTATATTTATGGTTGTATGTAACTAAAAACGAGTTAGAAACTAAGTTAAATGTGTGTATATAGATGTTTATACGGTCACAAAGTATGAAAAAGAAGATGAATAATAACCGAACCAAATGACGCGATCGCGTCATTTTTACCCTTGGAACCATTTTATACATCACGTGATCGCGTGGTTTTTCAAAGAAATGTTACTGACTCAACTAAAGACGCGATCGCGTAGTGTTCAACTTGGATCGCGTGGTTTTTTTTCCGACACGATCGCGTGGATTATTTAAGTGGACCGCATTGATTGATCAGAGGATCGCGTCGTTTTGTTTGTAAAATATAACACATAATACTATTTATTAATAGATGTATATATTAAACATATGAAATGTATAACAAAAATCATTTAGCCCATGTGGTTAGACCGTGTGGTTGGAACGAGAGGTCACAGGTTCAATACCTGTGATCTGTTTTGGACTTCCTTTATTTATTTTTCCTAAAACTAACTTGTATTAAATGGATATATATATATATATATATATATATATATATATATATATATATATATATATATATATATATATATATATAGTGCCATGATCCAGAGGGAAGTGGTGTTTTTGGGGGGAAGGGGGGAAGCAGCCATCTCACCATTCAGTTCCATCATTTAACTCCCGCTCACCATATGTACAGTGTTCCTGCGTTTCAGTGAGTTTATAGGGACAAGGTTATTACAGTAATTTCATATTATTCCTTTTATTTATTTAAAAAAACATAATTCAATTTAGCATATGCATATACGTTCTTTATTCAATTCGGTCTTCTTTTTCATCTGCAACACAAATTTTGTTCACGTAATCACTTAATCCATTCCCATAAACACTAAACTGAAATTCGTATACAGTTAATTTCTTTGATTCTCCAATATCTGTTCTCGTTGTTTTCTTAATTCATCATGTTTTACATCGTTCATACTTAGGGTTTGGATCTTAATAGCATTCGTTAAAACATCAATTGTATTTGTCAGTGTAAATTATGTCTTCTAGTTCCAATGTTCCTGGTGAATCGAATTCAGTTTTTGCTGAATCTACCGGTAAGTGTATACTAATAATTTTATTGTTTATTAAATTCAGGTTTTTATGTTTATAGGTTGTAATTGTGTTAATATGCATTTGGGTGAATGTTATTTTGTAGCTCATGTGATGGTTTCTAGTTCCAATGTCCCATTTGAATCTAATCCTACTCTTCCTGATTCTACCGGTAAGTTTAAATATTAAATTGTGCTTAAATATTCAAGTACACAGTTTGAATATTCTCTTAAACCCAAAATAGAGTTTACATATTAAATTGTGATAGTATGCACTATGATGAATACTAATAGTATGCTCTGTGATGATTACTATATGTTGATACATGTTGACATCCATGTAGATGTGTACTAATAGTATGCACTGTGATGCATCTTAATATAAGTTTACTTCGTAGTGAATTATATTGATTCATATTTACACCCATGTGGATTGGTACTAATAGTATGCAGTTGGATGCATAATACATAATCGATATTTAATTATCAGTCTACTAGTTTTGAATATTACTAGTTAATTACTTAATTACTTTGATATGTCTTCAAACCTAAATCGATATTTACACCTTCAGAACTCAGACTTATGTGTATCTTTTTCTCTTGAACCAGTCCGGCTCGGCTGACCTTCTACACAAAGACACATTCATGCTCCTCTATGTTTTGAATCTTGATCACCCAAATTTTGTTTGCTATAATCATTTTGACTTGCGTGAGGTCATCAGCCCACAGTGTGCACAATTGTGAATTTATTACTAAAAGTAGTACCGTGCAATAAGAAGAGAACCAACCCTTACCATCAGACTTTTCTTAGCTGAGTTTGTGTTAGATGTAGTAAACCGAGTGGGTTGGGTAACAGATTTTTAACTGCTATCTTTAAATTAATAAGAAAAAACTGATGTGTCATATTTCTTGGTTTCTAGCACTAGGGAATTCACTATACTATACATTCTGAATTCTAATTAGTTTAATTCTAATCAACGATCCTAAGTAACTAGGGAAAAAAAGTTTGCTGTTATTGAAAAACTTTATATAGGTCTGCTTTTGCTGTCTACTTATGCTATTATTTGCCCTCTTCAATAGTGGATCCAGATTTTTCTTGTGCTCGTGTGTTTAGTATAGGAGCTTGATTGTATACATAATGGGGTACGTTATACTCAGATTATTTGATGAATGCTGAGGTTTATGACTCCATTTTAGTACTTGTTTGTGATCTAAATCTGCATTTCCTTTTTCTTCCATAAATCTTCTTCTCTCTACTAAGATGCTTTTAAACACGAGTTATCACCATCTTATTTTGAGATCTACTAGTAATAATATTTCATTACATGTTCTAGATGGTACAGAGACTACTTATCTGAGGTTTTTTTGCATCAAATGTTAAGGCTGGTTCAATCATTGGAAAGGGTGGAACAACAATTTCTGATTTCCAGTCACATTGTAATGCTAAAATTCATTTGTCACACAATTATGAGTATTTTCCAGGAATATATGATAGGGCTATTATGGTGTCTAATAGATGAAGTTCTTGAGGCCGTTGAACTTATTCTAACTAAGTTGCTCGATCAGGTAATCCGATTAACACAACTTGCATTTGGTAGCCTGTGATTGTAACTTACAGAATATTATATATTGTTGATAAGTTTTATGCTGAAGAAGGTGACGAAGCTGAGCCAAGATCAAAAGTTAGATTAGTGGTATCTAATAGCTCTTGTGGTCGAATTAGTAGGAAAGGGGTATCCATGATAAGGTAACAGTGTTGCTCACCATGTTTCGTATAGGTTGGAAATGTTGAAGCTCTGAATTGTTACTATGCACATGGTGAGCTGAATCAGAACTTCCAGAGGCGTAGTTATTGGATGTTGGATCCGTGAGTATCTTTCATCTCTTTGTGGGTTACATTGTCTCTTATAGACGTAGATTTTCCTGAAGTTATAGCTTGCAATTTAGTTATTTGAACTATTTGGTAACTCAATGTTCTATGTTAACTGAAGCATATATCTAAATTTAAATTGATTATGTGCTGATAGACTTACATTTTTTGATCTTGTGTTGACGGGGGAATAGATCACATTGTACTTGTTCATTATAGAGATATAACCATGGTAAGTCTTGTGATCTCATATAAAAAGAAGAAATTATGACTGTATTTACTTGCATGTTGGTGCACTTAGGGTATCTGGTGTTTCTTTTTATTTTCACCTACCCATTAGGGTTGCTCTGCACACAATATCTTTATTACATTATGCATGCCCGAGTGAATATTTTCAAACCTTAATTATTATGTAAACTATATGGGCAAAAAGTTGCTTTACCTCAAATATATACATAGTAAATGTATGCACATACTCGTATACATAACAGTGTCCGTAACCGATATTTGCAGAGTGGACATAGTCCTGGATCCATTCCAACATTGTCTACAGGATCTTCTACTCTTATTCAGGGTTCCAGCTCCTATGCTTCTCAGTTTACGCAATCTGATGCTGCTGCTTTTAGTCAGTTTCGTGAGCCTTATGACAACACCTCTAGTCCCAGTTCTATAGAAGTTAGTTCGGATGTAATTACTAGGTCCAATGGAACAAGTCCCTTCAGCATTACAGAAGGAACAAAAGAAATTGGCGGTTCACCTATTTTTGAAATTGACCAGGCATTGCGTAGGATAGAGGAGCAGTTGAGTTTGGATGAGGACAACTTGAAAGAACTTGGTGCCTTCTATAGTGTGAACGAGATCTCAAATAAATCAGAGTTTTCAGCTAATGAGCAAAATTACGGTGGATCTGGAGGGATGCAAGAGGATTTGAACAATTATGCATCTGAGCAGTATCCAGGTTAATTTCTCTTTTGTGGTGCTCATAGCTGTCACAACATGTAAATGTACCATGTTATCTCTTTTTGTGTCAATCTTAAAGCTAATTGACCAGCGCCAGTGTGTAAGGTCTTGAACTCATTTACAGTGATTTTAAGTAGACTGCGGGTTAAGTAAAGGTCTAAAGGGTCAAAGTGAGTTCAAGTTGACACGGTTCATTTTTAGTAAGGGTAGAAACAGGCCGGATTGGCTTGAAGCCTTGAACCCGCAAGCACCAATAAATGATGAATGCATAAACAATGATTACAAATTACTTTTATGAAATCAATCAAAATATTTGACTAAAATGATATAAGAGGTTCTATGCTATTAAACTAGACTTGGGGAGGCTTTCAACTTGTCTGACATGTTCCCCTTCTAAGTTTACTTGACGAGTTTATGATAAAATACAACCTAATTTAACCCATCCGTAATTACATGTGTTGAAATTGCCACCTCTAATTTTGAGATATCTTCCATACAATAATATTTTTTCTCTTTCCACGTTCTTTATCATGTGTGTTTTATCAACTCTGCTACTAGCTTTTCTCCGCTGATCTATGCCGATTCATCATCTGCATTCTTTGTCAAAGTGATGGATTTTAATAAGGCTATATACAAACTAATTGTGAAAATAATGTTTAGGTGGCTACGTAAGAGCGCATCAATACCATCAACAATCAGAGGGTGAATTTTCTATCACAAGTCAACAAGATTCAGTTTGGGATGATGTGCTCGAATATGATGGGAATACTTTAAGTGATGGCCAGCAAAAGAATCTGGTGTACCCTTGAGACAATGTAAGCTTCTATTGATCAATCAATAGTATTTATGTGTGCTTGTGCATGTGTTTAAGAATTTTGAACTCAAATTGATTGTTCTTGATGTATCGCAATAGGGAAAAGATGGTAGCTGAACTCTTGGCATCTAGTGCTTCTGCTGAAGCATTTACAGATCCCAGCCAACAAGACCCAACTGGCTAAACACTAGCTTCTATAGCTGCTACATGTGGACACAAGGGGCTTGCAGGTTATCTCTCCGAGTTGTCACCCACCAGTCATCCATCCCTCCAGCTGCAACAAACAGAACTTTCTAGAATATTATGTGATGACATCAGTTGAAAAACTTTATAATTCAATTTCAGTTGTTAGAATTATCATTCATTTTGATGAATATTAGTTGATAAACTTTATAATTTAAATTCGGTTGTTATAACTTGACATCTATTTATATGAATATTAAATGATAACAATCATGTTCATTCATACTAATAGAGTATATTTATGTTTATACTAACTAATAGTATGCATTTCGATGCATACTACTTGATATTGTATTTTAGATTCTTGTATTGATGTATGTTGACAGTCATGTTGATGCGTAATAATAGTTTGCACTACAATGCATATTAATTTAAGTTTTAATTCTTCTGATATATTGATGTTGGTTAACTTTCATGTTCACGCATTGTGATGCATACTATTTGAAATTGTATTTAATTTGATAACTAATAGTATGCATTGCTATATTGTAGTTACACAATATTATGCATTGAGATGCATACTAGTTGAAATTGTATTTAATTTGATAAGAACTAATAGTATGCATTGCGATGCATACTACTTGAAATTGTATTGTAGTTACATAATAGTATGCGTTGCGATGCATACTATTTGAAATCAATTGTATTGTACTTACATAATAGTATGCATTGCGGTGCATACCCCTTGAAATTGTATTTAATTTGATAAGAACTAATAGTATGCATTGCGATGCATACTACTTGAAATTGTATTGTAGTTATATAATAGTATGCATTGAGATGCATACTATTTGAAATTGTATTTAATTTGATAACTAATATGCATACTACTTGAAATTATATTATAATTACATAATATTATGCTTTGAGATGCATACTATTTGAAATTGTATTAAATTTGATAAGTACTATTAGTATGCATTGCGATGCATACTATTTGAAATTGTATTGTAGTTTCTTGTATTGATGTATGCATTGTGATATTATTCATCCTGGTTAATATTAAATGATAACATACATTTATAGATATTACCATTACGAAGGTATTCAAACATACTTTAATGTAAAACTTTTAACTTTTTATAAAAAGCCATACACGGGTATTTATAACCCTTTAAAAGCAAAAACTATTTCTTGCTGCTGAAAGTTCAAAAATCAATACCAACATGCTATTTTGTGCCTAACTTTTCAATCACTTATACACATCCGTTTTCAGCAAACCTTAAACCACTTCAAAGACATTTGACCATACTTTAATTGTGTACTTTCAGTTTATTTCCAGAATACATAATGCAATATTACAAGTGCTCATCCACGTCCCGCCTTCATAATGCCCTTCCTTTCTGGATGCTCATCCTTCTTACCCGACTTGCTTGCATCTACAACCACCACATCGCTACGGAGTAAGCTTACATGCTTAGTGAATATATAGGAAATTAAACACATGAATTCATAGCCATAATGTACATATATTCAGCACAATAAAATCTGCTTCCAATGGATCCATTCCGCCTTATGAAATTTACTGCCTATTATACTATACACAATATAAGTGAGTATAACGTTTATATACAACCAGCAAATCAAACATCATATTAACAGCCTATAATGAGACAATTCAGCCCTGATCACACAATCAAGCTATGTTACTAAGTTAGTCCACTTAGTGGAATCCAAAAGGGCCAAAACAATAGAATGAATTTAATATCATCAATTTTCGATAATGATGATTGTGGTCAAATGGATCATAAAATGTCCACAAAATGGATTGTTCTTTTATCTGTGATGGATCAAAAACTTTTTTGTTAAGATCTCTAAAATAACTTAACAGCCTCGAAAGTTATCAAGTCGGTCATCATCACTCTAAAATCCATCTTTTAGCAAGCTGAGAGACTGGCTTCTCGGTTGTTAGTAGCAGCAAATGCCATAGGATTGGGGAATAATACATCAAGTGTAGAGCTCGATGATTAAAAAGGAAAATAAGACTTACGGTCTTACGTATGTTGGAATACTAAACCTGAAGGAGACAAATAAAGGATGTTAATTATACTTTCTTACAACTCCAAAAGGCTTAACAGATAGCAAGCCTCCTACATCCATGGAAGTACACCACCTAAGTCATTAACTCATCCTTTAGTAGAGAACAACAACAAACTTAAAAGTTTATGTGAAGCCACAAATAATTCAGGTAATAATATTTGTTGCTTCAAGTAGACAAATTTACAATGAACCTTTCTATAATGATTATCGTCTCAAAACTCAATTGAAACAGTGCATACATAATTTTGCAAGTGCATCTAATTTTTATTATTATTTTCTATCATTCATCTAATAAACAAGTATGTAAACAGTGCATAATATTAGTACTCACCCATGTGGATGAGTACTAATAGTATGCACTGTGATGCATCTTAATATCATTTTACATTGTAGTGATGCATATTGATACATATTAACACCCATGTGTACTATTAGTATGCACTTAGATCAAACTAGTAACAGATCTAAAAGCTAGTAACAGATCTGATATAGACTATATGAAACGACAGTGTTCCTGGTTCCACCCAATCTGATACACAAACCAATTCTGTCTTTTTATATTATTTTTTCAAGAATCCAAGTTGAAAAAAACCCAAATGATCTATGTATTACCATTTTTAAACTCATAAGTTGTGTTAAAGATTATGAAAAACATAATGAAAACAACAAAAAATATATAGTCAACAAGATTATTCTATACAACATAATAATGAATACAAATATATAAAACGTGATACCTTGAAGTTGAAGCTTTTAACAGGCTCAACAGCCCATAAACGTTGAGCAGCCCACACATGTATGTTTTATTCAGCCCACAATAGTATGCACTACAGTGCATCTTAACATAATTTTACATCGTAGTGATGTATATCGATACATATTAAAACCATGTGTACTAATAGTATGCACTTAGATGCATGTTAACATAAGTTTACTTCGTAGTGATGTATATCGATAATATTTTAACACCCATGTAGGTTAGTATTAATAGTATGCACTTTGATGCATCTTAAGATAGGTCTACATCTAAGTGATGTATATTGATACATGTTAACACCCATGTGGGTGAGTATTAATAGTATGCACTGTGATGCATGTTAACATAAGTTTACATAGTATGCATTAAGAAAATATAATATAATCTTCAACCACATGCTGTAAACAACCTACTTAAGATTCCAAAACAAGTTAGTCGTGGTACCAACCTAGTTAAGATTCTAAAACAACATAGTCAAGCTACCTATCTACTTAAGATTCAAAAATAACATAGTCAATGTACCATACTACTCAAGATTATCTTACATTGTAGTATTACAAAATCATTAATATGCATCTCAGTGAATAATATTCAATTGCTATCATAAAAGCATACATAATTTGCAAGTGCATCTAATTTTTACTATTATTTTCTATCATTCATCTAATAAACAAGTATGTATACAATGCATACTATTAGTACTCACCCATGTGGATAGTACTAATAGTATGCACTGTGATGCATCTTAATATAAGTTTACATTGTAGTGATATACATATTAACACCCATGTGTAATAACAGTATGCACTTAGGTGCATCTTAACATAAGTTTACTTCGTAGTGATGTATATAAATACATATTAACACCCATGTGGGTGAGTATTAATAGTATGCAGTATGATACATATTAAGATAGGTTTACATCGAAGTGAAGTATATTGATACTTGTTAACACCCATGTGGATTCAAAACAAGTTAGTCATGGTACCAACCTAGTATATTCAATATAATAATATTCAATTGTTATCACAAAAGCATATACATAATTTTTCAATTGCAAAAATTCAGTGTAAGTCTCTTATCAAACTTTATAGTGAATATTTCACATTATCTTACACAGTAGTATTATATAATCATTAATATGCATCTCAGTGAATAATATTCAATTGTTATCACAAAAGCATACATAATTTGCAAGTGCATCTAATTTTTACGATTATTTTCTATAATTCATCTAATAAACAAGTATGTAAATGTTATTCATCAAATTTGAGATTTGTAATATATAATCATTAAGAATCATCATCTACAACTAAATAACTTATATATACAGTAATATTACTAATCAAATTCATCTCATAAATTCAATTAACAACATTATTTTATCTATTTACAATAAAAAACAGAAATCTTTTGCTACGTAATTAAAAAATTTGTTTTACCTCGTTCATCGATTTTCCCCCATTTTCCATTTGAATCTTTAGCCATTGATGAAGATCGTTTTTGTTGAATGAATCGCTATTCAATGCAATTGTAAATGACACTACTACAAAATTGACCTAAGGCAACACCCTATAAGTGTTGTATTAAGTATGAAAAGTGTTGCACTATGTCTAGGGCAACACTTTATGAAGTGATGCGCTAGCCAACGTCGCCTTAGACCTAAAACAACACTTTTAATAGAAAATGCAACACTTTGTTCAAGTATTGCCTAAACTTGCCAAATGCAACACTTTTTAAGTGCAACACTTTTCAACATCAAATGCAACATTTTTTAATGCATACCTAATACTATATGACAACACTTTTTCATGTGAAACGCAACACTTTTCAATTTTACTGCAACACTTTATTGTGCTTCATACACATGAATGCAACATCATTTTAAGCTAATGCAACACTTTTGATCCACATTTTTTATGGTAATTAAGCATTCACGTAATTACTTTCAAACTGAATAAATCAATAATAAACTATCATAGAGAATATCATAAGGTACTACAGATCCTTTAATTATCAAAATAAGCACGATCAAGTGTATTCAGATACAAAACGTTGTCAAATACAATCTAAAAAAGTTCTTAAATTCTTCCGCGCCTGCCTTCCTGCTGTAACTATCTTTTATAACCAAAATTTCAGCTCACGTGCCATCCAAAGCAGATAGCCTGTTACAATTGCAAATAATAAAAGTGATGTTAGCACTCGTAATTTCTAACTTTTATTTTGTAATTTACATATAAAAAATTACAAGCACAAAAAGTAAAAGATTTTGAAATGAGAAACACATATTTAAGTAGATAAAGAAAGTTGAATCTCTTCATAAAAAGATCAATGAAAGCAAAGCTGTAGCAAAGTGCCCAAGTTGGAGCAACAAAAGCTGGAGCAACAAAAGCCAATAACAGCTTAAAACAAGCATAGATTCGGTACTCCTTACGGCAATAATGCTATATGCATATATAATTAACAATCTATGTATAATTATAAACTCAATATATACTAGTTTCAAGTGAGTTTCTAGTTATCTTTTTAGCACAATTCAATGCAAATGTAAGTTGCTTGGTACAAGAATCAACATTATTAGTGTAGCCGTAAATTCTCATGAGTGCTTCGAGAAGTCCTTCTGTTTTCATGGGCTTATTTTTTTATTTCTATAAGAGCTTTTGGGAATCTACTAACTTTACTTCTCCTATGAAAAAATATTCATGTATGTCAAACAAAAAAAAACTATCCTAAATTTTGATATCAAACAAATGTGTAATGAAGTCATACCTTGCACCAGAAATTTACGATAACTCAAGCAAGGAACTGTTGAGCAACATCAAGAGGTATCTTTTCTAACAGCTTTCGGAACACATCTTCAGCAATTTTCTCTCTGTTGTTGTCAATATCATTTCGCATTGCTTCAAGTTCAGCCTTGTTCTTTTCATGCTCCTCTGCGAGTTCGGCCTTTTTCCTTTCGTAATCAGCTTCCAGCTCTCTTCGCGTATTAGCCATCTGATCTTTTTCAGCTTCTAAATCAGCTTTCCAGGATTCCATGAGCTCCGTCGGAACCATATATGAGTTCTCACCACCGTTCACCTTCTTTAACAGCTTATTAGTGACACCTCTGCCGTAAAGTCTACGGTGTCCAGCATACTCCTTTTTCATCACACTATGGTAAGGATCTACTGAAGTTCCCTCCTTTTCCGATGGCTTGTAATTTTTCATTCGTTCCTTCAATGTTATTAGAAATAAAAAAGTCAAACCAAACTTACTAGCTAATAGTATATTTTAGATGAAAAGATGAAAATTATCCTACAATTTTCTCAGATGTGTCTTCATATGTATCAACATATACATTTCCTTCTGTCCTTTTTCTGGTGCGCTCAAACAATTGAGTTAAGGTTGGCGGTTCTTTGTTTGGATCTTCATTTATCTGAATCAATAATAAATATAACCATCAATTAAAAGTAGTGATTATCGGGGTAAATGACGCACAAAACACAAAGATATATTACCATTTCCTCTCGAATGCGGGCAAAGCTTTTCGGACCAGCTGTGTGCATGTTTTTTTGTACCAAACGAATATTCCTTGCTAGAGTACTACGATTCTGAACACAATTTAAAGGTAAATACAAGTATTATAAGCTGGTACGTGAAGGACAGGTATTATTGATAAGAAAATACGATAGTAATAAAGAAAGTATCCACTAAATTACCATTACTGCTTTACTATTCTAGTATCTCAACAAGTGAGAAAAATCTTTTTCAGGAATGCGTTTAGGTCGGTTCTTCCATCTTGTTTTGTTATCTTTAAAACTATCAAAATGCTTCTTCTTGAGCCTACATTTGTAACCCCTCCAAGAAGCTCCAATAGACTTCAGCACCCAAGACTTTGCATCATCGGGTACCATGTATTTTTCCTACATAAAAGACAGAATCTTAGAATAGGGAAAAAAAACCCATAAATTGATGTAGTATAGAATCTTAAAATCTTACCAAAACATACTGTCATATCCTATCCTTATGTGGTACTTTATGCCATGAACTAAGAGTCAATGGTGCAAAGCTATTGTTACGGGCAACTGTACCCAAAAACCGAGAGAATTGTCCAACTATATCTTTCTCCTCTGTTGAAGGTCCAATGGGCTGTCCAAATTCATTACATATGATGACCTCACGTGCATTAAATTTTCGCGTATGTATTTCATGCATCATTGTTGGCCCCCTTTTCTTTACTGTAGAGATAGCTAAAGTTCCAAATATACAAATAAAAACAGTTATAATATAATGTCCTAAACAACAAAAAGATAAAGAAATGGTGCAGCATAAGTTAACCTATTTCTTTGTCGGGTCGGGAGTGAGAGCATTCACGTTCTTCTTCAACAAGTTCCTCGTTCTCATCATCTAAATTATCTTGAAGATTGTCGTTTTCTATCACATTATTGTCATTATGTTCAAGTGTCATATGATTTATACCTTCATTCTCATCGTCATCAGCACCATCTTGTTCTCTATCATCTTAATTCGCATATATAATAATGAACAAATATATTTGAGAACGATAATTAAAATAAAAACAATAATACAGTAGCAAATTCCAGCTTATTATAAACACATAAAAACCTAATATGTGTTCTAATTAATTAGAAAGAGACAATTACCACATGCTGCTCATTTGGCTTACACAATATAAGTCGATTATGAATACTAAAAAGTCTTATGGATGATTAGCATTTGTGTGTTCAACAAAACACTAAAAGGGCTTAAATTTTATAATTAAATTATATTTAGAAGGGTGACGTATTCTATAAACAAAATACATATACCTTGACATCCCATATCATCCCATTCAGCCGAATATTTACTATTTTCAAATATGCAATCCTCTATGTCTTCATTCTCATTATTTCCAGCATAATATTGTTCTTCATTAATATCTATAAGCATTAGAGGGTAAATAGAGGGATTAGAAAGGGGACTTTATTATAACCTAGTAAGTATAGAAGTTCAAGAACAACACATACGTACCTCGATGTCTAACGTCATCCTCCCCATCATCATTTTCATTGTCGACAAGAAACAACTTTCTCCTTGGTCCACATTCTCTGCTTTCTGTAATTGGATAAGGCTTTTCCAAATTTGGTTTGAACCTTTGTGACCATTTTTTATTCAAGATTAGGGCAGCCATTGTACTTGTTACTTGTGATTGTTTCCCGGTTGCTGACTTTTTATCAGGTAACTGACCATTTTTCTTATGACCTTCCTCAAACTGTTGTAACTTACTCTTTTTTGTTGCATTTGAATTAACAGATTTTCCGTTTATGATATAATCTTCTTTAGATGGTAACTCACAAGAGATGTTTGAAGCAATCACCCGCTGCTTTGCTAAATTAGCAGCTCTAGTCATAGACATTGGAGCGATGTATTTAGGACGGTTCTGCGTAAAAAACAGAAGTTGCATTAGAGAACCATATGAAAATTAACACTGATAAACTTAATAATATGAGTACCATTTGGGGGACTCTAACACTCGTAACTGCTTCTTGGTTATCTCCCTCGCTATCACCACTGTCATCAGGCATATAATCCACATCTATCTTGTTACTAAATGCTGGTTTCTTTTTTCTTTTCTTTGTTTTGCGACTTTCAACTAAACTTGAGAAAGACGTAGAGATATTTCTTATTCCCAACTCTCGTAACTTATCTTTGTTCTGTTGAACCCTCAACATCTTATGCCTCTCGTAGTCATTCAGCTGTGTTTCGGTACATTGATCTTGCTGAATTTTTTTTCCCATTACGGATGTGCTGAAAGTAATAAAAGCAATATAAGACTAGCGAAATAATAGACAAACGAGTCTAATAGGTATCAATAGCTAGATATCACAAATGGACTTATAAAAAACAAATAACCACATTACTACCATTCATTGAACTAAACTCTGTAGAAGATTGTGTTCTATCTTAAACTCAACAAAGTAAAAGAGTGTCACACATAGGACCACTAGAAAAAAAAAATGACTAGCTATGAATAATAGCAAATAATAGAAATAAAAAATGCAGTGCTCCTGGAGTTAACTTCAAAAAAATCAAAACTTGGACTAAATTATCAATACAAATCGATGTACTAAAGTCATTTATCTTGAATTGCAATATTTAAGAAAAACATGGAAATGGAGCAAGCATATGCATTAAAGTACTAATGGAACACAGATGAAACACTAGCAAGATAAGGTATGTTTTGTACATATGTTTCAAGTCAATGTACAATGTAAAAACAGCACTAAAGGGGTTTCCCCAAATATTCAATTTGATTCTTTTCTATAACAAATTTAGAGAAAACATGGTGTAACAAAATACTTATTGACATACAAATTGACCCATATGCCATATGCACAGAATAATCCAGTGAGGACATATTTGAACGCATAATCAAAGAGAATAACATGTGTATTAAATACCTAGGGTTTAATCAAGTATTTTAAATCATTAAATCCTTTCATACAGCAAGCGTATTACTCTAATTTACAGTAAAATCAAACATCTTACTCCCTCATGATAATCGACAACAAATAATAAAGAAAACTTACAAATCATAAACAGCTATGTGGGAACGATTGGATGGAGGCGAACTAATTAAACTGAGGGTTTCTTCAGTGCAGTGGAAAATTGGGTCTTTGAAGGAAGCTACGAATTCTAAAGTGTGAAAATGAAACGCCAAGCCTTTATCTTCTGTAAAAATGGGTTTTAGAGACCCGGGAAATCGATGGGCGGTAAATGCGATTTAGAGAGGCGGGAGATTGAATTTTCACTGAAAATTTAGAGGCTAGCTTTGAAGCAAGTTAAAATTAAAACAAAATTGGAGTGGAAATAAGAATAAATATTGCATTTGGTAATTACTAAAACTACATTTATGATTTGGCATACGGACCATTTTTTTTTTGTTTTGGAACATACCTCTATAATTTTTAAAACAAATTTAGGTGATTAATTTTATATTAGGGATATAAGTCATATAACTTTGAACGTATATATTTGCGCTGTAAATGAGCCGAGTTGAGCCTGAGCTCAGCTAGGCTCGAGCTCGGCTCGTTTAAATTTCACTAAGTTCGAGCTCGGCTCATTTAATATTATACAAGCTTGAGCTCGGTTCGGGCTCGACTCGTTTATTCCATCATATTATTTAGGGTGGTGACATTTCCACCAAGTTTTTTGATACATCCACCATACTTGTGCATTAAACACTTGTACTGTACAAACAGTAGCTGCACAGTTATGGTGGATTTATCAAAAACTTTGATGGAAATATCACCACCCTATTATTTATTTGATATATAATAATTTTATTTTTTTTCTAATTTTAACTATACATATATGATTTACTGTTATTATATTAAATATTATATAGGTAGATTAGTACTATTATATAAAAAATTATTAATGTATATAAATGAAAATCTCGTTAAAGCTCGCGAGCTTGTTCGAGCTCGTTTATTAAACAAGCTCCAAACTATGTTCAAGCTCGAGCTCGTTTAGGCTCGGCTCGAATCGAGTTTTTAACGAGTCGAGCTCGAGTAACTTGCGAGCACTCTCGACTCATTTACACCCCTAATAAATATTGTGTGTTTACAATTCAAGTACTGCAATCTTTAGACATGTTTCTCTCGATTGTAAGACATTAAAATAAAGTATTTTACTTTACAATAAACAAATGCAACACTTTTTAAAAATGTTGCACATTGTTGAGAAATTTGCAACATTTTATATTAAGTGTTGCCTTAAAACATTACCTAAGGCAACACTTTTAAAAAATGTTGCATTACATCATTATATGCAACACTTATTTTTAAAGTGTTGCTTTGGTAGCCTATCTTGTTACAATGCCAACACTTTTGAAAGTGTTGCTTCTAACATGTTGCATTAGCCTCAATTTGTAGTAGTGTGAATTGGAGGTTATTGGAATCGATATGGTGATGTTTTGCTTTTGATTTTGTAGTTAGAAACCCTAATTTAGCTACTGTGTCTGAGGATTATGCATTGATTGTATCTGAATGAAGATCAGGGCGTGTTTTGTGGCTATGAATGAAATTAATTGTGATTTCACCATAGTACCCCTCTGCTTTTTTATTTAGTTTGATGAGATGGATGGCTGAGATTCACTTCCCTCTTCCCTCTATTTTCACACTTCCCCCTTGATCACTACCATATATATATATACATATATATATATATATATATATATATATATATATATATATATATATATATATACGCGACAATAACAAACGATATATACATACGCGACATCAAATTTTACACGTATTGATTTGTTTAATGATAAACTTAACTCGAGAAATAATATTTACTTTTCAACACAATTATCACCAACACATTGTACAAACGATTATAAATAAAGAATAGTCAAAATACTTATGTTAGTATATTTATTGCGTCTAGGACTTTAAGGACGCAGTTCGACGACTTGTTACTTTTGACTAGCATTCGTTCATCGCTACCGGTGAGTTCACAGCCCGCTTTTTCACTGTTTTAATTGCTTTTAAAACTTGGGGAGAAAAACATAGCTAACGTTTTTGCTATAACATGCAATAACTGTTCATAATTGTTTTGGTGCTCATGTGTTACTTAATTGCTTTGGTGCTTATGTGCTACTTATTATATGTGGATACTTATAGACCCTTGTACGAACTGTACGATAGGATATTTGTTTTCCTACAAACCTTTATGTACGAAACTTATTTGACTCTCATGTCAATAACTCACAAACGAACATGGTTTTACAAACCACTTTACAAACATAAAACCTGTGAATTCACTCAACAATTTTGTTGACGTTTTACTATGTTTTTCAGGTAACTAGCAGCACAGATAAGACTGCACGCATATGGAGTTAGGCAACCCGCGACTAATTAGGATGTCACATTTTGGGACACTTAAGATTTCTTGTATAAATGATTTACATTAATCATACTTATGAAATCTTCTTTCGGAAACTGAGTATTTTATACAGATTGTATTTTATAATACTATTATATGACTTTAACGAGTTGTAATCCTTTTTGTTACAAACTAACTTCATAAATGGCATCTTAATTTACTGTTCAGCAATAATCATAAGCTCTGATCTGGCATGATGTTCAACGTTAACGTCAGCACCCCCTGTACACAGTAATGCTTCCGCTAATCGCGCGTTGACCGAATTTGGGGGTGTCACATCTACTCCTTTGAATCTAGTAGATTTCTCAAGAAGCTCTAAAAGATTGTTGTCTTGTTCATTCTCAGCCTTTAAGATGAAGGAAACCAGGATGACGAAATGCCCGTCGGTAGTTTTTTCGACGAGCTTCATCTCCTTGTTAATTCGTAAAACGTAAGTGCTAAGTTCTACATTCTTATCGTCAGTTCTTGAGGCAATGCGTGGAGGAGAAACAATTCTTCCAGCGACTCCCAAGAACATACAACAAATCTTACAATGACTACCCTGATGTGCCATATCACTTTACACAATATGACAATTACGTTTTGAAATATAATGCAAAGGCTTAGAATAATATTTTTTGAGTAGTAGATGAGAGTTCTTGTTTTATGGCTACTTGATAGATGTTGGGTTAATCGGTTCGTTAGTCACGGGTTCACGTGATTGCGTGCATGGGCGCATGGCTGAAACTTTAGATTTAATAAGTATTATCTTTTTATATGTTATGTTTTAGTTTATTAGTTAGAATTGGTATTCTAGTTTTTATATGATAATATCGTTTACATATTAAAAATTACATATACATGTATATGCACATATAGATATTAATTAAAGCTTGACAAGCTCAATAACAGCTCGAGCCGATCTCTTAAAGGCTCGAGCTCGGGCGCGAACTCGATAAAAGCTCGACTCTATCAAGCTCAAGCTCGAGCCGAACTCGAGTTGCTCGATAAAAGTTCGACTCGTTTACAGCCCTACACATGCATTAATTTTCTTGTTTTGTTTCCGAAATTTGGAGGGACAGAACGTAATATATATGAATAATATATGTGTAGATATCTGATAGCATACCCATGGGATAAAAACTTCATAACAACACCTAAAATTTTGGGGGTCACATCCCCTCCTAGCCCTTTAAAAGCTCCGTCATTGAATAAAGTTAGCTCGAAACTTTCAATAAACGTTTCTACTATACATGAGATTAAATATAGTTAAAGGTAGTAAAAATTAATTGATCATCATGAAAAATTGTTCAATTAAAAAATATAAACTTCAAAACTAAACAATACGTTATTGATATAAACAATTTGCTTTGATATTTTTATAGTGTTAGTTAAGATTAGAAAGATTGAAACAACATTGTATAATTACATATTTAAGTACTTAAATATTATTATATCATAAATAGTTTTATGAATACCGGAATATGTTATTATAAAATAGGCTTACTACATTCGACAGCTAGAGATAATCAATCAATAATTGATCGGCATATTAAACTAAAGGGTTAATTGTTTGGTTATGTATCTAACTTTGCTCGTTTTACTATTGTATGTAACAAACTTTCAAAACATATATTGTATGCAATAAACTTGTAAAAATTCCTATTGTATGTCACAACCTTTAAAAACATATATTGTATGCAATGAACTTGTAAAAAATCTCTATTGTATGTTGCGGGTTACCATGTGTACATGCCAAAATGAAAATGCCTCTTTAACATTGGTTTGTGGCGGCACGAGCAAACTCTAGCAGATCATTGACTACCGCACCATACGATAGCGATTTTTTACAAGTTTATTGCATACAATAGATGTTTTGAAAGTTTGTCACATACAATAGCATTTTTTTATAAGTTTATTACATACAATAGATGTTTTGAAAGTTTGTTACATACAATAGTAAAAAGGGCAAAGTTAGATACATAACCAAACAATTAACCCTAAACTAAATCCCCTCGCATCGCGAGGGACATTTAGAACCTTGCTATCATCAACTAACGTATATATTATGACATAGAGATATTTAATTAAATATAATTATTTTCTAAGTTATAGATTCATCGACAAATCTCTAATCTTACATCTGTCTATCTCAAAATATTTATTGGATATAGGATTTTACGTTGATTTTGGATGAAATGATATCTTCATAAGACCCATTTTTAAATTATAGAATTATACTCCCTGTTTTGATTTTTGAATTCTTTCTTTTTCAACTTTGACCTTAAATATTTTTGTTTGTGTTATATAATATTTGATGAAAATTATACCAAATGAAAATACATTTAAAACTCAATCCATTCATATATTTTACATCAAGTATTATATAGCACAAACAAATATAATTTAACGTCGAAGTTGAAAAAGAATATTTAAAAAGTCAAAACATGACAATAAAAATGAGACGATGGAAGTATATGATATTTCATGTTTACGTTTAACATATTAAAAAATATTATTATGATCACTATATTCTAATTTACTATTTATATTTATATACGTATTAATATTTAGGTAACGTTCCGAGAGGAAGGCCTGAAATGAGAGGAAGAAGGAGCATGCTTGCATTTTTATGACAAAATTATCATCCAAATTCATTGCATTATATCAACCAAACCCTGCATTTTAATAACACTACATTTTACATCTATAAAATTTGACTGCATTTTAAAAACATTGCATTTTACACCTATAAATTTGTTCCTAAAATGAAGTGAATTGGGCATGTGTGACACCCGTCAAATTAGGACTAGTGATTAGTACCTAATCAACTGTTAATACATGTAATTAGTTTTGTGTTAGGCTAATTAATGTATCAATTAATATATATATATATATATATATATATATATATATATATATATATATATATATATATATATATATATATATTGTTGAATATATATACAAGTATTATGCGATTTGATTAAATCGTACAAGTTCAAATCGAATGCAATTCGGTTCAATTAAATACGGACGTTGGTGAACAATTTTATTAAATAATACAATATTATTTAGTAACACAATTATATCCAAAATATTGTCTTATAATATTACGTACTCAATTCGTATCGTACAACAACGCGCAAACAACACAAAACAAGTTGAGGTTATAATTTATAACGCAACTATTTAACATTTAATAAAATACGTCAACAAAATATTGGGTAATTATTTCATATTTTAAGATGTATATTCAAACGTACAAAATGATTATTTAACGTTTAAACGATCGGGAAAACGAACACCGCACGGAGCGCGATTACAGGGAGCGAAATGGGTGAAGCCCACACCCGTGGACCCCACCCGAAAATCAGCCAACAAGGGGTGAGGTCACCACCTCCCCACCCCATTTCCCTCTCTTTCTCTCTTTCTCTCTTTCTCTCTCTTTCCCCTTTCTTTTCCTCTCAAAAACCAAAAACCAAACCATCACCTTAATCATCAAAATAACACCATCATACGACCTCAAATCGTCGAAATAATCAAAGAAACGGAATCACCACGCAACGATCTACACTTCCATCTTTCCGGATTCTCAATCCGACACCGCGTAAGTTTCCGACAAATTCCCGAAACTTCTCGTTTTAGCTTATTTTTACATATTTATGGGTTATTCAAGTGTATATATGCCTATTAAACAAGAGAAACACGATTTTATAGCTTAAAAATGGGTTAGATTTGAGTTTTGGGTCGAAAATTATCGACAGTCGCCGGGTTCTGTTTTGATGTTCATCTTTGCGACACAAGCCTTGTGTCGCAGGTTGTGTCGTATAAAACACTTTGTGTCGTATCTTGTGTCGTATAAACCCAGTTATGTCGGATCCTCTACGACACAATATTATGTCGTATCTTATGTCGCAAATACCATGCGACACAATCACTATGTCGCTGTTAAATCAGCATCGTACGTTTATGCGACACAACCCTTGTGTCGCTAAGCTCTTGTATCGCACTTCTATGCGACACAACCATTGTGTCGCATAATCAACTTTGTGTCGCATAAAACAGAATGTTTAAAAACTTAGATTTTTACTAAGTGTCGAGACCTGGAATTTGTCACTTGATTTTACCTAAATTCAAATCCCAGATGCGTTTTTCACCAAAGCAATATAGCTCGACCCCAATGTAACACCCCCAAATTTGATGATTTGCGGAAGCTTGATTTGGGTGTTACTAATCAATAACAAAGCACAAAGATAAATAGCAAACGACTCTATATGCGTCGTTTTTACAAAATATATTGATAACTGAAATGTTTACAACATTTAAAGCTTTACATAGCTCGAGTTAAATAAAATGAGATTTCAGTACATAAGTACTTGTACAAAATATACTAATGCAAGAAAATCTCAATCGTCTGTATGCTGACTCGAGCTAACTCCTGAAGCAGAAACATCCTACTGCTGGGTACCTGCGATATATGCTAAAAGGTCAGCTATAAAGCTGGTGAGCTCACAGGTTTGAAATCAAGTAATATCGTATGAACCGCAAGATTTAAATAATGAATTGCATCCAGCAATTAAATAGTGAATTGCATCCAGCAATTAAATAATGAATTGCATCCAGCAATTAAATGATAATCATCGTGTATACAGCCATGAGCACATAGTTGAGCTTAACTCGAGGGCCGGGTCCCCTAAAGAGAATTCCGGGCGAGGTGCCTCCACGAATGCCTAATCAACATTCGTCTTCCCAAATATTAGTACGTCCGTTTACCCGGTTAGTGCTTGCTAACCCGAACGAGGAGGGTCAATCCTATATGGTACCATATACTAATATTCACGCTACAACGTATTAACAACTATGCTGACGGAGGACTTTAAAATGATTAGTTTCGAAAAACTCATGTAGTATATGAAAAGTTGGTACTTGCGTTCACATGTTAAAAGTTGAGCAATATATCACACCCCTGAGTAAAACAGTAAAAAGAGGGGCTATGAGACTCACCTGAGTCTGAGTGCGTTTAAACAAACGTAAGTTGATTAGCCGAGTATGAAGTCCAAAGACTTGTAACCTGAGGGTGTCCACGACACGCGATGGTTATAATCATGATTTGGGTATCTCAACAGATCACCCTTGTAGTTGTTCGTTCAACTATAATGTCCAAATTTCCACTATTTGGTTGATAAGTTTGAGTATTTGAAAAGTGTACGGCCCGTTGGTGACGGATTTGTAATAATAATCTCAATTATTATTATTTTGATTACGTGTCGTTTTACTTGAAAAATGTGTTTTGATTGTGTTTTAGAAGCCGTTACGAAATCTAAGTACGGGGGGTCCGGGGGCAGCGCCCCTGGTAGCGGGGTCCAAGGGGCGGCAGCCCCTGGCGGGGTCCAAGGGGCAGAGCCCCTGGCTGGGGTCGAGCTGCCAGGTCAGCTTGGAAAATTTTTATTTCTACTATATTGCTTTAAGGAAAAACGCACCTGGACTTGAAATTGGGTGAAATCGAGTGATAAAATTTAGGGTCTCGACACTTAGTGAAAATCTATGTTTTTGAGGTTCTGATTTGTGCGACGTTGGGTGCGACGTCGCAGGTAGGATTGCGACGTTGAGCATGACGTCGCTAAAGGCGACTTTTCGCAATTTAATGCGACGTAGGGTGCTGCGTCGCTAATGCGACGTTCGCAAGTCAATGCGACGTAATAGGCTGCGTCGCTATATGCGACGTCGAGGATTCGTGCGACGTTGTGACTGACGTCGCACTATGCGACGTTACGAGGGGTTTTGCGACGTTGAAGCTGACGTCGCATAAATTCTGGGCCAACTGCGACGTAGCGGTCTGTTGGCCGGAAAATGTGTCGAAAATGAGTTTTTCGGTTTCCGTTCGGTCCAAAACTTTTACCCAACCCATATATGGACATTTTAAGTGTATACAAACAACCACAAGTCGAAAATAATGGAAATCGAAGAGTTTCGAGAATTGTCGGAAACTTACAAAGTGTCGGATCAAAAATCCGAAAAGATAGGATGATAGATCGTGATGCCGTGGTCATTTTTCTCCAAAGCGGTGCTAAGATCCGAGTGCGTTTTAGGTTGTTATTTTGAAGATTAGTGAGTTGGTGGTGGTGTGGTGATTTTAGAGAGAAAAGGAAGAAAGAGAGTGTAAGAGAGAGAGAGAAAAGATAGAAATGGGGAAAAAGGAGGGAGGTGGGAGGTTAACCTCCCACTTTTCAGTCTCCGCAATCGCGGTCCGTGCGGTGTTCGTTTACTCCGTCGTTTAAACGTTAAATAATTATTTTACATATTAATTGGTACATTTTAAAATACAATTTATTACGCGATATTTTATTTAAATATTTTACTAATCACTTTGTATTTGAATTATAAAAAGGTAAGTTAATTTGTTTGCGCGTTTTACATTTTAAATTATGTAAGTCTTGGGTTGTACGATACGAATGAATACGAAATATTATTATAATAATATTTTTGACATAACAACGTTATTTAATAAAATTGGTCACCAACGTTCGTATATAATTGAATCGAAATACATCCGATTTAAATTGCGTACGATTTAATCAAATCGCATTTTCGTATATATTCAACAATATATATAATTCGATACATTAATTAGCCTAACCAGGAACTAATTACATGTATTAACATATGATTAGGCACTAATTACTAGTCCTAATTTGGCGGGTGTTACACCCAACCAGGGGCTCTGCCCCTTGGACCCCGCCAGGGGCTGCCGCCCCTTGGACCCCGCTACCAGGGGCGCTGCCCCCGGACCCCCGTACTTAGATTCCGTAAGCACATTTCTCACCAAGTGTCAAACTTGAACAACTTCAAAACGCTTATACGATACAACTTTTCAAACATAATGGAATTTGCTTTTCAAGTATAACCCTTCGAAATCAATGTGATAACATCAAGACTATTATTACAATTAATCACCAACGGGCCGTACACGTTTTCAAACATACAAGTCAATCAACCAAATCAGGGTAATTTGGACAAACAACTACAAAGGTAGTCTTTCGAGATGCCTAAACAATTATTAACCATCGCGTGTCATGGACACCTTCAGGTTACAAGTCTTCGGACCACACTTCAAGGCAAATCAATTCAAGTTATTAATTCAAACTTTCAAGACTCAGGTGAGTCTCATGGCCCCTATTTTACTGCTTTTCAATCAGGGGTGTGATATTACTGCTCGTTTTGTTTTACAAGTTGAACGCAAGTACAAATCAAATCAAATACTACATGAGTTTCAAGCTAATCAATTTAAAGCCCTCCATAGCATAGTCTGGTAATACGTAGTAGCGTGAATGTTAGTATATGATATCATATAGGATTGACAATCCTCATCCGGATTAGCATGCACTAACTGGTCAAAAGGGCGTATTAGCATTTGGGAAGACGAGTGTGGATTAGGCACTCGTAGGAGGCATTTCAAGTTAGGTTTCCTTAAGTGGGCCTGACAACTCAAGTTAAGCTCAGACTATGTGCTCATGGCTATATAACTTTTATTTTGCTTAATTGCATTTTAAATTCAATTATTAAATCTTGCGGTTCATACAAACATATGTATTGACATACAAACCTGTGAGCTCACCAGTGTTTCGCTGACCAATTTTAGCATGTATCACAGGTGACCAGCAGTAGGTTGGACTGCTCAAGTAAGGATCAATTAGCTTGAGTCATCATGCGAACAATCAGAGATTTAGCTGCATTATTATATTTTGTATAGATTAATTATGTACTTAAATCTCTCAATTTCAACCGAGCTAATGTAAACAATATTTTTGATGTAAACTTTTGGTTTTATCAAAACAAATGTAAAACGACGCATATAGTGGTCGTTCATTATATATCTTTGTGCTGTGATTATTGATTCGTAACACCCAAATCGTGCTTCCGCTAAACAATAAATTTGGGGGTGTTACAGCATGCCCCTCGTTCTCTTCATTTGAGTCATTCTCGAGTGATCCCTATTTTAATATTTAATATTTATTCCTAACATCGCATAAACATAGATTTTAAAATCGATACTTATTATACTTGAGAAATAATAATAATAATTATATATCATCATCATAAAAATAATTATTTATTTTATCTCATAAACATATTTTATAACATCTATATTTATTTGATCCGAGTAATAACTATAATAAATTAATAATGATGATCAAAATAGACAAGTTCTTCAATTCGATCAATATATTTCGTACATTATGGAACGCCCTGAAAACTTGAACATTTTTTTCTTTTTTTTTTAAAACATTAATACACTCTTAACTTACTCCCATAACTCATTCGTATGCATATTATATCCATATAACACCCAAACAATCAAATTTAGACTTAAAACAAATCATCTCACTTTATACTTGCTTACGCAATCCAAGCATTTCAGTGGGATCGCGTAACTATATTGAAAAACTCCACTGTGAACCTTTAACACATACATACGCGATCCTATGGTCAAGGTGGGATAGTGTAACACTGAACAAAATGGACTGTGACCATTTTTCACTAACGTACGCGATCCTGGCCATGTGGTGGGATCGCGTACTGAAGAACAATATCACCTGTGACAAAAATACACTGTGGTACGCGATCCTGGAGAATTTTTGGGATCGCGTACTCATGCCCAAAACTGAAACTCGGCAAAAACTTGAATTTTTTACCAATTTCGTACGTGCATAACTTTTTACTCGTTATGAGTTAGGACCTGAAATTTTGCATGCACTTCCACTTTATCAAAATGAAACTTTCCCTTTTTACATTTTTTTTCAAAATACGCGTTAACGAAGAATTTGAGCGTATGACTAGTTTATGGTCATTTCGGACACTTTTAGTAAGCATGTCAAAACATAATTCTCTTGCTTTCAGACTTTGACCTTTTACCAACATATCATACCATACATTTAACATGTAAACCAGTAGTAACAAGTAACATACTTGCACCATGGCTTGTTTTGACACTTTGACCCGTTTAGGGTCCATTTGGACACTTTTTAACCCATTTCCCATTTCAATAACACTTTGACTATTTCTTTTACATCTATCACATATACTTTACTATTTCAAAGTAGTTGACTATATGTCATTACCCAATTCTACCAAAAACCTCACTTCAACACTTGAACACATTCCATTTATTAACAAATCTTGACTTTCATTCATACAAACATTGACAATACACTTGATCACTTTCCTCCTTGACTTTTCAAAGTCAAAGGTATACATCATTGACCTTTAACAACTTTACACTTTAACCGACTCATATCTTTAAAATATTTCTTTGGGCGATTTACACAAATGGCCATTCATAACGATAATTCAAAGAGAAGGAGCTTATCTAATCGTAAAGCAAGCTCCATTCCACGCTAACTTCTTGCATCCACAATCTACCCACTTTAGCCAATTAGTTCAACCGAACCAAGCACCTACAACATAAAACAACTAAAGAGATAAGCATTAAGCATAGTGAGTACATAGGCAATTAAATGAATAATTGCATAACCTTTCAACATATAACTCTATCAATGATAAATGTCTACTTTACCACATAACCATTGATTAAAAATAGAGATCATTCTTAAATCTTTCCAATTAGTACCATACCTCTCAGTGGTAGGGATACTAAAATATCATCCACATAGTTAAGGATCCTCAACAAACATCCACATATGCCAATCCATAAGAATTGACATACAACCAAGCTAATGACATAGTCATTACTTGGATACCGCCAAGCCAATGATAAAATCATTCCTTGGCTCCACAATTATCCACGTGTATAACACGTGTTCTTCACATATCACGTGCAAAGCACGTACTCTTCACATATCACCATAATGCTTCTTTCACATATTTCCACATATCAACGAATTCTGTCAATATTTAGCACTTTACACTTACTCATACCACATGTCTTAGCAAGAATATGAATAATCAATTGAATATAAAATTCAATATTTAGCCATATTACAAACATAAACAATACTTTACTTGGTTGTATGAACCTCTTGCTCGCAAGCAATTTGGAACACACAACCGTTACCCATATTTAACCCCCATATAACTCACCTTAGCTTTTTAGGCGATCTAACACTTGCTTTGGGGATGCTACATCTTTTGATCATCTATCATATAACATATCCACGTAGCAACACATTTAGCATCAACCGGTAATCAAATCTAACTAATCATCATTACTAGCTCTTTACTTTCCTAAGTTGGTCTTTAAATAAACTATCATAGCTTTACTTTTACATGATCATCTTTGACTTATAATCTTTCATTACTTTGATTAACACTTTACTTGTTCATCTTTAACTTGACATTAACTCACCTTGTAATCATTTAACCATCAATTGAACTAGTTAAACTTTTAAAATTAACTAATCCAATTCTCACCCATTCCATCTTTTAAGTTACGATCAATATGATCACAACAATACTCTGATCACATTAACCATTACTAATCAACCTTTTTAGACCGTTAACAAGGTCAATTAACATCAATTACCAAGAATCCACTAAAACCCCATATTATGTTTAATGAACTCTTAATCAAGTTCATAGCCTTTAACTTGTATTAGTGTTAATACAATCATTACTAAGTTTTACTAACACTAATTTAACATAATTAACATCCAATTTCATCTTAGAACTTCTCATGATCATCATGGTCATCATGATCATCAAGAACACTTAACCAATTTCATAACTTTTAGCTTAATTAGGTTAACATACATTCCTTTAAGCTCAATTAACCACAATTAAGCAAAAACTACCATCAATTGCATCTTAGAATTCATCAATTACTCAAACTCTTCAAAAACCCATTTACAGGTTTAGAAGAATTGAAGAACAATACTTACTTGATGTTGAAGAGGATCAAAGGAATGATTAGTCACGTGTTTCTAGCTTCAATTCCTTGTTTTCAATTGATTTTGATGTTTAATTCTTGCTCCTGAGTTTTCTTCCTTTTCCTTCTTCTTTTCTAATTTTTGTTTATGTATGTATGTATGAACGTACATATGAAGGGTATATGGATATATATGAATAAACCGACTTATGCAAAAATGTATTATTTTACACCTCATACTTATCATTGTCTGGAACTTTAAACCATTTACAATTATTATTATTTTATTTCACCTAAAATAATAATAGCTTAAAATAATTGTTCTAACAATACTTTAAATTTTGGGGTGTTACACATTAATTATTAATTAGCTAGACTGTAAACTTGTGTATACATACGGGCTGTTAATTTTAATATATAATTTTGTATTTAATATCCTGTTTCTAATAATAAAATGTTTAAGTTAATATGTATATTAAACATTTTACTTGGTTTCATGATAATATTACATTATGTATATGGATTTATATAAACAGAAATAAAAAATTAAAAGATTTTGAAACCAAATTAATAAAAAAATTGATTTTTTTAAGTCTATATTTATCTATTCAAGTAATTTATTCCTACTTCATGAATTAAGATTAGAAACATTACAAATCGATTTGGATAATATTTTAGTTAGGGTATGTTTGGCAAAACTGGCTGTAGGCTGTAGCTGTAGGCTGTGAGCTGTAGTTGTGAGATGTAGCTGTAAGCTGTAACTTTTATTTTTATGTATGTGTTTGGTAAAGTAGCTGTAGCTGTACTTAAATATTGTAAAATTACGTAAATGGACACAAATATATGATATATTATACATTACAGAAAATTAATAAAACTTGATCAGATATAAGTTTTATAAATAAGAAATTTCTTTGCATATGATACTACATAAAAATATATACATAGTAATATGCAACTTACATATGATATATAGAAATCAAAACTGATGAACTTTTTAAAAATTATAAATATAAATATATTTAAAACTACAAAAGAAGGAAAGAAAAAGAAAACATCTCATGATCTCAATTTCTTATTAATTTTGAAGCTATACTAATAGGCCCATAGATACGAACTATGAAGTGATGTAGCCTTACGTGTAATTACGAATTGCATGTAAAGGAGCAGATATCTGACCGTATGCAAATGTGATAAAATATGTTTTTAAATTAAAAGACAGAGAAAAAATTAAGAATTCTTTGCTATTTGTGTAAGAGGGTACTTCAGTAATTTGGCATACCAAAAACTTCATGAATTTTGAAACGCTACATTCTCTAGCGTTGAGAATGGGAGCTTTTTATTTACTTTAAAAGCTTAAAGCTTGTATTTCCAAACAAAGCTTCTATTTTAGTAGGAGCTTTTTGCTTAAAATTAAAAGCTTAAATCTTCGAAAAGCTCTCTGCCTAACAGACCCTTAATGGATTAAATTTATTTTGATATGTAAGTGGGTAATTGATTAAAAAAATTCTTTATAATAAGTTATGGATCTTATCTTAAAATTTACTAAAATTAAAGGACTTAATTAATAAATTAAAATTTAATTAAAATGATGACATCATAAGATGTTTCATGTATATATAATTTATTTATTATTGTTATTATTACAAGTAAAGGATTAACCATTGCGGCTATATGGTAAATCTGATTATACTTATCTTTAACCCTTATAATGCATTTGCATCTTATCCTTAAAAGCTTATCAAATGAAAGATGCGAGATTATTGTTTTGCCCTTTTAACTTATTAATGACATTTTTGTTTAAAAGGCAAGTACTACTTTCTTATTTAAACTTAGTATAATATCTCTTGATTTGCCATTAATTATATCAACAACTGAATTCTTCTTCATTTGATACGTGCATTAATTTCAAATTCAAATTTGAAGCACAACATCTTATCACAACAACTATTTATTATTGTGAATTTTGTTTTAAGAACATTAATTTACTCCCACACATATTAATATTAATTATATTCATAACTATAAACGTTGTTTAACACAACATGACTAATCAGACGCTACCTAAAATTGATATTTGTGTTTTATTACGGTAAATCATAGCTCTATCAAGTTATGGGTTTGAAACTATGATAATAACGAATTGAAATTATATATGTTGCGTAAATATATTTACACAAAGGAATTCCGTTTTGAAAATCCATTATTACGAGTGAACAATCACATGATATTTCATGTTATCATTGGATTGTTATCATTGTAACTCATGTCTCCAATGCTCTTGACGAGCCAAATGAACAAATTATTATCACAAAATTGTTATCGCGACCAGGGGCGAAGCCCTTCAGTGAGTAGTGGGGTCAAGGGCCCCCAATAACTTATATATTATTACTGCGATCCTTTAAGAATATTTAAGTTTTTATAGCTTAAGCCTTAATAGGCCCCCAGCCCAAACTGAAAAAAGCCCTCAGTGATCCAAGAGAAAAGTAAAAGTGCACTGTAATCTATATATAGAATAGAGAGATCAAAAATTACAGCCTCTTGGGCGATGTGGACTTCTCACCAACGTAAAATAGAAGTTTCAAACTTATTTGAAAGACTTTTAGTTGGTTTGTTACTTTGTTAAGTTAACTTTTAATTTGGTTTCCAGTAAGTAACTTGTAATTTTTATATGAATTTATTGCTGGTTTATCATCACATATACTTATTTGTAGCAAAGATTTTTTAATTAGTTTTCGCTTGTATTTCCAAACTAAAATTTAATCCAAGATCATAAAGTGAATAAACCACGAGCTCATTGTAGAGTACTAATAGTGAATACAAAACATTGATGTAGTTTGAAAATTTCATACCCCTTATTTTAGCTGCTTGTATGGTGAGATTATAAAACATTAATTTAGCTTGAAAAGATTACAGCAATCTAGGTGGTGTTTTTTTTATATTCAAATTATAATACATATAGCATCATCGTTGTCATTCACATTCCTTCAAAGTTCAAACAAAACACACCCTTTATAATTTTCGAAACCTTTGCAAATATGATGTCTAACTAATTTCTTTTGTTATTGTTATTAGTAAAAAAGAACTTGTAATGTTAAACTTAATGACACTTGGAGGCTTGGAGCATCAGGATAAGTATAAGATATATAGAAGATCCTTTTTCTGCAAAAAATCATTTCAATTATGATTTAATTAACAAATCATTTATTTATAGGAAGTTTATAAAACGGACAAAATCAATATGTAAATTCGATCCGACCCGTTTTACACATACTAAAAACTAAATATCCAACGTGCCTTAATGCTCGGTGCCCCCTATGCTAACATTTCCTAGATTCGCCACTGATCGCGACCATCAAAAGAAAAAAAAGATGCATAGAATATCATTGTTTTCCCGCTACATTGTGCGGGTAATTTACTAGTTCATGAATAATACATGTCCAACAAAACATTATAAGTCACTAGCATAAATGAATGATACGATACGATATGACGAATTAGAAAACCGGTATACTTTGTGGGTGTTTAAAGAAATTGTGTGGATCAACTTTAGCTTTGACGCGAATTAACTTCTTAAAGTTGTCTCTCTTCCAGTATTTCTCGCCCCAAACACTGGCTTCCTCATAAGTAGCACTTCCAACACCCAAATCAAAATCGATGTAGTTATAATAAGCCTCCCTGGGGTTCTTTGACACATAAGGCGTTATATACTTGTTAAAGTTTCTTAGCCAGTTTATACGTTGGAGCGATATTGGAGTCTTGTCTGAGGTTTGATCATCAAACGTAACCCATTGGTGAAGTTGGTACAAGACTCCAGCTCTATGAGGATATGGAGTTGTTGTCTCTGAGTACTCATTCATCTTTCCACCAAAAGGTTCCATGATCAGAGTTGCTCCGATGCTTTCAAACATCTTTCTCCAGATCTTTTTGAGCCCAGTTATGGGGATTGGGGTACGTACATAGTCTAATTTGCTTTGGCTGTTGAAGATAATGTTGCTAGTTCGGTTCACAAAAACCTCAAGTGAGGTATCCGTTGGATAGCCTTCATAAAAAAGAGTTGACTGGATCATTCTCACCTCTTGGCATTTTTCTCGTGTGACATTAAGCTCGGGGTACTTTTCGTCTAGCAAAGAAAGCAATGTGTCCACTGCACCCTGATAAAGTCCAAGAAACAACATTCGTATGGTTTTCTTGTTGGTGTTGGGGATTTTTTCGCTAGTCATAATAACTCTTATGGACAAATTTTCGTCGATAGTTGGCATAACATATTGATACTTGTAGAATATATTTGTGGCACCTTCTTCCAACGTTATGTTCACCAAGAACACGGTTACTGACTCTGGAACCGGAACCAACCTAAGCTTCCATGCAAGCACAATTCCAAAACTACCTGAACCACCACCACGAATAGCCCAAAACAAATCTTCGCCCATAGACTTTCGATTTAGAATCTTTCCATTGACATCCATGAACTGAACATCGACAACATTATCTGCAGCAAGACCATATTTCCTCATCAAATTTCCATAGCCACCACCGCCCACATACCCACCAATGCCCACCGTGGAACAAATTCCACCCGGGAAATACAAGGTGTTGGACTTTTGAGAAATAGCGTAGTAGAGTTCACCAAGCACAGCGCCAACTTGGGCCCATGCGGTCCTTTTAGTAACGTCCACGTCTATAGACCTCATTTTGTTAAGATCAAGCATGACAAACGGAACATCAGCAGTGGATGAGACTCCCTCAAAGTCATGGCCTCCACTCCTGATCCTCATCTCGTATCCGTTTTTCTTGATGCATAAAAGTGTCGCTCGGATCTGAATTTCGTCAACAGGAGTGACAATGACCGATGGCTTAGGAGTGGATGATTTATTGAATCTAAGGTTATTGACTCTAGCTTGCCAAATGGGTAAGAAAGAAGCATTTACAGGGGTGAAAACGAGTTGAGAGATTGAAGTGAAGTTGTTGTAGTTGGATTGTAGACAGCTTACGAAATCTTCGGAATCCGGTGTGACATCAAAAATGGATGATAGAGCTCCCCATGAAACGGAATATGAAAGAGTTAGAACCAAGCAGAATAAAGGGGAGGTTACTTGAGATTTCTTCATGGTTTGATGTGTCTGATATATGCGAATAATATATGGTGTATTTATATAGGGTCATTTGTTTACTAGTAATATTTTTGAATTTTCAAGGTGTCAAAGAAAGAACTTTTAATGAGAAATGTCAAGTGTTGTTTATTTTCTCAGAAAGTGTACGGTTTTTTGTATTTGAAACGTTACCTACGTGGACGTGGACATTTCTAGCCGCCGTAATAAGACCCGTCCCAACGGGGGTCGTCGGTTTCCGTCGGTTGAAACCGACGGAACCGACACCGATGGCACGGCGCCGTCAATTCGGTCCGTCGGTTTCTTCCGTCGGATTTCCGACGGGGTGTTTGGGTTGCGAAGGTGGGGCCGTGGGTCCGAGAGCTAATTAAAAAAAATAAATTTTTTTTTTTAAAATGTAACCGTTGGAGATTTAAAAAAAAAAAACAAAAAAAATTTAAAAAAACGGTAACATTCAAACGGCTCCTCTTTTTTTTAATTTTTTTAATTTATTTATTTTTTTAAAAAAATTTTATATAAATACTACATATATCTATCAAACTTATACACAGAAACATCACCAATTCTCTCTATCTTTTATCATTTTCACTTCCAAAAAATGTCAAACAACAACACCAACAATTCCAAATCCAAAACCAAATCGAAATCCAAATCCAAATCATACCAAAATGAGCAAGAACAAGTTGGCTACGATATGTGGCAAAACTTGATGAACAACCCGCTACTAAATCCAAATAATTTTCAACCTCCACCGATGGGTTTTGCTCATTTTGCACCAATTGTAAACCCATAACAAATGCCACCCGACGACCCACGAAGAAATTACCAACCTCCCGGGTGGTATCAAAACCCGCAATTCACACCTTCCATGGATTATTCACCAAACACATACCACGGCACCTCCTCATCAAACCCACACGGCTACCAAGCAACACCTACCCGTTACTCACAACCTCCACAAACTCAAAATTTCGTCGTACCTGAAACCCAACATTAAAACCTTCTCGACAGCTCCGACGATTCCGATCACGAAAACCAATTCCAACCCGAACAAGAACCCGAGTCGGAACCCGATACCCAACCCGAGGCCCCTAAGAAAAAGGGTAAAAAACCAAAAAAAAATCCGGACGCACCACTTCGGGTTCAAGTTAGGTGGTCCGACGACGAAGCGAGAATCTTGGCCGAACGGTGGATACATTGTTCCGAAAACGGCGTCATCGGAAACAATCAAACAAATGAAAGTTTTTGGCGAAGTGTCATATCGGATTACAATTCGATTGTCCCGACGAAACGTAACCTCAACTAACTAACGGGCAAATGGAACAAAATAGCTGGCGACGTGCGAACTTTCAAAGGCCATCACAGAAAGTTTAGGGAGGGTTGCCATCAAAGCGGTGCCGGGGATAAAGACGTGATGGATGCGGCCAAGAAAGCTTTTCTCAACCAAAAGAGAAGGAAATTTACTTACGAGAGTTGTTGGGAGGTTCTAAGACATTTCCCAAAGTTCTTCACCGAGCAAGGCGTGATGAGCAACAAACGCCCGTTCCAACCCGAAACCGAATTCGAAGCCACTGATCTTGGCTCGAACGACATCCCGTCATCTCTAGAAGCCAACATGAGGACCTTGTTCCGCGACGACCAGATACGTCGTCCACCGGGTCGAAAAGCGTCAAAGACTTCTCAAAGTTCGGATGCCGGTTCTTCGTCACGAAGTAGTGTTGTGTCCGAAAAACTTGAAGCCATCGAAGCGGTTAAATCACAAGCCCTAAAAGCCGCGGACACACTTGAAACGATTAAGAAAAACAACATAAAAAAGGCGGCGTTTAAGGCTTTGAGTTTTCTTTGCAAAAGTCTTCCGAAACGGGCCTCCAAAAAGGAATTAAAAATTATTAAGTTGGCACGCAAAGAAGTCGTTGAAGAATTTCGAAATGTATACAAAACGACAAATGAGGATGAAGATGAAGGTGAAGACGAGAACGAGAATGAGGCCGCGGACGAAGAATCGAGCTCGGATTAGGCTAGTTTAAATTTAAATAAATGTACTTTTAATTTTAGTATAACGTTTTTATTTTTAGGAGTTTAATGTTTTTATTTTTTAGGATTGTAATTTTTTTTTTTTTAGGATTGTAATGTTTTTAATTTTTAGGATTTTAATGTTTTTAATTTTAATGAAATGTGTTTTTATTTTAATTATTGTGTATTATTTAATTAGGTTTATTGGTGTGGGTCCCTGAAAAATGAAACTGACAGGAAACCGACGGATGACTGTTGGGACGGGCCTGTCAGTTTCTGTCAGTTGGGTACGTGGCGCTGACGTGGCGCATCAGTTTCTGTCAGTTTCCGTCACGGTTGGGAGTGGTCTAAGGCCCATCTAGATGTTACAATAAAACATAAAAGTTAATTTAAGAGCATCCAAAATGAAACTTATTTTTTAACTTTTAATTACTTTAAAAAGGATGGAAGAAAAGCTTTCAAGAATTTAATTTAATTAAAAAATTAATATAATAGTGTAGAAAGATGGAGTCTAATATATCTATGACCTTTTTATAACCATTTACACTAAAGTTTCAAAAGCCTTTTTAAAAAATTTATCCAAATAGTAAAAAGTTTGCAAAAATTGTTGTTGATTTGTGAATCTAATAGCCATATAACAAATAATAGGTATTCATATAACAAATAGTTAGCATATATTTATGATATAGTCTTCATGTTTTTAATATAATAGTGTAGAAAGATGGAAAAATTACTATTACTAGTAAGGATTTAATGGTGAAATGTTACTTCAAATTTTTTTTATTACACAACTATATCAAAAAGATAACTTTGTCAGTTGTCACTAAAAAGGTATAAAACTATCAATAACAGGTTATGTATAATTGTATCTTCCAATTTAATGTTACTAGAGTATTAATTAAATGAATAATATAAGCATTTACACGCCAGTATTGTTTTTTAATTCACAAAAAGCATAATCCACATTTAACAAGTAATAATTAATTTTTTTTTATTTCTTTTTCCTTTAACATGTTTTATTATATAATAATTATTATAATTTACTCAAGTGGTTGAGCAAAGTGGTCTCCATCCACTAGGTCATGGGTTCAATCCTAGGCAAGGACATCTTAAATTCCATTGGGGTCTTAGCCCAGTGGTCAGGAAGTTTTCCACTAATGTGGTTTCTTCCTGGAGGTGATGAGTGCGAATCTCGCCCATGGCATACCTGGGGGAGGGGGAGACTCCACGACGCGATACCCATCTAAGACATGGGAGAGCAACTCCTTTAGAGCGTCGCCGAGATTTCGAACTATGGAGCGGGTCTCGTATCGGGGAGTAACCGCTTGTGGGAGATGAACGGGTGGATCAAAATAAGGTCCGTCAGTGATTTTACAAATGCCTTTCAAACAAAAAAACAAAAAAATCTCAACAGAATAAATCCAAATGCCTAACAAAAATCCGGATTTTTCTAACAATATAAAAGATTCTTATATTCTAACAACTTATCAACACAAAAAATAGGAGATAATAATATAAAAATAAAGAGATAATATCCAAATATCTGCTGTTTTTCCTCCTTAATTTACTGAAATTCGTTTGAATTTTACTTAACAACTTTTGAATTATATTAGCTCAATTTTGACTAATAATTTAAGTAAAAAAAACTTTTGACCATAAACATCAATAAGAATAAAAAAATTAATCAACATTTAACAAGTAATAATTAATTTATATAGTCATCGACCCATAGTACATGGAAAAAAAATTAATATAATAGTGTAGAAAGATGGAGTCTAGCATATATTTATGATACAGTCTTCATGTTTTTAATTTGTGAATCTAATAGCCATTGGCTTGCATGCGTTTATTTATAGATCCAGGTAGGTTAGAGTTTAGGATGGGATTATAATTTTTTGAAAGGCAGTATTGGGCTCAGTGGCATTGCCTCTTCATATACCCATCACCAATTTCAGGGGAAACCCGAATATTTCGAGAGAAAACCCCCGTCTCCATCCCGGAGAGCATTTTGCTCACATCCGAGTTCGAACCTATGACCTTGAGGTCATAGTGAAACACCATGTGCCACTTGAGCTGGAATTCATATAACAAATAGTTAGCTAACTGCACACCAATTTGTAAGTCAGATCGATGTGATTTGTTTTATTGATGGAAAATAGATATAGTTGCAATTAGTCAATTACAAGTAATCTGCGAGGAAATTGTCAAACGAGAGAATTAGTCGAAACGTACAGACGACCCAAGGGATAAAAAAAATTTGCAATCTATCTATCTATTCTATCTTCTATTATTTTTTATATATTAAAAGAAAAATCTTGAAATAATAATAACCATTAGATGGAGATCAACAATTAAGATTTAACCATTCATTTATTTAATGACATCATTAATCCCATTTTTATATGACTAAAAGACTAATATACCCTTCTATATTTACAATATACACCCTTCAATATTTACAATATAAATCTTCTATTTTTTCTTTATTTGTATATAATCCTCCAATTATTTTATGGAAATTTTAATTTAATAAATACTTAATTAATTCTTCCATAATTCAAACTCTTCCTACAATCTTCTTTATTTTATTTTTTCTGAAAAAAACCCCAATAAGTTATTGTCAATTCCAAAAAATTTATCACTTCATTCCATCGCCCAGTGATTTTAATTCTTATACGAACGCCTTTTTTGAATTCTTTTATGAATTTTTAATTTGCAATTCTTGGATTATGGATGCCAATGGATCGGGTTCCGATGGGTTTTAGTGTATCTGTACCCATACCACTGCCTTTTTTAATTCTTTTGTCAGTTTCTAATTTACAATGGATTCCGCCGTGTTTTAGTGTATCTGTATCCATACCCGTTTAGAATATTCGTACCCATACCTGACCCAATACCCGTTGGGTACCCAATTAGTATTACCTATCGGTTTTTCAAATTTATTTGTGGGTTTCGGTTATCCCAGTGTATGTAACTTTGGCCAAACAAAAAAAAAATAATTATTGAAAATACGACGCAAATTTAAAACACGACAAAAAAAACGAAACCAAAATACCATAAACTATAGTATATTCAAGATTTTAAATCTTAAAGCTAACAATTTAACTTTATAATTAACTAATTCAAAGTTTCGGTACGTTCAAAATAACGAACAATTTCATATTTTCGTATCATACAAAATTAATATCTAATACTCATGAAAATTCAAATATAATAGCGTATGGTATAAGGTTCACCCGTTGATATGTACATTATCTTATCATAATATAAAAGAAATATTGTATATATAGTATATAAAACTCAAGATAATAATAACAATTATACGTTAATGAATTACTTAAGTATTTTTCATGGACGATTCCGCGAATTTCGCGGGTCCTAAACTAGTTTAAATGAGTATATGGATGTCCAAAGTCGTTCCCGAAGTAAACCGTGTAATATTATTTGAAGCAAGTGATATTTGTCAGAAGATTTGAAGCATAAATTTGAAAAATCGTAGGGATTGATTTGTGAGGCATTTCACTAACTTTTCAGTTCAACCATTTTCAATCTCATTTTCACCCCTTTCAAGTTTCAACCCCTTTTTCTTTTAACTTTTTTTAATACAACAAATTAATAATTAAATAAAAATACATTTCATTAAAACAAATTACATTTCATCAATAAAATAATATATTGTATAATTTAAATTACTAACAAATAAAAAACGCACTACAAAACAGATGCCATTTACTGACTGAATTAAACAGTCAGTAAAGCTTTCAAAACAGTCATTATAGTTATAAAAGGCTACTCCTACTTAATAAAAAACAGTCACTAACAAGGCCATCACGTACTAAAAGTCTAATATGACTTAAAATTTCAGTGCTTTACTGACTAATAATTCAGTGAGTAAAGGGGGCTGAGAAGCTATCAACTAAAAGATCAATAGTGACTGAAGTTTCATTCAAAGTATCTCTACATACTAAGAAAGGGCTTCTGGTTTTTAGAATTGGTCAAAATCAAAATAATATTCCAAAACAATTACAATAGAATTCCAAAATAATCAAAATTTTAGAGTCTTCATATGTTAACTACTTTCATTTCTCAAAACATGTCCATACTTCTCAAGGTACAACTTTCTAAACTTAAGATCTTAATAGCATCTAAGAAGAACAGAGGGACATGCAAGAATTGGAAAAAAGAGTTCTGAAATCTATGTTCCAAAGCGCAGGCGCACGCCTATCTCTTATACTCGTGGTTGAATCCATGCTCTTCTCTAGCTCAGTATGAATCTCTTTAATGGTCTTGGTTTTCACGTGCGCAACAAGGATATTGGATACTGATGTGACATTTAATGATGTTTATTTTTCCATAAATAATATAAAATGTAATTAATGATGATGTATAATTGGAAACAAGTGAGTTTAATCAATGAATTTTGTGATATACGGAGTATATAGAAAGTTGTAGTACATTTAATTAAGCTTATCTTGTGCCCTTAGGTAGGGATGACAATGGTCACCCGATCCATCGAGTATCCATCCGATCCATCCACTTAATAGTGGATATGGATGATCTTAATGGATGAATAGCGGATATGGATATGGATGTGGATGATTAGTGGATCGGATATGGATGACAGTTTATCACCCATGGATATATCCATTATCACCCGAAATACATAAACATAAACATATACATATACATATACATATACATATACATGCATATCATATAAAGTTACATGTCCACATACATATAATCTATAAACTATTATTATGTTATTGATTATAGAAAGTCATAATTTAAAATATATAATCTATATTTTATGGGTTTTTTTTTTTTTTTTGTATTATAGATTTATATAGCAAATTCAAATGCATAAATATATCAAGTCGAGCCAAATTTTATTTTCGATCATATAGTGAAGTCACAAATACACGATAGATGACAATTATAACATGTGAGATTAGCCGATAAACATAGAGATTATACATTTACATTTGTCAACATATATGTTTACTTGTAATTTTAACAAATTATGCTTCATTAAAGACAGTGATTAAATGCTATTGTGACTATATTTCCTTATGTAACATTATATATATATCTTTTGGTTACAATATTTGTTAGTTTCATTTCATATTAGGAAATTTTTTAAACATTTTTTGAATATCCAATGGGCATCCATATACCCGCTTAATCCATCGGATATGGATATGAATGGAAGAATTGAAATTTAATGGATATGATTATGGATGTGGACGAAATATTTAAATGGATATGGATGTGGATATGGCATCATCCGATCCATATCCGATCTATTGCCATCCCTACCCTTAGGGCACAAGTTAGCCAAACACATAAAGAAGATCACATATTGACTCTTTTATTTTTAGTAACCGTATCAACAATGAGCAAATTTTAAGTCCACTTTTTGTAATGATAATAATAATGATGATGATGATGATGATGATGATGATGATGATGATGATGATGATGATGATGATGATGATGATGATGATGATGATGATGATGATGATGATGATGATGATGATGATGATGATGATGATGATGATGATGATGATGATGATGATGATGATGATGATGATGATGGGAATAAATGTAAGTTTGTTACCAATGATTTTAACTAATACGGGGTAGTAACAAATAAAGATTACAAATCGGGTCTTTAACCATGCACGTTTGATTATGTGTAACCGTATACATTCATCGATCATAAGTAAGATAATTAATCAAGTGTTTGTGTTTACTTAGTATTAAATAATTATAATTATAATTAGTTAAGTTGGTGTAAGAATTATATAAGGTGATAAACTAATCGGCAAGCATAAATTTATGAGTTTAAATTCATCTATTCATCTTCTTTTGTAGTACATGCATTGTCTGTTACAAATAAAGTTGAGTATATTTGTCGGTTACAAATTCATCGAAAGTAGGGGTCTCAAATGCACAAATCTTTTATCAATCATCCAAATATGTAGGAAAGAATGAGATGAGTGATATTGAATAATTTATCCAAAGGATGATCATATTATCTCACCTTTAGAAAGGGCAACAAACATGTCGGTTATGAAATAAGGAAATGTAGTATTAGTTTAAAGGTAGTAATTTGCTCATTTTTTGGTTTATAATCTACACGTACTTCTATTTTATACATATAGAGAGTGATGTGAAATTCTATCGCGAAGGCGGGTGGGAAGTCTTGAAGAATCAAAAGCTAATATTTTCATTAGGTCAGCGAATTTAAAAAACTACTTACGGAAAACTTCTTCTTAGTATTGTATATGTTGAAGCTAACCAAGCTTAGAACGCTTAAAAAATTATAACCTTTCTTTAAATAGTATCTTGCCTCGTTCACTCGACACTCATGCATATTAAAACTCTTGGTGCTCTTAAGAAACAAGTGAACTACAACGAAAGGAAATAATGTGTATTTAATTTGTTCCAAGTATCAATAAATAAAGGTTATACGGTTAAAAAAAATTAATAGAAAGTCCCAAAATGAAAAGAAGAAAAAAAAATGTATTCATAAAAACTGATAGCTCTTCAAAGACACCATCACTGAAGAGTTGCTATGTTGTTTGTGAATAAACACAAAGTGATGAAGCATTTTTGTATGGTTGTTGATCGCTTTTTCCATTTCGATACTTCATAATGCGATACCAAGTTGTGAACACCAACACATGCACAATTTTCAATAACTAATATTACTATATGTCATTAATCTTTATACTTTATTTAAGGAGTATGACTGTGAAACTACAAAACTCTAAAAATGAATATAAACCAAGACCCGCCCGTATATGCATTAATGAGTCAATTCATGGCCGATTCGATTAAGAACAAATTGGCACAATTCAAGCCTCGTACATCGTACGGGTATGAATCCCTAGTATATGGTAATTTTAGTGTAATTGGGACTATTCAATACCAAATGGTATTCCAAGTTAAGTTATAAAAAAAGTTGTTAAATGTTAAATGCGAAATGCACATTTGTTTAAATTAATTTGGACCACCACTAAAAAGCGGGGATCTAGGGGGGCGAGCCCCCTAGTTGGGGTCGTGTCTATTCGTTAAATATGAACATGTATAACAGACAGTTGGGTCAATTCGTTAAACATCGCACCTTTTAGCGAAGGGTCGTGTCTGTTCTTTGGTTTAACCTCCAAAATCATTTCTGTATATAAAGAATTTGACACATAAACATTTTGTTTTCTTAGACAAACAAAAATACAACATAATCTCTTTGTTATACTCTAAATTAAGTGTTATTTAATGAACTCATGTTGGGAATTTTAATTAGCTAAGTAATTATAAACTGATTAAAGATATATAAAGTGTTTGTAGCAACAAATCTTGTTGTAATGAAACTTCCCTAAGTGCAAGTTCTACGAAAGTAGAACTATAGAAAAATGTGAAGATAGGACATTAGATTTAGTGTGTGGTACCCATAATGTAGACTTTCTTGGACTAAAGAAAGATATATAAAAAGGTGAAATTGTAGATTTTGACCAAGCAAAAATAATTAAATACAGTGAATAATTGATTGAGATTTTGCAATTAACGAATCAACTCAAAGACATATTAAGTGATAATCCACCTACTAAAGAATAACAATGAGGTTGCTTTTGTATCGACTTTCTTTTTTAGGGTGTTTCGATTCTTTTGGTCTTAACGGAGAAGTATTTTTTCTTTTATTCTTGATTTTCAGTCTCTTACATCCGTTTGTCAAGTATTTCTTTTATTCTTAATTCTCGGTCTCTTAAACGAGTCCTAAAATTCCGTCGAGGC